>JAAONU010000002.1:19707769-20907769 GCA_012932295.1 Cyclina sinensis
ACATGTGACCCCTGGGGCAGGGCCTTTTTTGACCCAGGGGCTATGATTTGAATAAACTTCATAGAGGTCCTCTAGACAATGCTACATACAAAATATCTAAGCTCTATGCCTTTGTTCAACGTTTTAGCATTTGACCAACCAGCAGTCCTTAAAATTGTCGTCAGAGGTATCCCCTGCAGTTTCACCTTAGAAGTTGAAGCTGATCTAATACTGTGTGCAGCCACTTCTGTCCACATCGGCTTTAAGCTTGACCAGTTTTAACCACCTAGAAATTGTACTTCGTGATACAGCCTTGTGTGGTTTTATTGCACTTACCGGTATTTATAATTTTTTATCAGATCTTAAAGCTTTGGTTCTTTGTAAATATTCTGTCATGAGTTGTACAATAGATAATTGTTTGTTTTTCTTGTATGCATATAAAACAATATTTTCTGCATGATAACCTGGTCTTGATTATTTAAGATGTGTAGGTATTATTACTTGTCTATCAATCAAGATTCTAATATCATCCACCTCTAACAAATGCAAATTTTGACCTCACTGGGCTGTAAGTAGTAAAAATAGTCACATACCCTTCCCTCCCTTCTCTTAATTTCATCCTTCTTCAAATACTTTAGTTCCTTTCTGTAGCACAGAGCAACCAATTCACTCTAAAGACTGATGCTGCGTCATCTCTCTATGTGACCCCTAGGGGAGTTTGTGGTCGATGAAATTACAACTAAACTTCAACTTACAGGTAAGTCTCGTTTAATTTTCCAATTATTAACCATTTTAAGTATCATTAAGGGAGATAATTAAACTAGACTAGAAATGTGTCCAAAGAACACTGACGCCCCCGCTAAATGACACTGGACACAAACCTGGTAAATCAACACTGTGGGCAAATATATAAATATGGCATAAAATATGACAAAGCAAAGATATCAGGTATTTACTTTTCTATTGTTACATACCAGCCTTTCTAGAAAACAGCATAAACAAGCCCTTAAAGTTAAAATTTTTTGGAAATGATAACTGCTGATTTCAAACACTAGCCACTCCACTGTATCTAGCTACATAACATGCATGTATCTAAAGCAAGCCAAGCTAAATGCATTGTAGACAAAAATAAAAGTATCTGTATAACAAACTCAATAGCATGCTTAATTTGAAAAAAAAAAAAATTATAAAAATACTTTTTTCTAAATGAACAGGTAAGTGGTGCATTTTCAAAGACAAGTTCAGCAGTCTCTTACATGTATAAAATCTTCAGTCTCTCTAATATCCTTTAAGAGATTGCATCAAGGCAACAAAATGGTAAGGGATAAAACCTACGCAGAATCTACTGTTATTTCTGTTGCGCCCATATAATAATTATATCAAAGAACACATACATGCAGCCAACTACAAATGTCTATTGCATTCATGTATGTTCTTTGTTGCTCACCTGCCTTGTGTGATATTTCCATATTCAACATCTGCTACTTACTAAAATGACATGATGAGTATGCTGAAAGTGTTGAAATTATGAGCAAGAAACAAGAAATTATCATAGAGGGGATGTGTTGACATCATATGACAAAAAACACACCATTCACGAGGAAGTAATGAGCTAGACACAAACAACTTCTTCACTATATCCATATAAGGCCTTGACCTTTGAGCGAGCAACATATTTCTTGCATGCGACAAGTCAATATTGTATGATGATCACTGAAGCCAAATCAGTCAAAAAATCTTGACAGTTCTCTGTCAAGTAACGTGTGTACAATTTTGTTAATTCTGCTTTGCTTCTACCACTGGATAATAGCTTTTTCCAGTCAGGAATTGGCATATTATACTGCATAACAACTGGCGTGAAGGTGGCATTAATCTCACCGCGTCTTTGTTGAGCAGTAGATTTCAAGCTATTTGAAACATATTTATCAAACACATTATGCACACAGTCTACACCATTGCTGTGAAAGAGAATGTACTTGCAAAACTTAGAAGCCATGACACAGAATGTCAGCTTGGCCCCTGGTGTAGGCTGCAACATTTGAACTATGGCCATGCCATCAAACAAAATGCAGTCAGGCTGTTCAACACTACTAACACTGCAGGGGGAACCAGAAATGTTTTCTAGTCTTGCTAGAAAATCAGATTTTTTTTGTTGACATCATAACACCATCATCAGTGAACAAACTAAGAGGAACTGTTGAGTTCTCAAATGACAAGACCCTTCACAGAGGCACCTTTTTTAAAAGGATTAATTGCTAGCAACCGTAAATACATTTCTTCACCATTGATCAGAATACCTTTGTATTTGGCCTTTACTACAGACTTACTGAAGATGTGGTCATTATCTTCACACAGGGTCTTGCCATAGGTTCAAAGAAGCCTTTCTCTGCTTCAGGTGTCAGTCGCTTAGAAACAAACTTAACAAGCATTTCTTTACCTGTCTCATGACAGTTTAACAAACTTGTCTCAACATCTTCAGTGACTTCAACACCAGTAGCAAAGTTCAGTAATTTTGATGGAGGATTTGTAAGTGAAAAGGGATCAATGAAAGCTTCATCAAACAATTCAAGCATGCTGTCCACTGCATTATTGTATGACTGTGTATGAAAGTTTGAATCAAAGTGGTGCTTCTTTGTCAGATTTATAGGGTCTTTGTTAGAAATGTAGACTTTATAATATCTAGCTGTGACTGATCGTGACAGAAACCATTGACCCAGAGCATTGTCATTATGAGTTATGCCAATAATACCACCAGAAGATTTTAAGGCTTTGTTTTCAGTGACCTCAAGGACATAATCATTCCATACTGCATTAAAAGACCACCTGTTAGTTTAGTCACAAAAAGGCCTCTGTTAAAAAATTCTTGTAACGGTTCAGGTAAACGCCTCATAGAAAGCACTTGGTAAGTCATGAATTTAGAATAGACAGTGTGATTGGAAGCAAACAAGAAGGGCAACAGTTTTGTTTTGGCATACAAATTTAGATCCCATATGCCAGATTTACTGATTTTATTTATTAAGAATTAAAAGTTTTTATTTAAATTATCTGTATTTTATAATATTTGTAATGTCTGACTAGTTTTTCACACTTCCTCTCCAGTAAATTACCATAAAGAGACTAGAAAACAAAAATACTGACAGACTAAGGTTATCAACACTTCACTGTTTGTTAGCATGTTTGAATATTGTGGAATAAACACTTTTAGATAATAATTAATGTATAAATATTAATACTATCAGGTAGTATATATCTTTAAATAATTGTTAACCTGATTATCTTAAATATAATTCATAATATTTCTTATGTTAACATTGGTGACATTTAAAATTTGGAGCCACAAAAACTTTTCGGTGGTCATGTAAAAAATGCCTCATGAAATTGGTCCTATAAATTTTAGCATTGTAATTTTTAGAATGGGTTGTGAATGTAATTTTATGATGACTAGACCTGGATAATATTATCATGAGACAACAAATAAGTTCTTACCTAAAAAAACATTTATACTTACTAGATTTTTTAAAAAATAATCCATTTCTTTTCTTCACACAAAAAAAACACTGCATGCATTATCACACATAGGGCTATCATCAAAATTTTAATTTTATAAAAAAAAACAATGTAATTTTTATTTCAAAGGAGATATATCTGTTGTACAGACTCTGTTTTACATCAAAATATTAAATATAAGAATAAAAATAAATGATACTCTGCAACATTAACATTGTCAGCCACCACTTACACATTTTTCATGCTAAATTTGACCTTTTAACCTTCAGAATTTTTTTTTATGAGTACTAAGTAATGATTTTTTGTCTTATTGCATACACTAAACATTTCTTTTACAGGAAAGTTTTAAAAAGCATACAAACATATTTATTGTGAAAAGTCTTTCTTCATTTTTATATACAAGAATTAAGAATTTTTCTTGGCGGCCATCTTGGACGTCATCTTGGACGCCATCTTGGATTTCTCGAAATGCCACCAGCTGCGGCAAAAGAGCCAGGCATTTTGAAAAACTACAGACCCTTACGAGTATTTTGGTATATAACATGCCTTGTTAACAGACGAGTCCCACCCCACCTTTCCATACGGCCAAATAGTCACTCTACCAAATATATACCTCAATATAAACAGGTGACCCCTGGGGCGGGGTCAATTTTGACAATCTTGGTAGAGGTCAACTAGACAATACCTCGTGCAAAAGTAAATTAGAACTATGGGCCTTTAGAATTAAGGGCCTTGTGGTTTCAGAGAAGAAGATTCCTAATTTTTTTCCTCTACAATTCTATGTAACATATGAGCCCCTCAGGCAAGGCTAATTTTGACCCCAGGGATATAATTTGAAAAAATTTGGTAGAGGACCTCTAGATGATATACCAAAATATCTAAGCTCCAGGTTTTGTGGTTTCAGACAAGAAGATTTTTAAAGATTTATCTTTTGGTTGCCATAGCAACCTTAGTTCTGCATCGAACCGAATTCTTTGAGAATTTTGGCAAAAGCTTCATGCAAGGAACATCCCTGCCAAGTTTTATGAACTTTGGCCAAGTGGTTTCCAAGGAGATGTAGTTTAAATCAAAATGTTGATGCACTAACGCACCACGATGGACGACAGACATCATGCGATCACAATAGCTCACATTAGCACATTGTGCTTAGGTGAGCTAAAAATTGCAGTTACATGAATTGTACATGAACATTCTATGTTGTCTGGTGCAACAGATGAATGAACAGACAGACAGAGAAATGGATAGTTTCCTACAGATTGACTGTATCTGTTGAACATTTGTGTAAAGTATGTATCAAAACCCTTTGATGAATCACAGAGTTCAGAGCAGACAGTATTTTATATCACTTTGACAATAGTTTCTGACCTTGACCCTAAAAACCTGGGTCTTTGTCATGATATGTTGTTTTTTTGTGATGAACATTTTGTGGTAAGTTACATGAAAATTTTATGAAAAAAGGCAATATTCAGAGCAATGATGAACTTTACAAAGATAGATGGATGGTGCCATTACTATTACAAGATTCATGCATTCAGAAAAAACACTCACCCGTTTTTAGGCTTAAACTAGAATTTTACATTATAGAAATTCTTTAAGTAAATACAAAGCACACCAGCCAATCTTCAGTGCACAACATGATTTTTTGCAACTGTACAGATTTCTTATTGAAAAAGACCATTTAACCTTTCAAGCGACGGATTGTTGATCCGCAAGAGAGCATAAAACATCATTGCGTGATGATGTAGTATCCTAATATTGAAATATCAGTATCATTTTATAAAGATTAATGAGCTTTGCTTATGTACTCTTTGCATAATTGCAATTTACTTCAAAGACAGACATTTACAGGAGAGAACAATTTTAACTTTATTTGCATACTCAAATTTCTATTACCAGGTACATTATGAGGTACTCAGTACTTTTTGAGTTACTGCAGGAAGGACAGAAAGACTGAAAACTACATTTAAAGCAAATTTTATAAAATTCTATTCAGTACAAACTTACAGAGTGATATTACACTTTGAAAGCAACAGTATTATGCATTCTGCGAACGGATATCCTAATCCACATACAAAGTTTCTGGAACTAAGCTTCCATACTATTTCAGTAATTTCATGGAATTAAGATTCTGCTATAGTTTTCAATTATATACAGTAAAGCAAAAAGAAAGAACCTACCCCTGGTTTGCAGTCCCTGTCCACACTGTGGTATCTTGTGGGGGGGCAGTGAGCACCTGCTCCAAGTACCAACATCCCAGTAGTAACCCTTACATAATGTGAGATTGTTGCAGTGTTTAACCTCTGTGAGAATGCTGGGGCATGGTGTTCCACCAAACATTGGCTCCTGTATGATATATCTCTGATGTGTCTGCCTTGGAAGTATCTGTGTGGCTACAAATAACAACAAGAGATGTTTGTAAAACATATATGCCCCTCTAACACCTTATCCATGAAGTTTTGAGGAGCTGGGACCAAGTGTTCTACAGTTATTGATTGGAAACCATTTTGCTATTCAAGGACACTGTGCCCATGGCCTTTGATCTGGTGACCTGAAAAACTAAAGGGCTCATCTACAAGTCATGAACAACTTATATACAAAGTTTGAGGAACATGAAGCATTCCTAAAAGCATTCTACACTTACTCATCAGAAACCATTTTGCTTTTCAAGGTCACTGTTATCCTTGACCTTTGACCCAATGACCTGAAAAATGATATTGTTATCAACAAATTATGACAGATCTACATACTAAGTCTGTTGAACCTGGGCCCAAGGATTCCCTAAATATTCAGTAGAAACTGTTTTGCTCTTCAAAGTTACTGTGACCTTAACTGTTGACATAATATCCCTAAAAACTACAGTGGTCATCTAATTGTCATGACCAACCTACCTATTAAGTTTTAAGGAGCTGGGCCCAAGTTATCTATAGTAATTGATTGGACACTATTTTGCTATACAAGGTCACTGTCACCCTGACCTTGACCTTTGACCTGGTGACCAGAAAATATATAGGGGTCATTAACTTGTCATGACCAAACTACAAGCTTAGTTTGAACAACCATGGGCAAAGGGTTCTAAAGTTATTGATCAGAAACCATTTTGCTATTCAAGGTCAATGTGACGTTGACTTTTGACCTGGTGATGTGAAAAAATACAGAGGTCATCTACTGGTCATGGCTAGCCTACACAATAAGTATGAAGAACCTGAGACCAAGCCTTCTATAGATACTGATCAGAAACCAGTTTCCTTTTCTAGCTCACTGTGATTTGACCTGTGCCCTGGTCATCTACTGGTCATAACCAACCTACACACTAAGTTTGAACAACTTGGATTTAAGGGTTCTATAGTTATTGATCAGAAACTGTTTTGCTTTTCAGGGTCACTGTTACCCTTGACATTGACCTGGTGACCTTAAAAACTATAGGGGTCATCTACTGGTCATGATCCACCTAAACATACTCAATTTAAACAACCTGTGACCAAGGGTTCTTTAGTTATTGATTGGATACTGATTTGCTATTCAAGGTCACTGTGACCTTGACCTTTGACCTGGTGATGTAACAAGAGGGCCATGATGGCCCTAGATTGCTCACCTGAATACTTTGCCTTTGGGTCTGCTGTTGAGTAAACATCAGAAGCTTTTTTCAAATTCTCCTTAAATAAATCTATATGAATTCAAGTGACCCCCCCCCCCCCACAAGGGTAGAGCCAATTTTCACTCAAGGGGCATAATCTTAAGGCTCAGGGCCTTGTGGTTTCAGACAAGAAGATTTTCAAAGTTTTCCCTATATAAGCCTATGTAAAATCAACTGACCCCTGGGCAGGGCCAAATTTGACCCCAGGGGTAAACTTTGAACAAATTTGGTAGAGGTCCACCAGACAATGCTACATACCAAATCTAAAGGCTCAGGGCCTTGTCATTTCAGACAAGAAGATTTTCAAAAATTTTTCCTTTCTGTTGCCATAGCAACCAGAGTTCTTGATAGAATTCAATTGCTTAAACAACTTTGGTAGAGCTTTATGCATGGAATATCGCAGGCATGTTTCTTCAAAGTTGGTCGAGCAGTATAGGAGGAGAAGTTGTTCAAGTTAAATTGTTGACGATGAGAACACACAGCATATGACGCATGAGGAAGGACGCCAGACAATCAATGATCCCAACAGCTCACCCTTGAGCACTTTGTGCTTAGGTGAGCTAAAAAACTATAGGGTTCATTACTAGTCATGATCAACCTACACACTAAGTTTTAACTAGAACTATCACTAAAGGTGATTAATACCCCCACATGGGTGCTTGATACTGGAACTGGAAAGCTAAGAATCAATGGCATAAAGTGACATAAGAAACATGGAAATATGTATATATTTAATATTTAATAATATTGTATATAGAGAAAACAATTACCGGTAGACTATGAATTGTATATTTTCTAGTAGAACTAGTTGGTGCTCTAGCTGATCTCTTCTGGAATAAGACATCTAAAGCATTCACGAGCTTTACTTCAAAAACGATCATCATCGAAATTTACAAGTACATATTTGGACATGAATGCATCCTTATCCATCTGGGAATAAATCCCTGACTGTTCCTGTAACTCATGAGGTATCATCCAGAAACTGGTTTTCTATTTTCAGTTCAAGTGAACAGTGACCTTGATCCAACTGGCCCAATTTTCAATCCCAAGCATCGTCTTTACAGAAACTATCTTTAAAGAAAGTTTCATCACAATGTCTCATTCGTAACTCAAGTTATTGAGCAGAACCTTTTTTTTTTTTAGTAACAGTGACCTTGACATTGACCTTAGCAGCCCCAAAGTCGAACTTGACCTGTATTTTATGATCTTACACCTGTGTACCAAAACTTTCTGTCAAGCCTTAGTAGTTATTATCTAGAATTTTTATAGGTGGATATATAACAAACATTCCTGCGAATGCACAGAGTAAAACTGTTTGAGCAATTCTAGAAAAAAAAAACATTATAAGAAACACTTCTATAAAGTTTGCAGTGTGTCATTTGCTGCCAAATATTGACAAAAATCTAGATTGAGCAATTTTAGAAAAGGGCAAAATAAGAAACATTTCTAATAAGTTTGGCAATAAATGGCTTAATGGTTTTAGAGGAGATGTCATTTTAAGCTAAATATTGACAAAAATCTATTTTAAGCTCTGGCAGCATTTGTGCACTGGAGTGGAACCATTTGAGCAAATAAAATAGAGTGCTATGTAAATGTAAGAACATTTCTGTGACTTTTGTTGGAAATTGACCTTACAGTTAAGGAGGATATGCTGTATGAATTTGTTCTACTTTTAGCTCACCTGAGCACTTTGTGTTGAAGGTAAGCTTTTGTGATCACACTGTGTCCGTCATCAACTTTCTATTTTAAACAACATCTTCTCCTTAACCACAAGGTGAAAGATGATAAAACATTACAGGAATGTTTGTTGCATGAAGATTTACCAAAGTTGTTAAAACAATTCCATTCCATGAAGAGCTCTGGTTGCTATTGCAACAAGAATGAACAAGAGCTGTCACTGGAAACTGACATATGCCCCCGAAATGTAGCTTTGAAATGAAACTGGTGTAAATATATAACTGAATATGCCTGTGGAAAAAAAATCAGACAAAAAATAGAGCATGAACTGAAGGTAAATGGTAAAGTAATGTTTTTCTGCTTCAGATTCTTATATGAGGTTGAAGACATAATTATTCAATGAAAAAGAAAGCAGTGACTTTGGCCTTGAATACAAACAATTTTGTTTTAATCCCAACCCGTACTGAAGTTTTATATATAACAAGGCTTGGTGACAAACATTCTGGTTTCATTAAAATTCCCCAAGTGGTTTTGGAGATGTAGCTTGGACAAGATTTTAATATAGAAGTTAGAGTAAAAAATGACTAAGGGCCCATAACACTGCCAAAAATAATCCGTCCAGAAACTCCTGACAATATGCACAGCTACACTTGGTGACAAACATTCCTGTGAAGTTCCAACGACATCCTCCAGTGGTTTTGGAGATGAAGCGTGGACAAGATTTTAATATAGAAGTTAGAGTAAAAAATTATTAAGTGCTCATAACTCTGCCAAAAATAATCCGATCAGAAACTCCTGATGATATGCACAACTACGCTTGGTGACAAATTCAATGAAATCCTCAAGCAGTTTTGGAGATGAAGTTTGGACAAGACTTTAATATAGAAGTTAGAGTAAAAAAAATGACTACCCTAAGTAACAATAAATCTGCCAAAAATAAATCAAGCAGAATCTCCTGACGAAATGCACAACTAGGCTTGGTGACAAACATTCCTATTAAGTTTCAATGAAATCTCTCGAGTGGTTTTGGAGATGAAGCGAGGACAAAATTTTACCAGACAGATGGGTGGACAGATGGATGAATGGATGGACAGACAGTGCTATAACTATATGCCTCCCTTCGGGGGCATAAAAACTTTAAAAATCTTCTTGTCTAAAACTGCTAAGCCCAGAGGTCTGAAATTTGGCATGGGGCATTGTCTAGTGGACCTCTACCAAGTTTGTTCAAATAATGTCCCTGGGGTCACTATTGGCCCTGCCCGGGAGTGTCACAAGTTTTACATAGCAACATAGATGAAAATCTTTAAAAATCTTCGTGTCTGACACCATGAGGCATAGCATTTTAAGATTTGGCTTGAAGCATTTTCTAGTGGACCTCTACCAAGTTTGTTCAAATACTGTTCCTGGGGTGACTACTGGCCCAGCCCGAGGAGTCACAAGTTTTCTATAGCAATATAGAAACAAGAGGGCCATGATGGCCCTAGATCGCTCACTTGAATACTTTGCCTTTGGGTCTGCTATTGTACTAACATCAAAAGCTTTTTAATGAATCTCCCTATATAAATTTATATGAATACAAGTGATCCCCAGGGCAGGGCCAAATTTCACTCAAGGGGCATAATTTGAACAAACTTGGTAGATTACCTCTAACTGATGCTCCATTAAAAATATCTAAGTTCTAGGCTCTGTGGTTTCAGACAAGAGGTTTTTTAAAGTTTTCCCTATATAAGCCTAGGTAACATCAACTGACCCACGGGGCAGGGCCAAATTTGACCCTAGGGGCATAATCTGAACAAATTTGGTAGAAGTCCACTAGACAATGCTACATACCAAATCTTAAGGCTCAGGGCCTTGTGGTTTCAGACAAGAAGATTTTCAAATCTTTTCCATTCAGTTGCCATAGCAACCAGAGTTGTTGATGGAATTGAATTCTTTGAACAACTTTGATAGAGCTTCATGGAAGGAATATCCCAGACATGTTTCGTCATTTTTGGCTTAACGGTTAAGGAGGAGATGTTGTTCAACTCAAATTGTTGAAGACGCACACTAACGAACGACGGACATTTAACGATCCCAAAAGCTCACCCTTAGCAGTGCTCAAGCAATTTTAGGAACATTTCTGTTTAGTTTGGTTAAACAAGAGGGCCAAGATGGCCCTGGATCACTCACCTGAGGACTTTGGTTGAGGGTCTGTTGTTAAGGACACATCAGATGGAACGTTTACATTTCTTAATAGAAGATTTTCAAAGATCTCATATTTTATACAAATAAAACCAATAGGCTGAGGCAATGTCAAGATAGCAGCTTTTGAGGAGATATCATTTGAAGCAAAATATTTATGAAAATCTATTTTCAGCACATTTTGTTCAATTTAATGGAACCAATAGAGCAATTTTAATAGAGGGCTATAAACATGTAAGGATCATTTCTATGGAAAATTACTGTGCCATTATAGAGGAAATGTTGTTTGAATTTTTTTATGCTTTTAGCTTTTGCAGCCCTTATGTGCAAATCGAGCAGAATGATAAGAGAAATTTTAGAAAAGGGCAATATAAGGAACATTTCTGTCAAATTTGGTTTAAAATGGCCAAAAGACTTTGTAGGAAATGTCATTTGAAGCCAAATATTGACCAAAATATATTTTTAGCTCCAGCGGCCATTTTGTTCAAAGGACCAGAACCTTTTTAGCAATTATAATAGACAGCTATGAAAGGAACATTTTTGTGAAATCTACTGGAAAATGACCTTGCCGTTGAGTTTCTATTTTTAGCTTTTGCAGCCCTATGTGCTATGGAGCAGAACAGTTTGAGCAATTTTTGACAAGGGAGCCAAAGCGCTCACATGAGAGCAGACTGTTTTTTGTGTAAAAGCAGAGAAAGCTAGCGTTTATTACAAGAATCTGAACAATGTTGGTCACTAGAACATACTTCATGCAAAATATATTTTTTAATTTTTACGACATACATGATCAAAATTTCAAACCTGTAGATCAAAAACAAAAGAGTAGGTCACTAGGTCAAAATTAATGTCATCTAATATCAGAGTACAATTCGATACCTGAAACTGCGCACATGGTCCAAATTTCATAGCTGTACATAAACAAGAAATCAGTAGAACCAATGGATGTTCCCCAAATAAATGCCAATTCCAAAAGGGCTATTGTTTAATATGTATTTTTTTTTAAAGTATGAAAAATAACAAAGGGCAATAACTCCTAAATTATGCAAAATAGAGTTACGGTTCTTGCACACTGCACTTCTCCTCATAGAGATCTATCTACCAATAAAGTTTCATGTTAATATCTCTTATACTTTGTGAAATATGCCCCGAACAAAAAATAAGTATGAGAAATTTCAAAAAGCAATAACTCAAAAATTAATAAAGCAAGAGTTATAGTTATTGTGCACTGCACTGCTCATCAATGAGATCTATCTACTTATAAAGTATAAAGTTGATAACTCTTATACTTTGTGAGATATGCCCCGGACAAAAAATAAGAATGAGAAATTTCAAAGGGCAATAACTCAAAAATTAATAAAGCAAGAGTTATGGTTCTTGTGCACTGCACTGCTCCTTAAAGAGATCTAACTACCTATGAAGTTTGGTCTTGATTACTCTCATAGTTTTTGTGTTATGCTCTGGACAAAATTATGACGGACGAATGGACGGACAGGACGGACGGACAAAGCGGCAACTATATGCTCGCCCTTCGGGGAGCATAAAAAGCAAGAAGGTAGGTCACTAGGTCAGAATCCTGGTCAGCTGATATCAAATTTCAATTTTATATTTAAAACTGTGAACTGGGTACAAAGTTCATAGCTGTACATCGAAAAACAAGAATGTAAGTCACTAGGTCAAAATCTAGGCCAGCTCATATCAAAGTTCAATTCTACATCTGAAACTGTGCACATGGTCCAAATTTCATAACTGTGTATCAAATAACAAAAAAAAAGGTCACTAGGTCAAAATTTAGGTTATTTAACATCAAAGTTCAATTCTACAACTGATACTGTGCAAATGGTCCAAATTTCATAACTGTACATAAAAAAACAAGAGAGTAGGTCACTAGGTCAAAATCTAGGCCAGCTCATATCAAAGTTCAATTCTACATCTGAATCTGAGCACATGATCTAAATTTTATGACTGTATATCAAATAACAAAAAAGTAGGTCACTGAGTCCCCTGGGGAAGGCCCAAATTTGACCCCAAGGCTTTAATTTAAACAATCTTTATAAAGGTCCACCAGACAATGTTTCATGTCAAATATCTAAGCTCTACCTATCTCAGTTTCAGAGTTCAATTCTTTTATATGTATATAAAGAAAACCCATGACCCCTAGGGCAGGGTCAATTTTGAACCTAGGGCCATAATTTGGACAATCTTTGTAGAGGTCCACAATGTTTAATGCCAAATATGTAAGCTCTAGCCTTTGAAGCTTCAGAGGATAATTTTGAGATAACTTTTTACTATATGTATATAATGAAAATCTATGATTGGCAGGCCCAATTTTTACCCCAGGGATATAATTTGAACAAACTAGAGGTAGAGGTTCACTAGACAATGTTTCATGCCAAATATCTAAGCTCTAGCCTTTGTGATTTTAGAGAAGAAGAGATATATATATATATATGGAAAACTATGACCCAACCCCCACCTGGGCAGGGTCATTTTCAATCCTTGGGCTATGATTTGAACAATAATTGTAAGGGTCCTCTACACAATGTTTCATGTGAAATATCAAAGCTCCAGCCTTTTCAGTTTTAAAGCAGAAGATTTTTTAAAGATTTTACTATATGTATATAAGGAAAACCCATGAACCCCCTGGGGCGGGACCAGTTTTGATCCTAGGGTTATAGTTTGAACAATCTTTGTAGAGGCACACTAAACAATGTTTCATGCCAAATATCTAAGCTCTAGCCTTTGCAGTTTCAAAGAAGAACAATTTTTTACTAAGTTTTTACTATAATTTAAGGAAAATCTATGACCCCCGGGGCAGGGCCAATTTTGACACTAGAGGCATAATTTGAAAAAAATTGGTAGAGGTCCACTACACAATGTTTCATGGCAAATATCTAAGCTCTAGCCTTTTTCATTTCAGTGAAGAAGATTTTTTAGGTTTTTACTTTATACATAGGAAAACTATGACCCACTGGGGCAGGGCCAATTTTGATACTAGAGGCATAATTTGAACAACTTTGATAGAGGTCCACTAGACAATGTTTCATGCTAAATATCTGAGCTCTAGCCTTTGTCATTTCAGAGGAGAAGATTTTTAGCTCACCTGAGCTGGCTCAGGGTGAGCTATTAGGATCGATGAATGTCCGTCGTCTGTCGTCCGTTCACACTTAGTTCGTTAACACTCTACTGGTCCCATTTTTACTCCAATTGTCACGAAACTTGGTCAGGTTTGTCCCAGTAATTACTCGGAGTTCGAATATGGTTCATCTGGGGTCAAGAACTAGGTCACGGAGCCCAAAAAAAGAAAAATCTTGTAAACACTCTAGAGGTTACATTTTCAGCCCAAATAATCTGGAAATTTGTCAGAAAGATTGCTTCTAAGATTTCTAGCAAAAGTTCAAATATGGGTCATCTGGGTTCAAAAACTAGGTCACAGAGACCAAAAATAGAACATTCTTGTTAACACTCTAGAGGTTACAATTTCAGTCCAAATAAATAATCTGGAAATTTGTCAGAAAGGTTTCTTCTAAGATTTCTAGCACAAGTTCAAATATGGGTCATCTGGGTTCAAAAACCAGGTCACAGAGACCAAATATGGAAAAATCTTGTTAACACTCTAGATGTTACATTTTAGCCCAAATAATCTGGAAATTTGTCAGAAAGGTTGCCTTGAGGATTTCTAGGTCATTTTTGAAAATGGGTCATCTGGTGTCAAAAACTAGGTCACAGAGCTCAAATATGGAAAAACCTTGTTAACATTCTAGAGGTAACATTTTCAGTCTTAATAACCTGGAAATTTGTCAGAAAGATTGTTTCAATGATTTCTAGCTCAGTTTTGAATATAGGTTATCTGGGGTCAAAAACTAGGTCACAGAGCCCGAAAGTACAAAAACCTTGTCAATAATGCTCTAGAGGTTACATTTTCAATCCAAATGTCCTTGAAATTTGTCAGGAAGCTTGTTTCAATGATTTCTAGCTTAAATTTGGATATGGGTCATCTGGTGTCAAAAACTTGGTCACATGGCCCAAATATGTAAAAACCTTTTTTACACTCCAGAGGTTACATTTTCAGTCCAAATATCCTGGAAATTTGTCAGACAGGTTTTTTTTATGATTTCTAGCTCAAATTGGAGTATGGGCCATCTTGGGTCAAAAACTATGTCACAGAGCCCAAATATGGAAAAACCTTGTTAACAGTCTAGAGGTAACATTTTAATTCCAATTTGATTTCTATGTTTATATGATTGATTCGACTGAATCCACACAAGTTATTATATCTGGAGCATCCACTGAACATGTTGAAACAATCAATGATAGCACGACAACCTGTGTATTCTTTACACATATCTTTTAGCACAAGCTTCGTTAAATTCTTAAAAATCAGGCTAGCTCTCTCATCGATTGTTTGGCAAATCATTTCAGAACACCTAAATAAGTTATTGGCCACAAAACAGTTTAACAAACATTAGCTTATACAAAGTTAAGTTAATAAATAAATTTCTTGCAAATATATTACATTTTATTTCAAGTTAATATGCTTTAGTCATGTTTGTCAGAATAGGAGAGCAGTCTATCATCTAAAATTATGTCCTCGTACTCTGGTACTGCGATCTTAAGTTAGATTAATGTATTTACACATTGTACATGTTGCAACATTTGGCGTCATTAAATGGTCTCATGGATAATACAACTCATACGCTGTTGATCTATGATTCCTAGATAAACACTTGATGCATGTAATAATGACAGTTACTAACTCCTTGCACATTTTCGACGCACAACCTGATAACATATTTTTCTTAATAGCCGGCTTACTGCAGCTATGCTACATACATCATATCATTCTGGAAATTATCAATCTGCACATTTGTTTTCTTGATGAGAAATATGTATAATGTTTGTCAAATATATAATTTAGATAATTTTTTTCGGATACTTATGGAGATAATAAACTTCATCTCTACTGTCCATAAAAAGTCATAATAAAAGTAAGGAAATTATCTGGCAGAATCCATTTATTTCTTTTTCCAAACAAAACAGTTAGTATATACTATACATATAACAAGTGTGATTGCATGCGATTGTATGTGCGTGCATGTGTCAGAGAGTAAACATAAATATTACAAATAACTGAACCAGATTATTTTATTTGTAAATTGTTTATTAAACATTATTCAATATCAAGTAACCCGTACACGTTACATTTTGTGCCAACTATTAACGTAGACAGGTTATTTTTGTCTGCGTACTCAACTGATAGGGATAGTCAAAATAAATACTACAAATAACTGAACCAGGTTACTTATTTGGTAAATGGTTAATAAAACTTTACTAAATATGAAGTAACCCGTACAAGTTACGTTTTTTTGGCCAAAAAATAACTATAACAGATTATTTTTGTCTCACTACGCAACTGAATGGGAGCTAGTGTCAACAAAAATACTACAAATGACTAGACTAGGTTACTTTATTTGTAAATGGTTTAATGAACTTGATTCAATATCAAATAAACCGTACACGTTACTTTTTAGGCCAACAAATAACTATAGCTGGTTATTTTGTCTGCGTACACAACTGAGAGGGAGAGTCCACATAAATATCACAAATAACTGAATCAGGTTACTTTATTTGTAAATGGTTTATAAAACTTAATTCAATATCATTTAACTCCGTACACGTTACATTTTGGGCCAACAAATAAGTAAAACAGGTTATTTTCTCTGAGTACACAACTGAGAGGGGGAGTCAACATAAATATTAAAAATAACTGAACCAGGTAACTTATTTGGTAAATGGTTTATTAACTTTATTAAATATCAAGTAACCAATGCACATTACTTTTGGGGCCAACAAATAACTATAACAGGTAATTTTTGTCTGCATACACAAATAGGAGGGAGAGTCAAAATAAATACTGAAATAACTGAACCAGGTTACTTTATTTGTAGATATTTTATTAAACTATATTCAATATTAAGTAACTTGTACACATTAGGGCCAACAAATATGTCTGACATGGAATTTTGTTTTAGTACAAAATTGAGAGGGGGAGTCGACAAAAATACTACAAATAACTGAACCAGGTAACTTTCTTTGTAAATGGTTTACTAAACTGTATTCAATATCAAGTAACCCATACACGTTACATTTTGGGCCAACAAATAACTATAACAGGTTACTTTTGCCTGAATGCACAACTGAGCAATTTGACTGTTAAGTGCAACCGTTTTTGTACCGAGTGACATGAGAAGCGGCATACATCAAACCTTTAAAGTCGCTGCTTTTTACAGTTGTTGAACTGGATTGCAGGAGCGTGATGTTGCCTGTAAAAAGAAAGCCACACCTTAGGGTAGCTTTAAGCTTCACCTTAAATTTGACAGGTGAATCAAAAGGCTTTAGACAAACCATATAGGCGGAGTCTAAACTTTTTTTTTTTTATTAGTGATTGGCAGTGAACCTTGTTTTCCAATCTTTGACTGGCTGGTTACATCAGCCTTTTGGTTTTGACTTGCTGTCAGTTTCTCTTTGATCTGCAGGTGTGCTACGTCACTTGGTTCATAAAAACTTTGGATTGATACCGACTTGAAAGGAAATGCCGAATTACTAAAGAATTTCGCAAAGCGTAGTATTGCTTGTGCTTTACATTTTTATAACCTCCAAAAATATGACACACAATTTTGCTGGCTTTTACGTGATATGGACCGTATTGATACCTACTGCTGTAACCTGCATATTAAACAGCGAGTGCAGGGAACCACATACTCACTACAGGTACTACCGGTTTGAATGTAAACAAACATGCAGATGCTGTTTTCATCAGTTTTAAGGAAGGAAGCGTAACAAAAACGCATTTTGGAGAGTTTTAGAGCTTAGTATTTCCTGAGGACCCTGAATAACTTCACAAGCAGTTAAATTGACAGTAAACCACAGTTTGTTAACCATTTTACGTCTCCAAAAAAACCTTTGTCTCTAATAATCGCCCACCTCCTACTTTGAGACAAGGTCCGATTCTAATAAACGCCCGGGTGATTAAAGGAATAAATACGGTATCTTTTTTGGCTGAAAATCTGTAGCAAGGGGTCTATCTGTAAGACTGTGAGAGGAAGAGTCAACATAAATATTACAAAAAAAAAATCAAATAAACCACGTAACTTTATTTGTTAATGGTTTATTAAACTGTATTTAATATCAAGTTACATGCAAACGTCACTTCTTGGGCCAACATGACTGGTTATTTGTATCTAAGTACACAAATGAGAGGATAACCCTCTTTGTAAATGGTTATTTAACTGTATTCAATATGAAGTAACCTGTTACTTTTTTGGTCAACAAAGAACTATTACAGGTTTTTTTTGTCTTAGTTCACAACTGAGAGGGAGAATCAACAAAAATACTACAAATAACTGAACCAGGTTACTTTTATGTAAATGGTTTATTGAACTTGATTAAAAACCAAGAAACCCATACACGTTACTTTTCTGGCCAACAAGTAAGTATAACAGGTTACTTCTGTCTGAGAACACAACTGAGAGGGAGGGTCAACAAAAAATACTACATATAACCATGATATCTTAACCGGATTATTTTATTTGTAAATAGTTTATTAAACTGTATTCAATATCAAGTCACCCGTACATGTTACTTTTTGGGGCAACAAATAATTATAACTGGTTATTTTTGTCTGAGTACACAACTATGAGGGACAGTCAACATATATACTACAAGTAACTGAACCCGGTTATTTTATTTGTAAATCGTTTATTTAACTTTATCATATATCAAATAACCCGTATGTATTATCTTTTCGGCCAACAAATAAATATAACAGGTTTTATTTGTCTGAGTACACAACTGAGAGGGAGAGTCAAAATAAATACTACAAAAAACTGAACCAGGTTACTTTAATTATAAATGGTTTATTAAACTTTATTTAATATCAAGTAACCCACACACATTACTTTTTGGGCCAACAAATAACTATAATGGGTTATTTTTGTCTGTGTACACATATGTGTGGCATAATTTTTCTGTATATCGATTTGAACGATTCAATTTACATAACCAACATCTGTAACTGCAACCTGTTAACTTCCTAAAAAATTCATTTTCTTAAACGCCTTTGATTACTTAATCTTTATTTGAAAAAAATAATTATACCCAACAAACAGTTTTTGCAGCATTTAAAACGCTGTGCATGCTTTGAGTTTGTTCAAACAATAAACTGAACTTACGTTACGATAAGTTTATTGCTAAGAGAAACATTATACACTTTCCATGGCATAGGCATATAAAGATAATCATACAGTGTTATAAGATATAACTGTTTATTGCAAATTTCTTCCTAATCATGTTAACAGCTAAGGATTGTGTCTGACTGCCAGCAACTGTAACCAGGTAACTGAACTGGTTACATCTTCCTGCTTAGCCTAGCACTGCTAGATGGTTAAGAAAAACACTGAAATACTTAGATCTATTGTTTTCATTTCCATTTCATTTTTTGTGATATGCTGAACATTCTAGCCTGGTGGCAACTGGCATGAGATATTCTGATGTTATCAATGAACCTATCAAATGGTAAACAGTTAAGTGGTCAGCCAGTCAGCATGATTGTGTGAAGCAATAAATCACTCCTAACAAACAAGCTTCCTATCTTTCATTTGAATACATTAGACAAGGTTCATTTGGCATGTGCTGAGAGATGTTTCAAGGACTATATTCCAGAGAAATTTCTTTATAGCTTTTTCTTGAATCGGTCTATATTTTCATACCCATACTTTATGCATTAAGCTTACTACTTTTAATAAATATTATTTATGACAACAATATATAACGAATAAAAATATTAAATATTTTATTATCATTTCTACATGTTCTTACGTTGTTTTTTCAATCTAAATTTCTGAAACAATTGCAAGAAATGTCAACTTTTTGAAACACGTTACATTTCGTTAAAATAAACAGTTTAAATCACAAAGACTTTTATTTAAATCTTAAGCACATTATACATGTCATAACATGATAACTAGCTTGTTTAAACTAAACTCTTCTTTTCGTAACTGTACTATAATTTCTCTGACCTAACCGCTACATGCTAATGTTTTGACAAATAACTGTAACAGTTCCTTCGTCACCTGTACAGGTTACTTCCACTGCCGACAAATAACTATAACAGGTTATGATTGTCTTAACATGTTAAGATGTGAATGTTTCAATTTTCATTTCAGCTGAAGCAACTGCTAAATCACATGATAGCTTTTTTTTTTAAATATATGGAATGTCACATTTTTTATTTAAATGAAACACCTTTAATAAACAGTAAATTGTTCTTTGTATGATGTTCAATCCATAAGCACTTAGCAGCTAAATAAGATACACAAATCGACCAAACTATTATTATAGTCCATTTTTGGATACTTTCTCCAACTAGGGTGACAGTAACCGGTTATTGCCTTTGTAGTTCCTAGATACCAAATAACGCACACAAACTTCTTTGCCTTCAAATAAAATAACAGGTTTGCTTCTATTTGTACACAACTTCTAGCCCTTATTATCAAAATCATAACTAGCTTGTTATAAACCACTTTTTTATCTGCAGTTTTAAGAAATTTTCTTTCACCTGATACATACTACGACAAATACATGTAAAAGTTTACTTTCTTCTTTACTGTTGTACATCATAAATTCTTCAAAACAATTTAATCCGTACAGGTTACATTGGCGTCCAATTAATACATGTAACTATTACAAGTTATAATTCGTCTTTGTAAAAATCTGTTATTGCTCACCTTTTATCTAGTTTTCTATAAAATACGTGAATGTTGTAATTTCTATTTTAGATTAAGGAACTGCTAACTTAATGTTTCATTAACTGTCATAATAACAGATAATGCCTTAAACACTCTTATGGATTCAATTTTTCTTATAACACAAAAGTAAAATTATTTAACAGTTCTTGCAGCATTTGATTTTTCAAGATTATACTTTGTTAAACCATAAAACATGTTCACACATACTAAATACTTTCTTTTGCTTATGGTAGAGTGACTATTTGGCCTTATGGAAAGGTGGGGTGGGACTCATCTGTTAACAAGGCATGTTATATACCAAAATACTCGTAAGGGTCTGTAGTTTTCCAAAATGCCTGGCTCTTTTGCCGAACCTGGTGGCATTTCGAGAAATCCAAGATGGCGTCCAAGATGGCCGCCAAGAAAAATTCTTAATTCTTGTATATAAAAATGAAGAAAGACTTTTCACAATAAATATATATGTATGCTTTTTAAAACTTTTCCGTAAAAGAAATGTTTAGTGTATGCAATGAGACAAAAAATCATTACTTAGTACTCATAAAAAAAAATTCTGAAGGTTAAAAGGTCAAATTTAGCATAAAAATTGTGTAAGTGGTGGCTGACAATGTTAATGTTGCAGAGTATCATTTATTTTCATTCTTATTTTTAATATTTTGATGTAAAACAGAGTCTGTACAACAGATATGTCTCCTTTGAAATAAAAAAAAATTACGTATTACGAAAATTTTAATGATAGCCCTCTGTGCAATAACGCATGCAGTGTTTTTTTTTTGCGTGAAGAAAAGGAGTGGACAAAGATTAGCATTTCCAAAAATGCTTGAAATCGCCGTTCAGCCATGCATTTCGTCTTATCCATAGATGAATGTATTTCATGTTCTTCATTCACCAATTTGATAATCTTACAACATGCTTTGCACTGAAAAACGAAGTTATCTTTGATAATTTTCACACAGAAATTATAAAGTAGACGAAATATACATTGTAATTTTTATTGTAGCTGGACTATTTTTGAAAGCGGACGATTTGGTTTCTTTATGAAAACATCCCAATATCTTTATACATCATGTTAAAATTTGCAGAAATAAAGCCTTGTAAATATTGCTTTGTTGTAAACCAGTCTACGCATAATTCATTGACTATTTGCGTAGTTTTTTAACTTTATTTATTACTAGAAAAATGTATACTTAACAAGAGCCATGTTACACATGGTTAATCCCCCCGCCGGGAAGAAGCTACCTGAAGGTTGTACTTTCAAACACTCAATGTAATAATGTTTGAAGAAAATCCCACAAAAAATAGGCAAGGTAGAGTTATTGTTCTTGCAAACTGCACTTCCTACCAATGTGCTATGTCAGTGTATTAAGTTTGAAGAAAATCGCTCAAGCACTTTTTGAGTTATGCTTTGGACAAAGTTTTTCAATTAAATCTGATAAAGGGGAATAATTCTAAAAGTAGGCAAGGTAGAGTTATTATTCTTACACACTGCACCTCCTCCAAATGTCCTCTTTCAGTATATGAAGTTTAAAGAAAATCACTCAAGTACTTTTGGAGTTATGATCCTGACAAAACTGGAATGGACGCACGCATGGACGAACAGAGACCATTTCTAATACCCCTCCTCCTTTCGTGGGGATAATAAGTTCAAGAATTCAAGAATTAGATAAACATGTATATCTGGGATTTTTAAAATGTAAACAAGTAAATCTGATAAAGGGGAATAACTCTAAAAAATAGGCAAGGTAGAGTTATTGGACATGCACACTGCACTACCTACCAATGTGCTCTGTCAGTTAATGAAATTTGAATAAAATCCCTCAAGTAGTTTTGGAGTTATGCTCTGGACAAAATTTATTAAGTAATTCTGATAAAGGGGAATAACTCTAAAAATAGGCATAGTAGAGTTATTGGACTTGCACACTGCACTACCTAACAATGTGCTCTGTCAGTGTATGAAATTTGAATAAAATCCCTCAAGTAGTTTTAGAGTTATGCTCTGGACAAAATTTATCAAGTAATTCTGATAAAGGGGAATAACTCTAAAAAAAGGCAAGGTAGAGTTATTGGACTTGCACACTGCACTACCTACCAATGTGCTCTGTCAGTGTACTGAGTTTGAATAAAATCCCTCAAGTAGTTTTGGAGTTATGCTCCGGACAAAATTTATCAAGTAATTCTGATAAAAAGGAATAACTCTAAAAATAGGCAAGGTAGAGTTATTGGACTTGCACACTGCACTACCTACCAATGTGCTCTGTCAGTGTATGAAGTTTGAATAAAATCCCTCTAGCAGTTTTGGAGTTATGCTCCGGACAAAATTTATCAAGTAAATTTGATAAAGCGGAATAACTCTAAAAAAAGGCAAGGTAGAGTTATTGGACTTGCACACTGCACTACCTACCAATGTGCTCTGTCAGTGTATGAAGTTTGAATAAAATCCCTCAAGTAGTTTTGGAGTTATGCTCCGGACAAAATTGTTTCGGACGGACGCACGGACGCACAGACGGACGGACGCACGGACACACGGACGGACGAAGGGCATTCCTAATATCCCCTCCGCCTTTGGCGGGGGGAAAAACAAAGCTAGATACAGTTCTTCAATACCATAAGAATAATATATGTACAATTTAAACAGAATAAATTTGGGTAAAAAATACGATATTGCCCTGACCTAATCAAGCATATATAAAACACGGAAAAATCCTGATCAAACTCCTCGCACCGGTCACGTCACGCTTTGCTACTTTTACTGTACTAATCAGGGGAAGTAAGCCCTGCGGGGAGTTTGTATCCTGATTAGAATCGCCCGAAAGCAAGCATTTATTTTTTTCTTTAAGTGCAAGTTTTGGAAAAAACAAACAAACCATACTCTTATTTAGACTACATTCTCTAGTTAAAAATGACATGTAGCAAAAAAATATTGCGATTATCCTGTATTTATCCTAGATGAGCCTGAAGACTGGTACTGAGATCGTACATTGATGATGGTATGTTTCAGTTGTAAGAATAAGTAACCCAACAAACATGGCAGTTGGGCGAGTCCATTTACGCATCCCTTGCTGAAGAATTTTGACGTCCATTTTGTTATCATGTGATATGAATTGCTTTGCTTTGATTGGCTAAAGGCAGGCGGTGTACAGGCAAAACTGTTCAAATCTTGTTAATTGTATATATCGCCGTCCAGGAACGGCGATACTTTTTTTTTTAAAATCTAGTAAGTATAAATGTTTTTTTAGGTAAGTACTTATTTCTTGTCTCATGATAATATTATCCAAGTCTAGTCTTCCAGAAATTACGTTCACAGCCCATTCTAATACTTACAATGCTAAAATTTATAGGACCAATTTCATGAGGCATTTTTTACATGACCACCGAAAAGTTTTTGTGGCTCCAAATTTTAAATGTCACCAATGTTAACATAAGAAATATTATGAATTATATTTAAGATAATCAGGTAAACAATTATTTAAAGATATAAACTATCTGATAGTATTAATATTTATACATTAATTATTATTTAAAAGTGTTTTTTCCACAATATTCAAACATGTTAACAAACAGTGAAGTGTTGATAACCTTGGTCTGTCAGTATTTTTGTTTTCTAGTCTCTTTATGGTAATTTATTGCAGAGAAAATGTGAAAAATCTAGTCAGACTTTTCAAATATT
This sequence comes from Cyclina sinensis, assembly GCA_012932295.1. Lineage (NCBI taxonomy): Eukaryota > Metazoa > Mollusca > Bivalvia > Venerida > Veneridae > Cyclina > Cyclina sinensis. Next base: position 19,732,215 of record JAAONU010000002.1, read on the forward strand.
ATAAAATACAGATAATTTAAATAAAAACTTTTAATTCATAATAAATAAAATGGGTTTGTTTTATAAACAAGAGGGCCATGATGGCCCTATATCGCTCACCTGAATATGACTGCTTTTAACAAAGTTGCTATGGACCTGGTTAATTGACCCAAGATGACCAATATTCGAACTTGTCCTAGAAATCATTGAAACAATCTTTCTGACAAATTTCAAGGTTATTTGGACTGAAAGTGTAGCCTCTAGAGTGTTAACAAGTTTTTTCCATATTTGGGCTCTGTGACCTAGTTTTTTAATCCAGATGACCCATATTCAAAGCTGAGCTGGAAATCATAGAAGCAACCTTTCTGACATATTTTCAGGTTATTTGGAATTAAAATCTTAACTCTAGAGTGTTAACAAGGTTTTTCCATATTTGGGTTCTGTGACCTAGTTTTTGACCAAAGATGACCTATATTAGTACTTGAGCTAGAAATGATCAAAACAACCTGTCTGACAAATTTCCAGGATATTTGGACTGAAAAGTAACCTCTAGAGCATTAACGAGGATTTTCTACTTTTTGGCCCTGTGTCCTAGTTTTTGACCCCAGATAACCCATATTCAAAACTGAGCTAGATTCATTAAAACAAGCTTTCTGACAAATTTCAAGGTTTTTTGAACTGAAAATGTTACGTCAATGCATGTTAACAAGGTTTTTCCATATTTGGGGTCTGTGACCTAGTTTTTGACCCCAGATGACCTTTATTCGAATCTGAGCTAGAAAACATTAAAACATCCTTTCTGACAAATTTCGAGAATATTTGGACTGAAAAGTAGCTTCTAGAGTGTTAAGTTTTTTTTTCTATTTTTGGGCTCCATGACCTAGTTTTTGATTTCAGATGACCCATATTCAAATTTAACCTAGAAATCATTGAAACAACCTTTCTGACAGATTCCAGGTTATTTGGACTGAAAATGTTACCTCTAGAGTGTTAACAAGGTTTTTCCATATTTGGGCTCTGTGACCTAGTTTTTGACCCCAGATGACCCAATTCTGAACTAGAGCTAAAAATCATCAAAACAACCTTTCTGACAAATTTCTGGGATGTTTTGACTGAAAATGTAACCTCTAGAGTGTTAACAAGGTTTTTCTATTTTTGGGCTCTGTGACCTAGTTTTTGAACCCAGATGACCCATATTCGAACTTGAGCTAGAAATCATAGAAACAGCCTGTCTGACAAATTTCCAGATTATTTGGACTGAAAATGTTACTTCTTCTTCTACAAGAAGAGTATCAAAGTTTTCACTATATAAGCCTATGTAAAACCAATGACCCCGGGGTGGAGCCAAATTTGACCCCAGGGGTATAACTTGAACAAACTTGGTAGAGGTCCACTAGACAATGCTACATACCAAATCTTAAGGCTCAGGGCCTTGTGGTTTCAGACAAGAAGATTTTTGATGTTTTTCCTATATAAGCCTATGTAAACCAATGACCCCAGGGTGTGGCCAAATTTAACCCCAGAGGTATAATTTGAACAAACTTTGTAGAGGTCCACTAGACAATGCTACATACCAAATATCTAAGCTCTATGCCTTACGGTTTCTGACGAGAAGATTTTTAAAGTTTTTAGCTCACCTGAGCATGCTCATGTGAGCTTTTAGGATCCTTGATTGTCCGGCGTCCGTCCATCCGTCCGTCCGTCGTCCACAATTCATTCAAACGACATCTCCTCTGAAACCACTGGGCAAAATTTAATGAAACTTGCCTAAAATGTTCCTTGCATGAATCTCTACCAAGTTTGTTCAAATGGTTCCGGTTCATTGCAATTCTGGGTCACAGGAGCTAAAAACAAATTTTAAAAGTTGGATCTTTAAAAATCTTCTTGTCAGAAACCACAAGGCCTGGAGCTTTGATATTTGGTATAAAGCATCATCTAGTGGACCTCTACCAAGTATGTTCAAATTTTGAGCCTGGGGTCAAAAATGGCCCCGCCCCAGGGGTAACTTATTTTACATAGAGTTATATAGGAAAAACTTAAAAAATCTTCTTGTCAGAAACCACAAGGCCTGGAGCTTTGATATTTGGTATAAAGCATCATCTAGTGGACCTCTACCAAGTTTGTTCAAATTATGAGCCTGGGGTCAAAAATGGCCCCGCCCCAGGGGTAACTTGTTTTACATAGAGTTATATAGGAAAAACTTAAAAAATCTTCTTGTCAGAAACCGTAAGGCATAGAGCTAAGATATTTGGTATGTAGCATTGTCTAGTGGACCTCTACCAAGTTTGTTCAAATCATGGCCTCTGGGTCAAAAATGGCCCCGCCCCAGGGGTAACTTGTTTTACATAGAGTTATATAGGAAAAACTTAAAAAATCTTCTTGTCAGAAACCGTAAGGCATAGAGCTTAGATATTTGGTATGTAGCATTGTCTAGTGGACCTCTACCAAGTTTGTTCAAATTATTCCCCTGGGATCAAATTTGGCCCCACCCCGGGGTTATTGGTTTTACATAGGCTTATATAGTGAAAACTTTGAAAATCTTCTTGTAGAAGGAGAAGTAACATTTTCAGTCCAAATAATCTGGAAATTTGTTAGACAGGTTGTTTCTATGATTTCTAGCTGAAGTTCGAATATGGGTCATCTGGGTTCAAAAACTAGGTCACAGAACCCAAAAATAGAAAAACCTTGTTAACTCTCTAGAGGTTACATTTTCTGTCAAAATATCCCAGAAAGTTGTCAGAAAGGTTGTTTTGATGATTTTAGCTCAAGTTCAAAATTGTGTCATCTGGGGTCAAAAACTAGGTCACAGAGCCCAAATATGGAAAAACCTTGTTAACACTCTAGAGGTTACATTTTCAGTTCAAATAACCTGGAAATTTGTTAGACAGGTTGTTTCTATGATTTCTAACTTAAATTTGAATATGGGTCATCTGAAATCAAAAACTAGGTCATGGAGCCCAAAAATAGAAAAAAACTTGTAAACACTCTAGAAGCTACTTTTCAGTCCAAATATTCTCGAAATTTGTCAGAAAGGATGTTTTAGTGATTTCTAGCTCAGATTCGAATAAAGGTCATCTGGGGTCAAAAACTAGGTCACAGACCCCAAATATGGAAAAAACCTTGTTAACACGCATTGAGGTAACATTTTCAGTTCAAGCAACCTTGAAATTTGTCAGAAAGATTTTTTCAATAATTTCTAGGTCAGGTTCGAATATGGGTCATCTGGGGTCAATTAACCAGGTCCATAGCAACTTTGTTAAAAGCAGTCATATTCAGGTGAGCGATACAGGGCCATCATGGCCCTCTTGTTCCTATATTACTCTATGTAAAACAAGTTACCCCTGGGGCGGGGCCATTTTTGACCAAGAGGCCATGATTTGAACAAACTTGGTAGAGGTCCACTAGACAATGCTGCACACCAAATTTCTTAGCTCTATGCCTTACGGTTTCTGACAAGAAGATTTTTAAAATTTTTCCTATATAACTCTATGTAAAACAAGTTACCCCTGGGGCGGGGCCATTTTTGACCCAGAGGTCATGATTTGAACAAACTTGGTAGAGGTCCACTAGACAATGCTGCACACCAAATATCTTAGCTCTATGCCTTATGGTTTCTGACAAGAAGATTTTTAAATTTTTTCCTATATAACTCTATGTAAAACAAGTTACCCCTGGGGCGGGGCCATTTTTGACCCAAGGATCATAATTTGAACAAACTTGGTAGAGGTCCACTAGTTGATGCTTTATACCAAATATCAAAGCTCCAGGCCTTGTGGTTTCTGACGAGAAGATTTTTAAAGATCCAACATTTAAAATCTGTTTTTAGCTCCTGTGACCCAGAAATGCAATGAACCGGAACCATTTGAACAAACTTGGTAGAGCTTCATGCAAGGAACATTCTAGGCAAGTTTCATTAAATTTTGCCCAGTGGTTTCAGAGGAGATGTCGTTTGAATGAATTGTGGACGACGGACGGACGGACGCCGGACAATCAAGGATCCTAAAAGCTGCTAAAAATCAGTAAATCTGGCATATGGGATCTAAATTTGCATGCCAAAACAAAACTGTTGCCCTTCTTGTTTGCTTCCAATCGCACTGTCTATTCTAAATTCATGACTTACCAAGTGCTTGCTATGAGGCGTTTACCTGAACCATTACAAGAATTTTTTAACAGAGGCCTTTTTGTGCCTAAACTAACAGGTGGTTCTTTTAATGCAGTATGGAATGATTATGCCCTTGAGGTCACTGAAAACAAAGCCTTAAAATCTGGTGGTATTATTGGCATAACTCATAATGACAATGCTCTGGGTCGATGGTTTCTGTCACGATCAGTCACAGCTAGATATTCTGTAGCCTACAATTCTAACAAAGACCCTATAAGTCTGACAAAGAAGCACCACGCTGATTCAAACTTTCATACACAGTCATACAATAATGCAGTGGACAGCATGCTTGAATTGTTTGATGAGACTTTCATTGATCCCTTTTCACTTACAAATCCTCCATAAAAATTAGTGCACTTTGTTACTGGTGTTGAAGTCACTGAAGATGTTGAGACAAGTTTGTTAAACTGTCATGAGACAGGTAAAGAAATGCTTCTTAAGTTTGTTTCTGAGCAACTGACACCTGAAGCAGAGAAAGGTTTCTTTGAACCTATGGCAAGACCCTGTGTGAAGACAATGACCACATCTTCAGTAAGTCTGTAGTAAAGGCCAAATACAAAGGTATTCTGATCAATGGGGAAGAAATGTATTTACGGTTGCTAGCAATTAATGCTTTCAAAAAGGTGCCACTGGAAAGTGCCTTGTCATTTGAGAACTCAACAGTTCCTCTTAGTTTGTTCACTGATGATGGTGTTATGATGTCAACAAAAAAAATCTGATTTTCTAGCAAGACTAGAAAACATTTCTGGTTCCCCCTGCAGTGTTAGTAGTGTTGAACAGCCTGACTGCATTTTGTTTGATGGCATAGTTGATGGCCATAGTTCAAATGTTGCAGCCTACACCAGGGGCCAAGCTGACATTCTGTGACATAGCTTCTAAGCTTTGGAAGTACATTCTCTTTCACAGCAATGGTATAGACTGTGTGCATGTTGTGTTTGATAAATATGTTTCAAATAGCTTGAAATCTACTGCTCAACAAAGACGCGGTGAAATTAATGCCACCTTCACGCCAGTTGTTATGCAGTATAATATGCCAATTCCTGACTGGAAAAAGCTATTATCCAGTAGTAGAAGCAAAGCAGAATTAACAAAATTGTACACACTTTACTTGACAGAGAACTGTCATGATTTTTTGATTGACACTCAAGAAATCTACATTTCAGGTGGGCTAGGTGATCATATTCTTAAAGTTTCCCCTAATGCCATCTTTTTCAAGGTACATCAAACCAGGAGGAAGCAGACACCAGATTGCTACTCCATCTATGCATGTATGCAAAGTCTACAGCTTTAAGAAAGGATGTTGTTTTCAGTCCAGATACTGATGTGTTGGTGTTGCTTATACACCATTTTCCGAAATTTGAGCTGGACAGTCTTTATTTTAGGACTGGCAAAAAATCCGTTTACACAGATATGACAAGATACATTCCAGATCATCTCATAAATAAACAACTGTTTCCTGCCATGAGGAAGGTCCTGCTGTCTGTATACTGTCTCACAGGTTGTGACACTTGTTCATCATTCTTTGGTGTTGGCAAGAAAAGGGCTTTTCAAATCATGAAAAGACATTCTGACAAGTTTACAGAGTTAGCAGACCTTGGATCAAGTCCTCGCCTAACACAGACAGTTAAAGCAGCAGTGCTGACATTCATTGGGCTGTTGTATGGCTGCAGCTTATGTTTATCCCTGAATTCCCTCCGAGCAGGATGGTTGTTGAAAGGTCCAAAACTAAACCTCGCAGACTTCCTCCTACTGATAACAGTCTTTTGCTACATCTGCTTCGCTGTCTGTACCAGTTGATGATCTGGAGATCTGCACTAGAGGCAAATGTTGTTTTGCCCAATGCAACAGAGTTCGGGTATGAAATTGATCAGAACAATGGGATGCATGTTCACCAGATGATGGCTCAGTCTGCTGCCCCACCTGAGCTGTTAAGTGACCTGCTGTGTAAATGCAGTGATGACTGCCACGGCAATTGTATTTGCTCCCAAAATGAACAGCCATGCACAAAGGCATGTAAATGTGAAGGTTCTGTTGACAGTAATAATTTCTGTAAAAATTTGTTCACAACACTGGCAACAATTGATGATGTAACTTCAAAGGATGACACATGTACATTCCAATCTTGAGAAAGGCCCTAACATTATGCCCTTGTGGGTTCCTTTCATGTCAACAGTTACTGTTCTCCATAGATCTTAGATTCCTAACAGGCTCTAAAATTATTTTATTTATCATTACTTTCTGATAATGGTAATGGATGAAAAAGATTTTATTCTGGAAGTTATACAGAAGTTATATGGAAATCCATTGAGACCCCAAATGTTCATTTTGCATATTGAAATGTAAAACATACATGATTACTTAAACTGCTGAATTTGTCACTGCAAACTGTTTGTTGACATATGTTGCTGTTGTTGCACTATATTTTCTAATGATTTAAATTTTGTTGGATGTAGAATGCTTTTAGAATACCAGCAAAATACTTGTCATTTATCATTTTACATGCTGTGTTGTAAATGGGATTATATCTTTTAACTGCATTCATCCCATATGAGTAACCGACATCGTCCACAGAATAGACCCTCATACAGCGAGTTCACCCTAATGATATATAATAATTTGTAGATACATGTTTAGTGTTTTGTTTGTTTGTCTGTATTATATAAATATATAAAAACAAACAACCAACATATTTACACTGTTAATATATACAGTTAAATATCTATACAGTGTGAATGAAAAACAGAAAACCCTTTCAAACTGTCTATTTAACAGATTCGCTGCAATTTCTGACTTGTAGTATACACATTATATACTTTAATTGATTTAGAACATTAATTGATTTAGAACATTACATATCTTAAACAGCTTAATTAAAGTTAATTTCTGCAAATATTTGATAAATATCTGACTCATGTCATAACAGACTGAGTGGTAAGAGTTTGCCTGTCGGTGGATGAAAAATATCCTTAATAAAATTGGTGGGTGGGGTAATTATAGCATGGACTGTTTGAAAAAGCATTTCATGCATTTAAATGAATTTCTTTGCTAAATATGTGTAGCCAATGAATGCTTGTGAAATACACTGTCAATTGTTTGTGATTTAAATGTGTTCATTTGGAAAAAGATCACAGATATAAATAAAATGTGATGCAAGTTTGCAGATTTTAGCATTTTTTTTCTATTTTGACCTTGAATTGACCTTGAACTTGTCATTCTTATTTCCCAAAGTTAAACATTTTTCAAAAGCTATATGTAAGCTATAAAATTATTGCACTGTATTTCCAATATCTCTTGAGTCATGTCTGCCATATTCATTTGTTTAGTGTAATGGTAATATTTCAAAGGTGGTGGCCATTTTGGATGCCATCTTGGATTTCTTGAAAGCCACCAGCTGCGGCAAAAGAGCCAGGCATTTTGAAAAACTACAGACCCTCATGAGTATTTTGGTATATAACATGCCTTGTTAACAGACAAGTCCCACCTACTCCAAAAATAGAGGACTTATTATTAGATTGTCACCCATTAACTGTTACAGCCTGTTTTCTTCGATCATACCTTTTCCGCCTACATATAATTCTAACTGATTACTGCTTCCACTAATATTATGACACAATGATTTGTATACCTAATAACTTGTTTTATATGTTCAACATTTAATTTGGCAGTTACAAGATATTCTCTTTTTCAAAACGGTTAGAATATCATGTAACGCAGACAGGTTGCATATAAGTGTAATAGAAATATCTTTGTCTTAGCACACTTAGCTACTGGCCACTTTTATGGTTGAAAACATGTTTATTTTCTTACATGAAGTGAAAGTTTTAATTTCCATTAAAACAGAAGGTTAAATTGTATCTTCCACATTTCGCAAATAGAAGTTATTCGACATTGATTTTAACTGTTACATGTTTATTTATGTATTTTAGCTGGAATTAGACACATTTTCGACCTAACATGATGCTTTTTTAACTACAATAAACGGGTTTTATTTTCTTCCAAACTAATTCTTCGTACTTTCATCATCTCCAGCTCACTTGCGATTAATTAAATGAAACTGAAAACTGTAACTTAGTTATTCTTTGTCCATGGTTACATTTTGCATTTTGTTTTAACATGCGTTATATGAAAAATACTAATACGTGTAGTTTTCTTAAAACTTATACGACATATCTAAAAATCATTGTAGAGACGAAAAGGTGGAAATATGGAGCAGCTTAGTAACAGGCTATACAGCTTTGATTACTATGTGTAACCCTGACCATCGCGACACATATTCATTATGTGTGGAACATTTGTGCCAAAGTATATCAGAATACTTCTGTAAGTGCGAAATAAGATTTATATGGAATGCAATCATCAATGCATAAAGTGACTAGGACGAAAACGTTTGTTTTTTTTATTATCTCAAGGAGTTTAGAACTAATGGATACGTCTGACATTCCAGCAATACATATTAGTTATCTGTATTTTGTTTAAAAGTCACCAGTCATCCTTCTAACAGAATTCAGATTGAACTTCAATTCTTTGTGATGAATCCTTGGTAATATCATAAAGTTGTTGTGAGGCACTGCAAACATATGGACATTCTGAACATTAATCTTCCCCCTAATGACATTCAATGACCTGTCGGTACAGATTAACCTCATTCAAGAACAAACTGCCCTGAAGTATCAATCTTGGCCTGCTTATCATCCACAGTGATCAATGATTGAGCGCCTAATGAACAAGACGACAATGTGTGTCAACATGTGTACATGCATTTTATTACCATCTTGTCCATAGCATTTAATCATTAAATATCCAAAGACTAAATAACAAGAGGGCCATGATGGCCCTGGATCGCTCACCTGAGTACTTTGGCTGTAGGTTTGTTGCTAAGCAGTATTTCATTTTTTAATTGAAAATATGTAAGTGCCTACAAACCAAATATGTAAAATATCAGTCAATAAATGAAGGCTCTATGACAGAAAGTAGAAATATCTATTATAAGCTATGGTGACCTTGACCTTGACCCAGTGACCTCAAACCCTACCCATGGGTAGAGGTCCATGCAAGGAACCTATATATTGAATATCAAAGATATTGGTCTATAAATGAAGGCTTTATGAGGTACAGTAGATAAATCTATTTTTAGCCTCTGTGACCTTTAACCTAATCTAATAATTTGAACAACCAAACAACCTTTCTGACAAACTGCCAGGATATTTGGACTGAAACAGTAGCCTCTAGAGCCTTAACAAGATATTTCTAATTTTGGGCTTTGTGACCTAGTTTTTGACCCCAGATGACCTATATTCGAACCTGGGCTAGAAATCATCGATACAACCTTTCTGACATATTTCCAGAAAATATTTGGGCTGAAAATGTTACCTCTAGAGTGTTAACAAGGTTTCTCCATATTCAGGCTGTGTGACCTAGTTTTTGACCCCAGCTGACCCATATTCGAACCTGACCTAGAAATCATCGAAACAACCTATCTGACATACTTCCATGATATTTGGGCTGAAAATGTTACCTCTAGAGTGTTATCAAGGTTTTTCCATATACAGACTGTGTGACTTAGTTTTTGACCCAACATGACCCATATTCGAACTTGACCTAGAAATCATCTTAACAAGCTTTCTAACAGTTTTTCAGGAAATATGGGCTAAAAATGTTACATCTAGAGTGTAAACAAGTTTTTACCATATTTGGGCTGTGTGACTTAGTTTTTGACCCCACATGACCAATATTCAAACTCGAGCTAGAAATCATCAAAACAACCTTTCTGACATATTACAAGGATATTTGGGCTGAAAATGTTACCTCTAAAGTGTTAACAAGGTTTTTCCATATCTGGGCTCTGTGACCTAGTTTTTGACCCCAGATGACCCACATGAGCTAGAAATCATGGAAACAACCTTTCTTACAAATTTCCAGGATATTCGGGCTGAAAATCTTACCTCTAGGGTGTTAACAAGGTTTTTCCATATTTGGGCTGTATGACCTAGTTTTTGATCCCAGATAACCCATATTCAAACTTGGGCTAGAAACTATGGAATCAACCTTTCTGACAAATTGCCAGGACATTTGGACTGAAACAGTAGCCTCTAGAGCCTTAACAAGATTATTCTATTTTTAGGTCATGTGACCTAGTTTTTGACCCAAGATGACCCATATTCAAACTCGTCCGAGTAATTACTGGGACAAACATCCTGACCAAGTTTCGTGACAATTGGAGCAAAAATGTGACCAGTAGAGTGTTAACGAACTAAGTGTGAACGGACGACGGACGAAAGACGACGGACATTCATCCCTGAGCCAGCTCAGGTGAGCTAAAAATGGCAAAATTTTTGTACTCTTCCAATCTAAAATTAAAGTGAAATATTGATAGCCTGAATATTGTCCTCCACAAAAACGACTATCTTGTATCAAATTTCTTGATTACCATTACCATGGCAACAGTTTTTTGGGGACAGTTCTTCCTTGTATAAAATAACCTTTCTGACAAATTTCCAGATTATTTGGGCTAAAAATGTTACCTCTAGAATGTTAACAAGGATTTTCAATATTTGGGCTCTGTGACCTAGTTTTTGACCCCAGATGACCCATATTCGAAGCTGACGTAGAAATCATCAAAGCAACCTTTCTGACAAATTTCTAGATTATTTGGACTGAAAATGTAACCTCTAGAGTGTTAACAAGATTTTTCTATTTTTGGACTTTGCGACCTAGTTTCTGAACCCAGATGACCCATATTCGAACTTGAGCTAGAGATCATAGAAGCAACCTTTCTGACAAATTTCCAGATTATTTGGACTAAAAATGTTACCTCTAGAGTGTTAACAAGGATTTTCAATATTTGGGCTCTGTGACCTAGTTTTTGAAACCAGATGACCCATATTCGAACTTGACCTAGAAATCGTCAAAGCAACCTTTCTGACAAATTTCCAGATTATTTGGACTGAAAATGTAACCTCTAGAGTGTTAACAAGATTTTTGTATTATTGGGCTCCGCGACCTAGTTTTTGAACCCAGATGACCCATATTCGAACTTCAGCTAGAAATCATTGATAGAACCTCTCTGACAAATTTCCAATATATTTGGACTGAAAAAGTAGCCTCTAGAGTGTTAACAAGGTTTTTCTATATTTGGGCTCTGTGACCTAGTTTTCCAACCCTGATAACCCATGTTCGAACTCGTCCGAGATATTAATGAGACAAACATCCTGACCAAGTTTCATGACAATTGAGGCAAAAATGTGACCACTAGAGTGTTAACAAACTAATTGTGGACGGACGGACGAAGGACAAAAGGTGATCAGAAAAGCTCACTCTGTCACTACATGACAGGTGAGCTAAAAATAAAATAGGTAAAATTTAAGTGTCTGAAATATGCCATGTTAATCTTATTCCAACTGGAACGTAGATATAATCTGACGTCAAATTATGGTATGTGACGTCATTTTAAAGAACATCAAATTTGCCTATGATGTTCCTCTTAAACATAAAAGTACGTCGTATTTGCACTATGCAGGAAGCTGAAATTTTCAGACATTAATTCTGGGATATCATTTGTTCAAAAAAAGTAAAAAGGTCAGTTTCCAAAATTTATGTCGGAGTGCTCTTTTTCCTGTGTCGCTGGTCAAATATACATGTTGTATCTATTAATCTATTATGCTCAAGGAGAATACAGTTTAACTGCTTGGTCATGTTGGTGATTGGTAGCAATTCTTCATAAACTCATTATAATCAAGATTCTTTATAATCTTTATTTCTTAAAATACACAATGACTATGATAAAAGTAAAAGTATATTAAAACTTTGATATATTTAAAATTATTTTATTAACATTTCTTAGTATTTCCGTTTTGAAAAAAAAATGTATCTATTATCTGGCAACCACTGATACGCGTCTATGACAGCATAAATGTAACCGTTGATTAGTCTGAATTTCAAAAAAAATACCAACAGGAACTTAGGTCAAAATATCAAACGCAAAATTAAGTTGTTATACTATAATGCGCTTCACCATGTTCACTGGTGTCACAGCTAAATACGAAACACGCAATCTTTGATTTATTGGAAGGGAGCTAACGCCAACAGATTCAGACTGTGAGATCATATTTGAAACTAGTTATCCTTTTTTCTTCCTTAGCACAATGGATATTTGTTTCTTAGCACAAGGGAGAAAACTCAATTATTGAACAATTTTAACTCAAACTAGTTATAAAAAATGTAACGTGTACAGGTTACATCCCTGACTGTTTGACACTAGGGTCATAATTTGAAAAACTTTGGTAGAGGACCTACAGATGATGTTATGTACCAAATATCAAAGCTCTGTACTTTCTGACCAGACTTTTTTTATGTGCATTTTTTGAAACTTCTTTTTTGGCCCTGTGACCTTATTATGCAACAGACTGGAACCATTTGAACAACTTTGAAAGGGAACCTTGCACCCAAGGATCATTGCTGTGAAGTTTGGTTAATGTGCAGTCAGTAGTTTCAGAGGAGATGTTGTTTAAAGAAATTGTTGTCAACGGGCGACGGACATACAGGGATCATAAAAGCCCACCATGAGCATGTTTGCTCAGGTGAGATAAAGAGGGCAATATAAGGAACATTTCTGTCAAATTTGGTTTAAAATGGCCAAGTGGTTTTGGAGGAGATGTCATCTGAAGCCAAAAATAGATGAAAATCTATTTTTAGCTCTGGAAATGAAATGTTGTTTGAATTTTTTATGCTTTTAGCTTTTGCAGCCCTTATGTGCAAATCGAGCAGAATGATTAGAGAAATTTTAGAAAGGGCAATATAAGGAACATTTCTGTCAAATTTGGTTTAAATTGGCCAAGAGGTTTTGGAGCAGATGTGATTTCTAGCAAAATATTGACGAAAATCTATTTTTAGCTCTGGTGTCCATTTTGTTCAATGATGCAGAATCTTTTCAGCAATTTAAATAGAGGGCTATGTAAGGGACATTTCTGTGAAATTTGGTGGAAAATTGCCACACAGTTGAGGCAGAGATGCTGTTTCAATTTTTTTCTACTTTAAGCTTTTGCAGCCCTTTTGTGCAATGGAGCAGAACCGATTCAGCTATTGCAGAAAAGGGCAATATAAGGAACATTTCTATCAAACTTGGTTTATAATTACCAAGTTGTTTTGGAGGAGGTGTCATCTAAAGCCAAATATTGAAGAAAAATATTTTTTAGCTCCGACAGCCATGTGAGCAATGGAGTGGAACCATTTGTGCAGTTTTAATAGAGGGTATGTAAGGATCATTTCTGTGAAATTTGTTGCAAAATCACCTTGTCATTTAGGAGATGCTGTCTGAATTTTGTTTCTATTTTTAGCTTTTGCAGCTCTAATATGCAATGGAGCGAAATGGTTTGAGCAATTTTAGGAAAGGGCAATTTAAGGAACATTTTTGTTGAATTTGGTTAAAAATGGCAAAGTGGTGTTGGAGGAGATGTCATTTAAAGTAAAATGATGTTGACGGATGACATATGCCAGACACAGGGTGATCCCAATAGCTCACCCTTAGCATTTGCTCAGGTGAGCTAAAAAAAACCAATTTTGCCTGGGGACTTTAATGAAGGGGATTTTGAAAGCCTTTCCTACAAAAGCTTATGCAAAATGAATAGACCCCTTGGGTGGGGCCAATTTTAACCTACTAATGTGTTATGTCAGTGTATTAAGTTTGAAGTAAATCCCTCAAGTACTTTTGGTGTAATGCTTCGGACAAAGTTTTCCAAGTAAATCTTATAAAGAGGAATAACGCTAAAAAATGCAAGGTAGAATAATTGTTCTTGTTACTGCAATTTCTACGAATTTGTTCTGTCAGTGTAATAAGTTTAAGGTAAATCCCTCAAGTACTTTTGGAGTTATGCTTCAGAAAAAGTTGTTCAAGTAAATCTGATAAAGGGGAATAACTCTAAAAGAAGGCAAGGTAGAGTTATTGTTCTTGCACACTGCAATTCTTACTAATGTGCTCTGTCAGTGTACTGAGTTTGAAGAAAATCCCTAAAGTACTTTTGGAGTTATGCTCTGGAAAAAACTTTTCAAGTAAATCTGATAGAAGAATAACTCTAAAAGTAGACAAGGCAGAGTTATTGTTCTTGTGCACTGCACTTTTTACCAATGTGTTTTTTCAGTCTATTAAGTTTGAAGTAAATCCCTCAAGTTCTTTTGGAGTTATGATCTGGACAAAACTTTTAATGTAAATCTGATAAAGAGGAATAACTCTAAAAGAAGGCAAGGTAGAGTTATTGTTCTTGCACAATGCACTTCCTCCCAATATGCTCTGTCAGTGTATGAAGTTTGAAGGAAAATTGCTCAAGTACTTTTGGAGTTTCGGACAAAGTTCTTCAAGTAAATCTGATTAAGGGGAATAACTCTAAAAGTAGGCAAGGCAGAGACAAAATTGGGACAGACAGATGGATGGACAGACAGATGGATGGATGCACGGATGGAGACCATTTCTAATATCCCCTCTGCCTTTGGCGGGGGGATAAACAAAAGGGTCATGATGACCCTGGGTTACTAACCTGAGTACTTTGGCTGTGGGTCTGTTGTTGAGCAAACATCAGAAGCAAAATAACAGGTTTTGAATTTTTCAAAGATCTTGTATTTCTACAAATAAAACCATGGGAATGGCTGATTTTGATCTCAGGGACACAATTTGAACAAACTTGGTATATTTCAACTATACAATTATACATAAAAGATATCTTAGCTCTTTGGGATACAGTTTCAGCCAAAAAAAATCTTTAAGTTTTTCTTATATAAGCCTTTGTAAAACCATGTGACCCAGGGGAACTCCCATTCAAGACCCCAGGCAAATAAGTTGAACAATCTTGGTAGAGGACATCTAGATGATGCTCCATGCAAAATATCTAAGGTCCAAAACTTACAATTTCTCACAAGAAGATTTTCAAGATTCCTATATTTTACACAGGATCCATGAGCAGGGCTAATTTGATCCCAGGGACACAATTTGGACAAACTTGGTAAAGGTCAACTAGACAAGAGGGCCATGATGGCCCTTTTTATGGCTCATCTGAGATCAATCATTGCAACTACTTTTTAAAGTTTTTACCTATGTCAGTCAATATAAACCAAGTGACCACTGGGGTGAGGTCAGTTTTGATTTCATAACCCAAGATTTAAGGAAAATTTGTGATTTCCAAATACATAAATTTTGACTTTTAAAATCTAAAACTGAGGTTGTCACTCGGTTTATGGATGGCGCCATTGTTGCAAAAATACATGGCGAGAGAAAGCGAGACGTAAGATTTATGACGTAATTGTGGTCCGAAGTGTATACATTGTGACTCGTAGATTTCATCTAAATGAATTGTTATCTGATTAACGTTGGTTGTCAATAGTTTTGTTATATAATATATTATGCAACTTACTTATAAAAGTCTGGATATCAGGCGCGTAGCTAGCCTATAAATAATGTGGATTCAAAATAATCTAGGGGGGTCAGGGGGCATGCCCCCCCTGAAAATTTTGAAATAAATGGTGCAATTTGGTGCGTTTTGGGGCCTCCGGAGAGCTTTCTTGACCAACGAAAATCCATTTATTTTAGCATAAAAATGGAGATGAATAGCTTTACTTTTTTTTATCAAAATAATGTGGATTCAGCTGCGTACTTGCGTATAGGCAGCTACGCGCCTGGATATGATTAAATCACAGAACATTTTTTTCAGTATCACTTTTTTTTTGTCTGATTAATTCTTTTAGGTTTAAAGTTGATTTACAAACGTTAAAATAAAAAATATCAAAGTCCTGATGACCTTACCTAGTGTTCCGGTGAATAAAAATCAGTGTAACTGACTGTGATTACATTCACTGCATTCTTTACTTTTAATCCTATTTTAAAAATTTTGTCACTTAAGGAAACAAGAGCAACTGTAAGTGGGAGACACACTCGACTTTTTCCTACTTTCAAAGGCAAACACATCAGAGGAAGCACATTGTGGTGAAGGGATTTCAAATGAAACATCATTTGGAAATATAATTATCAAATCCATCTATATATAACAAAGTTATAGCCAATTTTAGCAAAACTCAATAATTTGACTTTCAAAGTCAAGGTCAAGTTCAGTTTAACCTTCTTTGGAGGTATTGTCTAAAAGGTAGTTATGTCCAAGCATGAAGACACTACATCCATTAATAACACAGATATAGCAAAGTTAAGCAATGTCAAGGTCATTTAAATGTCAAGGTTATACTTGAATTGTTCAACACTTATATTTTTATTTTCAGTGTTGTTTTGTCCCAGTATATATCAAATCTGTCCATAAATAACAACAATAGGGCCATGATGGCCCTAGATCACTCACCTGTATACTTTGCCTCTGGGTCTGCTGTTGAGCAAACATTAAAAGCTTTTTTAAGATTCTCCCTATATAAATCTATATAAATTCAAGTGACCTCCAGAGTATAGCCAATTTTCACTCAAGGAGCATAATTTGAACACATCTGGTAACTGACCTCTGCTCCATTAAAAACATCTAAGTTCTAGGCACTGTGGCTTCAGACAAGAAGTTTTTTTAAAGTTTTCCCTATATAAGCCTTTGTAAAATCAACTGACCCCTGGGGCAGGGCCAAATTTGACTCTAGGGGTACAATTTGAACAAACTTGGTAGAGGTCAACTAGACAAGGTTACATACCAAATCTTAAGGCTCAGGGCCTTGTGGTTTCAGACAAGAATTTTTTCAAAGTTTTCCCTATATATGCCTATGTAAAATCAATTTACTCACAGGGTGGGGCAAAATTTGACCCCTGAGATATGATTTGAACAAACTTTGTAAAGGTCCACTAGGCAATGCTACGTACCAAATCTTAAGGCTCTGGGCCTTATGGTTTCCCAAGAGAAGATTTTCAAAGTTTTCCCTATATAAGCCTATGCAACATCAATTGACCTCTGGGGCAGGGCCAAATTTGACAACAGGGGCATAATTTGAACAAACTTGGTAGAGGTCCACTAGACAATGCTACATACCAAATCTTAATGCTCAAAGCCTTGTGGTTTCTGACAAGAAGATTTTCAAAGTTTTCCCTTTATAAGATTATGTAAAATCAATTAACCCCCTGGGTGGAGCCAAATTTGACCCCCTCCTCACCAGGTGGGGCCAAATTGACCCCAGGGGTATAATTTGAACAAACTTGGTAGAGGTCTACAAAACAATGCTACATACCAAATCTTAAGGCTCAGGGCATTATGGTTTCAGACAAGAAGATTATTATTTTTTTCCTTTCAGTTACCATAGCAACCAGAGTTCTTTATTGAATTCAATTCTTTGAACAGCTTTGGTAGAGCTTCATGCAAGAAATATTCCAGGCATCTTTTGTAAAAACTGGCTTAGTGGTTTAGGAGGAGAAGTCGTTCAAGTCAAATTGTTGACTACACACACTGACGGACCCCGGACAATCAATGATCACTTTGTGCTCAGGTGAGCTTAAATTTTTAATACTTTGATAGTCAAGGTAATTTTAAGTTCAAGGTCAAACCTGAATAATTTAAAATGTAGGTTTTGCCATAAGTGTCATTTTGTCCTTGTATGAATCAAATCCAAATAAAATAACATGACCATGAAGGTCCAGTTAATTTTAAGGTCAAGGTTTTACTTGCATTATTCAACTTGTCAGTATTTTCATTAGTGTTGTTTTGTCCAAGTATGAATCAAATCTGTAATTTGATAAAGTTATTAGAATGTAACCAAAATTCAATAATTTGACCTTGACTGTCAAAATCACTTTAAGGTTAAGGTCAAACTTGAATAATTTTACATCTAGGTTTTGTCATGAGTGTTGTTTTGTCCAAGTATTAATCAACTAGAACTATCACTGAATGCGATTCATACCCCCACCAATGTCCTTGACAGAAGACGACATGGAAAGGTGGTTAAGGGAATAACTTTAGTGGCATAAATACATATACATGTACTAAAACAAAGAAATTATCTCTGGTGAAAAAAACAAACAAATTGTACAGGTAATAGTATAAATATATATTGTCAAATCATGTTCGAAACAGTTACAAATAACCTTTCATTTTCCCAATGTACTAAAACAAACAAAAGCAGTGAAGTTAAGAAAATAGCATAATTATGTCAAAATGTAATTAAGAATGGAAAAACTTTGCATACTGAGCTTACTTGTTCTAGTTTTAGAAATATTCAAGTACATGTTAAAATTTCAGAACATTTTCTAAGTCAATTTTTGACCTTCAAGTGTGGCCTTGACCTTAAGCTGGCACAAGGGTAAGATGGGTTCTGCACATTGCCCAGTTGGGGTGAACATTTGAGTCAAGTTCAAAGAAAATCCTTCCATTAGTATAGAATTTATAGAGCGGACACGACATATTGTCTAGCATCGATTGTAAGTAAATTAAAAGACTTAAAAAGGGGTATAACTTTGTCAAAATGCAATACAGAGTTTTGAAACTTGACCTGCATATCTTACTTGTGATACCTCATATATCTTTTAAGTTTCAAGCAAATACCTGTGCTAGTTTCAGAAATATTCAAGTACATGTTAAAATTTAAGAACATTTTCTAAGTGAATTTTAACCTTCAAGTGTGACCTTGACCTTAAGCCGGCACAAAGGTAACATGGGTTCTGCACATAACTTTGTTGAGTTGAACATTTGAGTAAAGTTTGAAGAAATTTCTTCCATTAGTATAGGATTTATAGAGCGGACACAACATATTGTCTAATATTTGATTGTATGTAAATTTGAAGACTTAAAAAGGGGCATAACTTTGTCAAAATGCATTACAGAGTTATGAAACTTGACCTGCATATCCTAATTGTGACAGTTCATATATATTTTAAGTTTCAACCAAATACGTTTTCTAGGTTCAGAAATATTCAAATACATGTTAAAATTTAAGAATATTTTCTAAGTCAATTTTTGACCTTCAAGTGTGACCTTGACCGTAAGCCAGCAAAAGGGTAACATGGGTTCTGCACATCCCCTTGTTGAGGTGAACATTTGAGCCAAGATTAAAAAAAATCATTCAATTAGTGTAGGAGTTACAGAGCGGACACGACATAATGTCTAATATTTGATTGTTTGATATTTGACCTTCAATTGTGACCTTGACCTTGAGCTGACACATGGGCAACATGGGTTCTGCACATCCCCTTGTTGAGGTGAACATTTCAGTCAAGTTTGAAGAAAATCCTTCAATTGGTATAGGATTTATAGAGCGGACACGATAATGGAGACGGACGGAGGGACCGACGGACCGACCGACCGACTGACCGACGCGACAAAGTGAATCCATTATAGCCCCCCCACATTTTGTGGTGGGGGTATAACAAAATGGCCCTAGATCACTCACCTGAATACTTTGCCTTTGGGTCTGCTATTGAGCTAACATCAAAAGCCTATGCAACATCAACTGACCCCTGGGGGAGGGCCAAATTTGACAACAGGGGCATAACTTGAAACTTGGTAGAGGTCCACTAGACAATGCTACATACCAAATCTTAAGGCTCAGGGCCTTCTGGTTTCTGACAAGAAGATTTTCAAAGTTTTCCCTTTATAAGCTTATGTAAAATCAATTGACCCCTGGGGCAGGGCAAAATTTGACCCCAGGGGCATAACTTGAACAAACTTGGTAGAGGTCCACTAGACAATAATACATACTAAATCTTAAGGCTCAGGGCCTTGTGGTTTCAGACAAGAAGATTTTTAAAGTTTCACTATATAAGCCTATGTAAAATCAATTGACCCCCGGGATGGGGCCAAATTTGACCCAGGAAGTATAATTTGAACAAACTTGGTAGAGTTTCACTAGACAATGCTACACACCAAATCTTAAGGCTCAGGCCCTTGTGATTAAAATCAGAAGATTTTTAAAGTTTCACTATATAACCCTTTGTAAAATCATTGTCCCAGGGGTCGGTGCCAAATTTGACCCCAGGGGTATAATTTGAACAAATTTGGTAGAGGTCCACTAGACAATGCTACACACCAAATCTTAAGGCTCAGGACCTTGTGGTTTCAGACAAGAAGATTTTCAAAGTTTTTCCTTTCAGTTGCCATAGCAACCAGAGTTCCTGATGGAATTGAATTCTTTGAACAACTTTGGGAGAGCTTCATGCATGGAATATCCCAGGCATGTTTTGTCAATGTTGGCTTAGCGGTTTAGGAGGAAATGTCGTTCAAGTCAAATTGTTGATGACCCACGACGGATGCCGACGGACGCCAGACAATCAATGATCCCAAAAGTTTACCCTGAGCAGTGCTCGTATGAGCTAAAAAGTTATGATCAATATTAAAGTTTTCAGACTGCAATGGCAACGACAACGACACCATGACTGTAGCAATAGCTCGATTTTTTCCCCATGTGCATAATAACTAACCACGGCAAATATTAATGGAAGGTTTCTATTTCAAATTCCTTAGAAGCTATGTGTGACACATACTTTTTGGATGGATGGACAGATGGAGGATAGACAAAGGTAAATCAAATTTTATGGGAGCATAAAAATGGAGCTATTTGCCCATTCCTTTAGAGTTCAAAAATATAAACAGTATGATCAAAGTTAACAGAATGTGACTAGGAAAGAAGAGTTTAATACAGACACAATCATTCCAGAGCCAATTTTGATCATGATAGCCCTGGATTGCTCAACTGAGTAATCTGGCTTTGGGTATGCTGGTGAGCAAACATCAGAAGCGATATTACAGTTTTTAAACTGAACCTTTGCAGCAGAGCCAATTTTGACCCAAGATACATAAACTGAACTAGCGGTTTTTGAGGAAATGTCATTTGAAGCAAAATCTTTACAACTAAAGCAAGTCACATAAATGACAAATACCCCTACACTCCGCTAGGACACAGGACTGAAGGCTTTGTAAAAAAAATGGTGTCATTGCAAAATTATTGCATGGCAGTGGAATGAACAAACATGCTTATGATGCTATTTTATTTGATGGTATGATGTAATAGAAGTCATAAAATACCAAGAAGGGAAAATTTGTATGGAGTATTATGACCCAGACAAGGTCCAATTGCTCAATCATCAACATTTTTTACCTCTGACCAGTCACTGTGACCATGACCTTTGAGCTATGGACCTGAGATTTTAAGGTAATATTTGAAAATCCTTACATGAATATGGAACTTATGGTCCAGACAAGGTCTATAATTTGACAAATCACTGTGACCTTGACCTTTGAGAAAGACACTCATATCTTGTCTATGGCACACTGTCTAATCTTTCAAAATCCTTCCTTGTATAAAAAAATTATGGCCTGGACAAGGTCTATCATCAATTTTTCACCTTTAACTTGTGACTTTGACCTTTGAGCTATGGACCTGGGTCTTACAAATAACAAACAGTTTCATCAAGGTGAACAATGTGCCAAGGTATTTTAAAATCCTTCCATGCATAGAGAAGTTATGACCTGGACAAATTCTTTAATCAATTTTTTTTACCTTTAACCAGTGAAATGTGACCTTGACATTTAAACTATGGTCCTGGTATTAAACTCCACACACTATCTAATCAAGGTGAACAAATATGTCAAGGTATTTTAAATTCCTTCCATGCATGGAGGACTTATGGCCTGGACAATGTCTAAAATCAACATTTTTTACATTTAACCAGTGACTATGAACTTGACTTTTGAGCTATGGACCTGGGTCTTACACATGACACACTGTCTCATCAAAGTGAACAAGAGATGTTTGTAAAACATGTATGTCCCCTTAGCGTCTTATCCCTAGAGGCAGCCATGAAGGTTTGAGGAACTGAGACCAAGCATTCTATTGACTTGAAACCATTTTGCTATTCAAGGACACTGTGACCATGGCCTTTGACCTGATGACCTGAAAAACCATAGTTGTCATCTACTGATCATGACAAACCTACATACTAAGTCTGACGATCCTGGGACCAAGGATTCCCTAGATATTCAGCAGAAATTGTTTTGCTTTTCAAGGTAACTATACCTTGATCTTTGACCTAATATCCCTACAAACTACAGGGGTCATCTAATTGTCATGACCAACCTACCTATGAAGTTTTGAGGGGCTGGGCCGAAGCATTCTATAGTTATTGATCAGACACTGTTTTGCTATACAAGGTCACTGTGACCTTGAACTTTGACCTGAAAAGCTACAGGGATTATTTACCAGTCATAACTAATCTATACACTAAGTTTTAAGAACCTGGGATGAAGGTTTCTATAATTATTGATTGGAAACCGTTTTGCTGTTCAAGGTCACTCTGATCTTGACCTTCGACCTGGTGACCTGAAAAACTATAGGGTCACTTACTTGTCATGACCAGCCTACACAATAAGTTTGAACAACCTGGGACCAAGGGTTCTATAGTTTTTGATCGGGAACTGTTTAGCTATTTAAGATCACTGTGACCATGACCTTTGACCTGGTGACATGAAAAACTATAGGGGTCATCTACTGATTATGTTCAACCTACACACTGAGGATGAAGAACATGGGACCAAGCCTTCTACAGTTATTTGCTTATTAAGCTCACTATGACCTTGACCTTTGACCTGGTGATCTGAAAAAAACGTTTGGGGTCATCTACTGGTCATGAACAACCTATATACTAAGTTTAAATAACCTAGAACCAAGGGTTCTATAGTTATTGATCAGGAACTGTTTTGTTCTTCAAGATCACTGTCACCTCGACCTTTGACCTGGTGACCTGAAAACTATTTGGTCATCTACTGGTCATGACTAACCTAAATACTAAGTTTAAACAAACTGGGACCAAGGGTTCTTTAGGTATTGATCGGAATCTGTTTTGTTATCCAAGGTCACTCTGACCTTGACATTTGACCTGGTGATTTGAGAAACCATAGTAGTCATCTAATAATCATGACGAACCTACAAACTATGTTTGAACAACCTGGACCAAGGGTTCTATAGTTATTGATCGGTGACATGCAAAATTATAGGGGCCATCTACTGATTATGTTCAACCTACACACTAAGGATGAAGAACATGGGACCAAGCCTTCTACAGTTATTTGCTGGTCATGACCAACCTACATGCTAAGATTAAACAACGGACTATTACTGATTGAAAACCATTTTGCTATTCAAGGTCACTGTGACCTTGACCTTTGACCTGGTGATGTTAAATACTATAGGGGTCATCTACTGGTCATGACAAAGCTACATACCAAGTCTGAAGAAGGTTGGTCTAGGGGTTTTATATCTACAAAGTGTCAACTTAACGACCCAAAACTATATGCCCCCTTATCTTCGATGGGGGGTGCGGGGGGGCATAACAAATGCACAAAGGTATTTTAAAATCTTCCATGCATAGAGAAGGCATGTCACCTTGTGGAAGCTGAAATACTATTTCTGATAAGAAGATTTTCTAAGAGTTTTATATTTTAGACATACAGGACCATCAGTGCATGGCCAATTTTGACTCCTGGGAAATAATTTGAACATCTTGACAAAGATCAACTACACAATGCTACAAACCAAATTTTCAGACTGTTGACCATGCAGTTTCAGAGAGGATGATTTTTGAAGTATTTCCTATATAACTCAATGTCAAGTGACCCCTCAAGTAGGGTCAAGTCTAACCCAAGAGACATAATTTTAATAATTTGGAAGAGATTCACTAGATGATGCTACATACCAAATCTTAAAGCTAAGGGTCTAGTAGTTTCAGAGAAGATTTTCACTTTTTCCTAAATATATCAGGTGGCCCCCTACGGCAGGGCCAATTTTAACCCTTGGGAAATAATTTTAACAAAACAAACCAAATATCTAACATCAAGCGCTGACTGTTCCTGACAAGATTTTCAAGCAGTTTATATTTTACACACATAGGACTCCTAGGGAAGAGTCAATTATGATCTCAGGGGCATTATTTTAACACTGCTAGCTAGATGATGTTCCATACAAAACACTTCAGCTCTAGGCCTTGTGGTTTTAGACAAAAAGATTGACAAAGTTTTCATTCTATAAGCCTATGTTAAATGAAGTGTCTGCTGGGCAGGGTCATAAATGACCTCAGACACATAAATTTAACAATCTTGGTGAGGATATCTAGATGATGCTCCAGGCAAAATTTTTCAGCTCTAGGTCCTGTGGTTTCAGACAAGAAGATTTTCAAAGTTTCTCCTGTATATTTCTATATGCAAAACATATGATCCCTGGGGTGGGGCTAATTTTGAACCAAGGGAAATAATTTAAACAATCTTGGTAGAGGTTTACTAGAGGATGCCTTATACCGAATTTCAGAGCTCTGGGCCAAGTGGTTTCAGACAAGAAGATTTTTTAAGTTTTTCACTTTGGTTGCCATAGCAACTAGAGTTCTGCATGGAATTAAATTCTTTGAACAACTTTGGTAGGGCTTAATGCAAGAAACACCCAAGCAAAGTTTCCATCAGTTTGGCCCAGCAGTTTTAGAAAAGATATTGCTTAAAGCAAAAGTGGACGACACACAATTAATGATCAACACAGTCCAGTCACAACTGCACACCATGAGTAGGTTGTGCTCATGTGAGCTGAAAAGAGCAATATAAGGGACATTTCTATTATGTTTGGTTGAAAATGGCTTTGCAGTTTTGGAAGAGATGTCAACTGAAGTAAAATGTTGACGTTGGACAATGGACTACGGACACTGGACACAGGGTGATCCCAATAGTTCACCTTGAGGATATGCTCAGGTGAGCTAAAAACAGCACAATATATGCATTCTAGTCAGTAAAAGACTGTGAATTTCAAAAAAGGAGTTACTATGTATACCTTCAAAACAAGAAGCACTACAGGGTGACCAGTCAGAATATTCAGTAACCTCACAGTCTACAGGACATGGTAACAGGCATGACTGCTTTGTAGATGGCTTCACCTTCAGAGTGCACCTGAAATTTTTGAGTTTAGCACAGTTTATTTAGCATACTAATAACAAATCTGGTGTATGGTGAAATCATTTAAATGTGAGATGAAATTTCCATTAAATGGCAAAAATGGTAACAGTCCAAAAAACTAGAGCTATCACTAAATGTGATTAATACCCCCAAAACACCGCTACAGAACAGAAGAAGTTATTAATTCAGTAACAGAATACTTCGTAAAAAAATTGGAAAAGAGTTATGGTTGTGGGCAATTAAAGATAGTTGTGGTTCTTGTACATTCCATTTCCTCTCATTGCGCTTGACCATTGTATGAAATTGCATTGAATTCCAAAAAAATAGTTTTCAAGTTATTCTCCAGACAAAGAAAATAAACAAAGGGCAATAACTGTGCAAACAGTGAAGAAAGAGTTATAGCTCTTGTACATTGCAGATCCACTCAATGTGCTTGACCATTGTATGAAGTTGCATTGAATTCCAACGATGAGTTTCCAAATGTTCTGGAAAAGGAAATCCAAAGAAGGGCAATAACTCAACAAATAGTGAAGATGGAGTTATAGCTCTAATACAATGCACTTTCTCTCATTGTATGAAGTTGCACTGAATTCCAACCAGTAGTTTTCAAGTTATGCTCCAAATAAAGAAAACAAACTAAGGGTAATAACTCTGCAAATAGAGAAGATGGAGTTATGATTCTTGGACACTGCGCTTCCTCTCATTGTGCTTGACCATTGTATGAAGTTGCACTGAATTCCAACTAGTAGTTTTCAAGTTATCCTCCATACAAAGGATAACAAACAAAGGGCAATAACTCTGCAAATAGTAAACATTGAGTTATGATTCTTGGACAATGCGCTTCCTCTCATTGTGCTTGACCATTGTATGAAGTTGCACTGAATTCCAACCAGTAGTTTTCAAGCTATGCTCCAAATAAAGAAAACAAATAAAGAATAATAACTCTGCAAATAGAGAATTTGGAGTCATGATTCTTGATCACTGCACTTCCTCTCAATGTGCTTGACCATTGTATGATGTTGCATCGAATTCAAACCAGTAGTTTTCATGTTTTGCTCCCCACAAAGGAGAACAAACAAAGGGCAATAACTATGTAAATAGTAAGATGGAGTTATGATTCTTGGACACTGCATTTCCGCTCACTGTGCTTGACCATTGTATGAAGTAGCACTGAATTCCAACCAGTAGTTTTCAAGTTATGCTCCGGACAAAGAAAACCAATAAAGGGCAATAACTCTGCAAATAGAGAATTTGGAGTCATGATTCTTGATCACTGCACTTCCTCTCATTGTGCTTGACAATTGTATGAAGTTGCATTGAATTCCAACCAGTGGTTTTTAAGTTATGCTCCGGACAAGGAAAATCAATAAAGGGCAATAACTCTGAAAATAGTGAAGATGGAGTTATGATTCTTGGACACTGCACTTCCTCTCATTGTGCTTGACCATTGTATGAAGTTGCACTGAATTCCAACCAGAAGTTTTCAAGTTATGCTCCGGACAAGGTAAACCCCGACCGACCGCCAGACCGACCAACCACCAGGTGACTTCGCTTTGGGGGTATAATACGATGAAATCAATTTAATATATAAATTATAATCAAACATTCTTGATAAAGCATAAATGTTAATATCGTCACAGATTTTTATTTTTTTTTTTTTGCAGCTAGTATCACGTGAAAAAGGATTTTTATAGTATTTTTACTGTTAGTATCACGTGAAAAATTTTTTTTATTTAAAAATTTGTTGGCAGCAAGTATCATATGAAATGTAATAATAACGGTGAAATTAAGCAAAGTAAACTGTATTAACATTGTTCAAAATTAATGGAAAAAATCAAAACTAAACATTATATATCTTATTGATTTGTCTGAGAGACAGAAATGAGAAAATGCAGTCCTAAACCCTCTTCTATTAGTTGATAAACTCCTTTTTATTTTAACTTCCAAACGAAACAAAACGTAACATTTACATTACCTTCTCTAAATTCATGAAATATTTACAAAATTAGACAGCTGTCAGACAACTTGGCCTTCACAAAGCAAATAAATGAACCATCTATTCATATTTTGGTACCGTAGATCGTTTCCATACATGTTACATATACGCATTTTTATCTTTTTTGATTGATAGGTATGACAACACTAAATCTTATTAACTCACTTAATATCAGAGGCTTATCAAGAAGCACAAAAAGACATCAAGTTTTTCATTATTTACAAGATAGCAATTATGATATATGTTTATTACAGGAAACTCATTCCACTTTCAACAATAAACAATTATAGAAAGCTGAATGGAAAGGGCAATCTTTTTATAGTGGTAAAAAAAGTAATAGTGAAGGTGTTGCTATTTTGTTTAATAAAAATTTCACAGGAAAAAAAATCCAATTTTAAAGAAAATATACCTGGGCGCTTAGTTTCAATCAATATACATATGGAAGAATGGCAATTCACTCTTTTTAATATTTATGGTCCAAACAAAGATGACAGTAACTTCTTTCAAATTTTGAATAAAGAAATATCAAGCAAAATAGAAACTAATCTTATATTAGCTGGAGATTTCAATTTGGTAATGGACATTTCACAAGATAAAACAAGAGGGCCATGATGGCCCTAAATCGCTCACCTGAGACTCACTGCTCATGTTACAAATATCGTTATTGGTTTTTATAGGTGCAAGTTTGAAAAGCTTTGCAATAAGTTTGAAGACTCTGGGTGGAATGGTACTCAGTTTTTTTAGCAGAAATAGTTTTACTCTACAGGTCTCAATGACTTTAACCTTTGACCTACAGACCCCATACTCTATAAACTTTGAAGGTTCTGGGTGTAATGACACTCCAGTTACTGAGAAGAAATAGTTTTCACTCTACATGTCCCTGTGACCTTGACTTTTGACCTACTGACCCCAAAAATGATTAGGTTCTTAAAGACAATCATCCTATGAAGTTTGAAGGCTCTGGGTAAAATGGTACTCCAGTTACTGAGCAGAAACAGTTTTCACTCTATAGGTCCCTGTGAACTTAACCTTTCACCTATGGACCCTAAAAACAATAGGGTTCTTCTTATACAATTATCATATAAAGTTTGAAGGCTCTGGGTGTAATGGTACTACAGTTACTCTGCAGAAATAGTTTTCACACCCCAGGTCCCTGTGACACTGACCTTTGACATACTAGCCCCAAAAAACATGGTCCTTCTATTTAGTAAAAGCAATCATCCTATGAAGTTTGGAGGCTCAAAGCAAAATGGTAATCCTGTTTTTGAGTGGAAATGGTTTTCACTCTAGAGGTCCCTCTCACGTTGACCTTTCACCTACTGACCCAAAACACAAAAGGGATTTTTTGCACTGAATAAGGACAATAACCCTGTGAAGTTTGAATGCTTTGGGTCAACTGGTACTCAAGTTATTGAAAGGAAACAAAGTGTGAAAGACAGACAGACAAACAGACACCCATGGACAAGGCAAAAACAATATGTCTCCATCAGAGTGCGGGGTTGGGAGGAGACATAACAAAGAACAATTGAAGGTATAGCCCTTGGTGTTTAAGAGCAGCAGATTTTTTAAGTTTTCCCTATATAAATCCTTGTGTAAAATCAAAGGACCCCCCGGGTGGGGCCAGTTTTTAACCCAAGGGTCATGACTTGAACAAATTTGGTAGAGGTCCACTAGACAATGCTGCACTCCAAATATCTAAACTGTAGGCAATGTGGTTTCTGACAAGAAGATTTTTTAAATTTTTCCTATATAACTCTATGTAAAACAAGTGACCCCTGGGGCAGGGCCTTTTTAGACCCAGGTGCTGATTTGAACAAATTTGGAAGAGGTCGAGTAGACAATGCTGTACACCAAATATCTTAACTCTATGCCTTGTGGTATCTGAAAAGAAGATTTTTAAAGTTTTTCCTATATAACTCTATGTAAAATATATGACCCCTGAGGCGGGAGGATTTTTAAGTTTTCCCTATATAAATCTATGTAAAAACAACTGACCCCTGGGGTGGGGTCAGTTTTGACCCCACGGTCATAATTTGAACAAACTTCATACTAAATATCTAAGCTCCAGGCCATGAGGTTTCGGAGAAGAAAATTTTCAAAGATCCAACTTTTAAAATCTAATTTTAGCTCCAGTGAACCAGAAATCCAATGGACCAGAACCATTTGAACAATCTTGGTAGAGCTTCATGCAAGGAACATCCCAGGCAAGTTTCATTTAATTTGGCCCTTTGGTTTCAGAGGAGATGTCATTTGAATGAAAAGATGACGACAGACGGACGGACAGACTGACAGACAGATGATGGAGAACGGACAAAGACTGATCAGAAAAGCTCACCCTTTGTGCTCAGGTGAGCTAAAAAATGGTAGAGAAGATACCCATAAAATATGTAGGGAAAAATATTAGAAACTGTAAATATATATAACTTAATTGATATATGGAGATTATTAAACCCCACCAAACATCAATACACATGACATTCAAATACTAAACCAACTATATTTAGTAGACTAGATTTCTTTTTAATATCTGATACACTAATTAATATTACTAAAAATTGTAAAATAAAGCCAGGATATAAATCAGACCATTCTAACGTCAAAAAAAGACAAAGATATAAAAGGGATCTCAGTAAATACTAGTAATCAAGAAATAAAACAGACGCTTTTTGCCGATGATGCCACTTTTATGAACAATGGATCAAAAGAGTCCTTTGAGAAACTAGTTAGAACACTTACCAATTTTGAATATGCTTCTGGTTACAACTAAATACTAACAAGTCCACGGTGTTACGCATTGGATCACTTAGAAAAACAAAGTTAATTTATTGTCCAGATAAAAAGTTTAAATGGACGTCAGATTCCTCAAACATATAAGGAATGTGTTTTACTAACAATGCAGAAGAAAATATATGACTTAACTTAAGACCAAAATTATTAAACTTCAAAAACTGTTTAAAACAATGGGAGCACAGAAAATTGACGTTATTAGGAAAAATTACAGTGATATAAACATTCGCATTACCAAAAATTATAAATATATCCATTTACAGTGTTACCCAATTCCACAGACGAAACGATAAAAGAAATTACAAAGATAGCATATACAAACATGGATGTTTAAAAATGGTAGATATTCCAAAATTCATTACATCAATAAAAAGCTGTTGGGTTAAAAGAATAATTGATGAAAGTAATAACGGAGATTGGAAAATCTTTTATAGTAATCTATTGCAAAAAGTAAGTGTTAAATTAATATTTGAATGTAATTAAGAACAACACGATATAGACATATTATGCAAAACAACACCTTTTTTAAAGATATACTAAAAGCTTGGAATAAAATAAAAATAAAGCCATCAACAACAGTATCTATCGGTAGAAAAATAATTTGGAATAACTCTGATATTAAAATGAATAATAAAACCTTTTATTATAAAAATTGGCATGAAAAAGGTATAAAATATCTAGAACATCTTTTTGACTACAGAGTCAACTAGTACTACACCTTCGCAAATTTCAAATATTTGTATGATATAGATACTATTGACTTTCTTAAATATCAACAATTAATAAATAGTATACAGAAAAATTATAAACAAATGTTGAGAAATGAAGGACTGGTAAATAATCCAAAAGATACAGTGCTAAAAAGAATTAGAGATTCAAAAAACCCAAATAGATTATTATACAAATGAGTCAATCCAAAAATCTCGATATAATATCGGAAATGAAATTGAAAAGATTTTTTGAAAATAAACAATTAGATTGGGTAAAAATATATGTACAATCTTTGATTACAACAATCGACACAAAATTAAGAAACTTTCAATATAAGTATTTAATGCGAATAATTCCAACCAATGATTATCTTTTCAAATGTAGAATTGTCAGTTCTAATTTATGTGACTTTTATAATATGTATGAAGAAAAATTAGAACACCTATTCTGGGGATGTCATTATGTACAAATAATATGGAATAATTTACTGAAGTTTCTAGCACATAAAAACCAAAATATAAATAGAGCTATCACTAAATGTGATTAATACCCCCAAAACACCGCTACAGAACAGAGGAAGTTATCAATTAAGTAACAGAATACTTCCTAAAAAAACTAAAAAAGAGATATGGTTGTGGGCAATTAAAGATAGTTGTAGTTCTTCTACATTGCATTTCCTCTCATTGCACTTGACCATTGTATGAAGTTGCATTGAATTCCAAAAAAACAGTTTTCAAGTTATTCTCCAGACAAAGAAAACTAACAAAGGGCAATAACTGTGCAAACAGTGAAGACAGAGTTATAGCTCTTGTACACTGCTCATCCACTCAATGTCCTTGACCATTGTATGAAGTTGCATTGAATTCGAACCACGAGTTTCCTACTTATATCTGAAAAAGGAAATCCAAGGAAGGGCAATAACTCTGCAAATAGTGAAAATGGAGTTAAAGCTCTTATACAATGCACTTTCTCTCATTGTGCTTGATCATTGTATGAAGTTGCATTGAATTCCAACCAGTAGTTTTCAAGTTATGCTCCAAATAAAGGAAAACCAACAAAAAAAAAGTCGAGCTTATAATGACAAAGTTATGACAATTTACGGTCAAGGTCAATTTAGGTCATGGTCAAAGTTATTCAACAAGTCGGTTTTGTCATATGTGTTGATTTGTCAAAGTATGAATCAATTCCAACTATAAATAACAAGTTATGGCAAATTGTAGCAAAATTCAATAAATTGACCTTGATGGTCAAAATCATTCTAAGGTCAAGTTGATACATGAAAGAATCATAATGTCGGATTTGTCATGCGTGTTGTTTTGTCTAAGTATGAATCAAATATATAGATAAATACAAAAGGTATGACAAATAGAGCAAAATTCAATAATTTGACCTTGACAATCATAGCCATTTTAAGGTAAAGGTCAAGCTTTAATAATTTATCATGTGGGCTTTGTCATACGTGTTGTTTTGTCAAAATATGATTAAAATCCAAACACAAATAACAAAGTTATGGCCAGTTTAAGCAAAATACAATAATTTGACCTTGGCTGTCAAGGTCATTTGAAGGTCAAGGTCAGATCTGAAAGAATCAAAATGTCAGATTTGTCATAAGTGTTGTTTTGTCTGACTTTGAATCAAAACCATAAATAAATGAGAAAATTATATGAATCAAATCTAGCCATAAACAACAAAGTTATGACAATTTAAGCAAAATTCAATCAATTGACTTTTAAAGGTCATTTAAAGGTTAAGGTCACACTTGAATAATTTATCATGTCGGCTTTGTCATAAGTGTTGATTTGCCCAAGTATGAATCAAATCCAGCCAAAAACAACAAAGTCTGGACAATTTAGGCAAAATTCAACCATCTGACATTGACGGTCAAGGTCATTTTTAGGTCATGGTCATATCTGAGATATTCAACATGTCGGTTTTGTCATAAGTGTTGTTTGTCCAAGTATAAATCAAATCAAACCATAAACTAAAAACTTTTGGCCAATTTTAGCAAAATTCAATAATTTGACCTTGAAGATGAAGGTCATTTATGAGTCAAGGTCAAGTTCAGTCAGGTCCACTACAAGATGTTGTCCAAAGGGTTGTTGTGTCCAAGTATGAAGACAATCCACCAAAGTTCAATATTTTGATCTTGAAGATGAAGGTTATTTATGTGTCAAGGTAAAGTTTAGTCTGGTGTACTTAAATGTCTTGACTGTCTAAAGGGTTGTTGTGTCGAAGCATGAAGACAATCCACCTATTATCAATAAAGTTATGGCCAATTTTAGCAAAATTCAATATTTTGACCTTGAAGGTGAAGGTAAGGTTTAGTCTGGTGTACTTAAATGTCTTGTCTAAAGAGTTGTTGTGTCGAAGCATGAAGACAATCCACCTATTATCAATAAAGTTATGGCCAATTTTAGCAAAATTCAATATTTTGACCTTGAAGGTGAAGGTCATTTATGAGTCAAGGTCAAGTTTAGTCTGGTCTTCTTAAAGGTCTTGTCCAAAGGGTTGTTTTGTCCAAGTATGAAGACAATCCATAAAGGAATAAAAAAAATATGATCAATGTTAAAGTTTTCGGATGGGAATGGCAACGACACCATGACTATAGCAATAACTTGATTTTTTTTTCGAAAAAAGTAGAGCTAACTAGAACTGTGTCCAAAGGACACGGATGCCCCCACTGTGCAGATGTGCTCGTAAACAAGAGCAGCTTCATTTAATGTCTACAAAATTCTGTTCTTATCATAGCATTTCAGTTGAAATTTCCTCAATTCATGTATTAATGATAAGGCCAAAAAAAAAAAAATAATGTGGTTCTGGTAACATGCTGAAAAAAAATAGGGTAGGTAGGTAGGAAAAATATTTTATTTTTTAAAAATATTTTATTTCGGCTAAAACTGGACATCTATTAAATATGAATAGATGAACATTATATTAATTGTTACACCAGAACACAGAAAAATCTGACAGTATTAAACATGTTCTCTGGAATAAAAAGACAGTCACAAATGAATGATTTTAATCTAACTATGAAAAAAAAAGCAACTAAGCAGTTCCAGATATTCAGATAAAAATGCAGAGCTTTCGCTAGGGTCAAAATTTTGGTAGAAGTGACTTCTCCCTAAGGCAAGATTTGGGAGAAGTTAGAAGACTCCTGGGAGAAATTAGCGCTGGCAGTGCCAGTTCCATTTGTGAATGACAATGACAGACAGCAAATATGTGGAGTGATTTTTATTCAACTAACTATTAAAAACTTGTGTATCTGTGGCATCAAAATTCAGTAGCTTTTTTGTGAAAAGTCTGGGATGTGTTTCCAGTTTAACCAGAATTTTTTTTGAACAAAATTACAAACAGTTTGAAAAATTTACAATTTTCAGATGTAAATTATGTTGATTCATTTTAACTGTTGCTTTCTAACCACAACAGAACTATTCAAGTCTCAGAGAAAAAGAACTTTTTAAATGAAAAACAGGTACTTATAATCAAATCAATACCATTTATCTTAATCAATCAATTGAATGTTGTGAATTTGCCATATAAAGAGTCTCCAAGACACTGTTTTCTACAAATACTAAAATACGTCGGGGTCGCGGAAATATATGACAGACAGAATTTATCTGAGATTTTTATTCGCTGCTTCATGTTTAATGAACTTAATGTTTGCTGGAATTGGTTTCCTTCAATTTGTTAAGCTTGTCTTAAATCTACTGGAGTTTTTCTTATAAAATAAAATTCTACAAATAAATCCGAGAATTAAAACAAAAATACCAAAAAGTATTTTTGCCATTTTCTTACACTGTTTCAAAGGCTAGAATCACAGTGGTAAAGCATTGATGTTTAACCCTTTGCCTTTAAAATTAAACATTCAATTAATTTGTTAAGACATAGTTTGCTTGACTTTTAAGATTTGTAGAGTCCGTTGTACACAACAGTTTTTTACTCGGTGTACATCAAGTTACATTATTGACCCAATTCAACACCTGTTGAGGGCTAACTGTGTTAATTGCGTATCGAGTGTCAACACACAGGATTAAATAAATGAAAGTAGTTAACTGCGCTCTGATTGGCCAATGCTTCGAAGGTAGTATGTATTGATGCCGTTTCCGAGTATAAGCTCCGCCCATAACCGGAGCTTAGCAAGTTATTGACGTCGGCAGATGAAACGTTTTCGGCGAAGTTGATATCGCTTTGATGCTTCATAAAGGCAAAGTCAGGGAGTTTTGGGCATTTTAAATGGATTAATTTTTTAAGTGTTGGTACAGTATTTTACTCATTACTGTTTGCCATAAGGGCGACTTGTCTTAGGTAGTCATGCACCTCAGAAAACACCTCGCTGATAAGGCGATGATGCGGCACAGTTTTCATCACGTTCTTTCTGTCCATGTGCCAACACTTGACAAATGTAATTGCCAGAACAGTCACTGTCGAACATTTCCATGTTTTTTTCCTCGAAAAATGTTTTGCTAGCGACGATCGTAAGAACTATACATTCGTGAAATTACTTTATGCTGATATGGCACCGTTCCGTACCGTACACGGGAAAATAGTCGATTCGGCCGATGATGCAGGAAATGCCATAAAATAATTTAGGGTCGGGGCCAAAATGATAGGGTCGGTCGGGTTACCGGAACCACAATATTATTTTGTTTTGGCCTAAAGTCACCTAACTCTTGAGGCATCATATTTGGTCTCTTACAGATGGAATACAATATTAGTGTCTGAATAAAACTGAATTTTGAAACACATGTATGGTCTCCTTTACTTCCATCTACACATTAAGGTTGTTCATCCCTGGAAGTTTAAGCAAAATCTGCCATCCGGTTTAAGAGGAGTTGCGTTCACAAAATTTCTATATGGTATATAGTGAAAAAATCAAAAAAGGGCCATAATTCTGTTAAATTTGATCGCAGCAAAAATTCCTTCCTTTACTACCATCTACACATTAAGGTTGTTCATCCCTAAAAGTTTAAGCAAAATCTGCCATCCGGTTTAAGAGAAGTTGCGTTCACAAAATTTCTACATAGTATATAGTGAAAAAATCAACAAAGGGCCATAATTCTGTTAAATTTGGTCGCAGCGAAAATTCCTTCTTTTACTACCATCTACACATTAAGGTTATTCATCCCTGGAAGTTTAAGCAAAATCTGCCATCCGGTTTAAGAGGAGTTGTGTTCACAAGATTTCGGGACGTACGGACGGACGGACGGACGGACAAGTGCAACGCTATATGCTCCCCACTTTGTGGGGCCATAAAAATCTTAGCGCTTGGCTATGTGGATTATATAAGGTTTTCCCTTTATAAGTCTTTGTGAAATCAAGTGACTCCTGGAGTAGAGCCAATTTTTAACCGTCAGTTTGAAAAAATTTTGTAGAGGACCTCCAGCTAATGCTGCATGTAAAATATATGAACTTCAAGTTCACTTTCAACTTCAAATTATTACAGCCAAAAGTCAATGCTGACTATACTACGCAGGTGCATGTCAGGAACGTTAAAACTGTAAAATATAAACAAGAGGGCCATGATGGCCCTGTATCGCTCACCTTAGTATGACTGCTTTTAACAAAGTTGCTATGGACCTGGTTAATTGACCTCAGATGACCCATATTCCAACTTGACCTAGAAATTATTGAAACAATCTCTTTGACAAAATTCCAGGGTATTTGGACTGAAAAAGTAGCCTCTAGAGTGTTAACAAAGTTTTTCAATATTTAGGCTCTGTGACCTAGTTTTTTACCCCAGATAACCCATATCCAAACTTGAGCTACAAATCATCAAAACAACCTTACTGACCTGACAAATTTCCAGGACATTTGGACTGAAAATGTAGCCTCTGATCCCAGATGACCCATATCCAAATTTGAGCTAGAAATCATTGAAACAACCTTTCTGACAAATTCCAAGGACATCTGGACTAAAAATGTAACCTCTAGATCATTAACAAGGTTTTTCTACTTTCAAGCTCTGTGACCTAGTTTTTTACCCCTGAAAACCTATATTCAAAACTGAGCTAGAAATCATCGATAGAACCTTTCTGACAAATTTCCAGGTTATTTGGACTGAAAATAGAATGTTAACAAGGTTTTTCCATATTTGGACTCTGTGACCTAGTTTGTGACCCAAGATGATCCATATTCGAACTTGTTCTAGAAATTCTCAAGGCAACCTTTCTGACAAATTTCCAGATTATTTGGGCTGAAAATGTAACCACATGAGTGTTAACAAGATTTTTCTATTTTTGGGCTCTGTGACCTAGTTTTTGAACCTAGATGACCCAAATTTGAACTTGTGCTAGAAATCTTTGAAGCAAGCTTTCTGACAAATTTCCAGATTATTTGGGCTGAAAATGTAACATCTAGAGTGTTAACAAGATGTTTCTATTTTTGGGCTCTGTGACCTAGTTTTTGAACCCAGATGACCCATATTCGGACTTGAGCTAGAAATCATAGAAGCAACCTTCCTGACAAATTTCCAGATTATTTGATCTAAAAATGTTTCCTCTACAGTGTTAACAAGGTTTTTCAATATTTGGGCTCTGTGACCTAGTTTTTGACCCCAGGTGACCCATATTTGAACTTGACCTAGATTATCTGGGCTGAAAATGTAACCTCTAGAGTGTTTACAAGATTTTTTTATTTTTGGGCTCCGTGACCTAGTTTTTGAACCCAGATGACCCATATTTGAACTTGAGCTAGAAATCATCAATAGAACCTTTCTGACAAATTTCCAAGATATTTGGACTGAAAAAGTAGCCTCTAGAGTGTTAACAAGGTTTTGCTACATTTGGGCTCTTTGACCTAGTTTTCCAACCCTGATAACCCATGTTCGAACTCGTCCGAGATATTAATGAGACAAACATTCCGACCAAGTTTCATGACAACTGAGGCAAAAATGTGACCACTAGAATGTTAACAAACTAATTGTGGACGGACGGACAAAAGGTGATCAGAAAAGCTCACTCTGTCACTACGTGACAGGTGAGGTAAAAACAAAGTAAACATGATTTTTACTAGAGATCTTACTTAAACATTTATTGTGAATATTTAAAATCCTTAAAACTTGTTCAATCCACTGATAAAAGCTGGTGCAATTTGGGTAGCCTTAATCTCATTCAGTTATTCGTTCCAGAGTCGTACAGTCCTTTGGATAAATTCAAGAGTTCATGAGATGTTGTTTTTGACTGCGGGATGAGGAATTTGTTGTTTCTTGTGCCTGTAAGGTGATTGTGATCGACATTGACCTGTTTATTTTTTATTTTGTAAAGCATGACTAGGGTGGCTTGGTTTCACCGTTCCTGTAGTGTTGACCATTTTAATTCCTTATCATGTTATCACTGCTTTTATAGTGGTAATTATTATGAACATACCTTGCAGCTGATCTCTGGACCATTTATATTCTGTGCGTGAGGTGTTTCTGCCGTAGATGCCATATGGTTAAGCAGTATTTGACCTGTAGTCATATGTATGTTTTGTATGATGCCTCTTTGAGCGACTTGTTTTGTGTTTCGACATTTCATCTGACGAATCTTAAGCTGTTTTTTGCTTTGTTTGTGATGTTGTTTATGTAGGATGACCAGTTCAGGTTACTACTTATAGTAAATCCTAAGTATTTTGCTTTTCTGTGGTTTTCACAATAGTATTGTGTAGGGTGTAGGGAAAAATGACTGGTTTCTTTTTCCTGTGTATTCTGAGTACTTCACATCTGTCAGGGATGAACTCCACTGCCCATTCTTTTCCCATATTTCAAGGTTGTGCAGATAATTTTGTAAGCTTTGTGATGATGCTTTTGATTTAATTTTTATGTAGCTCTAGGCCTTGTGGTTTCAGATAAGAAGATTTTTTAAGTCTTCCCAATATCAGCTAATGTAAAATCAACTGACGCCGAGGGCAGGCCATTAATGACCCCATGGGCATAATTTGAAGTATCCTGGTAGATGGCCTCTAGCTGATGCTAAATCTTAGCTCCTGGTTTTGTGGTTTTCAGACAAGGTTTTCTTGATAGAAATCATTTTTTTGAACAGCATTAGTCAAGTTTCATGCAAGGAACATCCCCAGCAAAGTTTAATCAACTTTAACTTGGTGAGTTAGGAGATGTTGTTTAAAGGTAAAAATTGACAATGCACACTGCATGCCAGACACAGGGCCATCCTTGAAGCTAACCTAACTCAGGTCAGCTAAAAATACTGATGGAAATACTCAATTGCAGAAATTATCTAGTTTTCCACTGAAAATCTGTAAAAATGTTTATAGTTACCTTATGTCATTGACCATCTGCCCTTGTAGACTGTAACAGCTGACCTCTCTCTGCTGGGACCCTGGCCCACATTTGGCCCCCTGTTCATTTGGTTTACAAGGGCCCCAAGGGTCAGTCTGCCACATATAGACAGCACACTCTATAATTGTAGGACACGTCTTGATCTCAGTCAGCTGTCTGTTTGGTGGACAAGGGGCTCCTCCTAGAAACAAGAGGGTCACGATGGCCCTGGGTTGCTCACCTGAGTACTTTGGCTAAGGGGCTGCTGTTGAGCAAACATCAGAAAGAAAATTAGCAGGTTTTTGAAGATCTTATATTTTTTTACAAATAGAATCCTGGGGCAGGGCCAATTTTGACCTAAGGGACATAATTTGAACAAACTTGGTAGAGGTCCACTAGACTATGCAACATACAAAATATCCCACCTGTAAAGCATACAGTTTCAGAAAAGAAGATTTTTAAAGTCTTTCCTATATGAGCCTATATAAAATCAAGTGACCCTGGGACAGGGTCATTAATAACCCAGGTCCACATACAAAATATCTAAGCTATAAGGCATACAGTTTAAGATACGAAGTTTTTTTAAGTATATCCTTTATAAGCCTCTGTAAAATCATGTGACCTCAGGGCATGGCCATTAATAGTCCCTGGGGCATAATTTGAACAATCTTGGTAGAGAACATCTAAGCTCTAAATGAAATATTTAAGGTTTACAGCTTACGGTTTCTCTCGCAAGAAGATTTCCAAAGATTTAATATTTCAAACAAATAGGGCACCTGGGGCTAATTTTGACCCCAGGGACATAATTTGAACAAACTTTGTAGATGTCCACTATTCAAAGGTTCATGTCAAATTTCAGAACTCTAGGCCATGTTGTTTCAGAAAAGAGGATTTCTAAAGATTTTCTTCTATATTTCTATGAAAAACATGGGTCCAATTGGGCGGGGCTCATAGTGACCCAATGGACGATATTTGAACAATGCTACACACCAAAGTTCAGACCTCTAGGCTTAGCAGTTTTAGACAAGAAGATTTCTAAAGACTTTTCCTTTATATTTTTTTTTGTTAAACATTTAACCCCTCAGGCAGGGCCAAAAGTGACCCAAGGGACATAATTTGAACAAACTTGGTACAGATCTACTTGACAATACTTCATGCCAAATTTAAAAACTCTAGGCATTGTGGTTTAAAAAAAACTAGATGGGTGTTCAGTGAAACATTTGTGCCGCCTTTGGGTACTCTGTTAGAATAACTAAAAAGGTAAACAAGAGCCTGCTGGAAAAGACAGCATGCTAGTCAAAGTACAACAAGACCTGTCCACAGACAGCATGCTCCACTTTTCTCAGTGCTGGATAATTAACTATAAGCCAAGTTAAACAAGAGGCCCAAGTGAAAAAATTTGACTGGGGCAGGGCAAGTACCTAGTCATACAAAATGAAAAAAAAATTGGGTCAAGTAGTTATGTATTTAAAAAAAAATTCGGGTCCCGAGGTGGGGGTGGGTGGGTTTGGGAAGTCAAGTACCTATGAATTTAAAAAAAAAATTTCAGGCCCGCGGGGACATGGGTACCATTTATCTTTGCAGGGGTCTTGCTGGTGATCAAGTATTCCAAGTTTGAATGGAATATCTTTGACACTTTTTGAGACATAGACATAAAGAATAAGGTTAACCAAGAAATTTTAACTTGAAAAAGGAGCATAACATTGCAGAAATAAATTTGAGGGTTATCTGCCCTTGAGAAATGGTGTTGTTTTAAGTGATACAATTTTAAGCATTACAATTGGAAAGTTTGATGAAGAAATATTATGAAATGGCATAGTTATAGCCAATGTTAAGTTTTCATGACAAAATCCAAGTAAAAATTGTGACCTTGACTTACAGGTTTTGGCATCATCACGACCCTAATCTGAAAGTTTGATGTCAAAATGTTAAGAAATGGCAAAGTTATTGCCAACGTTAAGTTTTCATGACAAAATCCAAGTACAAAAAGGGGCATAACTCTGTCAAATATGACCTTGACCTAGAAATTTAGGCATCATCCCGACCCTGTTGTCATAAGCAATACAATTTGAAAGTTTGATAAAATAATGTTTAGAAATGGCAAAGTTATAGCCAACGTTAAGTTTTCGTGACGGACCGACGGACAAAGCCATCCCTATGTATCGCCGTTTCTTCGAAAGGGCGACACAAAAATCATGATGATCAGGTAGAAAATATAGCCTCTAGCCAGGTGATCTACACTTTGACCCCAGATGAAATACTTCTGAACATGACCTAGGTAACATCAAGACAGACATTCTAAAAAGTTTTAAGATCTGGTTAAAGATACTGCCTTTAGTCAGGTGACATACCTTTTTTGACTCATCAAGACCCACTTTAAAACATGACCTAGATATCATTAAGTCAAACATTCTTACAAGTCATTCTAGTCAGGTGAGCTAAAGAAAAACCTCCTGAAAATATTGTATCTGATACTAAACTTGATGAAATGAATTTTGAAATAAGTAGCCACGATGGCCCTGAATTGCTCTCCTGAGTACTTTGGCTGTGGATCTGGGGATATTTTTATCAACAAAGGTGGTTGTACGCCCTGTCTTATCTTAAGACCAATATTTACGACCATTCCTGCGACTTTCGCTAGACAGTTTTATCAAGCCGGTGGTAACTACTTGGTCGCAGCTAAGACTTTTATGCATCTTACAACCTTAAATACAGTGACGCTGTCTGATAAGTACTTTCCGGTTCACGTGACTTCCCGTGTAAATGTCTGTCAACATTGTAAACAAAATGGCTGGCAAGAGCAGGAAAGCCAATAGGAATGAATCAGAATTATGCTGTTTAGTTGACTCATGTGTCGAAAACATCAGATTGTTAAAT
Source organism: Cyclina sinensis (assembly GCA_012932295.1). NCBI lineage: Eukaryota > Metazoa > Mollusca > Bivalvia > Venerida > Veneridae > Cyclina > Cyclina sinensis. The sequence continues at coordinate 19,773,851 of JAAONU010000002.1, forward strand.
GGAAAACACTCAGACACAACGGAGAAGGAAAAGGCACAGTTTTGAAGAGAACTCACAGTTTTATTATATGCCCCAAAGGGGCAGGCATACTATGCTGTGGTCAAGGCGTCCGTCTTTCCGTTTGTCTGTCCATCCGTCCATTAGCAATTTGGTTTCTGGAGGATAACTTCAGTAACTCTTTGGCCTACAGTCTTTAAACTTAATATTATTATTGCCCACATTGAGTGGATGACCCCTATTGATTTTGGATTCAGTAGCTCAAAGGTCAAGATCACAGTGATCTTAACATTGAAAACCGTTTCTGCCATGTAACTTGACAATTATTTGCTATACAGACTTCAAACTTCATAACCTGACTGCACACATTGAGTGGATGACACCTATAAATTTTGGGGTCAATATGTCAAAGGTCAAGGTCACAGTGACCTAAATGTTTAGAATCATCTACACTCTGTAACTCAACAACTATTTGTCGTAGAGACACCTTTTGATTGACAGCCATTGACTTAAGCACTGAAAACTATTTCCACTGTAAAACTTTATTTGTCATACAGACTTCAACTTCAAACTTCATATGATGATTGCTTACATTGGAGACCCCCGTTCATGGTCCTGGGCATCTGTCAGTCTGTCTGTCCATCTATCCGTTAGCAATTTGGTTTCTGGAGGATAACTTGAGTAACTCTTTGGCCTACACTAATTTTACTTCACATGATTATTGCCCACATTGAGTGGATGACCCCTATAGATTTTGGTGTCAATACTCAAAGGTCAAGGTCACACTGACCTCAACATTGAAAACCATTTCCATTATGTAACTTGACAATCATTTGTTATAGAGACTTCAAACTTTATATCATGATTGCACACATTGACTTGATGACCTCTTAACATTTTGGGGTCTGTATGTCAAAGGTCAAGGTCACAGTGACCTAAATGTTTAGAATCATTTACACTCTGTAACAAAACAACCATTTGTCATTATGACTTCACAATTCATATAATGGTTGCACACATTGAGTGAATGACCCCTTTTGATTTTGGGGTCAGTAGGTTAAAGGTCAAGGTCACATTAAGCACTGATAACTATTTTCACTGTAAAACTTAATAACCATTTGTCATACAGATTTCAAACTTCACATGATGATTGATTACATTGAGAAAATGACCCTCGTACATCTTAGGATCAGTAGGTCAGATGTCAAGGTCACAATGACCTAAACTCTGAAAAGCATTACTGCTGTATAACTTGGCAACTATTTCCAATACAGACATCAAACTTCTTAGGATGACTGCCATCATTGATTAAATGACCCCTGTACTGTTGGGGTAAGTACATAAAAGGTCAAGGTGACAATCAAGTAAACAATCAATCAATCAATATTTTATCTTGGCAGGTAATATATCCACATATATCACTTATAAACCCAAATAATAATTTTATTACCCTTCCCCTGCCGAGTAAGACGATTGAAAAATTAATCATTGCTGTTTCAAATGAAACGTCGAAATGCGATTCCCTTTAGGGTACCCCTTCATCTCAAAATGACGTCACAACATAATTTGTGCTGGCGAAAAGCGGTATTTTCCCAGAAGTGATATGTTTGTTTGAATATTAAATTTATATTTTTAATGAAAGCCATAAATTTGGGTTAATATTTCCGCGCATTCAGTACAGATTATATCTTAAACTTTTTTTTTTTTTTATTTCAATAGGTCGTCTATAAAGATCTACATGAAGTATTTGCTTTCGTACCTAACGAATGTAAACAAGAGAAAAGGAGTAGTCTGTTGAAGAATTAATATCAAGGTTTGGCGTGGTCATATTTGTTTCAAATACTACTGAGAATATTTATCATTACTCTATTTTGGTAAATATATTTTATTTGCCAATTAAAAAGTGTTTTTTATATCGGAATTTACACTTTACAACATCGAACCGTACGCGCATCGTCACAGCGCATGTTGTTTACAACGTGGGGTACCCAAAGGGGGAATTTAATGTGTATATTACCTGTCTGGCTCGGCAATATCAATATCTTTCGACGGATCAATAGCCAATCAAAAAGGAGAAAAAAATCTGGAAGGATAATAAACCATCATCTTAACCACAACTCATGTTTTATATACCTTCCAGCTGCACAATTTATTCAAAGTTTTACTATGTGCAATTTTTACAAATAACATAACATTTATATAATTTTCATTTTTAAATGTAAATTAAAAAGTAAATTATTTTATTGCAATATAATGAGAATTATGTTTTTGAAATATATAAACCACTAAATTTACCATTGTTAAATATCAATGATACTTAATATTTCATAAAGAACAATATCATCATTATATAGTGTATCTTCACATTACTATATAATATATATATAGGGGAGGAAACATCCTGGAGGAAACATCCAGGAGGAAATGTCAGTGTGGGGGAAACAACTGGAAACCAGCTGGCTCCCCATCTTTGGAGAGAAATATTTACCACAGTTCTATGATAACGTGTCTAGAAAATGAGATTCTGAATATTGACAATATCTTCGAAAAATATATGTTATTCTGTGGTGATTTTAATGCACGAACGGCTGATGCCGATGATTTTACTGTCATGGATGTTAATATCCCACGATTTAATGAATATTCACATGTTTTTCATAATACAGTTACCGGTACATCACATAGGCACTCATCAGACTCTGTTTTAAACGCTCGGGTAAAGAGCTGCTTGAATTTTGTAAATCATATAATGTTTCCATACTAAATGGTCTTTTAGAAAATGGGGACTTTACTTTTATTGATACAACAGGTTGTAGTGTTGTTGATTATTTTTTGGCATCAAAGGCTATTTTTGAAATTGTAAACTATTATTGTGTGGATGACAGGAGTGATTGTAAACATTTACCATTGATTTGTTACTTTAACATTGACGTTGTAAATGGTACTAATGCCTCACGTTTAAATGCTAATGAAGAGGCAAAAACATTTTATAAGTTTACCAATAAGGATGACCAAGTTAAGTTTAGAAGTAACATTGAAAATAGTATTGCTCTTGGTAATTTTGATACAATTGATATATGTTTTGATAACCTGTCTGTGAGTGTTGATAAACTACTTATTGATTTTGAGAATCTTATTTTAAATTGCTGTAATGACATGAAAAAAACAAGATGTACAAAAAATGTATTATCAAATGCTCGAAATAAATGGTTCGATAAAAACTGTAGACAGGCAAAACAGAAGAAAAACAGAAAATTAAGGAAATTTAGAGCAAGTAAAAATGTAAACAATTTAAATGATTACTTGATTTCTAAACGTATGTATAACGACTTATGCCGGGAGAAGAGAAAAATATTTGATAAAAATATAATAGAAGGACTTTCTAGTTCAGTAAACAATCCGAGAGAATTTTGGTCAAAATTAAAACAAACGCAAAATGAACCTAAACCTATTTCAAATATTTCCACTAAAAATTGGTATGATCACTTCAAATCGGTTTTCCAAGATAATTACAATGAATCTTTACAAAGTGAAACCTCTGATGATATAGATGAAGAATTTGACAATCTAAATGATGTTGAACAGTCAGTATTTAATTCATTAATTTCGGATAGTGAAATCATGGCTTTTATTAAAGAATTGAATCTTAAGAAATCAGTTGCAGGTGATCTATTACCGGAACATATTATTTATGCTATGGAACCTCTATTACCTTACATAAGGAAATTATTCAATAGAATTTTTGTTTCTGGAACTTTCCCTGATCGGTGGTCACTATCAGTTCTTATTCCTATTCACAAGAAAGGTTCCTTTAATATCCCTGACAATTTTAGAGGTATTGCATTACTAAATACTTTGAGTAAAATCTACGTTAATGTTTTAAATAAACGAATTACGTTCTTTGCGAATGCGTACGACAGAATTACGGAAGCACAGGCAGGCTTTCGCGAAGGCTATTCTACCATTGATAACGGATTTATTTTGAACTCTATGGTAAACAAACAATTGTCTAAAAGGGGGAGAAAACTCTACGTAGCGTTTGTTGACTTTAAGAAAGCGTTTGATAGTGTTAATAGGTCAAAATTGTACAATATTCTTTACCAACACGGAATAAAGGGCCGCCTTTTTAACTCTATTAAAGGTATATACCGCTCAGTGAAAGCATGTGTCCGTAACCATGCTGATTTTAGCGATATATTCGATTGTCCTATTGGTTTACGTCAAGGTTGTAACTTAAGCCCAATTTTATTTTCGCTATTTATAAATGAATTACACGAGGTTATGAAAAATAGTGGTTTGAGTGGTATACAGCTCACTCCATATTTTGCTCAAATACTTATGTTATTATTTGCGGATGATGTAGCATTGACAGCTGACACGGTAATCAGTCTACAAAGGCAATTAAATATTTTACATGATTACTGTACCGACTGGAAACTAACTGTTAATATTGAAAAAACTAAAATTGTAGTATTTAGAAATGGCGGTCCGTTGTCCAGGAATGAAAAATGGTTTTACAACAATCAAGAATTAGAAACTGTTAATGGCTTTTGTTACGTAGGTATGTGTTTTAGTAACCAACTATCCTTATATAAAATGGCAGAAAATATGGCAGAAAAGGCAAAGTATATTTTGGTAACATTGTTATCCTCTCTCCACCATCTACACCCTTTGCCGAGGAATGTATTTTTTAAATTATTTGATGCAAAAATAGCTCCAATTTTACTATATGGCTCTGAGATTTGGGGGATTGATTATATGTATTCTATAGAAAAAGTACATTTATATGCATGTAAAAGATATATGTCGGCACCGCTGCAAGCTTGTAATGCCGCAGTGCTTGGAGATTGTGCTCGTTTCCCTTTACATATTATTTCTTCGAAACGATGTATTAAGTATTGGCTTAAAATTTTGTCGATGCCCTCTAATAGATATGTGAAAAAGTGCTATGCTATGTTATTACATTACGATAGTTTAGGCTATTCGAATTGGGTTACATCCGTGAAAAGAAATTTATATAGAAACGGGTTTGGTTACATTTGGGAAGCACAATCAGTTGAAAATTCGGTATTGTTTCTTTACCAATATTCACAAAGATTAAAGGACCAATATATGCAACAATGGTCAGAAGAATGTAAACAAAACTTAAAGCTTTCATCATATTGCTTGTTTAAAACAAATTTTAAGTTCGAAAGGTATCTCGAAATAATTGATATTAAAAAAGTTAGATTCTATTTTTTCTCTTTAAGAACATCATCTCATTCACTTCTTATAGAAAAAGGCAGACATACTGGTTTAGCAAGAGAGCAAAGAACCTGTTTCTATTGTAATGATCAAATTGAAAATGAATATCATTTTATCATTGTGTGCCCATTTTATAAATCATTACGTGAACGATATATTGATAAGAAATATTACATGAATCCAAATCTCCATAAATTTAATATTCTTATGTCTTCTCAAAACGATCAAACTATTAAAAGTCTGGCATCATTTATTTACCATAGCTTTGTTCTCCGTTCAACTGTTGTATAGTTCATTTAGCTTATTAAGTATGTCAGGTGATAATATATAATGCATACTGTCATAGTTATAATATTATATTTGCATTATGGCGCTTGTTAAAATTCAATGAGTTTTTACTATACTATGACGCTGCTGTATTATTGTATTGTTGTTAGGTTTTATTTTCTCGCTCAGATACCTTGCTTTTCGTTTTGTCAAGGCTGAGTGAGTTGTTTGCCCTTATTGGCCTTATTCACAGACCTCCTTTTGAACAGTATTACTGATTCTGCCAAGCTTTTCTTCAAACATAACACTTTGTTAATAATTGGCTGTAATTTAAAGCTGGTATAGCAAATTATATTCTCTATTTACTAAGTATTCATCTTAATATTTCCTTATCTCGAATATTATATTATGGAATGTTAAAAGTATTGTGAGATCACTTGTACTGAAATATCTATATCATGTTGTATTGATGTGGAGGCCTGCATCACAATAAACTATTGAATCTTGTACTTAAAATAAACACGCTTTGGCAAATAACACTCCGCCCAGCAGTGCTCTTGTTTTTTCATCTGCAATGTAGCCGGTACAGATAAATGTTTCGAGAACAATAATTTATCTTTATGTGTCTTGTAATGACAGAATGAAAATATTTTGTACACTCAGCTTTCTGAGCATTGTCAGTCATACATAGGATAATTTAAATACTAATTTTAGAATCAAAGAAAGGGTTAGGTTACAAATGCATAAGATCTGAGGCTAAGATATCCAGATTGAATGCTGAATTTTACAAATGTCACAATCACATTTTCTAGCATAGCAATAACATACTATACCAATTTCTATTTTAAGCAAGCAAAGTATGTGAAAGAAAATTAATTTAGTTAGATCTATTACTATTTAGGTTTTCACCTAAGACGGCTATTGGCTATTAAAATTTTACTTTTCAGTATAAGTTGCCAAAGGAGGTGGGGGGGGGGGGGGGGTGCCCATCAGGAAGGACCTGTGAGGAAATAGTTAAGAAGTGGAAAGATTTAAAGATAACCACCTGAAGAAATGAAACAGGCAGCAGATGAATTACATTAATTACGTTGTTCTGTTTAAACTCGTGTATTTTATACATTAATATAAACACATACCTTACTAGAAGACTGTAAACTGTATGGGCAATAATTGAACTTGAAAGTAAACCATATCCCCATTTCAATTTTTTTTTACACAACATTTTCAAGTATGAAGTTTTGATCAACTCATTTTTACTTAGTTTATCAGTCATGAACATAAATGAAACAAATGGTCAATATAATATATGTAAAATAATAATAATAATCTTCAGGTGGTTAACAGTAGTTTTTATATTTACAAATTTACAAGTCATCAAAGTTTTTACGAATTATATCATGTCATAAACAGGGTCAGACTAAAGAGAAGGAGCAGTCAAGGAGAAGGGCAATGAAGTTAACAGGAGGAGGAGGACTAGTTACTTCCTTAAAGAAATGGGAAGAGAAGGTTGGAATATCTTTGATTTCACTTAAGACAATAATGTACATTAACAAACTTCAGAAACAGAACGCTGTTACAAATCGGTAGAGGAAATAAACTGTGCATTTATGATTTCATTTTTATATAACCGAAGGGGCATATTATGTTATGGTCTATCTGTCTGTTAGCAATTTGGTTTCCGGATGTTAACTTGAGTACTCTTTGGTTACTGTCTTTACCTTCATATGATTAGGATTATTGCCATCATTGATTACATGACCCTTATATTGTTCGGGGTTAAGTACATAAACGGTCAAGGTGACAATCAACTAAACAATCAATATTTCTGCTCTATAACTTGATAACAATGCATCACAGCATGAACATCATAACTTCTGAAAGACTGACATTTACATTAATTATAAAAACTAAAATTAAGAGATAATTAAGATCTATAAAACTCTAAAATTAAAATTATATGATGTTAAAAATCAAAATATTATAAATCAGCAAGAACTGTCACTGTAAGATGACAATGCTCCCGAAGTGGTGCTTTGACCTTTGAGCTGAGAACCAGTCATTCAGGAGTCAAGGTCAAATAAATATAAGTCAGTGGGAAGGTCTTGTCCAAAGGGGTGTTGTGTCCAAGTATGAAGTATATCCACTAACTAATGTGGAAGTTATGGCCTTTGTTAAAGTTTTTGGACAATTGGATTTTCAAGGTAAAATTCAATTAGGGGTCAAATAGATAAAGATAAGTGGGAATGTCTTGTCCTAAGGAGTGTTGTGTCCAAGTATAAAGTAAATCCACTTTAACAATGTTAAAGTTTTTAGACAATTGGTTCTTCTAAGGGAAGATTATTCAGGGGTCAAGGTCAAAGAAATATAGATCAATGGGAAGGTCTTGCCTAAAGGGGTGTTGTGTCCAAGTATGAAGTAAATCCACCTACTAATATGGAAGTTATGGCCAATGTTAAAGTTTATGGACAATTGGATCTTCAAGGTGAAAGTCATGCAGGGGTCAAGGTCAAATAAATATAGGTCAGTGGGAAGGTCTTGTCCAAAGGAGTGTTGTGTCAAAGTGCCACATATTAATAAGGAAGTTACGGCCAATGTTAAAGTTTTAGGATGGACTGACGGACTGACAGACGGATGGACAGACAGACGGACGGATGGACAGACGGAGGCCATTCCTATAATCCCCTCCCCGCTTTGTGGAGGGGTATTAATGAAGTAAAACAAGTAGAGGTATGATTCAATTAGGTCAGTGGGTCTTTTAAGCAAATGCCAGTGCAGGGAACTAAACTGGCAGATGCTAATAACCATTTAAATAGTTTTGGCCCCAATTCGGCTATCAGAAATGTCTGAGACACCCATTATATATTGAAGGCTGCTTAGGGTGCGAATAAGCAGCCGTTCACTATAATATGGGCCCAGGATAACGTATGTTCCACTATTACAAGGGCCCATATTTAGCAGCCTGCTGCCATAAAAGAAATTAAATTTATTTATAAAATGTATAAGTGGAGTCTTAGATAATGGGTACCTGTAGCACTTGCCCTCCCTATGATAAATTTTTGACGTGACCCAAAGATGAATTAATTAACCATTTATAAGTTAAGATAACAAAGTAAGAGAAGATCTTATACCCCAGACCCCTAACATAAAGGTTAAACACAAATAATAAATTAACCAACTTCAGTGTCTGGTCACCTTTTTAGGGCCACATTAAACAACTATAATATTAAAATAAAATAGCCAACTATAATTGATATAAACAATAAAAGAAGGGAGAAATTAAGGGCCCGGGGTAAGTTAAATATGTACACATAAAACATCAATAGTTAAGAGAAAAACCTCTTATTATTAACAGACTATTTCTATGACGGGATAATTTATATCTATTAAAAATGCACAAATCTGTCCGCGAAACCGAGTTGTAGATTATTATAGTAGTCAGTATTTGTAGGACTTATGGGATAGAGTCCTGGACTGCGCATGTGTGTTATTGTATTCAATAAATTAATAAAGTTTTACATAAAATTTCAATTACAAAAAAAATATTTGTTAGTGTTTAAATCTGGTTTTAAAGGGGCTGTACTCCAGATTTGATATAAAAATATTTCTTACATAAATTAAATATCTAGATGCCGTGAGATTAAAACAACATGATATTTTACTTCTAAACTGATTTTAAAAGTCAAAATAGAACAACCAAAAATATATTCGCTTCAGCTAGATTTGAACTCTGGACCCTCATGTTCTCAAAATATATCCAACGCTTTTACTGTCACGAGTATCACTGCAAGTGAAATAACAGTTGTTTACTTAAAATATTATACAATATAGTTATACCGTCGGGTTACGGTATAGCACTATGAAAGGAAACAAGAGGGCCATGATGGCCCTGGATCGCTCACCTGAGTACTGTAGGTTTGCTGTTAAGCAGTATTTCATTTTTTGATTGAAAATATGTAAGTGCCTACAAAACAAATATGTAAAATATCAGTCAATAAACAAGAGGGCCATGATGGCCCTGGATCGCTCACCTGAGTACTTTGGCTGTAGGTTTGCTGTTAAGCAGTATTTCATTTTTTAATTGAAAATATGTAAGTGCCTACAAACCAAATATGTAAAATATCAGTCAATAAATAAAGGCTCTATGACAGAAAGTAGAAATATCTATCATAAGCTATGGTGACCTTGACCTTGACCCAGTGACCTCAAACCCTACCCATAGGTAGACGTCCATGCAAGGAACCTATATACTAAATATCAAAGATATTGGTCTATAAATGAAGGCTCTATGAGGTACAGTAGATAAATCTATTTTTAGCCTCCGTGACCTTTAACCTAATCTAATAATTTCAAAAAGCTTGATAAAGCTTGCTTCATGCCAAATTATTAAATTCTAGGCCTTGTGGTTTTAGAAGATTTTTAAAGATTTTCTTCTATACTGATATTTAAAACTTGTGACCCCTCGGGCAGGGCCAATAGTGACCCCGGGGACATTTTTCAAACAAACTAAGTAGAGGTTCACTAGACTATGCTGCATACCAAATATCTAAGCTGTAGGCATTGAGGTTGTTTATGACAAGAAAATTTTTAAAATTTTTCCTATATAACTCTCTGTAAAACATGTGACCCCTGGGATGGGGCCATTTTTGACCTAGGGTCCATGACTTGAACAGACTTGGTAGAGGTCCTCTAGACAATGCTTCATACAAAATATCTTAACGGACGGACGACGGACGCCGGACATCAGGCGATCACAAAAGCTCACCTTGAGCACTTTGTGCTCAGGTGAGCTAATAAAGGCTCTATGACAGAAAGTAGAAATATCTATTATAAGCTATGGTGACCTTGACCTTGACCCAGTGACCTCAAACCCTACACATGCATAGAGGTCCTTGCAATGAACCTCTATACTGAATATCAAAGATATTGATCTATAGATGAAGGCTCTATGAGGTACAGTAGATATATCTATTTTTAGCCTCCTTGACCTTTGACCTAATCTAATAATTTGAAAAGCTTATTATTGCTTTGTGCAAAATTTTAAAATTCTACGCCTTGTGGTTTCAGACCAGAAGATTTTTCAAGTTTTTCCTATATAATTTTATGTAAAACATGTGACCCTAGGGCGGGGCCTATTTTGACCAAGAGGCCATGATTTGAACAAACTCAATAGAGGTCCACTAGACAATGCTGCACACCAAATATCTTAACTCTATGCTTTGCAGTTTCTGACAAGAAGATTTTTAAAAGTTTTTCCTATATAACTCTATATAAAACATTTGACCCCTGGGTGGGGGGTGGGGGGGGGGGCATTTTTGACCCAGGAGCCATGATTTGAACAAACTTGGTAGAGGTCCACTGGACAATGCTGCACACCAAATATCTAAACTCTAGGCCTTGCAGTTTCTGACAAGAAGGTTTTTTAAAGTTTTTCCTACATAACTCTACGTAAAACATGTGACCCCCCGGGCAGGGCCATTTTTGACCCAGGAGCCATGATTTGAACAAACTTGGTAGAGGTCCACTGGACAATGCTGCACACCAAATATCTAAATTCTAGGCCTTGTGGTTTCAGACAAGAAGATTTTTAAAGTTTTTCCTATATAATTCTATGTAAAACTAGTGACCCCTGGGGCAGGGCCACTTTTGACCCAAGGGTCATGATTTGAACAAAATTGGTAAAGGTCCACCTGATGATGCTTCATACCAAATATCTAAGCTCCAGGCCTTGTAGTTCTGGAGAAGAAGATTTTTAAAGTTCCAACTTTGAAAATCTATTTTTAGCTCCTGTGGCCTAGAAATGCAATGGACCTGAACCATTTGAATAATTTTGGTAAAGCTTCATGCAAGTAACATTCCTGCCAAGTTTCAGGAAGATTGGCCCAGCAGTTCAGGAGAAGTTGTTTGAAGAAAAAGTTGATGTCGCACGCACGCACGGACGGATGACGGAAATCAGGCGATCACAAAAGCTCACCTTGAGCACTTTGTGCTCAGGTGAGCTAATAAGTGACCCCTGGGGCGGGGCCATTTTTGACCCAGAGGCCATGATTTGAACAAGCTTGGTAGAGGTCCACTAGACAATGCTACATACCAAATATCTAAGCTCTATAACTTACGGTTTCTGACAAGAAGATTTTTAAGTTTTCCCTATATAACTCTATGTAAAATCAACTGACCACAGGGACATGATTTGAACAGATGATGCTTCATACCAAATATCAAAGCTCTAGGCCTTGTGGTTTCGGAGAAGAAGATTTTTAAAGATCCAACTAATAAAATCTATTTTTAGCTCCAGTGAACCAGAAATGCAATGGACCAGAACCATTTGAACAATCTTGGTAGAGCGTCATGCAAGGAACATCCCAGGCAAGTTTCATTAAATCTGCCCCATTGGTTTCAGAGGAGATGTCATTTGAAAGAAAAGTTGACGATGGACGGTCGGACGACGGACAAAGACCGATCAGTAAAGCTCACCCTGAGCACTTTGTGCTCAGCTGAGCTAAAAATCAATTTATAATGTAAATAACTGACTTATTCTTTTGCCAGTTAGTTATTTTTTAAGCATTAGTCATAAATATTACAAGAAATTTATAATACAAGAAAACATTCATTTCTTGGTCATATGGAGGCCAGCCCCTTTAAAAACTTGTGCACCGCAAACATGGATGTGTTGAAGCTGTCTGGCCAGTCCAAATGCACAACAACACAATCCAAGTTGCAAAACATTTAACAAGAAGGCCATGATGGCCCTGGATCGCTCACCTGAGTACTTTGGCTGTAGGTTTGCTGTTAAGCAGTATTTCATTTTTTAACTGAAAATATATAAGTGCCTACAAACCAAATATGTAAAATATCAGTCAATAAATAAAGGCTCTATGACAGAACGTAGAAATATTTATTATAAGCTATGGTGACTATGACCTTGACCCAGTGACCTCAAACCCTACCCATGGGAAGAGGTCCGTGCAAGGAACCTATATATTGAATATCAATGATATTGGTCAATAAATGAAGGCTTTATGAGTGTAGCAGAGGTATAATACGGCACTTCTACTCCCTTGCCTATCAGCTAGCTTTTATGGCGACGTGGTAGAGTGTCCGCTTAGTAATCGAAGGTACCCGAGTTCAAACCCAGCTCTGGGAAGGTGGATTTTTGCGGGTTACATTTGGCGCCCAACGATTTTTCACCACCTGTTGCATTTGGCGCCCAACGTAAATAACCTACGTTATAATTTGGCTACTGCTTTGGGACCTTGAGAATGTTTCACAATATTCTCTGTGACTCTGAGTTTCGGGACGAATTCTAAATTTGGAGGGGGTATATGTAGCAGGGTACAGGTTTATAGGTGATAAATCGATGAGGCAGAACCATGTGGCTTGGTAGCTCAGTTGGTAGAGTGTCCGCCCTGTAAGCGGAAGGCCCTGGGTTCGAGTCCCGGTCAAGCCACGATTTTTCACCACCTGTTACATGAGGTACAATAGATGAATCTATTTCTAGACTCCATGACCTTTAACCTAATCTAATAATTTGGAAAAGCTTGATAAAGCTTGCTTCATGCCAAATTTTAAAATTCTAGGCCTTGTGGTTTCAGACAAGAAGATTTTTAAAGATTTCCTTTTTTATATATTAAGGGCCCCCGGGGCAGGGCCAATTTTGACCCCAGGGCCAACATATAAACAATACTGGTAAAGGTTCTCTACACAATACTCCACACAAAATATCTAAGATCTAGTCCTATTAGTTTCAGAGAAAAATGACTTTTAATGTTTTTGCTATATAACTATATGTAAACCAAGAGAACCCTGGGGCTTGGCCAATTTTGACCCAGGGTACCCATGGTAGACATCCACTACACAATGCTACATACCAAATATCAAAGCTGTAGGCATTGTGGTTTCTAAGAAGAAGATTTTTAAAGATTTCCTTTTGTACATATTAAGGGCCCCCGGGGTGGGGTCAGTTTTGACCAAGGGCCAACATATAAACAATACTGGAAAAGGTTCTCAACACAATACTCCACACCAAATATCTAAGGTCTAGTCCTATTAGTTTTGGAGAAAAATGATTTTTCATGTTTTTCCTATATACCTATATGTAAACCAAGAGAACCCTGGGGCGTGGCCAATTTTGACCCAGGGGACATAATTTGAACAATCTTGGTAGACATCCACTACACAATGCTACATACCAAATATCAAAGCTGTAGGCATTGTGGTTTCTGAGAAGATTTCTAAAGATTTCCTTTTTTACATATTAATGGCCCCTGGGGCAGGGCCAATTTTGACCCCAGGGCCAACATATAAACAATACTGGTAAAGGTTCTCTACACAATACTCCACACCAAATATCTAAGATCTAGTCCTATTAGTTTTGGAGAAAAATGATTTTTCATGTTTTTCCTATATAACTACATGTAAACCAAGAGAACCCTGGGGCGTGGCCATTTTTGACCCAGGGGACATAATTTGACCAAACTTGGTAGACATCCACCAGGCAATGCTACATACCAAATATCTTAGCTGTAGGCATTGTGGTTTCTGAGAAGAAGATTTTCAAGTTCTCCCTATATAACTCTATGTAAAATCAACTGACCCCTGGGGCGGGGTCAGTTTTGACCCCAGGGACAAAATTTGAACAAAATTGGTAGAGGTCCACTAGATGATGCTTCATACCAAATAACAAAGCTCCAGGCCTTGTGGTTTCAGACAAGAAGATTTTCAAAGTTTTTCCTTTAAGTTGCCATAGCAACCAGAGTTCTTGATGGAATTGAATTCTTTGAACAACTTTGGTAGAGCTTCATGCAAGGAACATCCCAGGCAAGTTTCATTTAATTTGGCCCTTTGGTTTCAGAGGAGATGTCATTTGAATGAAAAGTTGACGATGGACGGACGGACAACGGACGACGGACAAAGACTGATCAGAAAAGCTCACCCTGAGCACTTTGTGCTCCGGTGAGCTAAAAAGGGACTTATGGGTTAGAGTCCTGGACCACAAAATGTTATTCGAAAGAATCAAACAGATCTTTTAGTATCAAATCAAATTCAATACATCAAAGGGTCTCATCTACAAACAATTTAATTAAGATTGTTGTCCGTTTCAATTTAATGAAGATACACAATGAGCTGCACAATACATAACAGAATTTTGTAAGAAAATGTGCATTAAAGAGATAGTTAATTACCCAAACTTGAATTCAAAAGTCTCGTTAATTTAGATAGTTCCTTTAATCATAACATTTAATGGGATGTTATATTTTCAATATGACTACAAATAAAATAATATACAAACTGTTGATTTCCAATCAAACAAGGTCTTGTCCAAAGGGTTGTTATGTCCAAGTATGAAGACAATCCATTATGGAATAAAAAAATTATGATCAATGCTAAAGTTTTCGGACAGGAACGGCAATGTCACTGACTAGAGCAATAACTCAATTTTTTTCTTTGAAAAAGGTCAAGCTAAAAATATTAAAGCCTTGGAGAAGATTGCTTCTATCCCTGGAAAAGAATGTACATTTTAGTAAGTTCTGCTGCTCAGAGCCTACTTCGCCAGAGTTGCAGAGCTTGCATGTATTAACAAAGTACGCGGTTCCTCCCCAACGTGCAATTTCAGTTGGGTTGGGAGACGATTATTACATGTTCGGTATACAGGTGGATGTAGTTTTCTTTTGGAAGAATGTTGAAATATTTCTCATATTCTAAGGTACATTTAAAGGAACTGTAGATTTGGCTTTTATTTGACAACTGCATTTGATTATGCCAGTGTTGTTTATATTGATCTATCAAAATTTGTTTTATTATTCTATGAGTATTTTTATGCACTAGTACATGCTAGTATGACCAGATATCTGGTCGTCCAATACTTTAGAAAATTTCTTTTATCTTGCTGATCCATTTGAAGTTTACGTCATTTTTATTAAGCAAATACTTTTACATCTTAGCAGATAGTTTATTTTCTTTGCAAACAACTAGATGAGATCAAAAAGAAAACATTTTTGTGTATACATTAATAAATACTGGATATCTCCCGAGCTCTCCGTAGAGCATATATTTTGGGGTACTTTTAAAGAAAACAATACAGCAATAAAGATTTTGAACTTGAGTCAACTCAAGCAGTATGCTGTAGTACATGGTCCTTTGCATATATGTATTGTGTATTAAATTTAAAAGCCTTTTTTTAAATGAACTGAAATGAAAAATCTTCTGTACTGTTAACTATATTGTAGAAAGAAATCAAAATGCTAAACTATCAACAGGGATGAATATTTCTTTAGTTAATCAATTAATTAAATTAACTCAAACAAGAACTGTCACTATAAGATGACTATGCCCCCCAAAGTGGTGCTTTGACCTTTGAGCTGAGAATCAGTCATTCAGGAGTCAAGGTCAAACAAATATAGGTCAGTGAGAAGGTCTTGTCCAAAGAGGTGTTGTGTCCAAGTATGAAGTATTATCCACCAATCAATGTGGAAGCTATGACCAAATGTTAAAGTTTTTGGACAATTGGATCTTCAAGGTGAAGGTCATTCTGGGGTCAAGGTGGAACAAATATAGGTCAGTGGGAGGGTCTTGTCCAAAGGGGTGTTGTGTCCAAGAATGAAGTATATCCACTTACTTATGTGGAAGTTATGGCCAATGTTAAAGTTTTCTGGTGAAGGTCATTTAGGAGTCAAGGTCAAATAAAAATAGGTCAGTGGGAAGGTCTTGTCTAAAGAGGTGTTGTGTCTGAGTATGAAGTAAATCCACTTACTAATAAGGTAGTTATGGCCAATGTTAAAGGCTTTGGATGGACTGACGGACAGAATGACAGGCGGACAGTTCAAAATCTATATGCCTCCTCGGGGGCATAAAAAAAGAATCAAGTAGTCCTTATCGAAATGAAACATTATCAACCTGACTCTAGATTAAAATATAAATAGAATTTGTTAATTGAATATCATAATCTAAGAATTTATTGAAATGTAAGTTGCCATGTGTATATATTACTATTTTATAAAACAACATTAATACCAAACTAGCACTAGGTAACATAAACCAAAATTGCACATTTTCATTTGTCCACAGTAGGAAATTCATGTGTGGGGTTTTGTCCACTCTATTAAATTTTGACGTGTGGGCCTGTGACGTGTGTGGGCTTTTGTCCTACATTCAAGAAAATAATCTTCTAATAATTAAGATTTTGTGTCCTTATAATTAATAAAAGAAGTTATCAAACAAATCAGCCTCAAATACTATAACAGTGGAGATATCAGTCATTAGTTATATTCTTAACTTATCATTTTAATGCCACCACCCTCAGTAACATGTCCTCAGACAAGTGTTAGCCGCAACTGATGATCAATCGCTATACTCTTTAAACCTGTAAATTGTAAAACGTACATACAACAAGAAATGCCACAATGTGACGAAACCAGGTTTTCAACGTTCATGTTTCACAGAAGCTTCGTCATCAAGTGCCCTGGTGCAAAGTCAACATTTTGCAATTTGAACATTTCTAGGGGAATTATGGCCTTTTGATTTTTTACATATATAATATATAGATGAATATTAATTTGTATCTTTCATGTCTCTACAGATTTGAAATGCTAATTGTATCTAATTAGATGCATATTATTACAAACAACAAACTTAAGAAGAAATTAAATTTATTCATAATACTAATCTATTCATTAGATTATAGTAGTATACTGACGGAAAAATATAACTGTGCACACTAAAATACTTAATATCTTTTATTAGGTATAAAATTATTTTAGCAGATTTCTTTTGTGTAATTCACAAGGTAATCTTGTTTCAATAATACTGCTTTTCGCGAGTTGCACGTGCAAAATTTATAGCCCGTAACGGTCGCGCTTTTTACGTGTTTCTTTATGTTAACATCCTCGTACATGCTGTTTCGAGTTATTTTAACCGTCAAATTATAGTGAGCTACCCAGCAGTTCAGAAAAACACCTTCATTTGGATTTTAAGTCTTTGAAGACAATGCCACGCATCTCAGAAAATGATCGCCTACGTGCCGTCGGTATGCTCCAAGCAGGCATTGCTCAAAATGCGGTTGCGCAGCGTTTTGGTGTTCACCGAAACACCATATCAGCACTTTGGCGACGATTTCAGCAACGTGGCAACGTCCGTGATCTACCACGTCCAGGGCGTCCACGTGTGACGTCAATCCGTCAAGACAATTATATCCGGCTTACACACCTACGGAATCGATTTCAACCGGCCACATTAACAGCACGAACAATTCCTGGCTTGAGACCTATCAGTGGACGAACTGTTAGAAACCGATTAAGAGAGCACAGCATTACTCCACGACGTCCTGCGATACGTCCTACTCTTCTCTTACGTCATCGACAACGTCGACGTCAGTGGTGCAGACAGTATCTAAGGCTTCCAAGAGCATATTGGAATAATGTTCTGTTTACTGACGAGTCGCGGTTTCACTTAGAAAGTTCGGACGGACGAGTTCGTGTATACAGGCGTCGCGGAGAACGTTACTTGGATCCCTGTGTTTTTCAACGTCAACGTTTTGGTGGTGGTGGGTCGATAATGGTTTGGGGAGGTATCTCATCTCAAGGCAGGACCCAGCTTGTAATTGTCCGTGGCAATTTAACGGGTGTTCTTTACAGAGATGAGATTGTCATACCCCACGTGCTGCCATTTCTTCAACGTCAAGGGCGTAACGTGACGTTTCAACAAGACAACGCTCGGCCACATGTAGCACGTGTAGTTACCGGGTTTCTGGCTCAGCAAAACGTGAGTGTCTTACCCTGGCCCGCTGTTTCACCAGATCTTTCACCAATTGAGCACGTTTGGGATGAGATGAAGAGACGCCTCCGTCAAAGACGTAACCAACCTCTCACGCTGGACCAACTAGCGCAGACATTGGTCAACATCTGGAACACCATTCCACAGGCAGTTATCGCCAACTTAGTTGCCTCTATGCCTCGTCGCTGCCGTGCTTGCTTGAACGCCAATGGAGGCCACACACGATACTGACCTTGTGAAATCAGATTTCATACCTGTCAACTTCTGCGCCTTGTTACTGTAAAAATTGTTTTACATGATGAAGTGTTTGTATTGATTGTTAGAAATAAAACGTTGATTGGCTAATTTGCAAAGTTTTATGTTACTATTCCTAATATTAAAAAAAATTCTATACCTTGAAGTATGCACAGTTATATTTTTCCGTTAGTATATATTATGTTGCTTGGTCATTTTGTTTGATTTTTACATTTACTTATTTATTATTTACTTTATACATGTATCATTTATATATTATATTAACATAGCAGAAATCAAACTGGAGCTATCTGTGACGGTGATTTACCCCTATAACATGTCTTCGACCGTAACTCGAAATTCTAGGCTGAAAAATGCAAACATTTGGTCAAAATGTTGGTCACTGTTATGGAATTTGTACAGTGATATTATATGATGTATAACAAAGATATGTATAAAATTTCAACCTAATATAATAGCTTGAGTAGTTTCTAAAATCAAAGAACAGTTGCACACAGAAGAGTATATCTCTATATATTATATATGTAAAAAAAAAAAACAAAGGGACATAATTCTGCCAAAAATGTTTGCAAAACACTGACAACATGTGCCAGGGATCTTGATGATGATGCTTCTGTAAAAGTTTAGTGAAAATCACTTGAGAAATATAGTAGGAGTTGAGCACAGAATAGTATTTTTCTGTTTAAAAAAAAACACAAAGTCCAATTATTCTGCCCAAAAATGTTTGAATCACAAAACACCGATAATATATGCTAGAACACTTGATGACAAAGCTTCTGTGAAAGTTTAGTGAAAATCACTTGAGAAATGTAGTAGGAGTTGAGAACAGAAGTGTATTTTTCTGTTTGTTTTTTTTTAAATCAAAGGGCCATAATTCCACCAAACAAAAATGACTGAATCGCAAAACACCAACAATATACACCAGGACACTTGATGACAAAGCTTCTGTGAAAGTTTGGTCAAAATCCCTTGAGAAATGTAGGAGTTGCATACAGAGGAAATTGTTTACGCCTGCCCGCCCGTCCGCCCGCCAACATACCCCAATCTAATAACCACAGTTTTTCTTCTGAAAACCTGGTTAATAAAATCATATGATTATCATGTATGTTTGCATTTAAGCAAATACCTTACCTGTTTAAGTAAGGCAATTATTCACAGTTAGCCAATGTGCAAAAAAACAATAAAGATAAACCCCTTACAGCGAATCTACTGAGTAGTAAATAGAGTAAGAGTGATAGAACATAGTAGCAAATATGTACAGATAGCAAACTGACAGGTAAGGTAGCAAGATGTCAAGTATCATACGAATAATTTTTTTAAGGTTTACAATTCCTTTTAAACTTTTTTTCAGCCCTCAGTGAAATTAACTATTTAAAAAAGTATGATATTTTATGACAAAATATAGACATTATAAGACACTTTCACCATGATCTTTTCTTCAAAACTTCACAAGATTTATTGGGCCTATTTGGTAAAGAGAAACACATTATTTTGCCTTAGTCTGATCATTAAAACCACAGCAGTGTCATATGTCGTCATTCACAGTATAAAGTCCTAGTGACTGTGAACAAAAAACACAGTAACGGGAACTAATGAAATGTAATTACAAACATGGTACGTATTTACCCCACCCATTTCACGATGAGGGAATGACATCATTGTAAACTTAAAAATATATCTTAGGGGCTTCAAATTAGCTATTATTAATTTTATTCATACATTATTCTGAACAATCTGGCACATTATAAAACAAGAGCCACCACAAACGGGGGCCACACTCAACTTTTTCCTATTTCCAAAGGCAAACACATCAGAGGAAGTACATTGTGGTGAAGGGTTTCAAATGAAACATCATTTGGAAATATAATTATACATAACAAAGTTATGGCCAATTTCAGCAACATTCAGAAATTTGACCTTAAAGGTCAAGGTCAAGTTCAGTTTAACCTTCTTTGGAGGTATTGTCTTAAAGGTAGTTATGTCCAAGCATGAAGACACTACATCCTTTAACAACAAAGAGATAGCCAAGTTAAGTAATGTCAAGGTCATTTAAATGTCAAGGTAATGCTTGAATTGTTCAACACGTTTATTTTATTCTCAGTGTTGTTTTGTCCCTGTATATATCAAATCCGTCCATAAAAAAACAAAAGTTTGGCTATTTTAGCAAAATGCAATAATTCGGACTTGAATGTAAAGGTCATTTAAAGGTTAAGGTCAACTTTAAATAATTTAACATGTAGGTTTTGTCATGAGGGTTGTTTTGTCCAAGTATTAATAAAAACAACAAAAAATTATGTTATGGCCAATATAAGCAAAATTCAATAATTTGACCTTGATGGTCAGGGTCATTTGAAGGTCAAGGTCACAGTTGTATGATTCAATGTGTCAGTTTTGTCATAAGTGTTGATTTGTCCCAATATAAATCAAATCAAACCATAAATTACAAAAATTTGTCTATTTTAAGCAAATTCAACAACTTGACCTTAAATGTCAAGGTCATCTAAAAGTCAAGGTCATACTTATAATAAATTAAAATGTCGGTTTTGTTGTTTTATCAAAGTATAAATAAAATCCATAAATAAACAACAGTTATGACAATTTAAGCAAAATACAATAATGGGACCTTGACTGTCAAGGTCATTTTAGGGTAAAGGTCATACCTGAATTATTCAACAGGTAAGTTTTGTCAAAATTGTTGTTTTGTCCAAGTATGAATCAAAACCAACCATAAATTACACAGTTATGACCAATCCTAGCAAAATTCAATAATTTGATCTTGCTAGTCAAGGTCATTTTTTAGGTAAAGGTCAAACTTGAATCAAAATGTCAGATTTGTCAAAAGTATTGTTTTGTCCAAGTATAAATCAAATCCATCAATAAATAACAAAGTTATGACAATTTAAGCAAAATTCAAATATCTGACCTTGACGGTCAAGGTCATTTTTAAAACTTGGTCACACTTGAGTTTTTCAACATGTCGGTTTTGTCACAAGTGTTGTTTTGTCCAAGTATGAATCAATTCCAACAATAAATGACAAAGTTATGGCAAATTGTAGCAAAATTCAATAATTTGATCTTGAAGGTCAAGGTCATTTTAACATAAAGTTGATACATGAACGAATCATAATGTCGGATTTGTAATTGTTGTTGTTTTGTCCAAGCATGAGCAAATCCATAAATAAATACAAAAGTTATGACAATTTGAGCAAAATTCAATAATTTGACCTTGATGGTCATGGTCATTTTAAGGTTAAGGTCACAATTGAATAATTTATCATGCAGGATTTGTCATGAGTGTTGTTTTTTTTCCAAGTATTATTAACATCAAACCACAAATAACAAAATTATGACCAGGTTTAGCAAATCTAATAATCTGACCGTGACTGTAAAGGTCATTTAAAGGTCAAGGTCATATCTGAAACAATCAAAATGTCGGATTTGTCATAAGTGTTGTTTTGTCCAAGTATGAATCAAATCAATAAATAAATGAGAAAGGTATGACAATTTAAGCAAAATTTAATCATCTGACCTTGACGGTCAAGGTTATTTTTAGGTTATGGTATTACCTGAGTTATTCAATATGTCGATTTTGTTATAGTTGTTGTTTTGTCCAAGTATGAATCAAAACTAACCATAAACAACAAAGTTATGACAATTTAAGCAAAATTTAATTATTTGACCTTGATGGTCATGGTAATTTTAAGGTTAAGGTCAAACTTGAATAATTTATCTTGTCAGCTTTGTTATATGTGTTGTTTTGTCCAAGTCTGATTCAAATCCAACCATAAATAGCATAATTATGGCCAGTTTTAACAAAATTTAATGATTTGACCTTGACTGTCAAGATCATTTAAAGGTCAGGTCAGACTTGAAATAATCATAATGTCGAGTTTGTCATCAGTGTTGTTTAGTCCAAATATGAATCAAATCTATAAATAAATGAGAAAGTTATGACAATTTAAGCAAAATTCAATCATTTGACCTTGACAGTCAAGGTCATTTTAAGGTCATGGTCATATCTGAGTTATTGAGCATGTCGGTTTTGTCATAAGTGTTGTTTTGTCCAAGTATAAATCAAATCCAACAATAAATACAAAATTTATGGACAATTTTAGCAAAATTTAATAATTTGACCTTCTAGGTGAAGGTCATTTATGAGTCAAGGTCAAGCTGAGTCTGGTTCACTTGAAGATCTTGTCCAAAGGGTTGTTGTGTCCAAGTATGAAGACAATCCACCTATTAATAAATAAGTTATGAGAAATTTTAGCAAAAATTAAAAATTTGACCTTGAAAGTGAAGGTCATTTATGAGTCAAGGTCAAGTGTTGTCCGGTCTACTTGAAGATCATGTCCAAAGGGTTGTTGTGCCAAAGCATGAAGAGAATCCACCTATTAATAATAAAGTTATGGCCAATTTTAGCAAAATTCAGTATTTTGACCTTGAATTTGAAGGTCATTTAAGAGTCAAAGTCAAGTTTAGTCTGGTCATCTTGAAGGTCTTGTCAAAACGGTTGTTGTGTCCAAGTATGAAGATAATCCATCAAGGAATAAAAACAATTATGATCAATGTTAAAGTCTTCGGACGGGAACGGCAACAGCCACGGCAACGGCAACGACACCATGACTATAGCAACAACTCGATTTTTTTTTCAAAAAAAGTCAAACTAAAAAGGTTTACCATGTAGTTTTGGAAAAAAAATAATAACTTAAATCACTGATACCCAATTTTCATTTGTCACCATGATTAAGGGTTGAAATATATGTAAAATAGTAAATTCTATTTTATTCCAATAAAAACTAATATTTCAAAACTAGAATAAAAGCAAAGAGCCAAAAAACAGATTTAAAAAATTGGCTCCAGTGGGGTTTGAACCCATGTATTTCAGTGAAAATGTCTCAATCCTTCACAATGCAACTGAACTGAGTACTCTTCAGTGTGGAGGTGCAGCATTATAGACTTTATACCTTAGTTACTTATTGAATAATCACCTTGTATTTCCTGGGTCCCAAGTGTCACATCATGCAGCAGTTACTTCCTTCAATAAAGGGGAGATTACTTTGTAGGACAAGTTCAAACACTCTTTATTAATAAAAGGGATGAAATGTTAAACAAATGGGCTATAATGGTACTGGGTCACTCACCTGAGTATTATGGCTGCTGGTTCTGCTGTCAGAAGCAAAATAACAGCGGAATAATTTGAACAAACTTGGTAGAAGACCTCTAGCTGATGCTCCATTAAACATATCTTAGTTCTAGGCCTTGTGGTTTCAGACAAGAAGATTTTTGAGGTTTTCCCTATATATATGCCTTTATAAAATCAACTGACCCCCGGGACAGGGCCAATTTTGACCCCAGGGGTATAATTTGAACAAACTTAGTAGAGCTCCACTAGACAATGCTACACACCAAATCTTACGGCTCAGGGCCCTAGGGCCGGGCAATTAATGACCATAGGGGCTAAATTTGAACAATCGTGGTAGGGAATCTCTAGCTGAAGTTCCATGCAAAAAATCTTAGCGCTTGACTTTGTGGTTTCAGACTAGAAGTCTTTTGAGGTTTTCTCTGTATAAGTCTATGTAAAATCAAGTTACCCCCAGGGTAGAGCTAATTTTGACCAAAGGGGTATGATTTGAACAAACTTGGTAGAGGACCTCTAGCTAATGCTCCACACAAAAAATATAAGTTCTAGGCCTTGTGGTTTGGCACAAGAAGATTTTTTTAAGGTTTTCCTAATATAAGCCTATGTAAAATTAATTGATCCCCGGGGAAGGGCCAATTTAGTCCCAAAGGGCATAATTTGAACAAACTAGGTAGAGGACCTCAAGCTGCTGGACCATTAAAAATATGTAAGTTCTGGGCCTTGTAGTTTCAGACAAGAAGCTTTTTTTACGGTTTTCCCTATATAAGCCTATGTAAAATTAATTGATCCCCGGGAAAGGGCCAATTTTGACCCAGGGGCATATTTTAAACAAACCTGTTAAAAGACCTGTGGCTTGTGCTCAGTGCAAAATATTTATGCTCTAGGCCTTGTGGTTTCAGACAAGAAGATTTTTAAACAAGAGGGCCATGATGTGGGGACTTTTTTGACCCAGGGGGTATGATTTGAACAAACTTGGAAAAGGTACAGAGACAATGCTGTACACCAATTATCTAAACTCTAGGCCTTGTGGTATCTGAAAAGAAGATTTTTAAAGTTTTTCCTGTAAAACATGTGACCACTGGGTGGGACTACTTTTGACCCAGGGGCCATGATTTGAACAAACTTGGTAGAGGTCCTTTAGACAATGCTACATACAAAATATCTAAGCTCTATGCCTTTTGGTTTCTGATGTGAAGATTTTTAAAACTTTTTCCTAAATAACTCTATGTAAACAAGTGATCCTCGGGGCTGGGCTAATTTTGACCCAATGGCTATGATTTGAACAAACTTAGTAGAGGTCCATAAGACAATGCTACACACCAAATATCTAAACTCTAGGCCTTGGGATTTCTGACAAGAAGATTTTTAAAGTTCTTACTATACAAGAGGGCCATGATGGCCCTAAATCACTCACCTGAGTCTCATTGCTCATGTTATAAGTATCGTTATTGGTTGTAATGGGTGCCTGTTGTTTGCAACATAAAGTTTGCAAAAAGTGAAAAAGTTTGCAAGAAGTTTGAAGACTCTGGATGTAATGGTACTCAAATTTTTGAGCAGAAATAGTTTTACTCAACAGGTCCAAGTGAACTTGACCTTTGACCTACAGGTCCCAAAAACAATAGGTTTCTTCTAAAATAATTACCCTTTGAAGTTTGAAGGTCTTGGGTGTAATCGTACTCCAGTTACTGAGCAGAAATAAATTTCACTCTTCAGGTCCCTGTGACCTTGACTTTTGACCTACTGATCACAAAAATAATAGGGTTCTTTTACTGAGTAAAGACAATCATCCTATGTGGTTTGAAGGCTCTGGGTAAAATTGTACTTCAGTTACTGAGCAGAAACAGTTTTCACTCTAGAGGTCCCTGTGAACTTAACCTTTGACCTATGGACCCTAAAAACAATAGGGTTCTTCTAATACAATTATCCTATAAAGTTTGAAGGCTCTGGGTGTAACGATACAACAGTTACTCTCCAGAAATACTTTTCACTCTACAGGTCCCTGTGACCATGACCTTTGATATACTAGCCCCAAAAACAATATTGTTCTTCTATTTAGTAAAGGCAATCATGAAGTTTGAAGGTTTGGTTGAAATGGTACTCCTGTTATTGAGTGGAAACGGTTTTCACTCTAGAGGTCCCTCTGACCTTGACCTTTGAACTACTGACCCCAAAAACAAAAGGTTTTTTTTTTCTACTCAATAAGGGCAATAACCCTGTGAAATTTGAAGCCTTTGGGTCAACTGGTACTCAAGATATTGAAAGGAAACTAAGTGTGACAGACAGACAGACAATAAGTCCATGTGTAAAATCAAATGATCCCCCCTCCCCTGCCCACCTCCCAGGGTGGGGTCAGTTTTGACCCCAGGGTCATGATTTGATCAAACCTGGTAAAGGTCCACTAGATAATGCCACACACCTAATATCTAAACTCTAGGACTTGTGGTTTCTGATAAGAAGATTTTTTAAAGTGTTTCCTATATAACTCTATGTAAAACATGTGACCCCTGGGGCGGGGCCTTTTTTGACCAAGGGGCTTTGATTTAATCAAACTTGGTAGAGGTCTAATAGACAATGCTGTATACCAAATATCTAAACTTTAAGCCTTGTGGTATCTGTAATGAAGATTTTTAAAGTTTTTCCTATATAACTCTATGTATTGATTTGAACAAACCTGGTAAATTGGACAATGCTGCACACCAAATATCTAAACTATAGCTAGGACTTGTGGTAGGTCTTGTGACCCAGGGGCCTTGCTTTGAACAAACATGGTAGAGGGCCTCTACACAATGCTACATACAAAATATCTAAACTCTATGCCTTTTGGTTTCTGATGTGAAGATTTTTAAAACATTTTCCTATGTAAACAAGTGACCCCCGGGGCAGGGCTTATTTTGACCTAGTGGCTATGATTTGAACAAACTTAGTAGAAGTCCACTGGAAAATGCTGCACACCGAATATCTAAACTCTAGGCATTGTGGTTTCTGGCAAGAAGATTTTTAAGTTTTCCCTATATAACTCTATGTAAAATCAACTGACCCCTGGGGTCAGTTTTGACCCCACAGTCATAATTTGAACAAACTTGGTAGAAGTCCACATGATTATGCTTCATAACAAATATCTAAGCTCCAGGCTTTCAGGTTTCGGAGAAGAAGATTTTTAAAGATCCAACTTTAAAAATCTATTTTTAGCTCCAGTGAACCAGAAATGCAATGGACCAGAACCATTTGAACAATCTTGGTAGAAATTCATGTAAAAAACATCCCAGGCAAGTTTTATTAAATTTGGCCCATTGGTTTCAGAGAAGATGTCGTTTGAATGAAAAGTTGACGACGTGACGACGGATGGACAGACGGACGACCGACCAATGGACGACGGACAAAGACCGATCAGCAAAGCTCACCCTGAGCACTTTGTACTCAGGTGAGCTTAAAACTTTCCCTATATAAACCTTTGTAAATTTAAGTGACCCCCGGGGTAAGGCTATAAATGACCGAAGAGGCATTATTTGAATAATCTCAGTAAAGGACCTCCAGATGATGCTCAATGCAAACAAGAAATGTTTGTAAAACA
Source organism: Cyclina sinensis (assembly GCA_012932295.1). Lineage (NCBI taxonomy): Eukaryota > Metazoa > Mollusca > Bivalvia > Venerida > Veneridae > Cyclina > Cyclina sinensis. The sequence goes on from JAAONU010000002.1 coordinate 19,801,090, forward strand.
TACATGCCCCCAAGCAGCACCTAATTGCTTGTGGTTGGGCCAAACGTTCTCTAGTTATTGATCAGAAACCTTTTTAAGGATCAAGGTCCCTGCCTTTGACCTAATGACCTCAAAATCAATAGGGGTCATCTACTGGTGATGCCCAACCAGCCTACCAAGTTGGTGAACCTAGGTCAAGGCGTTCTCTAATTATTGATCGGAAACCGTTTTTAGGATGAAGGTCCATGTGACCTTGACCTTTGACCTAATGACCTCAAAATCAATAGGGGTCATCTACTGATGATGACCAACCAGCCTACCAAGTTTGGTGAACTTAGGTCAAAGCATTCTCTAGTTATTGATCGGAAAAACGAAGTGTCTACCGACGGACAGATCAACATTTGCAAAACTATATGTCCCCTCATCTTCGATGGTGGGGGGGGGGGGGCATAAAAATTTTAGGTCTAAAATTAACAGTTTCTGACAAGAAAATCTTTAAAGATTAAATATTTTGAACAAATAGGACCCCCGGGATAGGGTCAATTTTGACCCCGGGGGCATATTTTGAAAAAACTTGGTAGAGAACCTCTAGCTGATGCTCTATGCAAAATGTCTAAGTTCTAGGTATTGTGGTTTCAGATAAGGAGATTTTTAAACTAGAGCTACCACTAAATGTGATTAATAGCACACATCCTCACCCCCCCCCCCCCCCCCCCCCCCCACACACACACAACCAAGACTGCTTTGGAACTGAGGAAGTTATTAGTAACAGAACTGTAAAAGAATTGAAATAGAGTTATGCTTGTGGTCAATTAAAGATAGTTGTGGTTCTTGTAGAATGCATTTCCTTTCACTGTGGTTGACCATTGTATGAAGTTGCATTGAACTCCAACCATTACTTTTCAAGTTATGCTCTGGACAAGAAAAACCAACAAAGGGCAATATCTGTGCAAATAGTGAAGATGAAGTTACAATTCTTGAACACTGCACTTCCTCTCATTGTGATTGACCATTGTATGAAGCTGCATTTAATTCACACTATTACTTTTCAAGTTAAGCTCCAGACAAGGAAAACAAACAAAGGACAATATCTGTGCAAATAGTGAAGATGAAGATATGATTCTTGAACACTGCACTTCCTCTCATTGTGCAAGATCATTGTATGAAGCTGCATTGAATTTTAACCATTAGTTTTCAAGTAATACTCTGTACAAGGAAGTTGCAACATCGAAACATCCTTTCTGACAAATGTCCAGGTTATTTGGTCTGAAAATGTTAACTCAAATGTGTTAACAAGGTTTTTCCATATTTGGGCTCTGTGACCTAGTTTTTGAACCCAGATGACCCATATTCTAAGTTCAGCTAAAAATCAGTAAAACAACCTTTCTGACAAATTTCCAGGATATTTGGACTGAAAAAGTAGCCTCTTGAGTGTTAACAAGGTTTTTCTATCTTTGGGCCATGTGACCTAGTTTTTCATCCGAGATAACCCATGTTCGAACTCGTTCGAACTAAGTTTCATGACAATTGAGGCAAAAGTGTCACCACTAGAGTGTTAACAAACTAAGTGTTGATGTCTGACGGACTACAGACAATGGCTCAGGTGAGCAAAAAAATGCCCCTATATAAGCCTATGTAAAACCAAGTTATCCCTGGAGCAAGGCTATTAATGACCCAAGGGGCATTATTTGAATAGGCTTAGTAGAGGACCTCTTAGGTCTAAAGTTTACGAATTCTCACAAGAAGATTTTAAAAGATTAAATATTTTGCACAAACAGGACCCCCAGGGTGGAGCCTATTTTGACCCAATGGGCATAATTTGAACAAATTTGGTAGAGAACCTCTAGGTGATGCTCTATGCAAAATGTCTCATTTCTAGCTCTTATGGTTTCAAACAAGAAGATTTTTTAAGTCTTCCCTATATAATACTGTAAAATAAAGTGACCCAGGGGCTGGACCATTAAAGACCCCAGGGGCATAATTAGAACAATCTTGGCAGAGGACCTTGAGCTGATGCTCAATGTAATAAATCTTACACCTTGGCTTTGTGGTTTCAGACGTTTTCCCTATATAAGTCTATTGAAACCAAGTGACCCCTGGGGCCAATTTTGACCCAAGGGGCAAAATTTTAACAACCTTGGTAGAGGAGCTGTTGCTGCATTAAAAAAATCTAAGTTCAAGGCCTTGTGGTTTCAGACGAGAAGATTTTTAAGGTTTTCCTATTTAAGCCTTTGTAAAATCAATTGACCCCCAGGGCAGGGAAAGTTTTGACCCATGAGACATAATTTGAACAGACTTGGTAGAAGTCTACTTGACAATGCAACATGCGAAATATCTAAGCTCTAGGGCACACGGCTTCAGCCAAGAAAATTTTTCTTTCCATTTAAGCCTATGTAAAATCAAGTGACCCTGGGGCAGAGCTATTGATAACCCTAGGGAAATAACTTAAATAGTCTTGGTAGAAGTCCTCTAGATGATGCTCCAAGCAAATATCTAAGGTCTAAAGTCTACAGTTTCCCACAAAGATTTTCGAAGATAAAATATTTTGCAAAAAATGGGACCCTGGGTCAGGGCCAATTTTTCCCCCACAGGGACTGAATTTTAAGAAAAGGACCAAATGATCCTGGGTCATTCACCTGGAAATGGGCTATAAAACAACTGTGTTAATGTAAGGGGGTGGTTGGGGGCCTGTGATGGCCTTATATCGCTCATCTGGTTAACCATTGAAACATATAACAATACAAACAATGTCAGCAAGTGTCATAGAAGTAGAAAACTTAGAAAACTTCCCTATATAAGCCTGTGTTAAAATCAATTCACCCCTGGGGCAGAGCCAATTTTGACCACAGGTGTATAGTTTGAATAAACTTGGTAGAGTTCACTAGCTACATACCAAAACTTAAGGCTTCTTGTTGTTTCAGACAAGAAGATTTCAAAGTTTTTTCTTCTGTGCCCAAAAATATCCCTGGCATGTTTCATCATAGTTGGCTTAGCGCCGTGTTAACGGTATAGAGAAGAAGTCGTTCAAGTCAAATTGCTGATGACGCAAAACTCACACTGCATGACTCATGTCAACATACACTGGACAATTAATGATCACAAAAGCTCACCCTTCAGCACTTTGTGCTTTGGTGAGTTAAAAATTCATAAGCATGACTTTGGATGTAAAAGTGTGATCTTGACCTTTCAGCTGGACACTGACTCTTGCACACCACACGTGGGCATCATGTCAAACCTATTTATGCCAAGTCATTTTAAAATCCAGGAATGACAGAATTGTTGACAAAACATGACCGTCTAGTCACAACCATATCACGACTTTTGACATACAAGTGTGACCTTGACCTCTGAGGTGGAGGCCTTATTCTTGAGTGTGACACATTGTCATCATGTCTAAGACATCTATGCCAAGTTGTTTTAAAATCCAACCAGGGATGTCAGAATGACCGGATACAACCATCAATGCACTTTCATGAAATATTCATATCATGACTAGACATAAAAGCGTGACCTTGACCTCTGAGCTGGACACATGATTCTTATGCATGACACGTTGTCATTATGTCCAACAGATTTATGCCAAGTCATTTTAAAATACATCCAGGAATGACAGAATTGTAGAACTGACACAACCATCAATGCACTTTTATGAAAATTACCTTTCAAGTCCAAGTGTGACCTTGACCTTTGACCTAAAAACCTGGGTCTTGCATATGACACACATTTATGCAAACTTATTTCAAAATCTATCCATGACAGACAAAGTTATGGACTGGACAAACAGTGGACAGAGGGATGGACAGAGGGACAAACAGACAATTCAAAAACTATATGCCTACCTTATGGGGGCATAAAAATCATTGGATGTGATAGAAAGGTACTTTACCTTCATCCACCTTTGTTCTTGGCCTTCATGTGACCTACTGACCAACAGTCTTGTTTTTTTAAGCTACATAAATGAAATTTTAACTATTTGTAATATTTTGCATGTAGTTTTCAATTTTAACCTTGGCTGACCTCGACCTACTTCTTCATTTTTGTCTTTAAAATTTTAACTATTTGTATAAGTTTCCATACAGAGTTCAATTTGACTTTGGTTTACCACAAACTATTAACCTTCTTTCTTGGTTCAATAATATTTTATAGTTTCTATCTAATGTGGTATTTGAACCATCTGCCAGTTGTCACATGCCTTATGTGCCACCCCCACCCCACCAAAGACACCCCCACCCCACCAATTGTTTGATAGTTTCTTGGTCCTCTTGTTTATAAAATTTTGAAAGAGGGCCATACAATGATCATTTCTGTAAAGATGAACTGCAACTGACTCAGTGGTACAGGAGGAGACGTTGATTGAGGTCAAATGTGGACAATGGAAGGATTGACAGAAAACAGATGATGGACAAAATAGCATACTAAAAACTAAAACTCACAAACAATAAAATATTTCATATAAAAGAAGTATTTACAAGAAAGTAATGCATTTTGTACAACATTGGTAAGTTCTGAGCACTATTTTGTCAGCTGCGGTACATTTATTTGTATGCCCTCAGTTTTTTCCGCAAGTATCGTATAGAGTAATAGACCCTGGAAAACAGTAACACTGTATTCCCTGCTGATGCAGTGAATACAAAAATCTTATGCAGGACTATTAGTTAGTAACCATTTCAACCACGGATTTACACCTAGTAAATTTGTTAAAAAAACACCCTATAAGATACCTGGTCCAGACTGTGCAAGAATGGTTCTATCTCTGATCTGTAAGGGGGCATCTCTGTTTTGACCCTCCTGGCAGAGGTTTGGACATGCTGACCAGGGGCTCCACTGAGACAAGATACAGTCCTGGGGGCATGGAATGCTACAGTCCTCTGTGATATCTGGTCTTTTATTGAGCTCTTCACACTTTGAATCAGCTACACGTAACTGTAAATGTAGACAAAACAACTTAACACATATGCCGGTAGATAAAATCTACTGGTATTTCAGTGTATCTACTAGTCCTAACAATGGTACTGCCGAATCTGCTATTTTCAACAGCAAAGTATTGAGTTCATAAACTTACATTTTATCTGCTTTTCTCTTCTGCAAATTACACATGACCATAATGTTGCCTGTTGTAAATTTTCATTGGGTGAAGTTGTGTTATTAGCCAATGAAATTGGTGGTTACTTAGCATGTCAGTGTTTAAATAATTTAATGGGTACTCCTCATTAGAATCAAAACCTTTTAAAATTGTCAGGGAAATAAGAGTGCAACAAAATTTTTATTTGCTTAATTCTGTGTGAAAGGGTTGCCAATATTGTAGCATTGTACTGAATCATCAACTTATCATTTAATTATTCTATTTGTTTTGTAAACTGGAAAGCTTGTTAAGGAAGCAAACCGAAAGTAAAAGCCATAGTAATGCATAAGTGCTTTGCAGTTCTTTGTTGATGAATATCTCAGTCAAATTAGATCTGAAAGTTGATCTTTCATTGACCTTGGGTTTTTGCTATAGCATAAGTTGCAAAAGATTAACACTGTAAACACAGCTTCTGAAAATGTGATTTTTTACCACTAAAAATTCAGAGAATGGTCTCAAATCTGTCAATACTCCCTTCTAACATGTCTGGATGTCATACAAACACAAAATTGTTGACACTATCATTTTTCCCCCTCAAAACAAGAGATACTTGTAAAACATATATGCCCTCCTAGCACCTTATCCCTAGAAGCAGCCATGAAGTTTTGAGGAGCTGGGACCAAGGGCTCTATAGTTATTGATCGGAAACCATTTTGCTATTCAAGGACACTGTGACCATGGCCTTTGACTTGGTGACCTGAAAAACTAAAGGGCTCATCTACAAGTCATGAACAACTTATATACAAAGTTTGAAGAACATGGGCCCAATCATTTTACACTTATTCATCAGAAACCAATTTGCTTTCAAGGACATTGTGACCCTTGACCTTACACCCAATGACCTGAAAAATGATAGTTGTCATCTTCTGCTCATGCTAAACCTATATATTAAGCATGACAACAAGAGGGCCATGATGGCCCTAGATCGCTCATCTGAATACTTAGCCTTTGGGTCTGCTATTGAGCTAACATCAAAAGCTTTTTTAAGAATCTCCCTATATAAATCTAGTATATGAATACAAGTGACCCCCAGGGCAGGGCCAAATTTCACTCAAGAGGCATTATTTGAACAAACTTTGTAGATGACCTCTAACTGATGCTCCATTAAAAATATCTTAGTTCTAGGCTCTGTGGTTTCAGACAAGAGGTTTATTAAAGTTTTGCCTATAAAGATTGAACAACCTTTGACCAAGGATTTTTAGCTCACCTGAGCACAAAGTGCTCAGGGTGAGCTTTTCTGATCGGTCTTTGTCCGTCGTCCGTCGTCCATCCGTTCGTCGTCAACTTTTTATTCAAACATCAAGACATCTCCTCTGAAACCAATGGGGCAAACTTAATGAAACTTGCCTAGGATGTTCCTTGCATGAAGCTCTACCAAGATTGTTCAAATGGTTCTGGTCCATTGCATTTCTGGTTCACTGGAGCTAAAAATAGATTTTATAAGTTGGATCTTTAAAAATCTTCTTCTCCGAAACCACAAGGCCTGAAGCTTTGATATTTGGTATGAAGCATCATCTAGTGGACCTCTACCAAGTTTGTTCAAATTATCTCCCTGGGGACAAAACTGACCCCACCCCAGGGGTCAGTTGATTTTACATAGAGTTATATAGGAAAACTTGAAAATCTTCTTGTCAGAAACCGCAAGGCCTAGAGTTAAGATATTTGGTATGTAGCATTGTCTAGTGGACCTCTACCAAGTTTGTTCAAATCCTGGCCTCTGGGTCAAAAATGGCCCCGCCCCGGGGGTCACTTGTTTTACATAGAGTTATATAGGAAAATCTAAAAAATTTTCTTGTCAGAAACCGTAAGTTATAGAGCTTAGATATTTGGTGTGTAGCATTGTCTAGTGGACCTCTACCAAGTTTGTTCAAATCCTGGCCTCTGGGTCAAAAATGACCCCGCCCCAGAGGCCACTAGTTTTACATGGAGTTATATAGGAAAATCTTAAAAAATCTTCTTGTCAGAAACTGTAAGTTATAGAGCTTAGATATTTGGTGTGTAGCATTGTCTAGTGGACCTCTACAAAGTTTGTTCAAATCCTGTCCTCTGGGTCAAAAATGGCCCCGCCCCAGGGGCCACTAGTTTTACATAGAGTTATATAGGAAAATCTTAAAAAATCTTCTTGTCAGAAACCGTAAGTTATAGAGCTTAGATATTTGGTGTGTAGCATTGTCTAGTGGACCTCTACCAAGTTTGTTCAAATCCTGGCCTCTGGGTCAAAAATGACCCTGCCCCAGGGGCCACTAGTTTTACATAGAGTTATATAGGAAAATCTTAAAAAATCTTCTTGTCAGAAACCGTAAGTTATAGAGCTTAGATATTTGGTGTGTAGCATTGTCTAGTGGACCTCTACCAAGTTTGTTCAAATCCTGGCCTCTGGGTCAAAAATGACCCTGCCCCAGGGGCCACTAGTTTTACATAGAGTTATATAGGAAAATCTTAAAAAATCTTCTTGTCAGAAACTGTAAGTTATAGAGCTTAGATATTTGGTGTGTAGCATTGTCTAGTGGACCTCTACCAAGTTTGTTCAAATCCTGGCCTCTGGGTCAAAAATGGCCCCGCCCCGGGGGTCACTAGTTTTACATAGAGTTATATAGGAAAAACTAAAAAATCTTCTTGTCAGAAACAAGAAGGCCTACAGTTAAGATATTTGGTATGTAGCATTGTCTAGTGGACCTCTACCAAGTTTGTTCAAATCCTGGCCTCTGGGTAAAAAATGGCCCCGCCCCGGGGGTCACTTGTTTTACATAGAGTTATATAGGAAAATCTTAAAAAATCTTCTTGTCAGAAACCGTAAGTTATAGAGCTTAGATATTTGGTGTGTAGCATTGTCTAGTGGACCTCTACCAAGTTTGTTCAAATCCTGGCCTCTGAGTCAAAAATGGCCCCGCCCCAGGGGCCACTAGTTTTACATAGAGTTATATAAGAAAATCTAAAAAAATCTTCTTGTCAGAAACCGTAAGTTATAGAGCTTAGATATTTGGTGTGTAGCATTGTCTAGTGGACCTCTACCAAGTTTGTTAGAAAAATGTCCCTGGGGTCACTATTGGCCCCGCCCGAGGGGTCACAAGTTTTAAATAACAATATAGAAAAAAATCTTTAAAAATCTTCTTGTCTGAAACCACAAGACCTAGAATTTTAAAATTTGGCATGAAGCAAGCTTTATCAAGCTTTTTGGTCATGACCAACCTATAACCTAAGATTGAACAACCTGTGACCAAGGGTTCTTTAGTTATTGATTGGAAACCATTTTGCTATTCAAGGTCACTGTGACCTAAACCTTTGACCTGGTAAGAAAAACTATAGGGGTGATCTACTGGTCATGACCAACCTATATACCAAGTCTGAGGAAGGTTGGTCCTCTAGATACTGATCAGAAACCAAAAACAAACGACCGACTATACGCCCCCTCAGCTTTGATAGGGGATGGGGGTGCCATAACTAGGGGTGGGAATAAATATTTGAATATTCGAAATATTCATTAATTAGTGCATAGTTGTATTGTGTTTGGTTATCTTGTGTCAAAAATTGCCAAATAGCAGGAAATTGAAATGCATAACTGGCAGGAGCAATTGTTACGAACTAATAGTTTGCAACAGGTGTAAATATGATACCTTTTATCTTTTGTTCATTTTAACTTGTGCCTGTTTTATAAGACAAATTTTAAAAGTTATTTGTCTCACAATGTTCCAGGATTAACATCATGTTTTAAGAAAATGTACACGAACAAGCAATGACGCTTTTGTAATAATAATCTTTTGTTGTCTAGTCAACCAGAATAACTAAAATATTTTCCTGTTATAAATATGTTTGAAAATATTTTAAACATCCTTGCTTTATGTTTGCATGTTGATAAAATGATCAATCTCTATTTATTAATTTGTTTCGCGATTTGACCCCCAAAAACCCATAGCATTTTGTGCAACATGCACAGTCCGTTTTTGTTACGATAATTCCTGTTTTAAAGACTGGAATTTATTGTGTATAAGCTTATCATTTAAAACTTTCAGTAAATGCCATTTCTTGATGATACGCAGCAGTTTCCCCGCCCTCGTAACTACATAAAAACAGTACCAATATTCAGATTTCAAAATTTGGATAATTGATGAAACTTCTGACAATTGAATATTCGAATATGACAAACTGAATATTCAAAAATTGATTTCAGTATTCCAATCCCTACTCAAAACATTTATTTATTGATAAGTAAATGATAATTAAGATGCAAAATGATAATTATATAATTTAATAATGTCCAAAAGAAGAAGTGTTTAGTGCATTTTTATTTTAGCAATGCATATTTTATGATAGACATAAATTCTACTGGCACCAAAAGCATGTGCCAACTGGCAGATAGTTCAAATACCACATTAGATATATAATATAAAATATTATTGAACCAAGAAAGGTCAATGGTTCAAGGTAAACCAAAGTCAAACTGAAACTCTGTATGCAAACTTATACAAATAGTTAAATTTTTAAAAAACATATCTTCAAAAACAAGGAAGTAGGTCAGTAGGTCAATGTCAGCAAAGTTAAAATTTAAAGTCTGCATGCAAAATTATACAAATAGTTAAAATTTCATTGATGTAGCTTAAAAAAACAAGGAAGTAGGTCACATGAAGGTCAAGGACAAAGATGAATGAAACTTAAGTACCTTCCAACCTATCCATTGGCGAGGGGGTGGGGGGTAACCAAGGTGAGCTGGGTGGGGGTGGGTACCCTGGTGAGGGCCAAGATCTTTCAAAGCCCATCTAATTAATAGGCAATGCAGAATCATATATATCTAAGGTCAATTTCTTTCACTTTCTGACAAGAAAATATTTTAAAACAATATCCTATATAACTCTATAGAAAACCAAGTGACCACTTTGCCAGGGCCAATTTTGATCAAGGGCCATGATTTGTATAAACTTGATAGAGGTCCACTAGACAATAGTACACACAAAATATATCTAAACCCAAGGCCTAATGTTTTCTGAGAAGAAGATTTTTTAAAAATGTTTTCCTATGTAACTCTATGTAAGATCAAGTGACCCCTGGGACAGGGCAAATTTTGATCCAAGGGCCATGATTTGTATAATCTTTGTACAGGTCCACAAGACAATCATACACACCAAACTTCTTAACTCTAGACCTTATGGTTTCTGACAAGAGATTTTTTAAGTTTTTCATATATGTCATGATTTATATAACTCTGATAGAGGTCCACTAGATGATGCTAGCAAGCAAGTATGTAAGCCTTAGTTCTTGTGGATTCAGACAAGAAGATTTACAAAGTTTTTCCTTTCAGCTGACATGGCAACTTGAGTTCTGCATTGAATTCCATTTTTCATATAACTTTGAAACAGGGCATTACAAGCATCATTTCTGTAAAGTTATATTGCAATTGATCCAGTGGAGCAGAAGAAGATGTTGTTTAAAGTCAATTGTGGATGACCAACAAAAAAGCATCCTATAAGCTACACGGACCTTCGTTCAGGTGAGCTAAAAAGTTTAAATGTGTGTTTACTATGTGTGAATTATGTCTTACATTTAAATTTAGTTTCAGTCACTCAAAGTAACAAGGGACATGTTGAACAAACTCGATACAGTACCACAGACGTTATGCACCAAATTTCAGATCTCAGTTTTGCAGTTCCTGACAAGAAGATTTTGTAAAGAGTTAGATTAAAGAAGTCTATAAAAACATCTGACTCAAGAGCAGAGCCAAAACTAACCCAGGGACGAAGTTTAAATAATCTTAATAGAGGTAGAACAGACAATGTTGTGTGCAAAATGTTAGAACTCAGGGACTTGAGCTTCCACACAAGATTTTCCTTATTATTTCTATGAAAAACATGTGACCTCTCGGGAGGGGCCAATAGTAACCCTTGGGACAAAATCTGAACAAACTTGATAGGGGTATACTAGATAATGCTACACTCCAATTCAGAAGTCTCTTGTGGTTTCTGACAAGAAGATTTTTAAAGAGTTTCCCTGTATAAGTCAATATAAAACATACCTCCTAGTCAGAGCCAAAAATGACCCCAAGGACAAAGTTTGAACAGTCTTAGAAGTGCACATGTACATTCATAAATCTGACAGAAAACGTACAAAATATTTTTGTTTTTGTGCAAGTATAGAAGACAAAAGAAGAAATATCACCTGGGACATTTGCCCCCAGTAGAAACATTACAATGGACATTTGTCACCCAGTAGCAATATTACCAAGATAGGCTCTCTGCTGAATGACCGTGTCTTATTATTAAACAAGAGGGCCATGATGGCCCTGAATTGCTTGACTGAGTCTCAATGCTTAAGTTACAAGTATGTTTATTGGTTGTTATGGGTGTTTGTTGTTCGCAAATTTAAATAAGTTTGCAATAAGTTTGAAGACTCTTGGTATAATGGTACTCAAATTTTTGAGCAGAAATAGTTTGACTCTACAGGTCCCTGTGTACATGACCTTTGACCTACAGACCCCAAAAACAAAAAGAGTTCTTCTAATAGAATTACCCTATGAATTTTGAAAGTTCTGGGTGTAATGGTACTCCAGTTAAGAAATATTTTTCACTCTACAGGTCCGTGTGACCTTGACTTTTGACCTACTGACCCCAAAAACGATACGGTTCTTTTACTGAGTAAGGGCAATCATACTAAGTTTGAAGGCTCTGGGTAAAATGGTACTCCAGTTACTGAGCAGAAACAGTTTTCACTCTAGAGATCCCTGTGAACTTGACCTTTGACCTATGGACCCTAAAACTAGGGTTGTCAACGAGTACCTAAATCAGTATCCGGATATCCATATAGACTATTCGGATACTATCCGGATACTCGTATAAAATCGATGGCTATACCATCTCAATGTTCCAATTCCTATGCCAAACATTACATTTGATGTCTGTTTTACATATTGTTCCGGTAATCCTGTTACAGGTGTTAAGACACTTTTACAAAAATAATAACTGTCATTACGTGTAAATAAAGTTAACAAGTAAATTTGTGAGCCCGCTATCAGAAATTTGACTTTCATAATGTAATTTGCATTTGTCATATGTATAAAGAGTGTCAAATTTTTCCGAGTATTTACCTGAATTTAATACAACTTCATCCAAGGCACAGCTAGATGGATATGAAAATGGTCAGAATAATGAACAGGTATTACATCTGTGATTTCTGATTCATCGAAGTCTTTATTCGCAAAAACATGATCAAGTGAACCTCCTTTCCTGTGTGTTGGTAACTTCTAAGTATTCGGTAAACAGGAAGTAGATGAGCAAGGAGCATTAAATCGCTTTACACCCTATGGAACTATAGGATAAAGCAATATGCAAAATATCAGGCTGCTGCATCTAATAGTTGCTGAGAAAACTGTGACGGAAATTGTGAATGTATGTCAACTATGTGTAAAAATCTAAGTATTCGGTAAATAGGAAGTAGATGAGCAAGGAGCATAAAATCGCTTTACACCATATGGGACTATAGGATAAAGCAATATGCAAAATATCAGGCGGCTGCATGCTCTAGTTGCTTAGAAAACTGCGACAGAAATTTGTTACGGACATAACGGACACACACACGGACAAGGGTAAAACAGTATACCCCCCACTTCTTCGAAGCGGGGGTATAATAAAACAAGAGGCCAAGATGGCCCTATATCGCTCACCTAAGAATCATTGCACTGAAACATAAAAAAATCAGGATGTAAGTAAGTAGGTCAAGGCCAAGATCATCCACGGTCAAAGATTTAATCTGCATGCAAAATTATCTAATGTTTCATTGTTGTAGCCGAACAGAAAGGTCTTCTATGAATAGGCCCTGTGACCTATTTGTTGAACCTGGATGACCCATATACAATCCTGTTCTAGATTTTATCAAGACAAACATTCTGACAAAATATTAGGAAAATCAGATGTAAAATACAGCTTCCATTGGCATACACAAGTTTTTTTCTAAGACTTGACCCCTTGACCTAGTTTTTGACCCCAGATGCCCCATATACAATCCCAGCCTAGATTTCATCAAGACAAACATTCTGACCAAATATTAGGAAAATCCAATGAAAAATACAGCCTCTATCGCAATTACAAGGTTTTTCAAAGATTTGACCCTGTGACCTAGTTTTTGACTCAAGACGATCCATATATAATCCCAACCTAGATACCATAGAGACAAATATTCTGACCAAATATTAGGAAAATCGGATGAAAAATACAGCTTCTATCGCATACATAAGGTTTTTCTAAGATTTGACCCCGTGACCTAGTTTTTGAACCAAGATGACCCATAAACAATCCAGACCTAGATCTCATCAAGACAAACATTCTGACAAAATATTAGGAAAATCCATGGAAAATACAGCCTCTATTGCATACACAAGGTTTTTCTTAGATTGGACCCCGTGACCTAATTTTTGACCTCAGATGACCCATATACAACCCCAACCTAGATTTCATCAAGACAAACATTCTGACAAAATATTAGGAAAATCGAATGAAAAATACAGCTTCTATTGCATACACAAGGTTTTTCTTAGATTGGACCCCGTGACCTAGTTTTTGACCCCAGATGACCCATATACAATCCCAACCTAGATTACTTCAAGACAAACATTCTGACCAAGTTTCATAAAGATCCAATGGAAAATACAGCCTCTATCGCATACACAAGGCAAATGTGAACAGACAGACGACGGACAGACACCGGACATCCAGCGATCACAATAGCTCACCCTGAGCATTCGCTCAGGTAAGCTAACAAAGACATGTTGTTTACTGTTTTTATATTGGACTTTCTTTTATTAGTCTTGCGTTAAAACTATCATAGAATCATTTGCGGACGTTACCGTGAAACCCTTAATTGGCATGTTTTACACTGCTAATTGATTAGCAAAGGGGCAAAATACTCTTATATAAACACCATGGATTAAAGTAATTGCTACACAATGGGATGTCGCATTAGGTCCCACCAGATTGCAAGACGAATGAACACATTTCATGGCGTGCGACAGATAGACAATTTATGAATAAACCAATCAAGGGATATGCCGTGGGCAGTCAATAGACAAGATTATGTTTAGCATTATGAATTGCCAAATAAATTTTGCCAGTGTTTGAATTCTTTTATCAAAATTAAATTTCACTGTTGTGGGCTATGTTTTGAACAAACTTGGTAGAGGTCCACTAGAAAATGCTACACACCAAATAGCTAAACTCTAGGCCTTGCGGTTTCTGACAAGAAGATTTTTTAAAGTTTTTCCTACATAACTCAATGTAAAACATTTGACCCCTGGGGTGGGGCCGTTTTTGATCGAGGGGCCATGATTTGAACAAACTTGGTAGAGGTCCACTGGACAATGCTGCACACTTAATATCTAAATTCTAGGCCTTGTGGTTTCTGACAAGAAGGTTTTTAAGTTTTCCCTATATAAATCTATGTAAAATCAACTGACCCCTGGGGAGGGGCCAGTTTTGACCCCAGGGTCATAATTTGAACAAACTTGGTAGAGGTCCACTAGATGATGCTTCATACCAAATATCTAAGCTCCAGGTCTTGAGGTTTCGGAGGAGAATAATTTTAAAGATCCCACAGCAGGAATGAATGTGGGATGATGTCAACTGATGGAAAAGCGACATCATATGTTTATCAGGCATTTAGCTTGATCTTTGAATCTGTCAGGAGATACTGGTTTTGAAGTGTCTGGTGTTGATTTTTCACTTAAAGACTCTGATGACTCTGACAGTGATTTTTGTGGTTTCAGCTCAGTAAGTGATAGAGTGTCATATCCTTCCCATTATAAACTGGATAGTATTAGCATTAGTGGTGTCAGTTCATGTTCAAGTGTCTGTATATCTGATTCAGAATCTTACATTTCAGGAAAAAAATCTGAGATTGATGAGTTAACATTAGAACAAGCTGTTAATAATCTTAATGACAGTGCCACATACTCGGAGTCTATTGACATAGATAAACTAGCTGCTATGTCTGATGGTCAGTTTCTTTCAAATGAAGACTACACTGAGGCAAGCAAATACCTAGATAATGATAATCATTTTGGAAACTCTGGTCAGAGACATGAAACTGATGATGATGTTGATTATGAATTTTGTACTGATGATGATGCTGATGTAAGGGACCCCACTAATGTGTATGAAGATGATGTTGATGATGATGATGATGTCCCATTAATCCTACTTAAAAACGTGTAGTTAAAAATAAATGGCAGGTAAAACAAAATGAATCAGCATTTTCACCAGCACCAGAATCAGAATTCACACTAGTACCAGAACCAGCATTCACATCAGCACTAGAACTAACATTTACACCAGCACAATATCAACATCCACACCATCAGCAATGTATCTGATACTACACTCACACAACAATCAAGCAATTTAACAGAGACCCAGTAAAAACAGAGGTGTATGAAAGACCTAAAAGAGGCAGGGGTAGAAAGAAACAAGAAAAACAGTGATACAAAAGTATCACAGTGGACCGACGAACAGAGCTGCACACCAATATTTTGAATAAGCCGCTTTGACTTGAGGCAGGTATATCAGTAGTTTGTTAACTTAATTTGTACTATGCGTACACACTTCTAGAAGTAATGGACTTCTCAACATGGTTAGGCAGTATTATAGCAATACATGTACTAAGAACGACAGACGGAAAGTCACTACAGCAGAACAACAACATGTTAGGTCCACTTTGATTGGGAATTCACTAAGAAATCGGAGTCTATATTTGGCAGGGAATATGAGTACAGTACCAAGTGTTTGGACATTAGTAATTCGGAGATAGATCACCAAGGTGTTCATAATATAGAAGAAGAAACACAAACTAAAAGCATTGTTTTTATTCAAAAATAAAAAGATATTTGAACAAACATCACATACAGAAATATTTCAACAAGAGGGCCATGATGGCCCTAAATCGCTCACCTGAGTCTCATTGCTCATGTTACAAATATCGTTATTGGTTTTTATGAAGGGTTCTTCTAATATAATTACCCTATAAAGATTGAAGGTTCTGGGTGTAATGATACTCCAGTTACTGAGAAGAAATAGTTTTCACTTTACAGATCCCTGTGACCTTGAATTTTGACCTACTGACCCGTAAAAAGATTGGGTTCTTTTACAGAGTAAAGAAAATCATCCTATGAGGTTTGAAGGCTCTGAGTAAAATAGTACTCCAGTTACTGAGCAGAAACAGATTTCACTCTAGAGGTCCCTGTGAACTAAACCTTTGACCTATGGACCCTAAAAACAATAGGCCTCTTCTAATACAATTATCCAATAAATTTTGAAGGCTCTGGGTGTAATGGTTTTTACAGTTACTCTGCAGAAATAGTTTTCACTCTACAGGTCCCTGTCACCCTGACCTTTGACATACTTTCCCCCAAAAAATATAAGATTTTTCCATTTAGTAAAAGCAATCATCCTATAAAGTTTGGAGGCTCTGGGTGAAATGGTACTCCTGTTATTGAGTGGAAACAGTTTTCACTCTAGAGGCCCCTCTGATTTTGACCTTTGACCTTCTGACCCAAAACACAAAAGGGATTTTTTGTACTCAATAAGGGCAAAACCTTGTGAAGTTTGAAGGCTTTGGGTCATCTTACTCTTAAGTTATTGAAAGGAAACGAAGCGTGAAAGACAGACAGACAAACAGACACCCATGGACAAGGCAAAAACAATATGTCTCCATCAGAAGGGCAAGGTTTGGGGGAGACATAACAATGAATAATTGAAGGTATATGCCTTGGTGTTTCAGAGCAGCAGATTTTTAAAGTTTTCCCTATATACATCCTTGTGTAAAATCAAATGACCCCCTGGGTGGAGCCAGTTTTGACCCCAGGGTCATGATTTCAACAAACTTGGTAGAGGTCCACTAGACAATGCTGCAAACCAAATATCTAAACTCTAGGCCTTGTGGTTTCTGATTAGAAGATTTTTAAAACTTTTCCAATATAACTCTATAAAACATGTGACCCCTGGGGCGGGGCCTTTTTTTAACCCAGGGGCTATGATTTGAACAAACTTGGTAGAGGTCTAGTAGACCATGCTGTACACCAAATATCTTAACTCTAGGCCTTGCGGTTTCTGACAAGAAGATTTTCAAAAGTTTTTCCTATATAAATCTATGTAAAAAATGTGACCCCTGGGGCGGGGCCATTTTTGACCCAGGAACCATGATTTGATCAAACTTGGTAAAGGTCCACTTGACAATGCTGCACACCAAATATCTAAACTCTAGGCCTTTCTGACAAGAAGATTTTTGAGTTTTCCCTATATAAATCTATGTAAAATCAACTGACCCCTGGGTCGCGGTCAGTTTTGACCCACGGTCATAATTTGAACAAACTTGGTAGAGGTTCACTAGATGATGCTCTATACCAAATATCTAAGCTTCGGGCCTTGAGGTTTCAAGGCCAACTTTTAAAATCTCTTTTTAGCTCCAGTGAACCAGAAATGCAATGGACCAGAACCATTTGAACAATCTTGGTAGAGCTTCATGCAAGGAACATCCCAGGCAAGTTTCATTTAATTTGGCTCTTTGGTTTCAGAGGAGATGTCATTTGATTGAAAAGTTGACGACGGACGGACTGAAGACAGACAAAGACAAAGACTTTGTGATCAGGTGAGCTAACAAGAGGGCCATGATGGCCCTGTATCGCTCACCTGAGTATGACTGCTTTTAACAAAGTTGCTATGGACCTTTTTAATTGACCCCAGATGACCCATATTCGAACTTGACCTAGAAATTATTGAAACAATCTCTTTGACAAATTTCTAGGATATTTGGACTGAAAAAATAGCATCTAGAGTGTTAACAAGGTTTCTCAATATTTAGGCTCTGTGACCTAGTTTTTGACCCCAGATAACCCATATCCAAACATGAGCTACAAATCATCAAAGCAACCTATCTGACAGATTTCCAGGATATTTGAACTTAAAATGTAGCCTCTAGAGTGTTTACAAAGTTTTTCCATATTTGGGCTCTGTGACCTAGTTTTTGACCCAAGATGACCCATACTCCAACTTCAGCTAGAAATCATCAAAAAAACCTGTCTGACAAATTTCTAGGATATTTGGACTGAAAATGTAACATCTGGAGTGTTAAAAAGATTTTTACATATTTGTACCATGTGACCTAGTTTTTGATTCGAGATGACCCATATCCAAATTTGAGCTAGAAATCATTGAAACAACCTTTCTGACAAATTTCAAGGACATTTGGACTAAAAATGTAACCTCTAGAGCTTTTACAAAGTTTTTCTACTTTCGGCCTCTGTGACCTAGTTTTTGACCCCAGAGAACCTATATTCAAAACTGAGCTAGAAATCATCCATAGAATCTTTCTGACAAATTTCCAGGTTATTTGGACTGAAAATGCTACCTTTAGAATATTAACAAGGTTTTTCCATATTTGGACTCTGTGACCTAGTTTGTGACCCCAGATGACCCATACTCGAACTTCATCTAGAAATCCTCAAGGCAATTTTTCTGACAAATTTCCAGATTATTTGGACTGCAAATGTAACCTCTAGTGTGTTAACAAGATTTTTCTTTTTTTGGGCTCTGTGACCTAGTTTTTGAACCCAGATGACCCATATTTGAATTTATGCTAGAAATCTTTGAAGCAACCTTTCTGACAAATTTCCAGATTATTTGGGCTGAAAATGTCATCTCTAGAGTGTTAACAAGATGTTTCTATTTTTGGGCTCTGTGACCTAGTTTTTGAACCAAGATGACCCATATTTGAACTTGAGCTAGAAATCATTGAAGCAACCTTCCTGACAGATTTCCAGATTATTTGGTCTAAAAATGTTAGCTCTAGAGTGTTAACAAGGTTATTCAATATTTGGGCTCTGTGACCTAGTTTTTGACCCCAGATGACCTATATTTGAACTTGACCTAGAAATCATTGAAACAACCTTTCTGACAAATTTCAAGATTATTTGGGCTGAAAATGTAACCTCTAGAGTGTTAACAAGATTTTTC
The DNA here is from genome assembly GCA_012932295.1 of Cyclina sinensis. Taxonomy (NCBI): domain Eukaryota; kingdom Metazoa; phylum Mollusca; class Bivalvia; order Venerida; family Veneridae; genus Cyclina; species Cyclina sinensis. The sequence continues at coordinate 19,820,173 of JAAONU010000002.1, forward strand.
TATTTTTGGGTTCCGTGACCTAGTTTTTGAACCCAAATAACCCATATTTGAACTTGAGCTAGAAATCATCATTAGAACATTTCTGACAAATTTCCAGGATATTTGGACTGAAAAAGTAGCCTCTAGAGTGTTAACAAGGTTTTTCTTTATTTGGGCTCTGTGACCTAGTTTTCCAATCCTGATAACCCATGTTTGAACTCGTCTGAGATATTAATGAGACAAACATCCTGACCAAGTTTCATGACAATTGAGGCAAAAATGTGACCACTAGAGTGTTAACAAACCAATTGTTAACAGACGGACGGACAGACGGACTACGTGACAGGTGAGCTAAAAACAACAAATATTTAAACAACTACTAAGCATTTGAAACACTTGGAGTTTCATGAAAAAGCAATGATCAAACAAACATCGCTTATGTGTGAAATATGAGATAACAGAAGTATGTAACAGATAGTCTAATTTCAGATATTCTGAATGTTGGATTTATTGTACATAGGATTTGCAATATAAAAATGATGTAAAAAAAGGGTTACTATCAAGCAGTTTGAAGCAAATTAATGTGAAAACAGTTTGAGATCATCTTAATTTTAATGTGAAATAACCAAATATACATAGAAAGCTACACTATACCTTGGTGTTACAAAGCATAACAAGAGGGCCATGATGGCCCTGGATCGCTCACCTGAGTACTTTGGCTGTAGGTTTGCTGTTAAGCAGTATTTCATTTTTTAATTGAAAATATGTAAGTGCCTACAAACCAAATATGTAAAATATCAGTCAATAAATAAAGGCTCTATGGCAGAAAGTAGAAATATCTATTATAAGCTATGGTGACCTTGACCTTGACCCAGTGACCTCAAACCCTACCCATGGGTAGAGGTCCATGCAAGGAACCTCTATACTGAATATCAAAGATATTGGTCTATAAATGAAGGCTCTATGAGGTACAGTAGATAAATCTACTTTTAGCCTCTGTGACCTTTAACCTAATCCAATTATTTGAAAAAGCTTGATAAAGATTGCTTCATGCCAAATTTTAAAATTCTAGGTCTTGTGGTTTCAGACAAGAAGATTTTTAAAAATTTTCTTCTATATTATTATTTTAAACTTGTGACCCCTCAGGGCGGGGCCAATAGTGACCCCAGGGACATTTTTCTAACAAACTTGGTAGAGGTCCACTAGACAATGCTACACACCAAATATCTAAGCTCTATAACTTACGGTTTCTGACAAGAAGATTTTTTTAGATTTTCTTATATAACTCTATGTAAAACTAGTGGCCCCTGGGGCGGGGCCATTTTTGACCCAGAGGCCAGGATTTGAACAAACTTGGTAGAGGTCCACTAGACAATGCTACACACCAAATATCTAAGATCTATAACATACGGTTTCTGATAAGAAGAATTTTTTAAGATTTTCCTATATAACTCTATGTAAAACAAGTTACCCCCGGGGCGGGGCCATTTTTGACCCAGAGGCCAGGATTTGAACAAACTTGGTAGAGGTCCACTAGACAATGCTACATACCAAATATCTTAACTGTAGGCCTTCTTGTTTCTGACAAGAAGATTTTTTAGTTTTTCCTATATAACTCTATGTAAAACAAGTGACCCCGGGGCGGGGCCATTTTTGACCCAGAGGCCAGGATTTGAACAAACTTGGTAGAGGTCCACTAGACAATGCTACACACCAAATATCTAAGCTCTATAACTTACGGTTTCTGACAAGAAGATTTTTTAAGATTTTCCTGTATAACTCAATGTAAAACTAGTGGTCCCTGGGACAGGGTCATTTTTAGCCCAGAGGCCAGGATTTGAACAAACTTGGTAGAGGTTTACTAGACAATGCTACACACCAAATATCTAAGCTCTATAACTTACGGTTTCTGACAAGAAGATTTTTTAAGATTTTCCTATTTAACTTTATGTAAAACTAGTGGCCCCTGGGGCGGGGCCATTTTTGACCCAGAGGACAGGATTTGAACAAACTTGGTAGAGGTCCACTAGACAATGCTACACACCAAATATCTAAGCTCTATAACTTACGGTTTCTGACAAGAAGATTTTTTAAGATTTTTCTATATAACTCTTTGAAAAACTAGTGGCCCCTGGGGCGGGGCCATTTTTGACCCAGAGGACAGGATTTGAACAAACTTGGTAGAGGTCCACTAGACAATGCTACACACCAAATATCTAAGCTCTATAACTTACGGTTTCTGACAAGAAGATTTTTTTAAGATTTTCCTATATAACTCTATGTAAAACAAGTGACCCCCGGGGCGGGGCCATTTTTCATCCAGAGGCCAGGATTTGAACAAACTTGGTAGAGGTCCACTAGACAATGCTACATACCAAATATCTTAACTCTAGGCCTTGTGGTTTCTGACAAGAAGATTTTCAAGTTTTCCCTATATAACTCTATGTAAAATCAACTGACCCCTGGGGTGGGGTCAGTTTTGTCCCCAGGGACATAATTTGAACAAACTTGGTAGAGGTCCACTAGATGATGCTTCATACCAAATATCAAAGCTCCAGGCCTTGTGGTTTCGGAGAAGAAGATTTTTAAAGATCCAACTTATAAAATCTATTTTTAGCTCCAGTGAACCAGAAATGCAATGGACCAGAACCATTTGAACAATCTTGGTAGAGCTTCATGCAAGGAACATCCTAGGCAAGTTTAATTAAATTTGCACCATTGGTTTCAGAGGAGATGTCGTTTGAATGAAAAGTTGATGACGGACGGACGGACGGACGGACTGACGGACGACGGACAAAGACCGATCAGAAAAGAATGACTATATCATAAATTTATATTAGGATATAGAGTTTACCCTGGTTGGAAATTTCTTTAAGCTTAGTTTGTTTGATTTTCTGATTTCATCTGAAATTCTGTTAAAATAGCAAAACAAAGGCAAGATATCCTGTAGCCAAATTATAATTTCTGTAGCTAAATTAATATAATTTTAGCAAATGGCTAAAAAACCTAATGGTAGGTGAACCTTGAGGATATAAAAGGAAGAAAAAATACAGTTTTCATAGAAAATGCAGGATGTCAAGTGAATTTTGGTCCATAAAATATAGGACTTATCTCGGAAATATAGGACCATTTTCCCAGAAATACAGGAATATGTAGGACAAGAAAAACAAAGAGCTTCTGAACTTTTAAAGCTCCTCCTCCACTCTCCTTTCATTTACAAGTTACAACAGGTATATCAACTTTCAACATTTCAATAAAATTATGACAATTAACAAAATGACATACTTGGAAAAATAACACAAATGCTTAAATCAGTAAATGAAGCACTAGGTACTGTTCTGTATCTGTGTCCATTCATATGCCAAATTACTTATTATTTTTCATAAAGCCTTTGGCTTTCGCATGTACAAATAACATTCCATTCTGGACGTAACTGCACATTGTAGCAAAATTCAATAATTTGACCTTGGCTTTCAAGGTCATTTACAGGTCAAGGTCACATTTGAAAGAATCTAAATGTGGGATTTGTCATAAGTGTTGTTTTGTCCTAGTAGGAATCAAATCCATATATAAATAATAAAGTTATTACAATTTACGCAAAATTCAATCATCTGACCTTGACGGTCAAGGTCATTTTTAGGTTATGGCCATACCTGAGTTATTCATCAAGTACGTTTTGTCCTAATTGTTGTTTTGTCCAAGTATAAATCAAATCCAACCATAAACAACAAAGTAATGACAATTTAAGCAAAATTCAATCATTTGACCTTGACGGTCATTGTAATTTTAATGTTAAGGTCACACTTCAATAATATATCATGTCAGCTTTGTCATAAGTGTTGTTTTGTCCAAGTCTGATTCAAATTCAACCATAATAAACAAAGTTATGGCCAGTATGAACAAAATTCAATAATTTGACCTTGACTGTCAAGATCATTTAAAGGTCAAGGTCAAACTTGAAAGAATCAGAATGTCTGATTTGTCATAAGTGTTGTTTTATCAAAATATGAATCAAATCGATAAATAATTGAGAAAATTATGACAATTTAAGCAAAATTCAATCATCTGACCTTGACGGTCATTGTCATTTTTAGGCCATGGTCATATTTGAGTTATTCAATATGCCGGTTTTGTTATAGGTGTTGTTTTGTCCAAGTATAAATCAAATCAAACCATAAACAATAAAGTTATGGCCCATTTTAACAAAATTCAATAATTTGATCTTGAAGGTAAGGTCATTTATGTGTCAAGGTCAAGTTTAGTCTGGTCTACTTGAAGATCTTGTCCAAAGGGTTGTTGTATCCAAGTATGAAGACAATCCACCTATTAATAATAATGAAGTTATGGCCAATTTTAACAAAATTCAATAATTTGACCTTGAAGGTGATGGTCGTTTATGTGTCAAGGTCAAATTAAGTCTGTTCTACTTGAAAATCTTGTCCAACGTGTTGTTGTGTCCAAGCATGAACAGAATCTACCTATTAATAATAAAGTTATGGCTAATTTTAGCAAAATTCAATATTTTGACCTTGAAGTTGAAGGTCATTTATGAGTCAAGGTCAAGTTTATTCTGGTCTACTTGAAGGATTTGTCCAAAGGGTTGTTGTGTCCAAATATGAAGAAAATCCATCAAGGAATAAAAAAATTATGATCAAGTTTTCGGACAGCAACGGCAACGACACCATGATTGTAGCAATAACTCGATTTTTTCTTCGCAAAAAGTCGAGATTAAAAGCAGTTCCTTGTTTCTGTACAGCCAACATGTGCATGGTTTGTTGTCTAAGAAGGCAAGGGAAATGAGATTACTGGCACTTTGTGCAACAAATTAAATTTGAATAATCTGATTTAATAGTATCCCATAGACCTTTTTACAGAAGTAAACATGTAAGAACGGAAATAAATATCAGCTTTGCTTGATATTATGCAGAATAATGAAAAATTTAAAGTTGTTTAATAATCTAGTCATAAAGACTGTAATGCATGGTTTGAAGTTTAGATGCCTTGTATTGAATCTCTCATGACTACAGACTTCCTGTTACATTACTATGAACTCCAAACCATATATTACACTAGTAAACTGCAGAACTAAACCCTGTTTCTTAAATAAACATTTATCTCCCATTAACTCCTGATAGGGATCAGACAGAGTATGCGCAGCTGTGACGTCATAGAAGTCAGAACAAGGCTGTTTCCTGGAAAGTCAAGTCGTTAATTTTCAGAGCTTAAAAATTATCTATTTAGATCGTAAATATTCGTTACTTAAACAAAATAACATTTTGTGATGAGTTAATCAAATTACTAATTCGGTATTCGGAAATTATTTGGAAGAACCTGTGGTAAGTTTTTCGTTTGGTTTAATGATCCTTCGGCTCTCCGGAAATTTCCTTTGTTTGGAATGACCGCAAGATTTAGTATCCACGTTGTGGAAGAACTGTCTGAATGACATGCACCACAGAGTGAAACTCTATTAAGATTTTGGTGCAGCCTGAATGGCACTCACTTCGACGAAGATCGATGTGTAATTGGTCCAAAGGGACGAGAGAAATTGAAACATTTCTCTTTATTTTCCGATGGAAACGTAAATAGAATCGCTATCCGGGTACTTGCCCTTATATTTACAAAGTATAAATAATTTACGCTGCAATTTCTTGAATTACTATGGAATACGTAAGAATTATACATTTAATATAATGCTGCGGGTCAACATCACTCGAATTCTGTTTTTTTCTAGGGAGAACTCCGTCATTTATTTTCAAATCGGGCGGAATATGGAAGAGACAGAAAGCGGCGGGTCCAGTGGCGCCGCATCAACACACGTGACTGATCACGTGAATGCGCAAAAGGAGGCGCAGAAGAACGCGCACCCGACCGGAAATGAAGCACAAATGCAGCGCTTTATGGAAAAAAGTGAGACAATACTGAACAATTTCGCCGAAAGTATAGCAAATTTTGAATCACAAAGCAAGAAAATTCGTTCCCTAACAGAATCGGTGCAAGAAATTAAAGCACAACTTGGGCAACACAAACGTCCGGCTTCACAATCAACTGATCCAGAACCGGCGCCGAAAAAGAGAAAAACCATTACCGTAGCAACGGATACAGATTCAGAAACCGGCGAATCAGACTTAGACGACTTGCTGGAGAATAATGGGGACGATGACGAACATCAAAGCAATGTGAGTGACATTCTCTATGACTTCGATGAATTTTTCTCAAATGAGGGAGAAATAGGTGCGGCTATTGACAGTAAAGTAGCTGGAAAGTTAAATCAGGTTTTAAGACCAAACAAGAAAATAAAGGAAGAGAAGGCCAAAGAACTGCTAGAGAAATACAAACGACCAGCGAATGTTCCATCATTAGATTGCCCAAAGGTCGATGGGTTTTTGTGGAATCAATTGAAAACCAATGTAAAAACTGTTGACATTGGCCGTCAGAATGCGATTAAACATCTTAATCGGGCAGCCATCCCACTTGTGATGGCAATGGACAATGCATGTGATAAAGAACAAGAGGGCCATGATGGCCCTGGATCGCTCACCTGAGTACTTTGGCTGTAGGTTTGCTGTTAACCAGTATTTCATTTTGTAATTGAAAATATGTAAGTGCCTACAAACCAAATATGTAAAATTTCAGTCAATAAATAAAGGCTCTATGACAGAAAGTAGAAATATCTATTATAAGCTATGGTGACCTTGACCTTGTGACCTCAAACCCTACCCATGGGTAGAGGTCCATGCAAGGAACCTCTATACTGAATATCAAAGATATTGGTCTATAAATGAAGGCTCTATGAGGTACAGTAGATAAATCTACTTTTAGCCTCCGTGACCTTTAACCTAATCCAATAATTTGAAAAAGCTTGATAAAGCTTGCTTCATGCCAAATTTTAAAATTCTAGGTCTTGTGGTTTCAGACAAGAAGATTTTTAAAGATTTTCTTCTATATTGTTATTTAAAAGTTGTGACCCCTCGGGCGGGGCCAATAGTGACCCTAGGGACATTTTTCTAACAAACTTGGTAGAGGTCCACTAGACAATGCTACACACCAAATATCTCGACAAGAAGATTTTTTTAGATTTTCTTATATAACTCTATGTAAAACTAGTGGCCCCTGGGGCGGGGCCATTTTTGACCCAGAGGAAAGGATTTGAACAAACTTGGTAGAGGTCCACTAGACAATGCTACACACCAAATATCTAAGCTCTATAACTTACGGTTTCTGATAAGAAGATTGTTTTAAGATTTTCCTATATAACTCTATGTAAAACAAGTGACCCCCGGGACGGGGCCATTTTTGACCCAGAGGCCAAGATTTTAACAAATTTGGTAGAGGTCCACTAGACAATGCTACATACCAAATATCTTAACTGCAGGCCTTCTTGTTTCTGACAAGAAGATTTTTAAGTTTTTCCTATATAACTCTATGTAAAACAAGTGACCCCGGGGCGGGGCCATTTTTGACCCAGAGGACAGGATTTGAACAAACTTGGTAGAGGTCCACTAGACAATGCTACACACCAAATATCTAAGCTTTATAACTTACGGTTTCTGACAAGAAGATTTTTTAAGATTTTCCTATATAACTCTATGTAAAACTAGTGGCCCCTGGGGCGGGGTCATTTTTGACCCAGAGGCCAGGATTTGAACAAACTTGGTAGAGGTTCACTAAACAATGCTACACACCAAATATCTAAGCTTTATAACTTTCGGTTTCTGACAAGAAGATTTTTTAAGATTTTCCTATATAACTCTATGTAAAACTAGTGGCTCCTGGGGCGGGGCCATTTTTGACCCAGAGGACAGGATTTGAACAAACTTGGTAGAGGTCCACTAGACAATGCTACACACCAAATATCTAAGATCTATAACTTACGGTTTCTGACAAGAAGATTTTTTAAGATTTTCCTATATAACTCTATGTAAAACTAGTGGCCCCTGGGGCGGGGTCATTTTTGACCCAGAGGCCAGGATTTGAACAAACTTGGTAGAGGTCCACTAGACAATGCTACACACCAAATATCTAAGCTCTATAACTTACGGTTTCTGACAAGAAGATTTTTTAAGATTTTCTTATATAACTCTATGTAAAACTAGTGGCCCCTGGGGCGGGGCCATTTCTGACCCAGAGGACAGGATTTGAACAAACTTGGTAGAGGTCCACTAGACAATGCTACACACCAAATATCTAAGCTCTATAACTTACAGTTTCTGACAAGAAGATTTTTTAAAGATTTTCCTATATAACTCTATGTAAAACAAGTGACCCCTGGGGCGGGGCCATTTTTCACCCAGAGGCCATGATTTGAACAAACTTGGTAGAGGTCCACTAGACAATGCTACATACCAAATATCTTAACTCTAGGCCTTGTGGTTTCTGACAAGAAGATTTTTAGTTTTCCCTATATAACTCTATGTAAAATCAACTGACCCCTGGGGTGGGGTCAGTTTTGTCCCCAGGGACATAATTTGAACAAACTTGGTAGAGGTCCACTAGATGATGCTTCATACCAAATATCAAAGCTCCAGGCCTTGTGGTTTCGGAGAAGAAGATTTTTAAAGATCCAACTTATAAAATCTATTTTTAGCTCCAGTGAACCAGAAATGCAATGGACCAGAACCATTTGAACAATCTTGGTAGAACTTCATGCAAGGAACATCCCAGGCAAGTTTCATTAAATTTGCCCCATTGGTTTCAGAGGAGATGTCGTTTGAATGAAAAGTTGACGACGGACGGACGGACGGACGGACGGACTGACGGACGGACTGACGGACGACGGACAAAGACCGATCAGAAAAGCTCACCCTGAGCACTTTGTGCTCAGGTGAGCTAAAAACAGGATATCACACAACTGAAAAAATATATTTGGGACTCATTTAAACTGATTTGCCAAAGCATTCAATCTATCAATATGCAGAGAAGAGAATCAATCAAGAAGGAGCTCAACTTCAAGTTTAAACAAATCTGTTCAGATGACCACCACAGGCCTGTTTGGAGATAACATGGTTGAAGTAACCAAAGCAATTGACAACAGCAAAAACATTCAAATGACAAACAAAGATCAGTCTTTTTTATCATCAGGGAGGGGTGGCAGCAAAACCAACAACTACAAGGCGACCAGTTACAACAACAACAACAACATCAAATTCAGAACAGCTACCCCTCAACATCCTCAGCGTCAGGAACATTGGAAAACATCAAAAGGCAAGTCAAACATATACGGACACAACAAAGCAAAGAACTTCAACAGGAAATAATATCAAAAGTGAGTACTGGGAATTTTAAATTAAATTTATGCAATACGAAAGACAATTTTTTGGCTGGTAAAACAAAATTAATATTCAATGAATGGAAGAAAGTTACAAGTGACAGGTGGATTTTACAAACAATTTGTGGTTACAAAGTAGAATTAGATACTAAGCCTAATCAAAGCCATGTACCTGCACCTCTAAAGTTTTCAGACAATGACAGCAGAAAAATTGATCATGAAATAAAACGGTTTTTAGACTGCGGTATAATTGAACCAGTAATATCTTCAGACAAGGACGAATATATTTCCAACATTTTCGCCAGACCGAAAAAAGATGGTAGTATCAGAATAATTCTGAATCTTAAGCAATTTAACAAATCTATGCAATACATTCATTTCAAGATGGAAACCTTAAAGACCGCAGTAAATTTAATGACAAAGGACTGTTATTTCGGGTCAGTTGATATATCTGATGCATACTACTCCATTTTAATTAATGAGACTGACAGAAAGTACTTTCGATTTATTTACAACGGTAGGAAATTTCAATTCCGTGCTTTAGTAATGGGACTCACAACTGCTCCCAGAGTTTTTACTAAAGTGCTTAAACCGGTGTTTGCATCATTAAGAACAAAAGGACACATTTCAACTGCTTACACTGACGACTCTTGCCTGCAAGGAGATACATTTGAAACTTGTCTTACAAATATAAAGGACACTGTATCTCTTATGGACAATTTAGGACTCACAGTCAATATTTCTAAATCACAATTTATTCCATCACAACAAATAGAATTTGTTGGTTTCATTTTATGTTCAAAAACAATGACGGTACGATTGACAGTTAAGAAAATTCATTATAGACCTGTGTGTGTCAATCATGCATCAAAAGAGAGTAACCATCAAACAATTTGCACAACTCATTGGAAACTTAGTGGCAACAGAACCGGGGGTTGATTATGCTCCGTTATACTTCAAACCATCAGAGAAAGCAAAAGTAAAATTTTTGCGTATAAGGAGGGGAAATTACAATGCATTTATGACAATTACTTCTCCGATAAAATTAGATATTCAGTGGTGGATTGATAATCTTCCATCTAGTTTTAAACCAGTGTCACATGGTAATCCAAATTTAGAAATGCACACAGATGCCAGTTTGTTGGGATATGGCGCTTATATCAAAACATTGAACTTGAAAACTAATGGGGCCTGGTCACAAGAGGAAAAAACTTTACACATCAATATACTAGAACTGAAAGCAATCCAACTGGGACTGCTTGCATTATGTCATGATAAGCGTAATATGCATATTCGCATCTACACGGATAACACTACGTGTTGCGCTTATATTAACAATTTTGGGGGAAAATTTTACGAATTAGATCAACTTGCGCGTAAAATCTGGTTCTGGTGTATTAACAGAAAAATCCATCTAAGTGCTGCCCACGTAGCAGGAGTTGAAAATATTGAAGCAGACAGTTTATCTCGCAAAATTAACGATGACCTAGAATGGTCGCTGGATAATGAGGTATTCGATATGATTTGTGAAAAATTTGGACATCCTGACATAGATTTGTTTGCTTCAAGGCTTAACCATAAACTAGGTAAATATGTATCAAGATTTCCAGAACCAAAAGCATTTGCCGTGGATGCATTCACTTTAAACTGGTCGCAATATTTCATCTATGCATTTCCGCCTTTCAGCATCATTACACAGGTACTTCAGAAGATAGTAGCGGATCAAGCAGAGGCAATACTGATCACTCCTGTATGGCATACACAAAGCTGGTGGCCAAAGTTGATGACCTTAGTCAAAGATCCCGGATACTTGCTACCATCATCGCAAGCAATTCTTCGATTACCACACAAACCGGAATATCGACACTCACTAAAGAAAATGCAACTGGCAGTTTTCAAGATATCCGGGAAGCCCTGCAAAAGCAAGGTTTCACAAAACAATCTGTTGACATCATTATTGATGGGTGGAGAACTTCCACCAGAACCCAGTACAGCAGCTACATAAAGCGATGGTTGAAATTCTGTGACAGTGGTAATGGTAACTCTGTGAGACCATCAATACAGACAGTGATAGATTTTTTATCTTATTTGTATTCGCTGGGATTAAGTTTTAGTGCCCTAGGATCTGCACGAGCTGCTATTAATGCATATACCTCAATGTGTAGTGGAACAGACTTTTCAGAGAACAGAATACTGAAGAATTTCATGAAAGGCGTATTTAACAATAGGCCTCAATTTCCAAAACACCCAAAAGTCTGGCATGTAAACATAGTTTTGAATTTCATTTGCCATGAAAATAATGATTCACTAATGTTTCTATCTTGTAAACTTTGTATTTTGTTTTTATTACTTAGTGCACAGAGGTGCCAAACTCTTCATTTGATACATACTACTGATGTAGAATTGACTGACAGTCAAGTTATAATTCATTACAATCATTTGCTAAAGCAGTCCAGGCCATCATATCACTTGGACCCTATTTATTTAGATAAATATGCAAGGAATAAGAAACTTTGTGTGTATGAATTATTCAAGAGTTACTTGAATCGCACAAAGGCATTACGTCCTGAATCAGAGAAAAAGTTATTGATTAGCACTCAAGCACCACACAGAGGTGTGGCTAAGTCTACAGTTGCCCGATGGGTAAAACGTATTTTATGCCAAGCAGGGATCGACCCTTCTTATACTACACACAGTACAAGAGCTGTTGCTACCAGTGTAGCCCGTCAGAAAGGTGTATCTATGGACAAGATTCAGAAAACAGCTGGCTGGACAAATGCCAAAACTTTTCATAGATTTTATAAAAAATCAATTAGATCTGATAAGACTGTGCAGGAGGCCATATTGGAAAAATAAAACTTGTAATAGACAAAATCTAGTGATAATTAAACAATGAAAAGTTTTAATATGTTTTTTCATTAAAAAATCCGCTCTAAAATCTCTGTCTGATCCCTATCAGGAGTTAATGGGAGATAAATTAGTAAATTTAAACAAGACTTACCGTAAGGGAAGTTGCAGTTTGAATGGTAATTTATCGACCATAACTCCTGAAGGGATTAGACACCCATCCTACCCACCCTTATTGAAGGTGGGATTTTTTAATGCGCTTAAGGTGATGAACCCAAGATTTGGCATTCATACCTTGGCGCGAGCTCTGAAGACTGACTTCTATGACGTCACAGCTGCGCATACTCTGTCTAATCCCTTCAGGAGTTATGGTCGATAAATTACCATTCAAACTGCAACTTCCCTTACGGTAAGTCTTGTTTAAATTTACTAATTAAGTGTGACTAGTCATATTTAAGTGTTCAACTACAAGTTTAGAAAAATCCTTACCCCAATTTTATTAACACATGACAAGGTACGGTAGGCTGTTCCTAGACCACAGGCTGGGGATGTGCTGGGATTCAGAAGATGACAAGCTCCAAGTGTCATATTCCATTTGAAACACGGCTCTGGATCACACATCTGGGTCTCACTCAAATGTGGACACATGCTGCCATTACCCCTAGTTTCAGTAAGCACTTTTCTTGTTCTGTACCTCTGACCTTCAAAAAAATGGTTATTATTAGAGTCGGTAAACCCATAAAGTCTGTTTTATGCAGACAAAAAGTTTACAAGTGGCAGACCCTTGTGTTAGAAGTGTTGAGTTGTAATATGTTCATAAGTCAACATAATACCCTGTTTTTGACTCAATGAATTTTTATCATCAAGATAAACAAAGACCTAGATATTGCTCAAATACTGTCTGGTTTATAAAAAGCAAGAGAGCCATAATGGCCCTAAAGTGCTCACTTGGACGGAAGGGGGGTGGGGGAGACAAAATCTGAAAAAATTTTGTGAGGTCTCCTAGATAATGCTACACATCAAAATTAAAAATCTCACCCTTATGGTTCCTGACAGGAACATTTTTATAAGTCAATATAAATCATCTGACCCCCATAAAGGAAAAATAACCCCAGGGGAGAAAATTTGTACAGCTTTCATAGCGTTCTACTAGACAGTGCTTCATGTCAAATTTCAGAACACTAGGCCTTGTGGTTTCATACAACAATTTTTTTAAAGATTTCCCTCTTTATTTCTATATAAAACATGTCACCCCTCAGGCGGGACCAATAGTGACCCCAGGGACATTATTTGAACAAACTTGGTAGAGGTCAACTAGACAATGCTCCACACAAAATTTCAATCCTCTTGGCTTAGCAGTTTTAGACAAAAAGATTTAAAAAAAATTGTATTCTTGTTGCCAAAGCATTTTTAAATTTGGTATGCTTCTTGCAAGGAATATTACTACAAAGTTTTAAAAAATTTCGCCCAGTGGTTTAAGAGGAGATGAACAAACTTACAACATACAAGATATCTAAGCTCTAGTGCATAAGGTTTTAGACAAGATTTTTGAAGGCTTTCCTGTATAAGCCTATGTTACATAAAGTGACCCCAAGGCAGGGCCATTCATGCCACAAGGAGCATAATTTGAACAAACTTGGTAGAGGACCGCTAGATGATGCTCCATGCAAAATATCTAAGGTCAAAAGCTTACTGTTTCTCACAAGAAGATTTTCAAAAATTAAATATTTCACAAAAATAGGACTCCAAGGCTGGAGCCAACTTTGACCCCAGTGGCATAATTCGAAAAACAAGAGGGCCATGATGGCCCTAAATCGCTCACCTGAGTCTCACTGCTCATGTTACAAGTATCATTACTGGTTGTTTTGGGTGTTCGTTGTTCGCAAGCTTGAATAAGTTTGCAAGAAGTTTGAAGACTCTGGGTGTAATGGCACTCAAATTTTTTAAGCAGAAATAGTTTTATTCAACAGGTCCAAGTGAAATTGACCTTTGACCTACAGACCCCAAAAACAATAGGGTTCTTCTAATATAATTACCCTATGAAGTTTGAAGGTTCTGGGTGTAATGGTACTGCAATTACTGAGCAGAAATAGTTTTCACTCTACAGGTCCCTGTGACTGACTTTTGACCTACTGACCCCAAAAATGATAGGCTTCTTTTACTGAGTAAATAGTTTTTACTCTAGAGGTCCCTGTGAACTTAACCTTTGACCTATGGACCCTAAAAACAATAGGGTTCTTCTGATACAATTATCCTATAAAGTTTGAAGGCTCTGGGTGTAATGGTACTACATTTACTCTGCAGAAATAGTTTTCACTCTACAGGTCCCTGTCACCCTGACCTTTGACATACTTTCCCCCCAAAAAATATAAGATTTTTCCCTTTGACATACAAGCCCCAAAAACAATATGGTTCTTCTAATTAGTAAAAGCAATCATCTATAAAGTTTGAAGGCTCTGGGTGAAATGGTTCTTCTGTTATTGAGTGGAAACGCTTTTCACTCTAGAGGTCCGTCTGACCTTGACATTTGACCTACTGACCCAAAAAAAAAATGTGCTTTTTCTACTCAGTAAGGGCAATAACCCCGTGAAGTTTAAAGGCCTTGGGTTAACTGGTACTCAAGTTATTGAAAGGAAACAAATTGTGACAGACAGACAAACAGACACCCATGGACAGGGCAAAAACAGTATGTCTCCATCAGTACGGCGGGGTTGGGGGTGGGGGGAGACAAAACAATGAACAATTGGAGGTCTAGCCCTTGGTGTTTCAGAGCAGCAGATTTTTAAAGTTTTCCCTGTATAAGTCCTTGTGTAAAATCAAATGGTAAAGGTCCGCTAGACAATGCTGCTCACCAAATATCTAAACTCTATGCCTTGTGGTTTCTGAAAAGAAGATTTTTAAAATTTTTCCTATATAACTCTATGTAAACAAGTGACCCCTGGGGCAGAGCCTATTTTAACCAAGTGGCTACGATTTGAACAAACTTAGTAGAGGTTGTCTAGACAATGCTACACACCAAATATCTTAACTCTAGGCCTTGTGGTTTCTGACAAGATTTTTGAAGTTTTCCCTATATAACTCTATGTAAAACATGTAGCCCCTGGGGCAGGGCCATTTTTGACCAAGGGACCATGATTTGAACAAACTTGGTTGAGGTCCACGGGAGAATGCTGCACACCAAATATCTAAACTCTAAGCCTTAGGTTTCTGACAAGAAGATTTTAAGTTTTCCCTATATAAATCCATGTAAAATCAACTGACCCCTGGGGTGGGGTCAGTTTTGGCCCAGGGTCATAATTTAAACAAACTTGGTAGAAGACCACTAGATGATGCTTCATACCAAATATTTAAGCTCCAGGTCTTGAGGTTTTGGAGAAGAAGATTTTCAAAGATCAAACTTTTTAAAATCTATTTTTAGCTCCAGTGAACCAGAAATGCAATGGACCAGAACCATTTGAACAATCTTGGTAGAGCTTGATGCAAGGATCATCCCAGGCAAGTTTCATAAAATTTGGCCGATTGGTTTCAGAGGAGATTTTGTTTGAATGAAAAGGTGACGACGGACGACGGACAAAGTATAATCAGAAAAGCTCATCCTGAGCACAAAGTGCTCAGGTGAGAAAAAAACAAGAGGGCCATGATGGCCCTGGATCGCTCACCTGAGTTCTTTGGCTGTAGGTTTGCTGTTAAGCAGTATTTCATTTTTTAATTGAAAATATGTAAGTGCCTACCAACCAAATATGTAAAATATCAGTCAATAAATAAAGGCTCTATGACAGAAAGTAGAAATATCTATTATAAGCTATGGTGACCTTGACCTTGACCCAGTGACCTCAAACCCTACCCATGGGTCCATGCAAGGAACCTATATACTAAATATCAAAGATATTGGTCTATAAATGAAGGCTCTATGAGGTACAGAAGATAAATCTATTTTTAGCCTCTGTGACCTTTAACCTAATCTAATAATTTCAAAAAGCTTGATAAAGCTTGCTTCATGCCACATTTTAAAATTCTAGGCCTTGTGGTTTCAGACAAGAAGATTTTTTAAGATTTTCTTCTATACTGCTATTTAAAACTTGTGACCTCTCGGGCAGGGCCAATAGTGACCCCGGGGACATTTTTCAAACAAACTAGGTAGATGTTCACTAGACAATGCTTCATACCAAATATCTAAGCTGTAGGCATTGAGGTTTCCAGTAAAAAGATTTTTAAAGATTGCCTTTTTTACATATTAAGGGCCCCCAGGGCAGGGCCAATTTTGACCCAGGGCAAACATATAAACAATACTGGTAAAGGTTCTCAACACAATACTCCACACCAAATATCTAAGGGATACTCCTATAAGTTTGGTAGAAAAATGATTTGCTGTTAAGCAGAATTTCATTTTTTAATTGAAAATATGTAAGTGCCTACAAACAAAATATGTAAAATATCAGTCAGTAAATAAAGGCTCTATGACAGAAAAGTAGATATATCTATTATTAGCTATGGTGACCTTGACCTTGACCCAGTGACCTCAAACCCTACCCATGGGTAGATGTCCATGCAAGGAACCTATATACTGAATATCAAAGATATTGGTCAATAAATGAAGGCTCTATGAGGTACAGTAGATAAATCTATTTTTAGCCTCCATGACCTTTAACCTACTCTTATAATTTCAAAAAGCTTGATAAAGCTTGCTTCATGCCAAATTTTAAAATTCTAGGCCTTGTGGTTTCAGACAAGAAGATTTTTAAAGATTTTTTTCTATATTCTTCTATTCTTCTTACCCAGGGACATTTTTCAAACAAACTAGGTAGAGGTTCACTAGACAATGCTGCATACCAAATATCTAAGCTGTAGGCATTGAGGTTTCCAGTAAGAAGATTTTTAAAGACTGCCTTTTTTACATATTAAGGGCCCCCGGGCAGGGCCAATTTTGACCCCTGGGCCAACATATAAACAATACTGGTAAAGGTTCTCCACTGAATACTCCACACCAAATATCTAAGGTCTAGTCCTATAAGTTTGGAAGAAAAATGATTTTTCATGTTTTTCCTATATAACTATATGTAAACAAAGGAAACCCTGGGGCGTGGCCAATTTTGACCCAGAGGACATAATTTGAACAAACTTGGTAGACATCCACTAGACAATGCTGCATACCAAATATTTAAGCTGTAGGCATTGAGGTTTCCAGTAAGAAGATTTTTAAAGATTGCCCTTTTTACATATTAAGGGCCCCCAGGCGGCCAATTTTGACCCCAGGGCCAACAAATAAACAATACTGGTTAAGGTTCTCAACACAATACTCCACACCAAATATCTAAGGTCTAGTCCAATTTGTTTCGGAGAAAAATGATTTTTCATGTTTTTCCTATATAACTATATGTAAATCAAGAGAACCCTGGGGCATGGCCAATTTTGACCCAGGGGACATAATTTGAACAAACTTGATAGAGGTCCACTAGACAATGCTACATACCAAATATCTAAGCTGTAGGCATTGTGGTTTCTGAGAAGAAGATTTTTAAAGATTTCCTATATAAGCCTATGTAAATTCAATTGACCCCTGGGGTGGGGCCTATTTTGACCCAGTGGCTATGATTTGAAGAAACTTGGTAAAGGTCCACTGGACAATGCTGCACACCAAATATCTAAACTCTAGGCCTTGTGGTTTTTGACAAGAAGATTTTTTAAAGTTTTTCCTATATAACTCTATATAAAACATGTGGGTCAGTTTGACCCCACTGTCATAATTTGAACAAACTTGGTAGAGGTCTACTAAACAATGCTACATACCAAATATCTAAGCTGTAGGCATTGTGGTTTCGGAGAAGAAGACTTTTAAAGATTTCCTATATAAGCCTATGTAAAATCAATCGACCCCCGGGGTGGGGCCTATTTTGACCCAGTGGCTATGATTTGAAGAACCTTAGTAGAGGTTCACTGGACAATAATGCTGCACACCACATATCTAAGCTCTAGGCTTTGCGGTTTCTGACAAGAAGATTTTTTAAAGTTTTTCCTATATAACTCTATATAAAACATTTGACCCCTGGGGCGGGGCCCTTTTTGACCCAGGAGCCATGATTTGAACCAACTTGGTAGAGGTCCACTGGACAATGCTGCACACCAAATATCTAAACTCTAGGCCTTGCAGTTTCTGACAAGAATATTTTTTAAAGTTTTTCCTATATAACTCTATGTAAAACATGTGACCCCCGGGGCTGGGCCATTTTTGACCCAGGAGCCATGATTTGAACAAACTTGGTAAAGGTTTACTAGACAATGCTGCACACCAAATATCTAAGCTCCAGGCCTTGTGGTTTCTGACAAGAAGATTTTTTAAGTTTTACCTATATAAATCGATGTAAAATCAACCGACCCCTGGGATGGGGTCAGGTTTGACCCCACGGTCATAATTTGAATAAACTTGGTAGAGGTCCACTAGATGATGCTTCATACCAAATATCTAAGCTCCAGGCCTTGTGGTTTCGGAGAAGAAGATTTTTAAAATTCCAACTTTGAAAATCTTTTTTTAGCTCCTGTGGCCTAGAAATGCAATGGACCTGAACCATTTGAACAATTTTGGTAAAGCTTCATGCAAGTAATATTCCTGCCAAGTTTCAGCAAGATTGGCCCAGCAGTTCAGGAGAAGAAGTTGTTTGAAGAAAAAGTTGACGACGCACAGACAGACGGACGGACGAGGGACATCAGGCGATCACAAAAGCTCACCTTGAGCACTTTGTGCTCAGGTGAGCTAAAAAGTTGACGACGCACAGACGGATGTACGACGGACATCAGGCGATCACAAAAGCTCACCTTGAGTACTTTATGCTCAGTTGAGCTAAAAAATGGGAGAGGTCCACTAAACAATGCAACATACGAAATATCTAAGCTTTAGGGCATACTATTAATGACCCCAGGGGCACAACTTGAACAGTCTTGGTAGAAGACCTCTAAATGATGCTCAGTGCACAATATCTTAGCTCTAGGCTTTGTGATTGCAGACAAGAAAGTTTTCAAAGTTTTTCCTTCATAATTCTATGTAAAATATGTGATCCCTTGGGTGGGGTCAATTTTAATCCCAGGGTCATAATTTGAACCATCTTGGTAGAGGTGTACTAGAGGATGCCTCACACAAAATTTCAGAGTTGTGGTTCAAGTGGTTTCAGACAAGAAGATTTTTTTCCCTATTTGTTGCCATAGCAACTTGAGTTCTGCATGGAATTGATTTTTTTAACGACTGGTACAGCTTCATTCCTGCAACACCCATGCAAAGCTTCATTCAATTTGTCCCTGCAGTTTTAGATGCAATGTTTAAAACAAAAGTTGACACATGACACCTGATGAACACAGACAGCCCTGTCACAACAGCTCACCATGAGCATGATGCGCTCAGGTGAGCAAAAAGTTTGTTACACCAGATGCACAGACCTGGTTATATGTTTTTTTCCCGTTTCCTAGACACTTTGGTATCACTTCGTTGATAGTTTTTGCACACTCATTAAGCTCTCTTTTTTATCACTGTATCTCGTTTTACCATGACATGATAATGAAAATGCATTTCAAATTGAATTAAATGATTGAAACTTTGCAATATCAGTAAGATGAATACTCTGACAGTTTGAAATAAACAATATTTTGTGAATATAATGCATTTTAAGGTCCAGTAAACATATGAAACAAGCCTCTTACATGATTTCTTTTTTTTGTTTTGTTAGGGTTAAATGCCTGTTTGTTTTTAATGGGGTCTAACCATCTCTGTACGTGACTGACTGCTTCCTCAGTAGAGTAGAGGCCAGGGACAAATGACTTTGAGACAAATATAGCTGGCCCTGGTGAAATTTGAACTGATACATGATTTCAAAATGAAGCAATGAAAAATTAGATAACTACAGAAGCATACCTGTTCCCTCATTAGTTCTCCTACGCCTTAGGTATAACTCACAGTCTGTCACTTTACATTCCGTCCACTGTGTCCAGTGTGATATAGTACAATCAAGGTTACATTCGGCATGGCAAATCTGTGAGATCAAATGTTGTTTCTCCCTACAGTAACTGTTAGGCACTGGTTTTTCTCTACCATCATCTGAAAATGACATTAATTGTATTGACATTATTAATGCTGTTTGGAATACAAGATGCATAGTACTTATTTAGAAAGTTTTAAAGAGATATATTTTGCAGCATAGATTAAGCAAAATTTCCTGATAATTTACATCTATTAATTAACAACAGAATTGTACTTAAATAAATTTTGACATGAAAATATTTATTTATAGATGTTACTTTGCCTTTATAGAGTAAAGTTGCTTTATATTAACACATTAAAACCTAATGATAGTGTATAATATACTTAAGAGCTATTATGTGCTGAAACATTTGAATAATATAACATAACCTTTCATTGGTCATTCTAGATGGTCCTCACTCCAAAATAAGGATTTCTAACCATCAGGACACATTTAACATTACCACTTTGAAATCACTTATAAAGAGCAATTGCCATAATATCAACACCCCCTTTCCTTATATCGACACCCCTAAGAATTAAAAGCAAATGTCTAACATGTGTTGAATATAGATTCATTTAAATAAAACGATTTCAATCATTGCTAATATTACTAAACTTCTTTTTAACACACAACAATTTGACAAAGTAATATTGTAACTTCTGTATGAATCATGGCAAACATGAAAATCCAACAACTCTTGACCTTTATCCACAGTTATCTAACAAAATCAATAAAACAACTGTAACCAAGTTAAGACAATTTAAGCTTGTATCAAATTTGTGAGTCATGTTTCATTTCGCACAGGATGTTGAATATTGTGAAATGCATTAGCATATTTTGGCTTAAAGTGCTTTAAGGATTTTTCACTTCTCCACAAATTTCTTGTCACATATTGTCATATAAATGTTTGTGATACTTGATTAGTACTACTAAATTGAGAATATTTCTAATAAATAAGCATTTTTGGACTTTGATGCCTTAAACATAAAAGATTGCCTAGATACATAAGGGACAGGTTAACTCAATATTTTTCTTTTATCTTCATCTAGTAGGCCAATATCTGGTTGGTTGGCACATATAAAATGCCAGTGTGTGAAATGCGTGTCACATTTCTTTCACATACTTGGATGCTGATCACCTTTGTTGCAGTTTGGACACTTCTCAAAGTCCTCCTCATAATTATTAATATCTACATCATCTTTTTAATGTAACTGTGTTGTATTCAGAATCAGAACTTTCATGCTTTTCTTTTTGTCTGTTTGCTTAGCTTTGGTTTAGCATTTCTCGCTTTTGATGATTTCATAGCTTTCTTCTCTTCCCTTTGAATACGTTTTCTTGCAAGTTCAGCTTCTTTCAACTGCTTCTTCATTAAAACTTCTTCTTTTCATTTCAGTTTAGCAGCCTCTTCAGACTTTTTCTTTTCCTGTCTTTGGCTAAGTATCTCCAAAGCTTTTCATCCTGAAATCACCTTTGGCAAAGTGTCACTGAGCCACTTCACAGTTCTTTTCTCCTTAGGCTTTGGAACACAAAGTTGAAGAAAAGCTTTTGATACATCTTGCTCATTTTGTGACATTTCAGAAGTGTCAGTTATCATCTGTGTTCTTGTACTTTCCGCTATGTTGTCTAAACATGGGCCAGATTCATACATTAATATGCTCTGGGGAATAGGGTCACTTTGATCTTTCACTTCAGAGCTTTGAACACCTTGTTTGTTAAACAACTGCTTTCAGGTCTGATCTTCAGCTTTATCGCCTTACAACTTGTCACCTTCATTTGTACTGCTACACTTTCTTCAACTTGGGAAGGACTGACATTTGTTTTGTCAATTCCATTGATCAAAAGTGGAAATAACTGCTTTTCTGAACCCATTTGCAGCATTTTCAAATAAAGCACTTTTATCCCAAGTTTTCTTGAAAAATCCTGGAAAGTTGTTCCTCGTGATCATTGTGGCAGGATGATAAACCAACAGTGAATAAGTAAAACTTATCAACAACTCAATACAATATTTACAAGAGAAAGAAAGGTTATTTACATAATTATGATAGAAAAAAAATGAAATGAGAATAAAGAATAAAATATCTCTGTTGCAAGTTGTAAAACAGAGAAAAAGAGAGAACAAGAGGGCCATGATGGCCCTGTATCGCTCACCTGGACTGCTTCTAACAAAGTTGCTGTGAACCTGGTTAATTGATCCCAGATGACCCATATTCTAACTTGACCTATTAAAATTATTGACACGATCTTTCTGACAAATTTCCAGGTAATTTGGACTGAAAATGTTACCTTTAGAGTGTTAACAAGATTTTTTCCATATTTGGGCTCTATGACCTAGTCTTTGTACCTAGATGTCCCATATTCGAACTTGGGCTAGAAATTATCAAAACAATCTCTCTGACAAATTTCCAGGATATTTGGACTGAAAATGTAACCTCTAGAGTGTAAACAGGGCTTTTCCATATTTGGGCTCTGTGACCTAGTATTTGAACCTAAATCCATATTCGAACTTGAGCTAGAAATTATCGGAACAACCTGTCTGACAAATTTCCAGGTTATTTGGACTAAAAAGTAGCCTCTAGAGTGTTAACAAGGTTTTTCGATATTTGGGCTCTGTGACCTAGTTTTTGACCCCAGATGACCCATATCCAAACTTGAACTACAAATCATCAAAAGAACCTTTCTGACAAATTTCCAGGACATTTTGACTGAAAATGTAGCCTGTAGAGTGTTTAGAAAGTTTTTCGAAATTTGGGCTCTGTGACCTAGTTTTTGACTCCAGATGACCCATATTAAAATTTAAGCTAGAAATCATAGAAGCAACCTGTCTGACTAATTTCCAGGATATTTGAACTGAAAATGAAACATCTGGAGTGTTAAAAAGGTTTTTACATATAAGGGTTCTGTGACCTAGTTGTTGACCCAAGATGACCCATATTCGAACTTGAGCAAGAAATCGTCAAATCAACCTGTCTGACAAATTTCCAGGATATTTAAACTGAAAATGTAACCTCTAGAGTGTTAACATTTTTTCTATATTTGGGCTCTGTGACTTAGCTTTTGACCCAAGATGACCCATATTCGAACCTAAGCTAGAAATCATCAAAACAACCTGTCTGACAAATTTCCAGGATATTTGGACTGAAAATGTAACCTCTTGAGTGTTAAAAAGGTTTTTACATATTTGGGCTCTGTGACCTAGTTTTTGATCCTAGATGACCCATATCCAAAACTGAGCTAGAAAACATCAAAATAACCTTCCTGACAAATTTCAAGGACATTTAGACTGAAAATTTAACCTCTACAGCATGAACAAGGTTTTTATATTTTTTGGGTCTGTGACCTTATTTTTGAACCCAGATGACCCATATTCGAACTTGTGCAAGGAATCATAGAAGCAACCTTTTGAAAAATTTCCAGATTATTTTGACTTAAAATGTTACCACTAGAGTGTTAACAAGGTTTTTCAATATTTGGGCTCTGTGACCTAGTTTTTCAATCAAGATGACCCATATTCGAAATTGAGCAAGAAATCGTCAAAACAACTTGTCTGGCAAATTTCCAGGTTAATTGGCTTGAAAATGTTACCTCTAAAGTGTTAACAAGGTTTTTCCATATTTGGGCTCTGTGACTTAGTTTTTGACCCAAGTTGACCCATATTTGAACTCGAGCTAGAAATCATTGTAACAACCTGTCTGACAAATTTCCAGGATATTTGGACTGATAATGTAACCTCTTGAGTGTTAAAAAGGTTTTTACATATTTGGGCTCTGTGACCTAGCTTTTGATCCTAGATGACTCATATCCAAATTTGAGCTAGAAACCATCAAAACAACCTTTCTGACAAACTTCAAGGACATTTGGACTGAAAATTTAACCTCTAGAGCATTAACAAGATTTTTATATTTTTGGGCTCTGTGACCTTATTTTTGAACCCAGATGACCCATATTCGAACTTGTGCTAGAAATCATAGAAGCAACCTTCTGAAAAATTTCCAGATTATTTGGACTTAAAATGTTACCTCTAGAGTGTTAACAAGGTTTTTCAATATTTGGGCTCTGTGACCTAGTTTTTCAACCCAGATAACCCATGTTCAAACTCGTCTGAGAAATTAATGAGACTAACATCCTGACCAAGTTTCATGACAATTGAGGCAAAAATGTGCCACTAGAGTGTTTACAAACTAATTGTGGACGGACGACGGACGAACAGACGACGGACAAAAGGGGATCACAAGAGCTAAAATCAGTGACACAGAAACACAGTCCTTGAATAAATTCCTCCTGTCTCATAAAGTTCCCTAAGGTAACACTAATAACATTGTCCCATAGTATCCGGCACCGTTTTGGCTTTTTAACGTAATTACTAAGTGTTTGAGTACTCCTTAACCTTTTCCGAGTCCAAATACCGCTACTATCCGATATGAAGTGCTGGGCATCGTACCTATCAAACTACCTTTGCAGCATTATCACAGTTTCCGGGAAATAACATCTGGATGAAAGCTACAAAATGTAACATATGGTAAAGACCATAGTACAAAATAAACAGAAAGGCAATTATTGCTCCTTTAGATACACCATGCCATATGCAGGGTTCCTATAAAACATCAGGAATGTTCCTGTAAAGCTCCACAATATCTATAGTTCAAGATACATCAAACAATGTCGCGTAACTCTGCTCCCTTAGGTACATCATCACGTTGGATTGTTCCCATCAAATAATAAAGTAATTTCACTGTGCCAAAAGACAATGTGCCAAATACAAATGTATCTCATTATACATCACTATATGACACTTAAATTTAAATTTTCTTTACGAGTGCCTACAAACCAAATATGTAAAATATCAGTCAATAAATAAAGGCTCTATGACAGAAAGTAGAAATATCTATTATAAGCTATGGTGACCTTGACCTTGACCCAGTGACCTCAAACCCTACCCATAGGTGTCCATGCAAGGATCCTATATACTGAATATCAAAGATATTGGTCTATAAATGAAGGCTCTATGAGGTACAGTAGGTAAATCTACTTTTAGCCTCTGTGACCTCTAACCTTATCTAATAATTTGAAAAAGCTTGATAAAGCTTGCTTCGTGCCAAATTTTAAAATTCTAGGTCTTGTGGTTTCAGACAAGAAGATTTTTAAAGATTTTCTTCTATATTGTTATTTAAAACTTGTGACCCCTCAGGCGGGGCCAATAGTGACCCCAGGGACATTTTTCTAACAATCTTGGTAGAGGTCCACTAGACAATGCTGCATACCAAATATCTTAACTCTAGGCCTTGTGGTTTCTGACAAGAAGTTTTTCCTATATAATTCTATGTAAAACATGTGACCCCTAGGGCGGGGCCTATTTTGACCAAGGGGCCATGATTTGAACAAACTTGATAGAGGTCCATTAGATAATGCTGCACACCAAATATCTTTACTCTAGGCATTGTTGTTTATGACAAGAAGATTTTTAAATTTTTCCTATATAACTCTCTGTAAAACATGGGACCCCTGGGGCGGGGCCATTTTTGACCTAGGGTCCATGACTTGAACAAACTTGGAAGAGGTCCTCTAGACAATGCTTCATACCAAATATCTTAACTCTAAGCCTTATGGTTTCTTCTGTGAAGATTTTTAAAACCTTTTCCTATATAACTCTATGTAAACAAGTGACCCCCAGTGCTGGGCCTATTTTGACCCAGTGGCTATGATTTGAACAAACTTAGTAGAGGTCCACTAGACAATGCTACACACCAAATATCTAAGCTCTATGCCTTACGGTTTCTGACAAGAAGATTTTTAAAGTTTTTCCTATATAACTCTATGTAAAACAAGTGACCCCTGGGGCGGGGCCATTTTTGACCCAGAGGCCATGATTTGAACAAACTTGGTAGAGGTCCACTAGACAATGCTACACACCAAATATCTAAGCTCTATGCCTTATGGTGGAGCTAAACATTACAAAGGGCCCATAACACTGCCAAAATAACCCGACCAGAAACTGACGATATGCACAGCTAGGTTTGGTGACAAACATTCCTGTTAAGTTTCAATGAAATCCTCCAAGCGGTTTTGGAGATGGAGTGTGGACAAAATTTTAATATAGAAGTTATAGTAATAAATGACTAAGGGCCCATAGCTCTGCCAAAATTAATCAGAGCACAAACTCCTGAAAATATGCACAACAAGGCTTGGTGTCAAACATTCCTGTTAAGTTTCAATGAAATTCTCCAAGCGGTTTTGGAGATGAAGTGTGGACAAGATTTTAATATAGAAGTCATAGTAAAAAATGACTAAGGGGCCATAACTCAAAAAAATAATCCAAGCACAAACTCCTGACAATATGCACAACTAGGCTTGGTGACAATATGCACAGCTAGGTTTTGTGACAAACATTCCTGTGAAGTTTCAATGAAATTCTCCAAGCGGTTTTGGAGATGAAGTGTGGACAAGATTTTAATATAGAAGTAATAGTAAACAAGAGGGCCATGATGGCCCTAAATCGCTCACCTGAGTCTCATTGCTCATGTTACAAGTATCGTTCCTGGTTGTTATGGGTGTTCGTTGTTTGCAAGTTTGAATAAGTTTGCAATAAGTTTGAAGACTCTGGGTGTAATGGTACTCATTTTTTTGAGCAGAAATAGTTTTTCTCTACAGGTGACCTTTGACCTACAAACCCCCAAAACAAAAGGGTTTTTGTAATATAATTACCCTATGAAGTTTGAAGGTTCTGGGTGTAATGGTACTCCAATCTGAGCAGAAATAATTTTCACTCTTCAGGTCCCTGTGACCTTACCTTTGACATACTAGCCCCAAAAACAACATGGTTCTTTTATTTAGTAAAGGCAATCATCCTATGAGGTTTGAATGCTTTAGGTGAGATGATACTCCTGTTATTGAATGGAAACAGTTTTCACTCTAGAGGTCCCTCTGACCTTGACCTACTGACCCAAAAATCAAAAGGGTTTTTTCTACTCAGTAAGGGCAATAACCTGTGAAGCTTGAAGGCTTTGGGTCAACTGGTACTCAAGTTACTGAAATGAAACTAAGTGTGACAGACAGACAGGCAGACAGACACCCATGGACAGGGCAAAAACAAAATGTCTCAATCAGAAGGGCGGATTTGGGGGGAGACATAACAACAAACTGTTTTTGCCGATAAGTCCTTGCATAAAATCAAATGACACCACCCCCCCCCCCCCCCCACAACCAGGATGGGGCAGGTTTTGACCTCAGGGTCATGATTTGAACAAACCTGGAAAAGGTCCACTAGACAATGCCACACATCAAATATCTAAACTCTAGCATGTGTGATTTCTGACAAGAAAGTTTTTTAAGTTTTTCCTATATAACTCTATGTAAAACATGTGACCCCTGGGCGGGGCCTTTTTTTGGCCCAGGGGCTATGATTTGAATAAACTTGGTAGAGGTCCAATAGACAATGCTGTACACCAAATATTTCAACTCTAGGCCTAGTGGTATCTGAAAAGAAGATATTTTAAAGTTTTTCCTATATAACTCTATCTAAAACATGTGACCCCTGGGGCGGGGCCATTTTTGACCCAGGGGCTATGATTTGAACAAACTTGGTAGAGGTCCAGTAGACAATGCTGTACACCAAATATTTCAACTCTAGGCCTCATGGTATCTGAAAAGAAGATTTTTTAAAGTTTTTCCTAATTAACACTATGTAAAACATGTGACCACTGGGGCGGGGTCATTTTTCACTGAGGGGCCATGATTTGAACAAACTTGGTAGAGGTCCTCTAGACAATGCTACATAAAAAATATTTAAGCTCTATGCCTTTTGGTTTCTGATGTGAAGATTTTTTAAACTTTTTCCTATATAACTCTATGTAAAGAAGTGACCCCCGGGGCAGGGCAAATTTGATCCAGTGGCTATGATTTGCACAAATTTAGTGGCGATCCACTAGGCAATGCTACACACCAAATATCTTAACTCTAGCCCTTGCAGTTTCTGACAAGAAGATTTTTAAGTTTTCCCTATATTAATCTATGTAAAATCAACTGACCCCTGTGGTGGGGTCAGTTTTGATCCCAGGGTCATTAATTGAATAAACTTGGTAGAGGTCCACTAGATGATGCTTCATACCAATATCTAACCTCCAAGAAGATTTTTAAATAACTCTTAAAATCTAATTTTAGCTCCAGTGAACAAGAAATGCAATGGACCAAAACTATTTGAACAATCTTGGTAGAGCTTCATGCAAGGAACATCCCAGGCAAGTTTCATTAAATTTGGCCCTTTGGTTTCAGAGGAGATGTCGTTTGAATGAAAAGTTGACGACGGACGGACGGAGGGACGACCGACGGACAACGGACAAAGACCTATCAGAAAAGCTCATCCTGAGCACTTTGTGCTCAGATGAGCTGAAAATGACTAAGAGCCCATAACTCTGCCAATAATAATCCAAGCACAAACTCCTGACAATATGCACAACTAGGCTTGGTGACAAACATTCCTGTGAAGTTTCAATCAAATCCCTTAAGCAGTTTTTGAGATGAAGCGAGGACAAGATTTTAGAGTAAAATAATGACCAAGTGCCCATAACTCTGCCAGAAATAAATCAAGCGGAATCTCCTTACGATATTCACAACTAGACTTTGTGACAAAAACTCCTGTTATGTTTCAATAGGTTTTGAAGATGAAGCGAGTACAAGATTTTACAGGACAGACGGACAGACGGATGGACAGTTACTATATGCATCCCTTTGGGGGCATAAAAATGATTAATGGGTCAGTAGGTTTAGGTCAATATCCACTAATCTCAAAGTTGAAATATACATGCATAATTATCAGTTTAGTTCAAATTAACATACTGTAGCTGCAAAAACATGCAAGTAGTCAAGATAAAAGTCAAGGTCACATAAAGGTCAAGGACAAAGTAAGGATCCCTTAAAAATTATTTAGCAGATTTTTTGTTTATCTACATATTCTATTTAAAACAAGTGACAACCCTACCCCCTTGGACAGAGTCAATTTTGACACAAGGGAAATAATTTGAACAATCTTTGTAGAGGTAAGTTATACAAAGTTACATACCAAGTATCTTAGTTCTCGACCTTAGGTTTTCTGAAATGATGGCTTTCAAACATTTCATATTTTACACAAACAGGAGCCCTGTGACAGGGCAATTTTTTACCCAAGGGGCATAATTTGTACAATCTTGGTAGAAGTCTACTAGACAATGCTACACACAAAATATTAAAACTCCAGACCATGTGGGGATTCACAGAAGATTTTTCAAGTGTTTCCTATATATGTCTAAGTAAAACCAAGTGAACCCTATCGGGAATTTCAGATGAAAATCGGGACAGCTGGCATCAATGCTGAATATAGGGATTCTCTGAAATCTCTTTGGGCTATCACATACATCTGATAACTTCAATGTGCCAAAATTGAATATTAGCTGGATTTTTGGCTTCAAAACTGGACAATTTCATCGACTGGTCAGTCGTGTTATGTTTCTGATGAAGGAAAGAAATACAGCAATGAACAAGAGAGCCACGATGGTCCTGGGTTGCTCACTTGAGTACTTTGGCAAAGGGGCTGCTGTTAAGCAAACATCAGAAGCAAAATAACAGGTTTGAATTGAAGATCTGATATTTTTGTAGAAACAGATTCCTGGAGAAAAACTGATTTTGACCAAAGGGACATAATCTGAAAAAAATTCAAAGTCCACTAGACAGTGCAACATACAAAATATCTAACCTCTTAGGAATACAGTTTCTGACCAGAAGGTTTTTTTAAGTCTTTCCTATAAGTCTCCTATATTAGCCTTTATAAAATCAAATGACCCCGGGGCATCTCCACTAGACAATGCAACATACATAATATCTAACTTCTAAGGAATACGGTTTCAGACAAGAAGATTATAGGACCACCACCATGCAGCAAATTTTGACCCCAGGAACAAGATTAAAATAAAATTGGTAGAAGACTACTAGACAAGGCAACACCCAAAATATCTAACCTCTGAGGCATAGAGTTTCAGATAAGAAGATTTTTTTAATCTTTCCTATATAAGCCTATGTAAAATTATGTGACCACAAGAGCATAATTTGAACTATCTTGGTAGAGGACCTCAAGATGATGCTCCATGGAAACTATTTAAGGTCTATAACAGTTTTTTGCAAGAAGATTTTCAAAGATCAAATATTTTACACAAATAGGACCCCATGTATAAATAAGAAAGTTATGATAATTCAAGCAAAATTTAATGTCAGTCAAGGTCGTTTTAAGGTCATGGTCAAATTTGAGTTACTCAACATGTTGGTTTTGTCATAAGTGTTGTTTTGTCCAAATATGAATCAAATCCAACAATAAATAACAAAGTTATTGGAAATTTTAGCAAAATTCAATATTTGACCTTGATTGTCAAGGTCATTTTAAGGTCAAGGTCGCATATGAAAGAATCATAATGTTAAATTTGTCATAAGTGTTGTTTTGTCCAAGTATGAATCAAATCCATAAATAAATAACAAAATTATGACAATATGAGCAAAATTCAATAATTTGACCTTGATGGTCACGGTCATTTTAAGGTTAAGGTAACACTTGAATAATTTATCATGTCGGCTTTGTCATAAGTGTTGTTTTGTCCAAGTTTGATTCAAATCAAACCACAAATAACAAAATTATGGCCAGTTTTAGCAAAATTCAATTATTTGACCTTGACTGTCAAGGTATTAAAGGTCAATGTCAAGCTTGAAAGAATAAAAATGTCAGATGTGTCGTTTGTGTTGTTTTGTTTAAGCATGAATCAAATAAATAAATAAATAAATAAATAAATAAATAAATAAGAAAGTTATGACAATTTAAGCAAAATTCAATTATCTGACCTTGATGGTCAATGTCATTTTTTAAGTTATGGTCACACCTGAGTTATTCAGCATGTCGGTTTTGTCATTATTGTTGTTTTGTCAAAGTATGAATCAAATCAAACCATAAACAACAAAGTTATGACAATTTACGCTTATGGTCATTTTAAGGTTAAAGGTCACACTGAATTCATTATCATGTCGGCTTTGTCATAAAGTGTTGTTTTGTCCAAGTTTGATTCAAATCTAACGATAAATAACAAAGTTATGGCCAGTTTTAGCAAAATTTAATAATGCTACTGTGTTTGTGGAACGCATGTTACTTTAAATTAGTCACAGATATAATGAATTTTTGTTGGATATAAACTCCAGCAAGTAAAAAATGTCTTTAAGAACTACTGTCATAAGACGTTGACCCTTAATTTATTTTGTTGAGTGTATTTTCCATATAGATGTATATATAAGCCTATGAAAAATTTGTAGCTCCTGGGGTGGAGTCAATTTTGACCCTGGGGTCATGTTTTGAACGAACTTAGTAGAGGTCAACTAGACAATGCTACATACCAAATAGTTTAGGCCTTGTGGTTTCGGAGAAAAGAAGATTTTCAACATTTTCCCAATACAGTAGATTACCACCTTACGACCACGCCGAAATTAAGACCAAGCCGCTATTACGGGCACTTTTGAAAAGAACCAAACATTTTTATTCTTGTCCTATTACAGGTATTTAACAGAATTAAGACCACGCCGCTAATCCGGTAATAAGACCATCTTGTCTAGATCATTATTGTATATTTTCTTCTTATTGTAATGCCTCGATTACGACCACTCAAATAAATGCCCTCCAGGCATGTCATCAGTCATATACACCGCCATGTTAACGACACTGCTTTACGACAGCTGCACGTGTAAACAAAAGAAAGTCTGTGCCGTAAAAAACAAATTTTCTTCAGGTGATTGCTGGAAGTCAGGGTACAAAAGAATGATAAAGTGTTATTTAAAATTGCTTCAATTACAACTTGATTGCACCGCGAGTAAATAATGGGAAGGGAACTGAATCATTGGAGTTATAATAAGTTTGCAGAGGTTAAAGGAAAATATAATTTTAGATCGATGTTTACCTATGTTGATTGAATAAGAAATCGTTTTTAGTTGGTTGAATAAAATATTGAGTTAATATAATTAACGGCTAATTCTGTGAAAAACGTTACATCTGATTTTAAATTTATTTAACTTCAAATCTCAGAATATTTACAGTTAAATCTTAATTGTGTCAGACAAAATCCCCAGTAGGAGAAACGAAAATGAAATTATTGAAATGTTTATTCATTATTGAAATGTTTAATTATTGAATTAAATAATATCATATTGATGAATAATGTGTTTGTTCTGTCTAAATAATGTTCTTTTTCCCTTTATGAACCTGCATATGTAAAACAAATATACTTCTGAGGAGTCAACCCAGTATTAAGACCAACTCACAATTAAGACCACTTCCCTTTATACCCAATGGTGGTCTTAATAGAGGAATTTTACTGTATAAGCTTGTGTGAAATAATATTGCCTCTGCGATGGGGTCTATTTTCATCCTAGGGTCATGATTTCAAGAATTTGGTAGGGGTCTACTTGACAATGCTACATACTAAATGTCTTAGCCCTAGGCCTTGTGGTTTCAGACGAAACAAGAGCCATCGCAAGCGGGGCCAACGCTCGACTTTTTCCTATTTCCAAAGGCAAACACATAAGAGGAATAACATTGTGGTGAAGAGATTTCAAATGAAACATCATTTGGAAATATAACTATCAAATTCATCCATACATAACAAAGTTATGGCTAATTTCAGCAAAATTCAGAAATTTGACCTAAAAGGTCCAGGTCAAGTTAAGTTTAACCTGTTCTAGATAATCAAAGATGTGCAAAGTTAAGCATTGTCAAGGTCATTTACAGGTCTATATTATAATTCAATTATTCAACACATTTGATTTATTCTCACGTGTTGTTTTGTCTCAGTATCAATCAAATCCATCTGTAAACAACAAAAATTTGGCTATTTTAGCAAAATTCAATAATTTGACCTTGATGGTCAAGGTCATACCTGAATATTTTAACATGTAGGTTTTGTCATAAGTGTTGTTTTGTCCAAGTCTGAATCAAATCCAAATAAAATAACTTGACCTTGAAGGTCCAGGTCATTTTAAGGTCAAGGTCATACTTGTATTATTCAACCTGTCAGTTTTGTCACGTGTTGTTTTGTCCAAGTATGAATAAAATCTGTGAATTGATTAAGTGATTACAATATAAGCAGATCAATAATTTGACTTTGATGGTCAAGGACATTTTTAGGTCATGGTCATACTTGAGTTATTCAACATGTTTGTCTAGTCAAAAGTGTTGTTTTGTCCAAGTATGAATCAAACCCAACAATAAACAAGAAATGTTTGTAAAACATAAATGCCCACCGGCAGCACTTAATTGCTTGTGGTTGGGCCAAAGCGTTCTCTAGTTATTGATCAGAAATCGTTTTTAGGATCAAGGTCCCTGTGGCCTTGACCTTTAACCTAATGACCTCAAAATCAATAGGGGTCATTAACTGGTCATGACCAACCAGCATACCAAGTTTGGTGAACCTAGGTCAAAGCGTTCTCTAGTTATTGATCGGAAACCGTTTTTAGGATGAAGGTCCCTGTGAGCTTGACCTTTGACCTAATGACCTCAAAATCAATAGGGGTCATCTACTGGTGATGACCAACCAGCATACCAAGTTTGGTGAACCTAGGTCAAAGCGTTCTCTAGTTATTGATCGGAAACCGTTTTAAGGATGAAAGTCTCTGTGATCTTGACCTTTGACCTAATGACCTCAAAGTCAATAGGGGTCATCTACTGGTGATGACCAACCAGCATACCAAGTTTGGTGAACCTAGGTCAAAGCGTTCTCTAGTTATTGGTCGGAACCGTTTCTACCTACAAGGTCAATGTGACCTTGACCTTTGACCCCTTGACCCCAAAATCAATAGGGGTCATCTACTGGTGATGGACAATCATCCTACCAAGTTTGAAGTTCCTAGGCCTAAGCATTCTTTAGTTATTGGTCGGAAACCATTTGGTCTATGGACCGACCGACAGACAGACAAATGCAAAGCCATATACCCCCTCTTCTTTGAAGTGGGGGCATAATAACAAAGTTATGGCAAACTGTAGCAAAATTCAATAACTTGACCTTGACTGTGAAGGTCATTTTAAGGTCAAGGTCAAACATGAAAGTATCATAATGTCGGATTAGTCATAAATGTTGTTTTGTCCAAGTATTTATTGAATCCATAAATAAACAAGAGGGCCATGATGGCCCTAAATCGCTCACCTTAGTCTCATTGCTCATGTTACAAATATCGTTTTTGGTTTTTATCGCTGCAAGTTTGAAAACTTTGCAATAAGTTTGAAGACTCTGGGTGTAATGGTACTCATTTTTTTTTAGCAGAAATAGTTTTACTCTAGAGGTCCCAGTGACTTTGACCTTTGACCTACAGACCCAAAAAGCAATAGGGTTCTTCTTACATAACTACCCTATAAAGTTTGAAGGTTCTGGGTGTAATGATTCTCCAGTTACTGAGAAGAAATAGTTTTCACTCTACAGGTCCCTGTGACCTTGACTTTTGACCTACTGACACAAAACACAAAAGGGTTTATTTCTACTCAATAATTGCAATAACCCTGTGAAGTTTGAAAGCTTTGGGTCAACTGGTACTCAAGTTATTTAAAGGAAACAAAGTGTGAAAGACAGACAGACAAACAGACAACCATGGACAAGGCAAAAACAATATGTATCCATCAGAAGGGCAGGGTTGGGGGGAGACATAACAACGAAAAATTGAAGGTATAGCCCTTGGTGTTTCAGA
This sequence comes from Cyclina sinensis, assembly GCA_012932295.1. NCBI lineage: Eukaryota > Metazoa > Mollusca > Bivalvia > Venerida > Veneridae > Cyclina > Cyclina sinensis. The sequence goes on from JAAONU010000002.1 coordinate 19,854,994, forward strand.
GCAGCAGATTTTTTAAGTTTTTTAAGATTTGAACAAACTTGGAGAAGTCCTCTAGACAATGCTGCAAACCAAATATCTTCACACTAAGCCTTCTGGTATCTGAAAAGATTTTTAAAGTTTTTCCTATATAACTCTATGTAAAACATGTGACCCCTGGGGCGGGGCCATTTTTGACCCAGGAGTCATGATTTGAAAAAACTTGGCAGAGGTCCTCTTGACAATGCTAAGCTCTATGCCTTTTGGTTTCTGATGTGAAGACATTTTAAACTTTTTCCTATATAACGCTATGTAAACAAGTGACCCCCGGGGCACGGCCTATTTTGAACCAGGAGCCATGATTTGAACAAACTTGGTAGAGGTCCACTGGACAATGCTGCACACCAAATATCTAAACTCTAGACCTTGCAGTTTCTGACAAGAAGAGTTTTTTAAGTTTTTCCTATATAAATCTATGTAAAACATGTGACCCCCAGGGCTGGGCCATTTTTGACCCAGGAGCCATGATTTGAACAAAGTTGGTAAAGGGATACTGGACAATGCTGCACACCAAATATCTAAACTCTAGGCCTTGTGGTTTCTGACAAGAAGATTTTAAAGTTTTCCCTATATAAATCTATGTAAAACATGTGACCCCCAGGGCTGGGCCATTTTTGACCCAGGAGCCATGATTTGAACAAAGTTGGTAAAGGTCCCCTGGACAATGCTGCACACCAAATATCTAAACTCTAGCCCTTGTGGTTTCTGACAAGAAGATTTTTAAGTTTTCCCTATATAAATCTATGTAAAACATGTGACCCCTGGGGTGGGGTCAGTTTTGACCCCACGGTCATAATTTGAACAAACTTGATAGAGGTCCACTAGATGATGCTTCATACCAAATATCTAAGCTCCAGGCCTTAAGGTTTCGGAGAAGAAGATTTTTAAAGATCCAACTTTTAAAATCTAAGTTTTGCTCCAGTGAACCAGAAATGCAATAGACCTGAACCATTTGAACAAACTTGGTAGAGCTTCATGCAAGGAATATCCCAGGCAAGTTTCATTTAATTTGAACCTTTGGTTTCAGAGAAGATATCGTTTGAATGAAAAGTTGACGATGGACGGACTGACGACGGACAAAGACTGACCAGAAAAGCTCACACTGAGCACTTTGTGCTCAGATGAGCTAAAAGATATGAGAATTTCAGCAAAATTCAATAATTTGTCCCAGTATAGATCAAAACCGTCCATAAATAACAAAAATTTGGCTATTTTAGCCAAATTCAATAATTTGACCTTGACCCTCAAGCTTATTTTAAAGTCAAAGTCATACTTGGAAGAAACATTATGTCGGATTTTTCAAAAATGTTGTTTTGTCCAAGTATGAATCAAATCCATAAATGAATAACAAAGTTATGACAATTTGAGTAAAATTCAATAATTTGACCTTGACGGTCACAGTCATTTTAAGGTTAAGGTCATAGATGAATAATTTTACATGTCAGTTTTTACAGGTCATTGTTTTGTCCAAGTTTGATTAAAATCAAACCATAAATAACAAAGTTATAGCCAGTTTTAGCAAAATTTGACCTTGACTGTCACGGCCATTTTAAGGTCAAAGTCAAACTTGAAATAATCATTATGTCGGATTTGTCATAAATGTTGTTTTATCCAAGCATGAATCAAATCCATAAATTAATGAGAAAGTTATAACAATTAAAGCAAAATTCAATCATCTGACCTTGATAGTCAAGGTCATTTTTAGGTCATGGTCATACACGAGTTATTCGGTTTTGACATGGTGTTTGTTTGTTCAAGTGAAAATCAAATCCTACCAAAAACAACGAAGTTATGGCCAATTTTAGCAAAATTCAATCATTTGAACTTGACTGTGAAGGTCATTTTAAGGTCAAGGTCATACTTGAAAGAACCATAATGTTGGATTTGTCAAAAGTGTTGTTTTGTGCAAGTATGAATCAAATCCAACATTAAATAACAAAGTTATGGCCAATTTAAGCCAAATTCAATAATTTTACCTTGAAGGTGAAGTTCATTTATGAGTCAAGGTCAAGTTAAGTCTGCTCTACTTGAAGGTCTTTTCCAAAGGGTTGTTGTGTCCAAGCATGAAGACAATCCTCCTATGAATAATAATGTTATGGCAAATTTTAGCAAAATTCAATAATTCGACCTTGAACATGAAGGCCATTTATGAGTCAAGGTAAAGCTTAGTCTGGTCTACTTGAAGGTCTTGTCCAAAGGGTTGTTGTGTCCAAGTATAAAGACAATCCATAAAGGAATAAAAAACTATGATCAATATTAAAGTTTTCGGACGGGAACGATGCCATTACTATAGCAATAACTTTTCTTTGAAAAAAGTCGAGCTAAAAATGTTTGAATGTTTCCCTATATAAGCCTATGTAAAATCATGTGGCCCCTGGGGCAGTATCAATTTTGACAGTTGTATTCATCTCCAAATGTTGCAGTTGCTCAGATCTCCATTCTTGGCAAGCATCACAATAATGACTTCCATTCTTCGGGGAATTTTTTTTCTTCCCATATGTGTTGAAGAAGCTTCTGCATTACCTCAGTTGATGTCTCACTGTCTGCTTTTAGCACTTCTTGTGGGATTTTGTCTAAACCATGTGCTTTTCCTGACTTGATCTTTGAAATAGATCTCATCAAATGGTGCCCATGTTTACTTCCAGTGCTTCACCTGCTTCAATGTCGTAACATCTTGCACTTTGGGACCGTTTAGGATTTCACTAAAATGTTCTATTAATTGAGCTGTTGGTCTGGTTTAGTGAGTGTAGTTCCATCATTGTCTTTCACTGCTTTATCTGTATCTATCTTGCAAGCACCAAACTGTCAATGAATGCCCTTTGTCTTCTCTTGCCATCTTCTTCATTTTCTTTTGTATCTCTCTGTATTCTTTCTGTGTTGTCTTGGCAGAGTCAAGCTTGTGTTTTGGTGGAGCATCTCTCTTCAATCTTAGCGATGGTATCATCTCTCAGCTAGCTCTTGTATGTCCTGTTTTTGTAATCTAACTTCTCCTCACAGGTGGATTGTAGAGCTGTCTTTACTTGCTCCCAATTGGAGTCCACAGTGCCAGTGTCTAGGTCAGCCAGTATTTGAAACTTGTTCTTCAGGGTGATGGAGAAATCTTCTTTCACACCTTCCAGTGTCAAAGCACCTCTGTTGTTGTGGTCTGGGTTGGTTTCTTTTGGAGATTCTTGCCTTGATCTTTGTGGTTTTGGAGAAGTATTTTTCCTTTAAAAATTATGTAAAACTTCAACCCCAAGGGTGTGGCCATTTCTAATCCAAGGGGCATAATTTTTAAGATCCTGGAACATTACTTCAAGGGGATGCTACATAAGGAATATCACTGCTGTCTTATTGTTTTTTTTAGGGCCGGGAATTATATTCGAATATTCGAAACACTACCGAACATTCGAACATTGAAAAACAAATACGAATATTCGAAAAAAAGAAATGTTTTGAAATGTTTTTCATTTTTTTACTTTCAAATTTCAACTAGAGCTATCACTAAATTTGATTAATACCCCCAAAACACCGCTACAGAACAGAGGTTATCAATTTAGTAACAGAATACTTCGTAAAAAATTGAAAAAGAGTTATGGTTGTGGGCAATTAAAGATAGTTGTGGTTCTTCTACATTGCATTTCTTCTCACTACGCTTGACCATTGTATGAAGTTGCATTGAATTCCAAAAAAATAGTTTTCAAGTTATTCTCCAGACAAAGAAAACTAACAAAGGGCAATAACTGTGCAAACAGTGAAGACAGAGTTATAGCTCTTGTACACTGCACATCCACTCAATGTGCTCAACCATTGTATGAAGTTGCATTGAATTCCAACCACGAGTTTCCAAATTAAATTCTGGAAAAGGAAATCCAAGGAAGGGCAATAACTCTGCAAATAGTGAAGATGGAGTAATAGCTCTTATACAATGCACTTTCCCTCGTTGTGCTTGATCATTGTATGAAGTTGCACTGAATTCCAACCAGTAGTTTTCAAGCTATGCTCCAAATAAAGAAAACAAAGGGTAATAACTCTGCAAATAGAGAAGATGGAGTTATGATTCTTGGACACTGCACTTCCTCTCATTGTGCTTGAACATTGTATGAAGTTGCATTGAATTCCAACCAGTAGTTTTCAAGTTATCCTCCATACAAAGGAAAACCAGCAAAGGACAATAACTCTGCAAATAGTGAACATGCAGTTATGATTCTTTGACACTGCGCTTCTTCTCATTGTGCTTGACCATTGTATGTAGTTGCAATGAATTCCAACCAGTAGTTTTCAAGTTATGCTCCGGACAAGGAAAACCAATTAAGGGCAATAACTCTGAAAATAGAGAAGATGGAGTTATGTTTCTTGAACACTGCACTTCCAATCATTGTGCTTGACCATTGTATGTAGTTGCATTGAATTCCAACCAGTAGTTTTCAAGTTATCCTCCATACAAAGGAAAACCAACAAAGGACAATAACTCTGCAAATAGTGAACATGCAGTTATGATTCTTCGACACTGCGCTTCTTCTCATTGTGCTTGACCATTGTATGTAGTTGCAATGAATTCCGGACAAGGTAAACCCCGACCGACCCCCCGACCGACCACCGGGTGACTCATATATACCCCCCCAAATTTCGTTTTGGGGGTATAAAGATTGTAAATTAAACCCTTGACCTTCTTTTGACCAGGTGTTCGTATGTTTGTATAACGTGTGTCAACGATTATCTCCAATTAACTGTGAAAAGTTTGGGGTAGAGTTGATCATATAGTTGAAAGGGCACCCGTTTCACAGTTTGTAATTTACCTGTTTAACAGTTTGTAATGTAAATATTTCCGACTTCAATTATCTTAGTTTATTGTTTTCTGTGCTTTAATTTTTCCGATCAATTGATAATTGTCTTAATTTTTGTGAAGAAGAATAAATCGGCACGTATTAATCATGCTAGAACAATCGACCAATCGATATTCATCACTCAAAAATTTACTTTATTTCACCGAATGGAAATTTCTAGCTCTACTCAGAACCAATAACTTTTTGCTAACATTGTTTTTAGATTTTTTAAAGGGATGATTTTGGACGTATCTACTCTGTTGAAAAAATCAAAAGTCAATATATCGCAATGCCATCACGTGTTTGGAATTACTTTTCACGTTCTATTGATTAGACTAAAGCTACTTGCGATCTATGCAAGAAAGTGTTTGAGTATAAAGGGACTACTTCTAACCTACTAAATCCTCTAAATTCATAACATCCAACATCTAACAAAGGTAAGAACATACATGTTTAATAAGATGCTCATTTCACGTTCACGGCGTTATGAAAGCATGGGAAATGTCTATATTCCGTCTGAAGATATTTATTCCGTAGAAATTAGACTGCAAAATGGAAGATTTTTTATTAGTGAATGCTTATGTGCCTCCAGGAAATTTAGATCAAATCAGGCTTCTTACAGAACTCATTAAAAAGTGCAACCAGATGTATAAACATGTAATTATTTCTGGTGACTTTAATGCAAAAAGCAAACTTTGGAGAAACAGAGTGGACAACAGTGCGGGTGAGATCCTAGAAAAATGCATGTGGTATGAAAATCTGATTTGTGTTAATGATGGAAATCCCACAAGGAGGAACAGTGAAAGCGTTATTGATTTGTTTTTAATTACACCCCAACTTAATAAGGATGTGAAGTTATGTTCAACTTTAGTACAGGAGAACGTACGTTCGGACCACATAGCTGCCTTCTAGATCTTGAAGATAATTTGGAACAAAATAAAATCGAGGAAGAGAAATTCTTTATAAAGGGCACTGATTTCCAGCAGTGGAAACAAACCACACAGATAGAGTTCCAGAAATGGATGGATCATACCAATAATGATAGTGACATTGAAATGGTATACCAGTCCTTTCTGGAGGTATTTCAAAGGTGTATGCTTGACTGTGTGCCAAAAAGAAAAGTAACTATAAACGACAGAAGGACAAGACAGCCGTGGGTGAGTGATGAGGTTAAAATGGCAAAAGCAGTTTTAAATAAATCCAAAAAGATCTTCAAACAGAGAAGAACACCAATGAATTTTCAAAAGATAAAGGAATGTGAAGAGAAGTATGACAAAGTGGTAGACAAGGCTAAGGATGAGTGGGTGAACTCACTATGTGAAAAGATTGATCGGAGTTCTAATCTAAAAGAAAAGTGGAGATCTTTTAAGCAGCTCACCTCCTATCAAATAGAAGATTCCAGTGATATCCTCCCTCTGGTTGACAGCAATGGACGGGTAGTTTTTGAAAACAAAGATAAAGCCAGTATCCTTCAACAAAACTTCTTTGGTGGTAAACACTTGGAAAATATTGCTTTTGATGAGGCATTTAAAAAGGAGATAGAAGATGAACTACAGAACTTTAAATCAACAGCTGTGAAAAGCTCAGAAGAAGATTTTTTAAGTAGAAGTATAATGTACAATGAAGTTGAGGCGGTCTTACAATCGCTGAAAAGAGGCAAGGCACCCGGGCCTGATAATATCTATACAGACCTCCTTTTGAATGCCAGCCGATCACTGATTGAGGCTATTGTACAACTCTTCCAAATGTCATGGATTAAAGGCACACTGCCACAGCTGTGGAAAACTGCAAATGTCAAATTCCTAAAAAAGCATGGAAAAGACTCATATCACAAAGCCGGTTCATATCGACCAATAAGTCTCACAAGCGTCTTGGGAAAATGTATGGAAAAAATAATTCAGTCTCGATTGTATTCTTATGTTGAACACCACAATATCATTGATCCAGAACAGGAAGGTTTTAGAAAAACTAGAAACACTACCCATGCCCTCTTGAGGATAGTACAAAATACTGTTGATGGTTTTAACAACAATGAAGATACATTGGCAGTCTTCTTAGATATGGAGAAGGCCTTTGATACGGTGTGGAGGAATGGTCTTTTGGTCAAACTGTACAGATTGGGAATCAAAGGAAGAATATGGAGATGGATTGCTAGTTTCCTATCAGATAGGACAGCTAGATGTTACATCAATGGAACATTGACTGATGGATTCTCTACTGACATGGGATTACCACAAGGCTCAGCACTCTCACCTCTACTCTTTAACCTTTACCTGACTGATATGTTCAAAAACACCAACTGCAACAATGTCAAATTCGCAGATGATGGCACCATTTGGAAAACAGGAAAAGACAGTAATCAACTTGTAATATGTATTAATAAAGATCTAGAAAATATACATGAATGGACTAGGAAGTGGAGAATGAAGCTAAACAAAGATAAAACAGAGTACTGCTTTTTTACCAAGAACAAAGATCCATCAGGAAATATTGATATTAGACTGGACAATGAAACTGTCAGTAATTCTGAAAATCCCAAACTCCTTGGAGTAATTTTAGACAGACATCTCACCTTTAAGAAACACATTGAAAGTATAGAAAAGAAATGCAATAGAAACCTATCATCCTTAGTGTCAGTTAGTAAATCCGAGAAAATTAGTCTAAAACACTTAGTAAGCCTATACAGAAGTATGGTCCTGCCACAACTGGAATATGCTGCACCTGTATGGCAAATTGCAAACTGCCAACCTTTAGAACAGATTCAAAGGAAAGGTCTTTCAGCATGTCTCGGACTACCAAGCACCATCAGTAAGGATGCAGCTGAGGTTTTGACTGGGGTTCTGCCACTAGATCTTAGGAGAGAAGAGTTGAGCATAAGAGAATGTGGAAAGATTCTTGCCAAAAACAAAAGTCAAAACATTGCCTCATGCATGGCCAAATACAGAGAAGAACACGTAGATCTCCATGAAAAAAATCAGTCCCCTTTAGGAAGAATGCTAATTCAACTGGAGGATATGAAATCACTGACTGACATTACAATAAATTCCATTGAACCAGAATTCTCATACCTTGAATACCTTCAGCCATCCCGCACAAGACCTGAATACTGGAACAATCTGGGATCTTCTAAAAACAGATCTAAAAAGCAAGAAAATGAAGCAAAAGACCTCATTTCTAACATCCTTTTATCAATAGACCATAAAACAGCAGTTGCATTCACAGATGGGTCATGTTTGGGAAATCCTGGTCCATGTGGAGCTGGAGCATGTATTTTTCTACCAAATTCAGATCTTCTAGAACTAAAACAGCCAGTATCCAGGTCATCATCAATCTTAGTTGGTGAATTGGTGGCAATAAAAATAACACTACAGGCTATCATTGAAGAAGCCAAGAAGTTGAATCTACATAAATTGATGATTTTGAGTGATAGCCAGTCTGCTGTTGGAATTCTGCAACTTGGATGGGAAAACAAAAATTACAAACACATTTCATCAGAAATCCTCCAGCTCCAAAAACAACTAGAAGCCATGGACATCCATGTCCAAATTGACTGGACCCCTGGCCATGCAGGAATAAGTGGTAACGAAACAGCAGATAGACTAGCAAAGGAAGCAGCAATAGAAGCAAAGACCATGTCAGATGATGGAAGAGTTACGAGTCAAGAGGAGATTAGGAAAGGAGCCTTGGATTCTGTTTGTATTAAGTGGCAGAGGAGGTGGGAAATTGCAGAGGGAGGTCGACACTTATTTCAATACAGAGACAAGGTCAAACCCAAATCTATCAGTTTTCAGGGATGCACCAAGCAGGCAAACATTCTCCAACTCCAGAGTGGGTATTGCTTAAATGAATACCTGCACAAAGTTGGACTAAAGGACACGCCATTTTGCACCTGTGGAGCCCCAGAAACTGTACCACATTTTCTATCAGAATGTCCGTTATATGAAGCCATCAGAGAAATACACAAGGAAAAGTTATTCCTTAGCACAGGAATAATAGAATTCAACAGCGCACTCTTGTTAACTGAACAAAAAGATGACCCGTATCAAGATTTCAGAAAAATGCTGTCAGAAACGTTAAATGACTACATTGAGGCATCAGGCAGACTAAATTAATAACTAGGTTCTACTAAATGAATAAGTATTTTTTTTTTTTTGTTTTTTTGTTTTTTTTTTTTTGTTTTGTTTTTTTTTTATGTGTGTGTGTTCTATTAATTTCAAAACATAGCAGCCGATTTCACATTTACGTATCATATACCTGTGAGTTTTTAAGTGTTTATACCTGAGGATGACGTCATTACCGGAGTGTTAAATCGGCCATTGAAGGCTGTGAACCAACCAACCAACCAAGACTCCATGTGATATTTATTGCGTTATAGCTAAATTTATCTGAAGAATGTTTCATACATATATCGATTTACAATCAATAAAACAAAAAACTCTGACATAGTAATAAAGTTCTTCTTAATCGTCGATTATTCCAAGCATATTAAAGTAGTATAGTATTCGACCTAATCAATTTCGGATACTAAGTAAAAGAGAAATATTGGAACAAATTTTGTAAAAACCAATATTTGAATATATTCGAACATTGAAAACGAATATTCGAACATCAAATTCCTTATTCGTTTCTGGCCCAAGTTTTTTTTAATACGAGTTCACATTTTTCAGTTTTGGTTGCAAAAGAATTGAACAACTTCAACTGAGTTCATGCAATGAACACTCCTTGTAAGTTTTAATGCTCTATAAATAGCAAAAAGATTTTCTTTTGTTCTTCTGTTGAAGTATATATTATACCTAATTAATAAACTATTTTAAGGGCCATTACTCTGGTGTTACTGATTTGGTTGGAAAAAAGTGTGTGCCAGCACCATCCTATACAGATGATACATATTTGTGTTGAAAGAAATAAAACTATATAGACCATTCCATAACTGATATAGTGACCACCGCCATTATGAAGATCATAATAGTGACCGTCCGCTATTAAAGGACTGCTAAATTTCGCTATGATGCTAAAGTTCCGTATAAATCTGTATAACTTTAGCACATTTCAAGGTGACATACTGCCTTATATCGCGTGAATTTTGTTTCAGAATTAACATCATTTTAATGTATATAATTACTCTTTTGTATGTTTTATTCCTTACTTGAACATATTATTAACTTGAATTAATTAACACATGAAACTGTTAAAAAAGACCATGGCTGTTCAAAGTGGAAGCTTGCGTTGTGTGAACCACATATAATATGTGTAAAACACAGATAATATTGAAAGCACTGTTTTCCTTTTCGAAAGTTGAACTGTGATTTCTATTAATTTAACAACTCTGAAAGCTTACAAGATGGAAACAATGACAAAATTAAACATCTCGCTCATCAACCGCATGATCACTCTATTTTAACTAAAACCTGCTTTATTCTTTGATACAGTTTCAAACAATACTTGACAATAAATAGGCATTATTTACTGTCTTTTGTCATTCGCAGTGTCCTGTGGTGAAGGAATGTGGTTACGTAATATAGGGATATCATACTGTCTTTGCTTTGATAAGTCACCGTTAATTGTCATTGTCGGTCTTGCTTGATCAGTCACAGTAAAACACTGTAATAACGAAATTTGCTCTTGAGAAAATGCCTGAAGGCTACAAAACATGGGCTTTATTTGTTCCTGATTGTTATATGAAATTTAAGAATATATATTCTTTCTTACAAGCAATATTTTCAAGACCGTGTTAAATTTAGCATCTGTTGCCATATGGACCTTTTTTCCTATTCTTTATTTCTTGCATTTCAGAAATCTGGTTTTGCAAAATATTGATAACAACATGTGAGTTTGTGTATGTAGAAATAAAATAATAGCTGCAAGCTACACATTTGTAAGATATTGATCTTACAGTAATGCGTTTGCTTTTCTTCTTATTATTTTTAACATTATTGTTGATGGTATTTCTTGTAATATGGAAAACAAAATTATTATGACACCTATGTAACTGTACCAATATGTCATTTTTAAAAGCAGTTTTTCATGAAATTGTGATAAAAAATATTAATCTACTGGAGAATATCACAAGACCTTTATTTAACAGTTCAATAGATTCAGATGTCAGCAAAAATTCGTTTACAAATTTACTTTTTTCAGTTAAAAGATCTTGGGATAGATCTTTGCTGGTAATAAATGTCCCATGTATCTGTTTCTCTAACATATAACGTCACAATCACATAAGAGCTATTAGAATGGGACTTTTTCTAAGCTCCACATTATAAAACTGCTTCGATCTGCGCAGTCCCTTAATGGCAGACGCAAGGGAGGTAATCAGGTAGGTACTTATTTCTGGAACGGTCTATTAGATGATATGCCTTATATATTGTATAGTAAATTATTCTAAGACCCTTAACTCTGGTGTTACTAACTTGATCAGAATGAACTTAAGGCCTGCACTGTCCCATACTGATGTTATATATTTGTGTTGAATGCAATTAAATTCCATCCATTGGTTACTGAGTTATGGCTCCAGACAAACTGTATGCATATAGAAAAAGCTCTATAACACAGACAAATCGATTGACGGACAATGCCAAAACAATATCCATCACCATTTGGTCGGGGATAACAAACTTGGTAGAGGTCCACTACACATGCTTCATGCCAAATTTCAGAACTCTGGGCATCGTGATTTCAGTGAAGAATTTTTATATTTATTTCTATGAGTAACATGTGACCCCTAGGATGGGGCCAACAGTGCTAAAATGAGGTAAAAACCAATTTTTGAAGGTCTCAGCATTGCAGTTTTTGACAAGAAGATTCTTGAATAATTTGCCTTATAAGACTATATAAAACATTTTATCCCTGGGACATAATTTAAACAAATTTGGTGGAAGTCCACTAGAAAATGCTCCACACCATATTTCAAACCTCTGGGCCTGGAAATTGTTGACAAGAAGATTTTTTCGTTTTTCATTCTTGTTCCATAGCAACAGAGTTCTGCATGGAATGGAATGCTTTCAACAACTTTAGTAGACACTGATGCAAGGAAAAATCCTGCAAAGTTTCAACATCTAATGAGAAGATACTGTTTAAATAAAAAAGTTGATAATGCACACTACACTGATGCATGATGCACGATGGACACAGGGCAATCAAAAAAGCTCACATAAGCTAATAATGCATATTGTCCACATGATAGATAAATAAAATCTCTAGCTTTATGTTGTGAAGTGACATACTGCTGTAACACAATATCTCGATGCACAAGCCTGCATTCTGTACTGCACTCAGGTATAAGGAATGAATGTAGTTATACTAAACTCACGATCATTACTTTGCACACAAAAAGAATGCCTGGTCTGCAAACCCATTACACATCCATGATTTCCAACTGGCTTCTTACATTCACTCCAGCTGGACATTTTCCAGTATGTTCTGTAACAAAGAATTAATTGGATAGCTTGTGAGAATCTTCAAAGCATAAAATGAGTCCATGCACTCCATGTCCTGAAGAGGTGACAGTCATTGAATTTTGTTTGTTTAAAAAGCTATATGTAATAAAGCCATTACACCTTAACATGCTTAGAACCTTTTCTTTTCACAAGTAATGATAACTACAAAGGTAATAACTACCATTTGTGTATACTCCTTCCTACAGCCTAATAAACAAGAGGGCCATGATGGCCCTAAAGCACTCACTAGATTATATTGAAATATGTCAAAAATCTCTGATTTTTCTCACAAAACTTCCAACATAGACAAACAAGAGGGCCATGACCGCACACCTAAATACTTTGCCTTTGGGTCTGCTGTTGAGCAAACATAAAAGCTTTTTAAAGATTCTCCCTATGTAAATCTATATGAATTCAAGTGACCCCCAGGGTAGAGCCAATTTTCACTTAAGGGACATAATTTTAACAAACTTGGTAGCTGACCACTATCTAATGCTCCATTAAAAATATCTAAGTTCTAGACTTTGTGGTTTCAGACAAGAAGTTTTGCCTATATAAGCCTATACAAGAGGGCCACGATGGCCCTGTATCGCTCACCTGAGTATGACTGCTTTTAACAAAGTTGCTATGGACCTGGTTAATTGACTGCAGATGACCCATATTTGAACTTGACCTAAAAATTATTGAAACAATCTCTTTGACAAATTTCAAGGTTATTTGTACTGAAAATGTTACCTCTACAGTGTTAACAATGTTTTTCCATATTTGGGCTCTATGACCTAGTTTTTTAACCTAGATGTCCCATACTCGAACTTGAGCTAGAAATTATCAAAACAATCTCTCTGACAAATTTCCAGGATATTTAGACTGAAAAAGAAGCCTCTACAGTGTTAACAAGGTTTTTCGATATTTATGCTCTGTGACCTAGTTTTTGACCCCAGATAACCCATATCCAAACTTGAGCTACAAATCATCAAAACAATCTTTCTGACAAATTTCAGGACATTTGGACTGAAAATGTAGCCTCTAGAGTGTTCACAAAGTTTTTCGATATTTGGGCTCTGTGACCTAGATGTTTCGACTCCCGATGACCCATATTCAAACTTGACCTAAAAACCACAGAATTAAGCTTTCTGACAAATTTCCAGGTTATCTGGACTGAAAAAGCTATCTTTAGAATGTCAACAAGGTTTTTCCATATTTGGAATCTGTGACCTAGTTTGTGACCCCAGATGACCCATATTTGAACATGATCTAGAAGTCTTCAAGGCAACCTTTCTGACAAATTTCCAGATTATTTGGGCTGAAAATGTAACCTCTAGAGTGTTAACAAGATGTTTCTATTTTTGGGCTCTGTGACCTAGTTTTTGAACCCAGATGACCCATATTCAAATTTGAGCTAGAAATCACAGAAGCAACCTTCCTGACAAATTTCCAGGTTATTTGGTCTAAAAATGTTACCTCTAGAGTGTTAACAAGGTTTTTCAATATTTGGACTGTGACCTAGTTTTTGAACTTAGATGACCCATATTTGAACTTGACCTAGAAATCGTCAAAGCAACCTTTCTGACAAATATCCAGATTATTTGGGCTGAAAATGTAACCTCTAGAGTGTGAACAAGATGTTTCTATTTTTGGGCTCTGTGACTTAGTTTTTGAACCCAGATGACCCATATTCAAATTTGAGCTAGAAATCATAGAAGCAACCTTCCTAACAAATTCCCAGATTATTCGGTCTAAAAATGTTACCTCTAGAGTGTTAACAAGGTTTTTCAGTATTTGGGCTCTGTGACCTAGTTTTTGAACCCAGATGACCCATATTTGAACTTAACGTAGAAATCGTCAAAGCAACCTTTCTGACAAATTTCATGATTATTTGGGCTGAAAATGTAACCTCTAGAGTGTTAAGATTTTTATATTTTTGGGCTCCGTGACCTAGTTTTTGAACCCAGATGACCTATATTTGAACTTGAGCTAGAAATGATTAATAGAACCTTTCTGACAAATTTCCAGGATATCTGGACTGAAAAAGTAGCCTCTAAAGTGTTAACAAAGTTCTTCTATATTTGGGCTCTGTGACCTAGTTTTCCAACCCTGATAACCCCTGTTCGAACTCGTCCGAGATATTAATGAAATAAACATCCTGACCAAGTTTCACGACAATTGAGGCAAAAATGTGACCGCTTGAGTGTTAACAAATTAATTGTTAACGGACAGACGGACGGACGACGGACAAAAGGTGATCAGAAAAGCTCACTCTGTCACTACATGACAGGTGAGCTAACAAAAACAACTGACCCCCAGGGCAGGGCCAAATTTGACACCAGGGGCATAATTTGAACAAACTTTGTAGAGGTCCACTAAGCAATGCTACAAACCAAATATTAAGGCTCAGGACCTCTTGTGGTTTCAGACAAGATGATTTTCAAAGTTTTTCCCATATAAGCTTTTGTAAAATCAATAGACCTCCAGGGCTGAGGGCCAAATTTGACTCTGGGGGTATAATTTGAACAAACTTGGTAGAAGTACGCTAGACAATGCTACATACCAAGTCTTAAGGCTCAGGGCCTTGTGGTTTCAGACAAGAAGATTTTCAAAGTTTTCCCTATATAAGCCTTGGTAAAATCAATTGAACCCTGGGGTGGGGCCAAATTTGACCCAGAGGTATAATTTTTAACAAACTTAGTAGAAGTCCACTAGACAATGCTATGTAACAAATCTTAAGGCTCAGGGCCTTGTGGTTTAAGACAAGAAGATTTTCAGTTTTCCCTATATAAGCCTATGGAAAATCAATCGACCTCCAAGGCAGGACCAAATTTGATCCCTGGGGTATAATTTGAACAAAGTTGATAGAAGTTTACTAGATAATGCTAAGCCTGTGTAAAATTAATTGACTCCCTGGGCGGGGCCAAAATTGACCCCAGGGGTTAATTTAAACAAACTTGGTAGAAGTCCACTAGACAATGCTACATACCAAGCAAGTCTTAAGGTTCAGGGCCTTGTGGTTTAAGATAAGAAGATTTTCAAAGATTTTCCTTTCAGTTGCCATAGCAACCAGAGTTCTTGATGGAATTCAATTCTTTGAACAATTTTGGTACAGCTCATGCAAGGAATATACCAGGCATGTTTCGTTAAAGTTGGCTGAGCGGTTTAGGAGGAGAAGTCGTTAAAGTCAAATTGTTGACGACGCATGATGCACGCCGACAGACGCCAGACAATCAATGATCCCAATCGCTCACCTTTGAGGTGAGCTTATAAGGAAAATAAGCACTTCCTCTTGGTGGCAAAGGTTTTTCCACAGATTAATATAAGCTTCAAAATTTATAACAAGGACATCTAAAAAACATTTGTTCAAGCCACCATTTTCTAGGGAGAAAATGTTTTCAAGTTTCCTATATATCAAATAACAAAAATAATCCCAGCCCCTGGCATCCATGTTCCTTCAAAGAACAATATAAAGTTCACAATTTATATAAATCATCACCCTAAAAAACATATGCCAAAAACTTTTCAAATTGGGCGGGCAGTACCTAAGGAGAATATGTGTCCGATATAGACAAACAAGAGCACCGCTGGGTGGAGCATTATATGCCCGAAGGGTGTTTTCTCTAAGTATGATAAATTGGTGATACAAGGGAGGAAATCTCAGGCTTTAAAATTAAATGACTGCTTTAAATTTTGATTTTTTTTTACCTTTGGCCTACAGACCCCAAAATCAATAGGGGTCATTCACTCAATATGTGCAACCATTATATGAATTTTGAAGTCTCTATGAAAATGGTTGTTGAGTTACGGAGTGTAAATTATTCTAAACTTAAAGTTGTAAGTGCATAAAACATCAACATTGTAATGATGTACAGTCTAACCTGCCCATCCGACCACCTTTCACAAGCGACTGCCTGCCTTATACGACCATTACAAATTCCTCCCGAGCGTTTTTACTCATTAATTTAACTTAGTTCAACGACCTTCTGCGAAACGCGACTACCGACCTTAATATTGCACCACCTTAACGTTGCTATGCGACCGGTAAATGATCAAAACAAGTTTATTGGCTAATCAGTCAGCTGGAAACTTGTCTTTAGTAGGCGGTGATGATAAAGGTGATAATGATAATGATGATTATAATAATAATGAAAATACAGAAACGAATGCCATTTCATGTGCAGAGACAAATGACTTTGCTCTCTCTAAAGGTAGCTCTGACATTATACAACATCTTGCAGAATTCGAGGAACACTTTATTTCTTTGTAGATGGAACTTAAACAAGTCAAAATATCAGACATTTTTATGAATGTTTAAAGCCATACATGGACTGTCAAGTTTTTTTTACAATTTTATTGCACAAGAAACATTTTAATGTACTGTGTATAGTACCGGGGTGAATTTTATTTGTGGAATATTGGCATAAAAAGTCAATGTTATAATTTCCTGTAGCTTTATTCGTATAAAATCATTTTAATGTGCATACATGCAGTATTTACAATGTACATTAACATTTTAAAAAGTACAACATTAAATGTATTGAAAAGAATATGGTGTAGTTCAGATTGTAACATTTCCATCATAAATCCTTAGTTAAGCAACCACCTGTCTTAAGAGACCAAATTTCCTTTCTCCCCTGTGTGGTCTCTTAAGACAGGTTAGACTGTACCAAGTTAATAATCAAACTGATGCACTGATATATTGTTTTGTCATTTATATCACAGCGTTTTCTTTCCCATAACAAATTATTCCGAATGATTTTTGTTAAGACTGTTTTTATTAGTTAATATTCTGGAGGTGTGTTTCAATAGCCAATGAAAAAAAATTGACAAAACATGGAATTTCCCGAACACGAACAATTCGAAACAAACATGGTGAAATGGAAGCAAGAGTACCTAAAATATGATCGATTTAAATGCAAAGCACAAACAAACAATGTAAGTAAAGGGATTTAAATGGGTAAAAATGATGATGTATTATTTACATTTAATATTATCGTTAATTTCTATTCAGACAGTTGTCATGGTGCCGATACCATGTGACTTAGATTGATATGTGTGGGTCTGAAATTTATAAACAAAACGTTGATTGAGGTAACATTTTTTTGTGTTTTTTTTATACATCAAAATTTTTCATCGGATAAAGCTGGGGCCCCACTCCTTTTTGTGACACCAACTGTCCCCAAATGTTTTTCGCAAATATATATATTTTTTTTCAATAATGAGCAACAGCGCATTTTAATTTGCTAAAATTGTGATATGTGTGGAAGCATATCATTAAAGCGATGATAAAACTACCTTTATAGTGTGATTAAGGAATTTATTTTATGTCCGGAGCGAACAATATTTGATACAGAATAAACAATGTGTGTGGAATGCATCTAATTCAACAAGTGAACAAAATAATGCAAAATAATGCAAAAGAGATATGTGTGGAATAGGTTTTTAAAATGATGTGTGTGGAAGCAAAATCTTTACGTGTAACCACTATCAACAGAGCTTATATTAAAATCATTTATGAGCATGGTAACATGTCATGTTTATACAAGATTTTGTTTTTGCTTCGCATTTGTGAGTGAAAGACTAAACCACTTTACTTATAGGCGCTTAATACTTTGGTCACCTATTCATCGCGGACTCTAAATAACCTCTCACTGATAGATAGAAACATATGGAACGCCTGAACTGCCTCTTTATATGATGAATACTAGTTTGTCACGTAGATAAAACAGTTGGTTTTGTGCAATATTTAGTTCGTTATGTACGGAGTTTAGTTCCTTCTGTAGATAAAATACCGTAAACGCTCGAATATAATACGCACTTTTTTTCAAGAATTTTCAGTATCCACAAAGGGGTGCGTATTATACACGAGGGTGGGCCGTCTGACAATTTTTTCCAGCTTGAAAACCCGTAAAATACCGGCCAAAAGTCAATAATTTCTGTCCAAATGATCATCTTTTCTTTTTCGCTGCACCTTCTTTTTGGAGAGCGTTATTAAGGGAGAAAACCAATGTAATAGGTACTGAAAGTACGGTATCGTAAAAGCCGTTAAAAAGCCGTTTTTTCTTTCCTTTTTTATTTTTTTTGTTTTTGTGGTTTTTTTTTTGTTTTTTTATTTTTTTTTCTTTAAATGTATAACTGCTAAAGATTCAATCAAATAACCAATGCTTACCGGTATTATGCCCGTCAGTTTTCGCACTCACACAATTATCAACCAATTAATTTGATAAAGGAGTCGTCCGTATATTGTTAAACAAATATAATAATTAGTGTCGTTTGATGTCGCCATAATTACGAGATGTTTGTTAACACATCCAAAAGGTAATAAGAAGGTGTTGACAGATAATGCCATGTTTATTCGATATTTCCGAAAAAAATAGTTTCTAGCGCTAATTGTCCTTAATGAAATAAATAGTTAAATGCAACCGTAGCGATATTCACGTGATGTAATTGTTACGCGCACCGACAATGGCCGCTTCCTGAACGAAAAACATAGACAAATGGTAACTCTTTTTCCAGGCGAAATTTGTGTGCGTATTATATTCCAATGCAAGCTTTTTTTCCCAGATCCTGAGGCCAGACCAGGGGTGCGTTTTATACACGCTAGCGTACAATATTCGAGCGTTTACGGTAGTTTGTTTTGTGCAGTTATAACTTCGTGATGAACAAAGTTTAGTAAAAAAGTTTCTCAGTATGAGTCAATAATACATGCGTAACTTCACTGACCTTTGACATACTGATCCCAAAATGTATAGGGGTCATCCTATCAATGTGTGAAATCATGATATAAAGTTTAAATCTCTATAACAAATAACTGTCAAGTTACATGGTGGAAATGGTTTCAATGTTAAGGTCACTGTGACCTTCACCTTTGAGCTACTGACCCCAATATCAATAGAGGTCATTCACTCAATGTGGTCAACCATTTCATGAATTTTGAAGTCTCTAAGACAAATGTTTGTTAAGTAACAGAGTGTAAATGATTCTAAACATTTAGGTCACTGTGACCTTGACCTTTCACAAACTCACCCCAAAAATGTATAGGAGTTATTAAATCAATGTGTGCAATCATGATGTTAAGTTTGAAGTCCCTATAACAAATGATATTCAAGTTACATGGCGGAAATAGTTTTCAATGTTAAGTTCTATGTGACCTTGACCTCGGAGCTACTGACTCAAAAATCAATAGGGGTCATCCACATAATGTGGGCAATAATCACATGAAGGTAAAAGACTGTAGGCCAAAGAGTACTCAAGTTATCCTCCAGAAACCAAATTGCTAACGGACGGACGGACGCCCTGGACCATAACATAATATGCCCCCTTCAGGCATATAAAAAGGAAAATAATATCCACCCCCCGACACACACACACACACACACACACGCGCACACACACACACACACATACTGCCACTCTGACTGCAAATAGCTATTTTCCAGGTGGGGCCGATTTTGATCCCCAGGGACATAATTTGAACAAGGCAGTCTGAATGACAGCTAAATCCCCTTCCACAGCAGACATGAATGTACTTCTTGACCTTTAACCAACCATGACCTTGATGTTGTGCCATGCATATTATAAGCACATAGTCTCATGATAGTAATTATTTGTGCCAAGTTATTTAAAATCTTCCATAAAGTCAAAAAGTTAGGGAGAACATTTAAGCTTGACCTTGGGGGTAGCAACCTGGAAGTTGGGTTCTGCACATCGTGTCATAGTGGTGATCATTTGTGCAAAGTAAATAAAAAACTTTTCGGAAGCCAAGTTAGTAAGTTATAGAGCAGACGTGAAATGTGGATATTTGACCTTTAACTGTGACCTTTAACTGTGACTTTGACCTTGTGGGAAGCAACCCAATTATTGCGCTCTGCACATCAACTTATAATGGTGATCACTTGTGCCAAGTTATTTAAAAAAATTCAGCGGTTTAAAAGTTATGGAGCGGACACGAAATGTAGACTTTTAACACTTGACCTTTAAGTGTGGCCTTGACCTTGGGGAAAGCAACCCAATTATTGTGCTCTGCACATTGTCTCATAATGGTGATCACTTGTGCCAAGTTATTTCAAAAAATTTTCAGCGGTTAAAAAGTTATGGAGCGGACAATAAAGGGTTACGGACGGATGGACGGAGGCCATTCCTATAATCCCCTCCCCGCTTTGCAACAAACTTGGTAGAGGTTCACTAGACAATGCAACATACAAAATAGCTATGCTCTATGGCATATGGTTTCAGATAAGAAGATTTTCCTTTATAAGCCTAAAATCAAGTGACCCAGGGGCAGGACCATTAATGAACCCAAGGGCATAATTTGAACAATCTTGGTAGAGTACATTTAGATGATGCTCCATGCAAAATATATATGGTCATTCTTCAAAAGAAGAATATTTTACACAAATGGGACACCTGGAGTGGAGCCCATTTTGACACCAGGCAGATAATTTGAACAAACTTGGTAGAGGACCTCTAGCTGATACTCTATGCAAAATATTTGTGCTCCAGAGCATACAGTTTCAGACAAAAAGATTTTTTTTAATTTTTCCTATATAAACCAATGTAGAACCAAGTGACCCCGGGGCAGGGCCATTAATGACCTCAAGATGATGTTCCATGCATAATATCTTAGATATAAAGCTAATGCTTTCTCACAAGAAGATTTTCAAAGATCAAATATTTTATATATACAGGACTTCCTCAGTGGGGCCAATTTTTACCCAAGGGACATAATTTGAACACACTTCATAGAGGTTCACTAGACTGTGCAAGATACAAAATATTTAAGCTCCAGGGCATATGCTTTCAGACAAGATTTTTTAATCTTTCCTAACTTAAGGCTTTGTGGTTTCAAACAATTTTTTTTAAAGATTTCCTTATATTTTTCTATGTAAAAAATGTGATCTCTTGGACTCATAGTGACCACTAAGACATTATTTGAACAACTTTGATAGAGGTCCACTAGAAAATGCATCATGCCAAGTTTTAAATCTCTAGGCCTTGTGGTTTCAGACAAAAAGATTTTTAAAGATTTTCTTCTATATTGCTATATAAAACTTATGACCGCTCGGGTTGGGCCAATAGTGAGCCAAGGGTCATTATTTGAACAAATTTGGTAGAGGTCCACTAGACAATGCTACACACCAAATTTCAGACCTCTGGGCTTAGCAGTTTTAGACAAGAAGATTTAATTTTTTTATTCCTGTTGCCATAGCAACCACGGTTCTTCATGGAATGGAATTCTTTGAACAACTTTGGTAAAGCTTCATGCAAGGAATTTCCTGCAAAGTTTTATCATCTTTCATCAAGTGGTTTAGGAAGAGATGTTGTTTAAAGTAAAAAGCTGACTATGCACGACGGACACAGAACGATCTTAAAAGCTCACCTTGAGCACAAGGTGCTCAGGTGATCTAAAAATGTTACAAAAAAACAATTATTCACATGTAAATATGTCTAATATTCTCTAAACAATATCTTTCATTTACTCCCTTTAATTTCTCCTAAAGTTATTGGACAGGATTGAGTCACAGTACGCTATAATTTTTGTTCTTCTTACTTTTATGATAATATGTTAACAACTCAAGGAAGTGATGACCAGTTGTGAGTATACTGCAGGAAGGATCTAATAATATATAAATATTCTCTTCTACGTCTTTCATACATTCATAAAATAGTAAAATTAGTTATCATCTAGAAGACACTTTTCAAAGTATTATAAAGAAACTTTTTTCAGCAGCAGTAGCAGAACTATTAAATTTTGCTAAAGATTATTTCAGAAATTAAAGGGAGGTAATAACATTATTAATATTTGATTTAGAAGCCTTAACCCTTGGTGACCAAGTTTTTTAACATATCCATAAAATAATCAAATTTCATATACCGGGTCACACAAGGAATGTTTGTGTCAAATTAATTTCAAATTAAGCAAGCAGTTTCATAGAAAAAGATCTAAAGTGTTTCATAGAGGAAAGAAAGGAAAACAAGACAAGTGAACCTGAAGGAGGGTAAATTTTGACCCCATCTGTACAATTCGAACAGTCTTGGTAAAGACTAGACAATGCAAATACCTAAATTCTATGCCTTGTGGTTTCCGACAAGAAGTTTTTTAAATTTCCCATATATAGTGTCTATGTAAAATCAAGTGACCCCTGGGTTGGGGTCTATACTGACCCTTGATTTGAACGAATTTGGTAGAGGTCATTGAATGCTATATACCATTATCTAAACCCCAGGCTTTGTGTTTTCTGATAGGAAAATTTCCCCTATAAAAGTTTATCTAAAATCATGTCCTCCCGGAGCGGGGAAAATATTGACCCTGGGGTCATGATTTGAAAAAAACTTGGTAAATGTACACTAGACCATGCTACATACCACATATCTAAACTCTAGGCTTTGTGTTTTCTGACAAGAAGATTTTTGAAGTTTTTTTTCTATAAAAGTATATGTAACAAGAATTTGTAATAGAGTTACCAACGTCCCCCGCCTGAGGGAAGTTTTACATGAAGCACAAACTTGTCTTACTTCAAAAGATTGAGGTTTGGATCTGGACTTTCAGTGCAAAATCTTGATCAATGCTAGATCTGCACATGCAACAATAAATTCATTAAAGAAATAGAATGAAATAATTCCTGTGTATGTGTCAACAGAAATACATATGTGTAGTAGTTATCACTATTTCAAAACCATAAAATGTGACAAATACAAATCAGTACAAACCATTTAGAAAACAGATAAAATAGTCAGGAAATGGTCGGTGTAAGAAACTGGAACCACTCTACTAGTGCACTGTATGTTATCTGATGTGAAAATCAGGTCCAATGTTCTTCCCAACTGATGAGTTGGCTTTTCAACATATTGTCGAAGTTGATTATCATGACAAAACTTAATCACAACTGGATCATCAGGCATCAAGTAAAAGTCTCCATTAAGTATAATATTATGTGACTTAGGAATAGCATTGACTGCAGATGAGAGGACAGTAAAGAACACATTTTGTTGAATTGCGGTGGTCTGTAATGAACAGCTATGAGAAAGTTTCTACCTTGGTCTGAATTAGGGTCCAAGTTTTCGAAAGGATGTTCCCAACTAAAAGTACAGTACTCACGCAAACTGTCCATTTATGTAAGAGACGCCTTGTTTACTTTGATTTTGTCTGCAGTAAAACTGACTAACTTCAAACAATCACGAGACGTTGCTCTGCTGAGAATTGTATAAGCATGACCCTGCATGACAGACTTCATGTTTGGAGATAGTTCAAGGTCAACAATACAGTGTGTGTAGGTACTTCCCTGAGACTTGTGAGCAGTTAAGCCAAATGCTAAAACTAATGGGTTCATTGTTCTCTCGACAGGAACTGGACATTCAGATGTGAGTAAGAATGTAATAGTGATGGCCTGGATTGGTACACAATCTTTAAAATGTTGTGGACTTCTCTTTTTACTTTCTCTTTCAATGCTTGAATCAGAAAACTTTAAAAATACTATTCCTTTTAATGGCTTTTGTTCATCAATGCTTATGAATTCAACTTTTCCAACAACACCATTTACTAGACGGTCAGGAAGATCAATATTCTTTGTGATCATGACAGGAGCTCCAACAGCTATAGTTAGAGTAGACAGTAATCCCCCTGTTGAGTATATCTGACTGGTGGTTATTTGTACTGAAACAGTGTTAGTATGCTTATCTCTCTTTGAATCTATTGAATGTATAGTTATTTTTCCAGGTAAATCTTCTATCATTTGATTATTGTATGTTCCTGCTTGATCATTAGTTAAAACATATTGACTGTATCATGTGGAAATGAATCAGTTGGAGTATTTTGTAGCTCTTGAAAATTCACAATATCTTCATCAGTGAAGTCACCTGTCCTTACACGAGAAAAAATGGCTGCAAATTCTGGGTCACCATTCTGTCTAACACGATATATACACCCCAACAGACAATGTTGACCTTTAATTATCAAGTGTGACCTTGACCTTGGAGGTAGGGGTATGGATGTCACGAATGACACATCAAAACAAATATCTGTGCCAAACTATTTCAAATTCTGTTGATGAATGGCTTAGTTATGGACCGGACAGGAAAGTGTGACGGACGGACAGACGGCGGGATAGAGCCAATTTCTATATCCCCCTTCTTGACACAAAAGATACCCTATAACAGACCATGTCAAGCTTTGACGTTTAAGAGTGACCTTTACCTTGGAGGCAGGTGTTGTGTATGACATGTCACCTTATTATTGTGAACATTTGTGCCAAGTATTTTCAAAATCCCTTGATGGATGAGGAAGTTCTGGACCGGACATGACATATACACCCCAACAGACAATGTTGACCTTTTAATTATCAAGTGTGGCCTTGACCTTGGAGGTATAGGTATGGATGTCAAGCATGACACATCGTCTAATTATAACAAACATTTGTGCCAAACTATTTCAAATTCTGTTGATGAATGGCTTAGTTATGGACCAGACACAAAAGTGTGACGGATGGACAGAAAGACAGACAGACAGATGGAAGAACGGACAGACGGAGCCCATTTCTATATCCCCCTTTTTTCTTCGAAAAGGCGGGGAACAAAAAACAAGTGACCCCTGGTCGAGCTCCACTAGACAATGCTACACACCAGATATCTAAATGCTAGGCTTTGTGGTATCTGGCAAGAAGGTTCTTAAAGTTTTTCCTACATAAGCACATGAAAAATCAAGTAACTGCTAGGGAAGGGCCAATATTCATCCTTGGATCATGATTTGAACATACATGGTAGAGGTCCACCAGACAATGCTACACACCACATATCTAAATGCTAGGCTTTGTTTTTTTGTCAAGAAGATTTTTGGAGTTTTTCCAATATAAGTATATGTAACAAGAGGGCCATGATGGCCCTGGATCGCTCACCTGATTACTTTTTCTATGGGTTTGCTGTTATGCAAATTTCAGAAGCAAGATTACATTTTTTAATTGAAGATTTGTAGGTGCCCACAAAACAAATACCTAAAGTATCCGTCAATAAAGTATCCGTCAATAAATAAAGTATCTATGACAGAAAGTAGAAAAATCTATTATTAGCTGCAGTGACCTTTACTCAGTGACCTCAATCCCCACCTAAGGGAAGAGGTCCAGGCAAGGAACCTACATACCAAATATATTGGACTATAAATGAAGGCTCTATGCGGTAAAGTACATAAATATAATTTTAGCCTCAGTGACCTTTATCCCTATTTATCTGCCAATAAATTAAGGCATTTGAAAAGACTATTTTCAGCCCTGGTGTCCCATAGGGCAGGGTCAATTTTGACCCCAGGGCCAGGATTTAACAAACTTGGTAGAGGTCTACTATGCCAGATTACACATCAAATATGTTAACACTAGGCCTTGTGATTACTGATAAAAAGATATTTTTTCTACAGTCTTTACAAAATCAAAGTGACCCCTGGGATTGGGTCAGTTTTAACCACAAGAGTATCTTTTGAACAATTTTGGTAGAGGACCTCTAGATGATGCTCCATGCAAAATATCTAAGCATTAGGCCATCTGGTTTCACAGAAGAAGACTTCCAAAGTTTTCACCATGTAAGCACTTATTAAATTAAGTGACCCCCAGGGCGGACCATTTATGTCCCCAGAGGTATAATTTAAACAATCTTCGTAGAACAGCTCTAAATGAACCTGTATGCCAAATATCAACTCCCAATGCATTGCAGTTTGAAACAAGAAGATTTTTTAAGTTTTCCCTTTGCCAAGGTTTATCTACTTTACCTGATAGCGCCTTCAAGGTTTTGGCCAAGTGGTTTAAGAGGAGATGTCGTTTGAGTCAAAATATTGACACACTAACTAACACAAACGACGGACATCATGCGATCACAATAGCTCACCTGAGCACTCCCTGAGTGGGGCCAAAACTGATCCATGGGTCATGACTTGAACAAACTACGTAGAGGTCCACCTGACAATGCTACACACCACATGTCTTATATTTTTTGACAAGAATAATTATTTTTAAAGCCTTTCCTATAAAAGTATATGTACAATCAAGTGACCCCTGGGGCATGGCCAATATTAAACGTAAGTTCATGTTTTGAACAAACTTGGTAGAGGTCCACTAGATAATGCTTCAAATTACATATCTAAACTCTAGGCTTTGTGGTTTCTTACTTGAAGATTTAAAAATAAAATTTCCAATATAAGTATATCCAAAATCAGGTGACACCTGGTGCAGGGCCAATATTGACACTGGGGTCATGGTTTGAACAAAATTGGTAGATGTCATCTAGACAATGCTGCATACCAAATATCTAAGCTTTCGGCCTTTTTGATTCTGACAAGAAGATCTTAAAAAAATACTATTGGTTGCCATGGCAACCAGAGTCATGGCAACCAGAGTTCTGCATGGAATGGAATTCTTTGAACAAATCTCTGTAGAACAATCCTGTGAAGTTTCATAAAAATAAGCCCAGTAGATTTTCAGAACAAGATTTGAATGGACGCCTGATGGCAGGACAGACTGACGCTGGACAGTGAGTGATCCCAATACCTCACCCTGAGCACTTGCTCAGCTGAACTAAAAATCAGCTAACCGATTGGGTGGGGTCAATATTGACTCCCAATAATTTGAAAATTCTTGGTAGAGGTCCTCTAGATAAAGCTCCATGCAAAATATCTAAGCCCAAGATCTTATGGTTTCATAACAGAAGATTTTCAAAGTGTTCCCTATATAAGCCTTTTTTAAATCAAGTGACCCCCTGAGTGAAGCCACTAATTACCCCAGCGGCATGATTTGAACAATCTTTGTAGAGGTGAACCTGTATGCCAAATAGAGAACACCAAGGCACAGAATTTTTTATTTAATTTTCCCTATAAATGTCTATGTAAAATCACATTGTCCCTGTGGGCAAGGTCAATTCTGACCCTGGGACCATGGTTTGAATGTCCTTGGTAGATATCCACTAGACAATGTAACATGCCAAATATTTTAGCCCTAAGCCTCGGGTTTTATATAAGAAGATTTTTGAAGTTTTCCCTATATAAGCCTATATGAAACGTGGCTCCTGGGGCAGGGTCAAGTTGACCCTAGGGCCATGATTTTAACAAACTTGATAGAGGTCCACCAGAAAATGATACATACAAAATATCTTAGCCCTATCCTTGTAGTTTCAGAGAAGAAGATTTTCACATTTTTCCTTATAAATAAGCCAATTTTAACTCTAGGGCCATGATTTGAACAAACTTGGTGGAGAACCAGTAGACGATGTTGTATGTCAAGATCTTGGCTCAATGCAGTTTCAGACAAAAAGGTTATTAAATTTTCACTTTTGGCTACTGTGGCCCAGATCTACAATGGACTGAAACTATTTGAAAAGCATTGATGGAGCTTCATGCAAGTATCACTCTAAGCAAGTTTTATTAAATTTGACCTGATGGGTTTAGAGGAGATGTTTTCTGAAGTAATTGTTGATGACAGATAACGGACAGATGATAGACAATCATCAATCCTAAAAGCTCACATGACCACTTTCTGCTCAGGTGAGCTAAAGACTAAATAACCCAGACTTGATGCTGTAAACCACTATAACAACATTTGATTTGTGAAGCTCACCTTACACATGCATCCTCTTCATCTGATTGCAGTGGGAAGTAATGAATAAGATTTGGGCATGGTTTGCCAGCTCCAAGTGGGATCTGCAACACACTGCGAGACCGGACCATGTAGCCTTGGCTGCGTGATCCATCCTGTCTTACACAGCTGGAGTTGTGTGGTGACCACTGGGACCATTCAGACAATATACAGTCTTGTGGAATGATGCAAGTCTGACTGCTGATGAGATGAGATACAGTTGGACGTAAATGTTCCACACAATGCCTGAAAACAAAGAGAAATGTGTACAAATTCTACTTTCTGTTTCATCACTGAAACCAGTGCCATATTTGAGAATTTACCTGCATAAACAGACACTTGACAAATGTATAGTTTTATAACATGAAAAGGCTACCACTTGGCCCTATTTTTAAATACAAGAGATCCAAGACTGATGTTAAATTTTTTTCGTGCTCAACGCTGTTACAGAATGAAATTAAATTAACCTGTTTTATACAGACCAACAGAAAGGGAATAATACTTTCAGTGAAATTAGATAAGTTTAGAAGTAAACGAGTGGTAGAACTCAATGACATAGCTGCATGCCTTTATAAGGAGCAACCATGAAAAACCTTGATGCATTCTGCCTTGATAACCTCTTACCATTTTATTAGCTCACCTGTCACGTAGTGACAGAGTGAGCTTTTCTGATCACCTTTTGTCCGTCGTCCGTCCGTCCGTCCACAATTAGTTTGTTAACACTCTAGTGGTCACATTTTTGCCTCAATTGTCATGAAACTTGGTCAGGATGTTTGTCTCATTAATATCTCGAACGAGTTCGAACATGGGTTATCTGGGTTGGAAAACTAGGTCACAGAGCCCAAATATTGAAAAACCTTGTTAACACTCTAGAGGCTACTTTTTCAGTCCAAATATCCTGGAAATTTGTCAGAAAAGTTCTATCAATGATTTCTTGCTCAAGTTCTAATATGGGTCATCTGGGTTAAAAAACTAGGTCAAGGAGCCCAAAAATAGAAAAATCTTGTTAACAGTCTAGAGGTTACATTTTCAGCCCAAATAATCTGGAAATTTGTCAGAAAGGTTGCTTTGACGATTTCTAGGTCAAGTTCAAATATGGATCATCTGGGGTCAAAAAACTAGCTCACAGAGCCCAAATATTGAAAAACCTTGTTAACACTCTAGAGGTAACATTTTAAGACCAAGTAATCTGGAAATTTGTCAGGAAGGTTTCTTCTATGATTTCTAGCTCAAGTTCGAATATGGGTCATCTGGGTTCAAAAACTAGGTCACAGAGCCCAAATATTGAAAAACCTTGTTAACACTCTAGAGGTAACACTTTCCAGCCCAAATAATCTGGAAATTTGTCAGAAAAATTGCTTCAAAGATTTCTAGCTCAAGTTCGAATATGGGTCATCTGGGTTCATAAACTAGGTCACAGAGCCCAAAAATAGAAAAATCTTGTTAACACTCTAGAGGTTACATTTTTAGCCCAAATAATCTGGAAATTCGTCAGAAAGGTTGCCTTGAGGATTTCTAGATCAAGTTCGAATATGGGTCATCTGAGGTCACAAACTAGGTCACAGAGTCCAAATATAGAAAAACCTTGTTAACCTTCTAAAGGTAACATTTTCAGTCCAAATAATCTGGAAATTTGTCAGAAAAGTTCTATCGATGATTTCTAGCTCAGTTTTGAATATAGGTTTTCTGGGGTCAAAAACAAGGTCACAGAGCCCGAATGTAGAAAAACCTTGTTAATGCTCTAGAGGTTACATTTTTAGTCCGAATGTCCTTGAAATTTGTCAGAAAGGTTGTTTGAATGATTTCTAGCTCATATTTGGATATGGGTCATCTGGGATCAAAAACTAGGTCACATGGCCCAAATATTGAAAAACCTTTTTAACACTCCAGAGGTTACATTTTCAGTCTAAATATCCTGGAAATTTGTCAGACAGGTTTTTTTGATGATTTTTACCTCAAGTTGGAGTATGGGTCAGCTTGGGTCAAAAACTAGGTCACAGAGCCCAAATATGGAAAAACCTTGTAAACACTCTAGAGGTAACATTTAAATTCCAAATAACCTGGAAATTTGTCAGAAAGCTTAATTCTATGGTTTCTAGCTCAAGTTTGAATATGAGTCATCTGGAGTGGAAAACTAGGTCACAGAGCCCAAATATAGAAAAACTTTGTAAACACTCTAGAGGCTACATTTTCACTCCAAATGTCCTGGAAATTTGTCAGAAGGGTTGTTTTGATGATTTGTAGCTCAAGTTTGGATATGGTTTATCTGGGGTCAAAAACTAGGTCACATAGCCTAAATATCAAAAAACCTTGTTAACACTCTAGGGGCCACTTTTTCAGTCCAAATATCCTGGAAATTTGTCAGAGAGATTGTTTGAATAATTTCTAGGTCAAGTTCAAATATGGGACATCTAGGTTAAAAAACTAGGTCTTAGAGCCCAAATATGGAAAAACCTTGTTAACACTCTAGAGGTAACATTTTCAGTACAAATAACCTTGAAATTTGTCAAAGAGATTGTTTATATAATTTCTAGGTCAAGTTCGAATATCGGTCATCTGGGGTCAATTAACCAGGTCCATAGCAACTTTGTTAAAAGCAGTCATACTCAGGTGAGCGATACAGGGCCATTATGGCCCTCTTGTTGTTGGACTTCTGTAACCCTTGATCTACATCACTTATTCAAATTTAGTTGTCTTACATTTCGGTGTTTGTAAACAATGTCACTGGACTTCAATCCGATAATCTGATTGGCTCAAATGTTGCGCAACCAGGAAGTTTGGAACTGCACATTTCACTTGTTATACAATGCGTGCAAAAGGGATCATTATTCATTATTGACGTTTTATCAAATACGACATAATCATGTAAATTCGGCAAGAAACCCGTTTAAAATTACGTTTTCACATTATATACATTATTAAACCTGATATTCAAGCAGGCAATAATGATTGTTTTATTAGATGTCATGAAAATGCTTACGTGAAATAACAAACTGATCCTTAGTGCCAATCAAAGGGAACAGTTATTTTGTGTTCAGGTCGTCAATCAGATATTTCAACCTCCTGTATTCTATATTTCAGGATACAAGAACAAACAAACAAACAACAAGGGGGCCAGTGGCCCCAAAGCGCTCACCTGAGGACAGACTGGTATTTGTGTTTCATGTTAAATATCTAAGCTCTAGCATTCTTACTTTCAGAGATCACTTTTTTATATGTATATAAAGAAAACCCATGACCCCAAGGGCAGGGTCAATTTTGACCCTAGGGCCATACTTGAAACAATGTCTGTAAAGGTCCACAATGTTTCATGCCAAATGTCTAAGCTCTAGCCTTTAAAGCTTCAAAGGAAAATTTTCTTATAAGTTTTTACTATATGCAAATAATGAATATCTATGACCCCCGGGCAGGCCCAATTTTTACCCCAGATATAATTTGTACAAACTTGGAACAGGTTCACTAGACAATATTTCATGCCAAATAATTAAGCTTAAGGTTTGTCATTTCAGAGGAGAAGAATTTTTAAGTCTTTACTTTATACATATATGGAAAACCTATGACCCCCTGGGACGGGGCCAATTCTGGCACTTAGTAGGGGCATAATTTGAACAACTTTCGTAGAGGACCTATAGATGATGTCATATACCAAATATCAAATCTCTAGCCTTTGTCATTTTAGAGGAGAAGATTTTTTAAGTTTTTACTATATACATATAAGGAAACCCTATGACGCCCTGGGGCGAGGCCAATTTTGGTACTAGGGGCATAATTTGAACAACTTTGGTAGAGGACCTATAGATGATATCATATACCAAATATCAAATCTCTAGCCTTTGTCATTTCAGAGAAGGAGATTTTTTATGTTTTTACTATATACATATAAAGAAAACCTGACCCCCCTGGGGCGGGACCAATTTTGGCACTAGGGGCATAATTTGAACAACTTTGGTAGAGGACCTATAGATGATGTCATATACAAAATATTAAAGCTCTACCCTTGGTCATTTCAGAGGAGAAGACTTTTTTTAAGGTTTTTACTATATACATATAAGGGAAACCTGACCCCCTTGGGCAGGACCAATTTTGGCACTAGGGGCATAATTTGAACAACTTTCATAGAGGACCTATAGATGATGTCATATACCAAATATCAAATCTCTAGCCTTTGTCATTTTAGAGGAGAAGTTTTTTTTAGGTTTTACTATATACATATAAGGAAAACCTATGACCCCCTGGGGCGGGACCAATTTTGGCACTTAGTAGGGGCATAATATGAACAACTTTCGTAGAGGACCTATAGATGATGTCTAGCCTTTGTCATTTTAGAGGAGAAGGTTTTTGAAGTTTTTACTATATACCTATAAGGAAAACCTAACCCACCTATAAGGCTTTTACTATATACATATAAGGAAAACCTATGACCCCCTGGGGCGGGGCCAATTTTGGGACTAGGTACATCATTTGATGTCATATACCAAATATCAGAGCTCTTGGCCTTGTACTTTCTGACAAGAAGATTTTTTTAATTTGCATTTTTGAAACTTCTTTTTTGGTCCTGTGACCTACTTATGTAACAGACCAGAACCATTTGAACAACTTTGAAAGGGGACCACCCAAGGATCATTCCTGTGTAGTTTGGTTAATGTGCAGTCATTGGTTTCAGAGGAGATGTTGTTTTTATGAAATTGTTGACGACGCACGACAACAGACGCCAGACACAGGGTGATCACAAAAGCTCACCATGAGCACGTTGTGCTCAGGTGAGCTAAAAACATTTTGGTTGTCTACTTTTTTTCACATGACTGACATCCTTTTTTAAGAAACAAATCGTGTTTTCATAAACTGCAAAAAATTAGTTTTAAAAAATCAATCACATAAAGATGCAGCCCTTCTGGGCTGCATCAACAATAATTATGTGGATCAACCGACAAACCTACTCAACTTTGTTGGTCTGCAAAATTGTACATCTGCTCCAAACTTCATGGACACAGCTTCAATTACAGTAAGTAGGTCTGAAGTTCAGTCAATTTCAGCTGAACTCAAAGATGAGATCCACATGCAAAATTAGAAATTAAGTTTAAAAAAAAGTAAAAAAACAAGGGGGAGGGGGGCAGGGCATGTGCCTATGCAGACAAAAAATGAAAGAAAAAGAAACTTCCCTCAATTCACACCGTCACATGATTTTAAACAAAACACAACACAGTCTAAGTTTCAATATCAAATTGCAATTTGTAACTGAAGCACTTGGGTAACTGATGAAATCATCAACGTAAACAATATATCCTATCATATCTTATATTTCACAACTAATTATTATATTTTCTCAAGAAAATATAAACAGTTATGCCATTTAACAATTTCACAATTACAGATCTGTTCAAACTCTACCAATAAATAACAAGAGGGCCATGATGGCCATAGATCGCTCACCTGAGTATTTTGGCTGTAGGTTTGCTGTTAAGCAGTATTTCATGTTTTAATTGAAAATATGTAAGTAATGTAAATATAAATATGTAAACATGTAAAATATCAGCCAATAAAAACAGGCTCTATAACAAAAAGTAGAAATATCTATCATCAGCTTTAGTGACCTTGACCTTAACCCAGTGACCTCAAACCCTACCAATGGAATATAGGATCCATGCAGGGAAAAATTTGCTGTAGCTTTAAAACAAAAAGTAGGTCAAAAATATAGGTCACGCTATGATGATTTTGAAATCGGAACAAAAAACTGTAAACATGGTCCAAATTTCATTGACATAGCTCCAAAAACAAAAAGTAGGTCAGTAGGTCAAAAATATAGGTCATGCGATGACATTTTTGAAATTGGAACTAAAAACTGTACACATGGTCCAAATTTCATTGCAATATCTCCAAAAACAAAAAGTAGGTTAGTAGTCAAAAATATAGGTCATGCGATGACATATTTGAAATCGGAACAAAAAACTGTACACCTGGTCTAAATTTCATTGACATAGCTCCAAAAACAAAAAGTAGGTCAGTAGGTCAAAAATATAGGTCAAGCTGATAAAATTTTTGATATCGAAACGAAAAACTGTGCACATGGTCCAAATTTCATTGTTGTATCTTTAAAAAAAAGTAGGTCAGTAGGTCAAAAACAGAGGTCATGCGATGACATTTTTGAAATCAGAACAAAAAATTGTACACATGGTCCAAATTTCATTGTCATAACTCCAAAAACAAAAAGTAGGTCAGTAGGTCAAAATTATAGGTCATGCGATGACATTTTTGAAATCGAAACGAAAAACCTGTGCAAACGGTCCAAATTTCATTGCTGTAGCTAAAAAAACAAGAAGGCCATGATGGCCCTAGATCGCTCACCTGATTATTTTGGCTGTAGGTTTGCTGTTAAGCAGTATTTCATGTTTTAATTGAAAATATGTAATTAATGTAAACATAAATATGTAAACATGTAAAATATCAGTCAATAAATACAGGCTCTGTGAAAAAAAGTAGAAATATCTATCATAAGCTATGGTGACCTTGACCTTAAACCCAGTGACCTCAAACCATACCCACGGAATATAGAATCCATGCAGAGAAAAATTTGCTGTAGCTTTAAAACAAAAAGTAGGTCAAAAATATAGGTCATGCAATGACATTTTGAAATCGGAACAAAAAACTGTACACATGGTCCAAATTTCATTGCCATAGCTCCAAAAACAAAAAGTAGGTCAGTAGGTCAAAAATATAGGTCATGCGATGACATTTTTGAAATCGGAACAAAAAACTGTACACATGGTCCAAATTTCATTGACATAGCTCCAAAAACAAAAAGCAGTTCAGTAGGTCAAAAATATAGATCATGCGATTACATTTTTGAAATCGAAACGAAAAACTGGGCACATGGTCCAAATTTCATTGCTGTACCTAAAAAACAAAAAAGTAGGTCAGTAGGTCAAAAATATAGGTCACGTGATGACATTTTTGAAATCGGAACAAAAAACTGTACACATGGTCCAAATTTCATTGCCATAGCTCCAAAAACATAAAGAAGGTCAGAAGGTAAAACATTTAGGTCAAAGATTATGTTTTTGAAATCATCTTGAAAAAAAGTACAAATGGTCCAAATTTTATTGCCATAGTGAAAAACTTAAAACATGAGATAAAAAAAAAAATTTCGGGGGAGTGACCCGAATCAGAAGGGGGTATGACCCCACTGTGGTCACTGTGCATATCTAAGCTCCATGCCTTGCGGTTTCTGACAAGAAGATTCTTAAAGTTCCCCAGGGCGGGGCCAGTTCTTACCCCACGGTTATTATTTAAACAATCTTGGTAGAGGTCCACTAGATGATGCTCAACACCAAATCTCTAAGCTCCATGCCTTGCGGTTTCTGACAAGAAGATTTTTAAAGTTTTCCCTATATAACTCTATGTAAATCAAGTCATCCCCAGGGTGGGGCCAGTTCTGACCCCAGGGTCATAGTTTGAACAATATTTGTAGAGGTCCACTAGATGATGCCTCATACCAAATATCTAAGCTCCAGGCCTTGTGGTTTCTGACAAGAAGATTTTTGAAGTTTTCCCTATATAACTCTTTGTTAATCAAGTGACCCCCAGGGCGGGGCCAGTTCTGACCCAAGGGTCATTTTTTAACAATCTTGGTAGAGGTCCACTAGATGATGCTCAACACCAAATCTCTAAGCTCCATGCCTTGCGGTTTCTGACAAGAAGATTTTTAAAGTTTTCCCTATAT
Organism: Cyclina sinensis; assembly: GCA_012932295.1. NCBI lineage: Eukaryota > Metazoa > Mollusca > Bivalvia > Venerida > Veneridae > Cyclina > Cyclina sinensis. Next base: position 19,890,581 of record JAAONU010000002.1, read on the forward strand.
AACTCTATGTAAATCAAGTCATCCCCAGGGTGGGGCCAGTTCTGACCCCAGGGTCATAGTTTGAACAATATTTGTAGAGGTCCACTAGATGATGCCTCATACCAAATATCTAAGCTCCAGGCCTTGTGGTTTCTGACAAGAAGATTTTTGAAGTTTTCCCTATATAACTCTTTGTTAATCAAGTGACCCCCAGGGCGGGGCCAGTTCTGACCCAAGGGTCATTTTTTAACAATCTTGGTAGAGGTCCACTAGATGATGCTCAACACCAAATATCTAAGCTCCATGCCTTGCGGTTTCTGACAAGAAGATTTTTAAAGTTTTCCCTATATAACTCTATGTAAATCAATTGACCCCCAGGGCGGGACCAGTTCTGACCCTAGGGTCATAATTTGAACAATCTTTGTAAAGGTCTACTAGATGATGCCTCATACCAAATATCTAAGCTTCAGGCCTTGTGGTCTCAGACAAGAAGTTTTTTAAAGTTTTCCCTATATAACTCAATGTAAATCAAGTGACCGCCAGGGCGGGGCCAGTTCTGACCCCAGGATTATTATTTGAACAATCTTTGTAGAGGTCCATTAGATGATACCTCATACCAAATATCTAAGCTCCAGGTCTTGTGGTTTCAGACAATAAGATTTTTAAAGTATTCCCTATATAACTCTATGTAAATCAAGTGACCCCAAGGGCGGGGCCATTTTTGACCCAGGAGCCATGATTTGAACAAACTTGGTAGAGGTCCACTGGACAATGCTGCACACCAAATATCTAAACTCTAGGCTTTTTGGTTTCAGAAAAGAAGATTTTTAAAATTTTCCTATATAAGCCTATGTAAAATCAATTGACCCCCCAGGCATCGCCAAATTTGACCTCAGGGACATAATTTGAAGAAACTTGATAGAGGTCTACTAGACAATGCTACATACTAAATCTTAAGGCTCAGGGTCTTGTGGTTTCAGACAAGAAGATTTTCAAAGTTTTTCCTTTAAGTTGCCATAGCAACCAGAGTTCTTGATGGAATTGAATTCTTTGAACAATTTTGGTAGAGCTTCACGCAAGGAATATCCCAGGCATGATTCATCAATGTTGGCTCAGCGGTTTAGGAGGGTATGTTGTTTAAGTCAAATTGTTGACGACGCACACACAACGCACGCGGACACACGCCGGACAATCAACGATCCAAATAGCTCACCCTGAGCAGGCTCAGGTGAGCTAAAAAAGTAGGTCAGTAGGTCAAAAATATAGGTCAAGGAATAATGTTTTTGAAATCATCTTGAAAAAAAGGACAAATGGTCCAATTTTATTGCCATAGTGAAAAACTTAAAAAACAAATAAAAAATTTTGGGCCTCGGGGGGAGTGACCCCCACGGGAGACGGGATGACCCTACTCTGGTCACGGTTCATACTACCAAATATCTAAGCTCCAGGGCTTGCAGTTTGTGACAAGATTTTTAAAGTTTTTTTGCTATATAACTCTATGTAAAACATGTGACCTCTTGGGCGGGGCCAGTTTTGACCCAGGGGCCATGATTTTAACAATCCTGGTAGAGGTCTACTAGACAATGCTCAACACCAAATATCTAAGCTCCATGCCTTGTAGTTTCTAACAAGAACATTTTTAAAGTTTTCCCTACATGTTTATAACTCTATGTAAAACAAATAAGCCCTGGGCGGGGCCAGTTCTGACCCCAGGGTCACAATTTGAACAATCTTTGTAGAGGTCCACTAGATGATGCCTCATACCAAATATCTAAGCTCCATGCCTTGCGGTTTCTGACAAGAAGATTTTTAAAGTTTTCCCTATATAACTCTATGTAAATCAAGTGACCCCCAGGGCGGGGCCAGTTCTGACCCCAGGGTCATTTTTGAACAATCGTTGTAGAGGTCCACTAGATGATGCCTAATACCAAATATCTAAGCTCCAGGCCTTGCAGTTTCTGACAAGAAGATTTTTAAAGTTTTCCCTATATAACTCTATGTAAATAAAGTGACCCCCTGGGTGGGGTCAGTTCTGACCCCAGGGTTATTATTTGAACAATCTTTGTAGAGGTCCACTAGATGATGCCTCAACACCAAATATCTAAGCTCCAGGCCTTGTGGTTTCAAACAAGAAGATTTTGAAAGTTTTCCCTATATAACTCTATGTAAATCAAGTGACCCCCAGGGCGGGGCCAGTTCTGACCCCAGGGTCATTATTGGAACAATCTTGGTAGAGGTCTACTAGATGATGCTCAACACCAAATATCTAAGCTCCAGGCCTTGTGTTTTTAGACAAGAAGATTTTTAAAGTTTTCCCTATATAACTCTATGTAAATCAAGTGACCTCCAGGGCGGGGCCAGTTCTGACCCCAGGGTCATTATTTGAACACCCTTGGTAGAGGTGCACTAGATAATGCTCAACACCAAATATCTAAGCTCCATGCCTTGCAGTTTCTGACAAGAAGATTTTTAAAGTATTCCCTATACAGCTCAATGTAAATCAAGTGACCCCCAGGGCGGGGCCAGTTCTGACCCCAGGGTCATAATTTGTAAAATCTTTGTAGAGGTCCACTAGATGATGCCTCATACCAAATATCTAAGCTCCAGGCCTTGTGGTTTCAGACAAGAAGATTTTCAAAGTTTTTCCTATATAACTCTATTTAAATCAAGTGACCCCCAGCGCGGGGTCATTTTTGACCCAGGAGCCATGATTTGAACAAACTTGGTAGAGGTCCGCTGGACGATGCTGCACACCAAATATCTAAACTCTAGGCCTTGTGGTTTCAGACAAGAAGATTTTTAAAATTTTCCTATATAAGCCTATGTAAAATCAATTGACCCCCGGGCGGGGCCAAATTTGACCCCAGGGATATAATTTGAACAAACTTGATAGAGGTCCACTAGACAATGCTACATACCAAATCTTAAGGCTCAGGGCCTTATGGTTTCAGATAAGAAGATTTTCAAACTTTTTCCTTTAAGTTGCCATAGCAACAAGAGTTCTTGATGGAATTGAAATCTTTGAACAACTTTGGTAGAGCTTCATGCAAGGAATATCCCAGGCACGTTTCATCAATGTTGGCTCAGTGGTTTAGGAGGAGATGTTGTTTAAGTCCAATTGTTGACGATGCACGACGCACGCCAATGGACGCCGGATATTCAACGATCCCAAAAGCTCACCCTGAGCAGGCTCAGGTGAGCTAAAAACATACTATATTCGCATTTACTTCCTACTTTTGAAAAAAATTATCGATGTAAACCTGTCGGTTACCCAAAGCTGAATGACCTTACACAGAACAATAATTACTCCACGAAAATATTGTGCACTAATGTTACGCTTAAGTGACTATCTTAACAGTGACTACGGTACCTTAAGGGAAAATAATTTCTTTCCAATTCGTTCCTCAAACGAAAGAAATTAATTTAGAAATGTTTCCAAAGGACACAGATGTCCCCGCTAAATGACACTGGACACAAACTTGGTGAATCAACATGTGGGCAAACATATAAATATGGCATAAAATACGACAAGGCAAAGATATCAAGTATTTACCTTTCTAACTATTGTTACATATTAGCCCTTCTAGAAGACAGCATAAGCAAGGCTTTAAAGTTAAAATTTTATGGAAACGATAACTGCTGATTTTAAACACTAGCCACTCCACTGTATCTAGCTACATAACATGCATGTATCTAAAAGCAAGCCAAGCTAAATGCATTGTAGACAGAAATAACATTATCTGCATAATAAACTGAAAAGCATGCTTAATTTGAAAAAAAATATTCTCAAAATACTTTTTTCTAAATGAACAGGTAAGTGGTGCATTGTTTTGAAATCCCACCATTTTTTTAAAAAACCACCATGCACGAGGAAGTTATGAGCCAGACAAGAACAACATTTTCACTCTATCCATATAAGGAATAAGCCAAAACTTCAAGTGTCCAATATGAACTTGACCCTTGAGCGAGTAACATATTTCTTGCACGCAACACACTGACTTCATGTGATGATTACTTACGCCAAATTATTTCGAAATCCAACCATACACAACAAAGTTATAAGCCAGACAAAAGACATTTTTTTCACACTATCCATATAAGAAATAAGCCAAAACTTGTGTCCACTGTGACCTTGACCTTTGAAGGAGCGACATGTTTCTTGCACGCAACACGTCAACTTCATATGATGATCACTTATGCTAAATTATTGCGAAATCCCACCATGCATGACAAAGTTATGAGCCAGACACGAACATCTATTGTATGGGGGACAAATAATGTTATTGTTCTTGAACACTGCAATTCCTGCCACTCCCATCTATCTGTGTGCCCAATATAAACTAAATGCCTTTAATAGTTTTAGAGTTGTGCCCCAGACAAGCAAAATGTACTAAGGGGAGATCATGAGAAAACTAGTCAAGATGAGTTATGATTCTTGTGCACTGCAATTACTGTAAATGTCCTTTATTATCTTATGGTTATAAGTAAAGCTCTTCATTGGTTTTTTAATTATACTCCAGACAAAATCCAACAAGCATTAAAAAATGTAATAAAGGGAGATAACTTAAAATGGGGCAAGGCAGAGTTACAATTATTCAACACTGCACTTCAAGTATACACTCAATCAATATCTTAAATATCAACTAAATCTCATTAATAATTGTAGAGTTATTCTCTATCCAAGCATTGTAACATAATAACAAAACTTATAAAGGGAAATAACTAAATAATGGGGGCAGCTAGAGTTATGGTTCTTGGACAGTGCACTTCTTGCTACTACTCTCTATCAATGTGCCAAATATCAACTAAATGCCTTTCATGGTTTAAGAAATTTGCTCTGGACAAGCAAAATGTAATAAAGGGAAATAAAGAGAAAACTAGACAAGATAAGTTAAGGTTCTTGTGCATTACACTTACTCTTAATGTCAGACAGACAAGTCGCCGACTATATGCTCTCCTGGGAGCATAAAAAAGTTTTGGCCACAAGCCAGAGTTTGAACAGATCTAAACCAGTTAAACTAGTAATTCAGTCAATCACAATGGATTGTGCTTGTAAAACAAAATCTAGTATAGCCTGATCCATCAAAGTTTACTAACAAGTGACCCAAGGGGTAGGGCCAAGATTTGAAAAAATCTTGTACAGGTCTAGTAGGCCACGTTACACATTAAATATCTTAACACCAGGCCTAGTGGTTACTGACAAGAAGATGTTTAAAGTTTTTTCCTATGCAACTCTTTGCACCGCTGGGCAGAGCATTATATGCCTGAAGGGTGTTTTTTCTAAGTAAGTGCATTTGTGATATAAGGGAGGAAACCTTAAGCTTTGAAATTAATGATTTGCTTTAAATTTTGAACTTTTGATTTATAATATTTTGATTTTTAACATTTTATAATTTACATTATAGAGTTCTACAGATCTTTACCCCGAACAGAATAGGGGTCATGTAATCAATGATGGCAATCATCCTAAGAAGTTTGAAGTCTGTATGGGAAGTAGTTGCCAAGTTATACTGCAGAAATGCAGAAAATCTGACATACTGATCCTAAGATGTATGGGGATCATTTTCTCAACGTAATCAATCATCAAATGAAGTTTGAAGTCTGTATGACAAATAGTTATAAAGTTTTACAGCAGAAATAGTTTTCGGTGCTTAGGTCACTGTGACTTTGACTGTTGACCTACTGATCCCAAAATCAATAGGGGTCATTGACTCAATGTGTGCAACCATTATCTAAATTTCTCTATGACAAATAGCTTTCGAGTTACAGAGTATAAATTATTCTAAACATTTAGGTCATTGTGACTTTGACCTTTGACAAACTGACCCAAAAAATGTAGAGGGGTCATCCACACAATGTGCACAATCATGATATATTTGAAGTCTCTATAACATATGATTATCAAGTTACATGGCGGAAATGGCTTTCAATGTTAAGGTCACTGTGACCTTGACCTTTGAGCTACTGACCCCAAAATCAAAGGGTTATGCATTCAATGTGGAAAATCAACAAATGAAGTAAAACGACTGTAGGCCAAACAGTTCTCAAGTTATCCTCTGGAAACCAAATTGCTTACAGACGGATGGACGCCCAGAACATAAAATGCCCCTTTGGGGATATAGAAAAATAAGTGGCCCTTGGGACGGTGTCAATTTTGACCCCAGAAGCATATTTTGGACAATCTTGGTAGAGGACCTCTAGATGATGCTCCAATAAAAATATCTAAACCCTATGCCTTGAGGTTTTACAAAAGAATATTTTTAAATTTTATTTTACATAAGCCTTAATCAAATCAAGTGTCCCCCAGGGAGAAGCCATTAATGACCCCAGGGTGATAATGTGAACAATCACTTGTAGATTAGCTCTAGGTAAACTTGTAAGTGAAATATCAAACCTTAAGGCAAACAGCTTCAGACAAGAAGATATTTGAAGTTTTTCCACAAAAAGGCCTATGTAATACTATCTTGCAGCTGGGGCAGGGCCAATCGAGACCCTGGGGCCATGATTTGAACAAACTTGGCAGAGGTTCAACAGACAATGCTACATACCAAATATCTTTGCCCAAGGCCTTGTGGTTTCAGACAAGAAGATTTTCGAAGTTTTCCCTATATAAGCCTATGTAAAATCATGTGGCTCCTGGGGTGGGGTCAATTTTCACAAGATTTTCAAAGATCAAACATTTTACATAAAAAGGACCCCCAGGAGTAGAGTCAAACTTGACCCCAGAGACTTAATTTGAACAAACTTCGTAGAGATCCACTACACAAAACTTCATGCAAATATTAGAACTCTAGGCCTTGTGGTTCCAGAAAAGAAGATTTTTTAAGATTGTTCTATATGTAAAAGAGGCGGGGCTGCCTAATAGTGACCATCGTCGGAAACCCACGTTCGATCCATTCCGTTTCACTCTAATTATCTACCCTAGGACAATTGGCTGGTAAAATTTCGTACTCATGAATAATTCATTACCTACTTTCATTGGTTTCCGTAAGATTTCCCTTGCGGAATCTCAGCCAGTGAAATTACTTGTTACAATTTGCCTTCCGCGCCTATGTTTAAATCCTGGGAAATACGTCTATTTTAAGTAACTTGTCATTATGCCTACTCTCCACACTGAAGAGTGTCTATTTGTAATGCGGCAACTCATTCGACGAAGAGTTACATCCCTTTGCTAATAAATATTCATGAAAACGAATAATCAGCAGTCAATTATCCCACGGTACATAATGTAGTTGTGCGGAATATTTACACCAAAGGGACATAATGTGTATAAACTTGCGATTTATCGAAAAATGCGATTGAGCGAACAATTTTCACGGTCCCATAATGTAATTAACAGTGAAATGAAGATGCAATATAGCGAATTGCAGTCAGACAGGTGTTTTCAAACCTTTTTGAATGATACCTATTGCTCGCGAAGATTGCCTTTTGTTTACTATTATTTAGCAATTATCGCCTCAAGCGATAGTGGGATGATATGCTGCAAACATCCATTCTACAGTTCACCAAAAACGCTATGATTGAGTCTTTATCTGAGGAGTGTCGTTCTTCTTCCTGACGACTAGAGACAAAAAACTTTGTAAACAATGTTCTTTACTAATTCACAATTGTGTTCAATGTGTAATACAAAACTACTATAGACTTAAAACAGTGTAAACTAAAGACCAACGGTTGTGTGCTCATTCAATGTGTAACATTAGTGCATGCGTATCTATTCAGTGCTACCTTTCTACTGACATTATGTCAATGTACATTTGAATATTATTTTATATTTGCATTTATGTTGTATTGATTGATAACATGTCAATATGCAATAACAAGAGGGCCATGATGGCCCTGGATCGCTCACCTGAGTACTTTGGCTGTAGGTTTGCTGTTAAGCAGTATTTCATTTTTTAATTGAAAATATGTAAGTGCCTACAAACCAAATATGTAAAATATCAGTCAATAGATAAAGGCTCTACGACAGAAAGTAGAAATATCTATTATAAGCTATGGTGACCTTGACCTTGACCCAGTGACCTCAAACCCTACCCATGGGTAGAGGTCCATGCAAGGAACCTCTATACTGAATATCAAAGATATTGGTCTATAAATGAAGGCTCTATGAGGTACAGTAGATAAATCTACTTTTAGCCTCCGTGACCTTTAACCTAATCCAAAAATTTGAAAAAGCTTGATAAAGCTTGCTTCATGCCAAATTTTAAAATTCTAGGTCTTGTGGTTTCAGACAAGAAGATTTTTAAAGATTTTCTTCTATATTGTTATTTAAAACTTGTGACCCCTCGGGCGGGGCCAATAGTGACCCAAGGGACATTTTTCTAACAAACTTGGTAGAGGTCCACTAGACAATGCTACACACCAAATATCTAAGCTCTATAACTTACGGTTTCTGACAAGAAGATTTTTTTAGATTTTCTTATATAACTCTATGTAAAACTAGTGGCCCCTGGGGCGGGGCCATTTTTGACTCAGAGGCCAGGATTTGAACAAGCTTGGTAGAGGTCCACTAGACAATGCTACACACCAAATATCTAAGCTCTATAACTTACGGTTTCTGATAAGAAGATTTTTTAAAGATTTTCCTATATAACTCTATGTAAAACAAGTGACCCCCGGGGCGGGGCCATTTTTGACCCAGAGGACAGGATTTGAACAAACTTGGTAGAGGTCCACTAGACAATGCTACATACCAAATATCTTAAATGTAGGCCTTTTTGTTTCTGACAAGAAGATTTTTTAGTCTTTCCTATATAACTCTATGTAAAACAAGTGACTACCGGGGCGGGGCCATTTTGGACCCAGAGGCCAGGATTTGAACAAACTTGGTAGAGGTCCACTAGACAATGCTACACACCAAATATCTAAGCTCTATAACTTACGGTTTCTGACAAGAAGATTTTTTTAGATTTTCCTATATAACTCTATGTAAAACTAGTGGCCCCTGGGGCGGGGTCATTTTTGACCCAGAGGCCATGATTTGAACAAAATTGGTAGAGGTCCACTAGGCAATGCTACACACCAAATATCTAAGCTCTATAACTTACGGTTTCTGACAAGAAGATTTTTTAAGATTTTCTTATATAACTCTATGTAAAACTAGTGGCCCCTGGGGCGGGGTCATTTTTGACCCAGAGGCCAGGATTTGAACAAACTTGGTAAAGGTCCACTAGACAATGCTACACACCAAATATCTAAGCTCTTTAACTTACGGTTTCTGACAAGAAGATTTTTTAAGATTTTCTAATAAAACTCTATGTAAAACTAGTGGCCCCTGGGGCGGGGCCATTTTTGACCCAGAGGACAGGATTTGAACAAACTTGGTAGAGGTCCACTAGACAATGCTACACACCAAATATCTAAGCTCTATAACTTACAGTTTCTGACAAGAAGATTTTTTTAAGATTTTCCTATATAACTCTATGTAAAACATGTGACCCCCGGGGCGGGGCCATTTTTGACCCAAAGGCCATGATTTGAACAAACTTGGTAGAGGTCCACTAGACAATGCTACATACCAAATATCTTAACTCTAGGCCTTGTGGTTTCTGACAAGAAGATTTCCAAGTTTTCCCTATATAACTCTATGTAAAATCAACTGACCCCTGGGGTGGGGTCAGTTTTGTCCCCAGGGACATAATTTGAACAAACTTGGTAGAGGTCCACTAGATGATGCTTCATACCAAATATCAAAGCTCCAGACCTTGTGGTTTCGGAGAAGAAGATTTTTAAAGATCCAACTTATAAAATCTATTTTTAGCTCCAGTGAACCAGAAATGCAATGGACCAGAACCATTTGAACAATCTTGGTAGAGCTTCATGCAAGGAACACCCCAGGCAAGTTTCATTAAATTTGCCCCATTGGTTTCAGAGGAGATGTCGTTTGAATGAAAAGTTGACGATGGACGGACGGACGGACGACGGACGACGGACAAAGACCGATCAGAAAAGCTCACCCTGAGCACTTTGTGCTCAGGTGAGCTAAAAATTACACCAAATGTTCCATTCTTCTTTATTATTTAAGTCTTAATTGACTCCGACATATCACGAAAACAATATATAACGACATTGACGGTTTACGATAGCATCAACAACGGGTAAGGATAAAAATGCGATTCTACGAAAAATGCGATACTACGAAAATTCTACAGTGTCTGATGCATATTCATAGCATCGCGAATGGACTGTATAGGCACACTGACTGATGACATCACAAGCACCTGTTACCAAAATATAGCTGATCTACTGGTTGGCAAAGAGAATCAATATTTATATACATTTGATAGCAGCAGAATTTTTAACTTTAGATAACTTTTTTCTTTGTCAGCCGAATTTTAAGATTCTTATATCATTTGAAAGCTCTTTAGATTCATATTTTGAAAATATAAGCAGATTTTAAAGTTTTGCTTTTAAAAAAGAAAATTAAACTAATTTATACCTATGGTTTCAGCATTTTTCTAGCAGCTCAGATGCACTATATTTAACCATTTACAAACAAAAAAGTAAACAGTTTTGTCAATTATTTTTTAAATATATAAAATATGAGTTTACATACCTTTTAAATGGTATAAAATATTGAATTATTTGATGAAAAATGACTGAAACTGTAATTACAAAATTACTATGTTTTGCTTTTTATCAACTGCCATATTTTTGCCAACCATCAAAAAAGTTACCTGTATCTTTTATCAGTTACTTGTTACTATTAATAGATTTCAAAACAATAAGATTCAACTAGAGCTTGTCACAGAACTGACAAATGCCCCCACACTCCCACTGGCACAGAAATGAAGGCCTCATACGTAACTGGTTATTATAAAATTCTTGCATGGCAGTAGTGAAAAACATGTTTATGATGCTATTTTTTGGTGGTATGATGTTATAGAAAGTCATAAAATACCATGAGGGCAAACAGCCAGAAAGGTGACATATATCTGCCTTCCATGCATGGAGAATTATAGCCTGGACAAAGTCTGTCATCAATTTGGTATGTTGCATTGTCTAGTAGACCTCTACTAAGCTTGTTCAAATTATACCTCTGGGGTCAAATTTTGCCCTGCCCAGGGGGTCAATGGATTTAAATTAGCTTATAAAGGGAAAAACTTTGAAAATATTATTGTCTGAAACCACAAGGCCCTGAGCCTTAAGATTTGGTATGTAGCATTGTCTAGTAGACCTCTATCAAGTTTGTTTAAATTATACCTCTGGGGTCAATTATGGCCCAGTCCTGGGGGTCAATTGATTTTGCATAGGCTTAATAGGTAAAACTTTGAAAATCTTCCTGTCTGAAACCAGACGTTGTCTAGTGGACTTCTATCAAATTTGTTCAAATTATGCTCCTTGGGTCAAAATTGACGCAGCTAACAGATGCAATGTTACACTTGTCTCTTATAGTTGAATCTCTTTTTCTAAATATAGCAATCAAAAACTCCATTGAAAGTACAAGAGGGCCATGATGGCCCTGTATTGCTCACCTGAATATGACTGTTTTAACAAAGTTGCTATGGACCTGGTTAATTGACCCCAGATGACCCATATTCGAACATGACCTAGAAATTATTGAAACAAACGTTCTGACAAATTTCCAGGTTATTTGGACAGAAAATGTTACCTCTAGAGTGTTAACAGGGTTTTTCCATATTTGGGATCTGTGACCTAGTTTTTGACCCCAGATGACAAATATTCAAATCTGAGCTACAAATCATCAAAACAACCTTTCTGACAAATTTCCAGGTCATTTGGACTGATAATGTAGCCTCTAAGGTGTTTACAAGGTTTTTCGATATTTGGGCTCTGTGACCTAGTTTTTGACTCCAGATGACCCATATTCAAAATTGAGCTAGAAATCATAGAAGCAACCTTTCTGACAAATTTCCAGGTTATTTGGAATTAAAATCTTAACTCTAAAGTGTTTACAAGGTTTTTCCATATTTGGGCTCTGTGACCTAGTTTTTCACCAAAGATGACCAATATTAGTACTTCAGCTAGAAATCATCAAAACAAAACAAAATTTTAAGGATATTTGGACTGAAAATGTAATCTCTGGAGTGTTAAAATGGTCTTTTTTACATTTTACGGCTCTGTGACCTAGTTTTTGATCCCAAATGACCCATATCCAAATCTGAGCTAGAAATCATTGAAACAACCTTTCTGACAAATTTCAAGGATATTTGGACTGAAAATGTAACCTTTAGAGCATAAACAAGGTTTTTCTACTTTTTTGCCATGGGACCTAGTTTTTTTAACCCAGATAACCCATATTCAAAATTAAGCTAGAAATCTGACAAGATTCCAGGTTATTTGGACTGAAAATGTTACCTCTAGAGTGTTAACAGGGTTTTTCCATATTTGGGATCTGTGACCTAGTTTTTGACCCCAGATGACAAATATTCAAATCTGAGCTAGAAATCATCAAAACAACCTCTTTGACTAATTTCCAGAATATTTGGACTGAAAAGTAACCTCTACAGTGTTAATAAGTTTTTTTTCTATTTTTGGGCTCTGTGACCTAGTTTTTTTTATTCCAGATGACCGTATTTGAAATTTTCCTAGAAATCATTGAAACATTCTTTAAGACAGATTTCCAGGTTATTTTGACTGAAAATGTAACCTCTAGAGTATTAACAAGGTTTTTCTCTTTTTGGGCTGTGTGACCTAGTTTTTGAACCCTGATGACTCATATTCGAATTTGAGCTAGAAATCATAGAAACAACCTTTCTGACAAATTTCCAGATTATTTGGACTGAAAATGTAACCTCTCCTCCTACAACAAGATTTTCAAAGTTTTCACTATTTAAGCCTATGTAAAACCAAAGATCCCAGGGTGGAGCCAAATTTGACCTCAGAGGTATAATTTAAACAAACTTGGTAGAGGTCCAATAAACAATGCTACATACCAAATCTTAAGGCTTAGGCCCATGTGGTTTCAGACAAGAAGATTTTCAAAATTTTCACTAATGACCCAATGACCCGGGATGGGGCCAAATTTGACCCCAGCGTCATAATTTGAACAAACTTCGTAGAGGTCTACTAGAAAATGCTACATACCAAGTCTTAAGGCTCAGGGCCTTGTGGTTTCAGACAAGAAGATTTTCAAAGTTTTTCCTCTATAAGCCTATGTAAAACCAATGACCCCTGGGTGGGGTCAAATTTGACCCCAGAGGTATAATTTGAACAAACTTGGATGAGGTCCACTAGACAATGCTACATACCAAATCTTAAGGCTGAGCGCCTTGTGGTTTCAGACAAGAAGATTTTTTAAAGTTTCACTTTATAAGCCTATGTAAAATCTACTGACCCCTTGGGCGGGGCCAAATTTGACCCCAGGGGTATAATTTGAACAAAATTGGTAGAGGTCCACCACACAATGCTACATATTAAATCTTAAGGCTCAGGGCCTTGTGGTTTCAGACAAGAAGATTTTCAAAGTTTTTCCTGTAAGTTGCCATAGCAACCAGAGTTCCTGATGGAGTTGAATTCTTTGAACAACTTTGGAAGAGTTTCATGCAAGGAATATCCAAGGTATGTTTGGCAATGTTGGCTTAGCGGTTAAGGAGAAGACGTTAAAGTCAAATTGTTGACGACGCACGCCGATGGACGCCGGACATTCAACGATCCTAAAAGCTCACCCTGAGCAGTGCTCAGGTGAGCTAAAAACCATTTTCTCCACCGCATCTCCCATTTCTCTTGAATTTCATTGCTTGTCGTGACAACATGACCCAATAAATAGAAATTAGATATTAAATTGTTGAACAACCTCAATCTAAACATCTCAATCAAGTGTCAGATTTATTGTAACAAGAGAGCCATGATGTCCCTAAATTGCTCACCTGAGTCTCATTGCTTATGTTACAATTATCATTGGTTGTAATGGGTGTTTGTGTTTGCAAGTTTGAATAAGTTTGCAATAACTTTGAAGACTCTGGGTGTAATGGAACTCATATTTTTTAGCAGAAATAGTTTTACTCTATAGGTCCCAGTGAACTTGACTTTTAACCTACAGATCCACAAACAATAGGGTTCTTCTAATATAATTACCCTATGAAGTTTGAAGGTTCTGGGTGTAATGGTACTACAGTTACTCTGCAGAAAAACTTTTCACTATACAGGTCCGTGACCCTGACCTTTGACATACTAGCCCCAAAAATGATATGGTTCTTCCATTTAGTAAAAACAATGATCCTATGAAGTTTGAAGGCTCTGGGTGAAATGGTACTCCTGTTATTGAGTGGAAATGGTTTTCACTATAGAGGTCCCTCTGACCTTGACCTTTGACCTACTGACCAAAAAACAAAAGAGTTTATTTCTACTCAATAAGGGCAATAACCCTGTGAAGTTTGAAGGCTTTGGGTCAACTGGTAATCAAATTATTGAAAGGAAACGAAGTGTAACAAACAGACAGACAAACAGACACCCAAAGGGCAAAAACAATATGTCTCCATTAGAAGGGCGGGGTTGGGGTGGGGGAGACAATAGAATAAACAAGAGGGCCATGATGACCCTAAATCGCTAAATTGCTCATGTTACAAATATCGTTATATGTTGTTTTTTTTTGGTGCAAGTTTGAAAAGCTTTGCAATAAGTTTGAAGACTCTGGTTGTCATGGTACTCAATTTTTTTTAGCAGAAATACTTTTCACTCTACAGGTCCCTGTGACCTTGACTTTTGACCTACTGACCCCAAACGTTATTGGGTTCCTTTACTGAGTAAAGACAATTACCCAATGAAGATTGACGGTTCTGGGTAAAATGGTACTCCAGATACTAAGCAGAAACTGTTTTCACTCTTCAGGTCCCAGTAAACTTAACCTTTGACCTATGGACCCTAAAAACAATAGGGTTCTTCTAATACAGTTATACTATAAAGTTTGAAGGCTCTGGGTGTAATGGTACTACAGTTACTCTACAGAAATAGTTTTCACTCTACAGGTCCCTGTGACCCTGACCTTTGACATACTAACTCAAAAAACATGGTTCTTCTATTTAGTAAAAGCAATCATCCTATGAAGTTTGGAGGCTCTGGGTGAAATGGTAATCCTGTTATTGAGTGGAAATGGTTTTCAATCTAGAGGTCCCTCTGACCTTGACCTTTGACCTACTGACCCAAAACACAAAAGGGATTTTTTTGCACTCAATAAAGGCAATAACCCTGTGATGTTTGAAGGCTTTGAGTCAACTGGTACTCAAAGTTATTGAAAGGAAACAAAGTGTGACAGACAGACAAACAGACACCCATGGACAAGGCAAAAACAATATGTCTCCATCAGAAGGGCGAGGTCTGGGGGAGACATCACAACGATCAATTAAAGGTATAGCCCTTAGTATTTTAGAGCAGCAGTTTTTTAAGTTTTCCCTATATAAATCCTGGTATAAATCAAATGACCCCCCGGTGGGGCCAGTTTTAACCCCAGGGTCAGGATTTGAACAAACTTGGTAGAGGTCCACTAGACAATGCTGCACACCAAATATCTAAACTCTAGGCAATGTGGTTTCTGACAAGAAGATTTTTAAACTTTTCTTATATAACTCTCTGTAAAACATGTGACCCCTTGGGCGGGTCCTTTTTTGACCCAGGAGCTATGATTTGAACAAACTTGGTAGAGGTCCAGTAGACAATGCTGTACACAAAATATCTTAACTCTAGGCCTTGTGGTATCTGAAAAGAAGATTTTTAAAGTTTTCCCTATATAACTCTATGTAACACATGTGACCCCTGGGGCGGGGCCATTTTTGACTCAGGGGCCATGTTTTGAACAAACTTGGTAAAGGTCTTCTTGACAATGCTACATACAAAATATCTAAGCTCTATGCCTTTTGGTTTCTGATGTGAAGATTTGTTAAACTTTTTCCTATATAACTCTATCTAAACAAGTGACCCCCGGGGGAAGGCCTATTTTGACTCTGTGGCTATGATTTGAACAAACTTAGTAGAGGTCCACTAGACAATGCTATATACCAAATATCTTAACTCTAGGCCTTGCGGTTTCTGACAAGAAGAGTTTCAAAGTTTTTCCTAAATAACTCTATGTAAAACATGTGACCCCCGGGGCGGGGCCATTTTTGACTCAGGGGCCATGATTTGAACAAACTTGGCAGAGGTCCACATAATAATGCACACCAAATATCTTAACTGAAGACCTTGTGGTTTCTGAGAAGAAGATTTTTAAATTTTCCCAATATAAATCTATGTAAAATCAACTGACCCCTTGGGTTGTGTCAGTTTTGACCCCAGGGAAATAATTTGAACAAACTTGGTAGAGGTCCACTAGATGATGATTCACACCAAATATCTAAGCTCCAGGCCTTGACGTTTCTGAGAAGAAAATTTAAAGATCCACTTTTTAAAATTTTTTTAGCTCCAGTGAACCAGAAATGCAATGGACTGGAACCATTTGAACAAACTTAGTAGAGCTTCATGCAAGGAACATCCCAGGCAAGTTTCATTAAATTTGGCCCTTTGGTTTCAGAGGAGATGTCGTTTGAATGAAAAGTTGACGATGGACAGACGGACAACGGACGGACGACGGACAAAGACTGATCAGTACAAGAGGGCCATGATGGCCCTGGATCGCTCACCTGAGTACTATGGCTGTAGGTTTGCTGTTAAGCAGTATCTCATTTTTTAATTGAAAATATTTAAGTGCCTACAAACCAAATATGTAAAATATCAGTCAATAAATAAAGGCTCTATGACAGAAAGTAGAAATATCTATTTTAAGCTATGGTGACCTTGACTTTGACCCAGTGACCTCAAACCCTATCCATGGGTAGAGGTCCATGCAATGAACCTCTATACTGAATATCAAAGATATTGGTCTATAAATGAAGGCTCTATGAGGTACAGTAGATAAATCTACTTTAAGCCTCCGTGACCATTAACCTAATCTAATAATTTAAACAAGAGGACCATGGTGGCCCTAGATCGCTCACCTGAGTATTTTGGCTGTAGGTTTGCTGTTAAGCAGTATTTCATGTTTTAATTGAAAATATGTAAGTATTGTAAATATAAATATGTAAACATGTAAAACATCAGTCAATAAATACAGGCTTTATGATAAAGAGTAGAAATATCTATCATAAGCTATGGTGACCTTGACCTTAACCCAGTGACCTCAAACCCTACCCACGGAATATAGGATCAATGCAGGGAAAAAATTGCTGTAGCTTTAAAACAAAAAGTAGGTCAAAAATATAGGTCATGCTATAATGTTTTTGAAATCGGAACAAAAAACTGTACACATGGTCCAAATTTCATTGCCATAGCTCCAAAAACAAAAAAAGTAGGTCAAAAATATAGGTCATGCTATGACATTTTTGAAATCGGAACAAAACACTGTGCATATGGTCCAAATTTAATTGCCATAGCTCCAAAAACAAAAAGGAGGTCAAAAATATAGGTCATGCGATGACGTTTTTGAAATTGGAAAAAAAACTGTACACATGGTCTAAATTTCATTGCCATAGTTCCAAAAACAAAAAGTAGGTGAGTAGGTCAAAAATATAGGTCATGGGATGACATTTTTGAAATCGGAACAAAAAACTATACACATGGTCCAAATTTCATTGCAATAGCTCCAAAAACAAAAAGTAGGTCAGTAGGACAAAAATATAGGTCATGCGATTACATTTTTGAAATCGAAACGAAATACTGTGCACATGGTCAAAATTTCATTGCTGTAGCTAAAAAACAAAAAAGTAGGTCAGTAGGTCAAACATATAGGTCAAGCGATGACATTTTTAAAATTGGATAAAAAACTGTACACATGGTCGAAATTTCATTGCCATAGCTCCAAAAACAAAAAGTAGGTGAGTAGGTCAAAAATATAGGTCATACGATGACATTTTTGAAATCGGAACAAAAAAAGTACACATGGTCCAAATTTCATTGCCATAGCTCCAAAAACAAAAACTAGGTCAGTAGGACAAAAATATAGGTCATGCGATGACATTTTTGAAATCGAAACGAAAAACTGTACACATGGTCCAAATTTCATTGCCATAGCTCCAAAAACAAAAAGTAGGTCAGTCCGTCAAATATATAGGTCATGCGATGACATTTTTGAAATCGAAACGAAAAACTATGCACACGGTCCAAATTTCATTGCAGTAGCTAAAAAACAAAAAAGTAGGTCAGTAGGTCAAAAATATAGGTCATGATATGACGTTTTTGAAATCAGAACAAAAAACTGTATACATGGTCCAAATTTCATTGCCATAGCTCCAAAAACAAAAAGTAGGTCAGTAGGTCAAAAGTAAAGGTCATGCGATGACATTTTTAAAATCAAAAAGAAAAACTGTTCACACGATCCAAATTTTATTGCTGTAGCTAAAAAACAAAAAAGTAGGTCAGTAGGTCAAGGGGTGTAGTGGCCCCCACGGGAGGGGGATTGCATACTACCAAATATCTAAGCTTCAGGCCTTGCAGTTTGTGACAAGAAGATTTTAAAAGTTTTTTGCTATATAACTCTATATAAAACATGTGACCTCTTGGGCGGGGCCAGTTTTGACCCAGGGGCCATGATTTGAACAATCTTGGTAGAGGTCTACTAGACAATGCTCAACACCAAATATCTAAGCTCCACGCCTTGTAGTTTCTTACAAGAAAATTTTTTAAGTTTTCCCTACATGTATATAACTCAATGTAAATCAAATAAGCCCAGGGCGGGGTCAGTTCTGATCCCAGGGTCACATTTTGAACAATTTTGTAGAGGTCCACTAGATGATGCCTCGTACCAAATATCTAAGCTCTAGGCCTTGCAGTTTCTGACAAGAAGATTTTTAAAGAATTTACTATATAACTCTATGTAAAACATGTGACCCCTTGGGCTGAGCCAATTTGGACCCAGGGGCCATGATTTGAACAATCTTGGTAGAGGTCTACCAGACAATGCTACACACCAAATATCTAAGCTCCATGCCTTGCGGTTTCTGACAAGAAGATTTTTAAAGTTTTCCATATATAACACTATGTAAATCAAGTGACCCCAGGGCGGGGCCAGTGCTGACCCCAGGGTCATTATTTGAACAACCTTGGTAGAGGTCCACTAGATGATGCCTCGTACCAAATATCTAAGCTCCAGGCCTTGTGGTTTCAGACAAGAAGATATTTAAAGTTTTCCCTATATTACTCTTTGTAAAATCAAGTGACCCCCAGGGCGGGGCCAGTTCTGACCCCAAGGTCATTATTTGAACAATCTTGGTAGAGGTCCACTAGATGATGCTCAACACCAAATATCTAAGCTCCATGCCTTGCGGTTTCTGACAAGATTTTTAAAGTTTTCCATATATAACTCTATGTAAATCAAGTGACCCCCAGGGCGGGGCCAGTTCTGACCCCTGGGTCATTATTTGAACACTCTTGGTAGAGGTCCACTAGATGATGCCTCATACCAAATATCTAAGCTCCAGGCGGTGTGGTTTCAGACAAGAAGATTTTTAAGGTTTTCCCTATATAACTCTATGTAAATCAAGTGATCCCCAGGGCGGGGCCAGTTCTGACCCCAGGGTCATTATTTGAACAATCTTGGTAGAGGTCCACTCGATGATGCTCAACACCAAATATCTAAGCTCCATGCCTTGCAGTTTCAGACAAGAAGATTTTTAAAGTTTTCCATATATAACTCTATGTAAATCAAGTGACCCCCAGGGCGAGGCCATTTTTGACCCAGGAGCCATGATTTGAAAAAACTTGGTAGAGGTCCACTAGACAATGCTGCACACCAAATATCTAAACTCTAAGCCTTGTGGTTTCAGACAAGAAGATTTTTAAAGTTTTCCTAAATAAGCCTATGTAAAATCAATTGACCCCCGGGCGTGATCAAATTTGACCCCAGGGGCATAATTTGAACAAACTTGATAGAGGTCCAATAGACAATGCTACATTACAAATCTTAAGGCTCAGGGCCTTGTGGTTTCAGACAAGAAGATTTTCAAAGTTTTTCCTTTAAGTTGCCATAGCAACCAGAGTTCTTGATGGAATTGAATTCTTTGAACAACTTTGGTAGAGCTTCTTGCAAGGAATATCCCAGGCATGTTTCATCAATGTTGGCTCAGCGGTTTAGGAGGAGATGTTGTTTAAGTTAAATTGTTGACGACGCACGACACACCTTTTGATTTTAATATTCTAGGCCTTGTGGGTTCAGACAAGAAAATTTTTCAAGATTTTCTTCTATATTGTTATTTAAAACTTGTGACCCCTCGGGCGGGGCAAATAGTGACCCTAGGGACATTTTTCTAACAAACTTGGTAGAAGTCCAGTAGACGATGCTACACACCAAATATCTAAGCTCTATGCCTTACGGTTTCTTCTGTGAAGATTTTTAAAACCTTTTCCTATATAACTCTATGTCAACAAGTGACCCCCAGGTCTGGACCTCTTTTGACCCAGTGGTAATGGTTTTAACAAACTTAGTAGAGGTCCACTAGACGATGCTACACACCAAATATCTAAGCTCTATGCCTTATGGTTTCTGAAAAGAAGAGTTTTTAAGATTTTCCTATATAACTCTATGTAAAACAAGTGACCCCTGGGGCGGGGCCATTTTTGACCCAGAGGCCATGATTTGTACAAACTTTGTAGAGGTCCACTAGACAATGCTACACACCAAATATCTAAGCTCTATAACTTCCGGTTTCTGACAAGAAGATTTTTAAAGATTTTCCTATATAACTCTATGTAAAACAAGTGACCCCCGGGGCGGGGCCATTTTTGACCCAGAGGCCATGATTTGAACAAACTTGGTAGAGGTCCACTGGACAATGCTACATACCAAATATCTTAACTCTAGGCCTTCTTGTTTCTGACATGAAGATTTTCAAGTTTATATATAACTCTTTGTAAAATCAACTGACCCCTTGGGTGGGGTCAGTTTTGTCCCCATGGTCATAATTTGAACAAACTTAGTAGAGGTCCACTAGATGATGCTTCATACCAAATATCAAAGCTCCAGGCCTTGTGGTTTCGGAGAAGGAGATTTTTAAAGATCCAAGTTATAAAATATTTTTAGCTCCAGTGAACCAGAAATGCAATGAACCAGAACCATTTGAACAATCTTGGTAGAGCTTCATGCAAGGAACATCCCAGGCAAGTTTCATTAAATTTGCCCCATTGGTTTCAGAGGAGATGTTGTTTGAATGAAAAGCTGACAACGGACGGAAGACGGACGGACGACCGACGGACAAAGACTGATCAGAAAAGCTCACCATGAGCACTTTGTGCTCAGGTGATCTAAAAACTCACCCTGAGCACTTTGTGCTCAGGCGAGCTAAAAACAAGAATTTGTAACAGAGTTACCATCATCAAAATCTTGATCAATGCTATATCTATACATTTATCAACAATAAATTCATAAAAGAAATAGAATGAAATAACTCCTATGTATGTGTCAACAGAAATACATTTGTGTAGTAGTTATCACTATTTCAAAACAACAAAATGTGACAAATACAAATCAATACAAACCATTTAGAAAACAGATCAAAAAGTCAGGAAATGGTCTGTGTAAGAAACTGGAATCACTCTACTAGTGCAATGTCTGTTATCAGATGCGAAAATCAGGTCCAATGTTCTTCCAAACTGATGAGTTGGCTTTTCTACATATTGTCGAAGTTGATTATCATGACAAAACTTAATCACAACTGGATCATCAGGCATCAAGTTAAAGTCTCCCACCAAGTATAATATTTTGGGACTTAGGTATGGTATGAAGACAGATGAGAGTAAAAAACATTTTTGTTGAATTGAGATGGTTTGTAAGTAACAGCTAAAAGAAAGTTTCTACCTTGGTCTGCAACTATTCTAGACAAAAACTGGAGGGAACTGTTATTTTCAAAATCAGTTGACTCCCTTTTAGTGAACATTGCTAGACCATGTTGTGTCGGCTTAAAGTATCCGCAGAATCTTTCTAAAGAACATTCTTCTGTAGTGTGAGTTTCTGTTAAGCAAAGAGCATTCAATCTTGAAATATGTATCTGGGCAGCCAAGTCTGAGAGGTGGGCTTTAAGGGAACGAACGTTGAGAAAACCTATGTGCACACTTGCATTTGGGTCCAAGTTTTCGAACGGATGTTCCCAACTGAAAGTACAGTCACGCAGCCTGTCCATTTCTACTAGAGCAACCTTGTTTACTTTGATTTTGTCTACAGCAAAACTGACTAACTTCAAACCATCACGTGACGCTGCTCTGCTGAGCATTGTGTAAGCATGACCCTGCATGACAGACTTCATGTTTGGAGGTAGTTCGAGGTCAGCAATACAGTGTGTGTAGGTACTTTCCTGAGACTTGTGAGCAGTTAAGCCAAATGCTAAAACTAAAGAGTACATTGTTCTCTCGACAGGAACTGGACATTCAGATGTGAGTAAGAATGTAACAGTGATGGCCTGGATTGGTACACAATCTTAAATGTTGTGGGCTTCTCTTTTTACTTTCTCTTCCAATGCTTGGATCAGAAAACTGAAAAATTACTGTTTCTTTTAATGGCTTTTGTTCATCAATGCTTATGAATTCAACTTTTCCAACAACACCATTTACAAGCCGGTCAGGAAGATCAACACAGTAGCTCCAACAGCTATAGTTAAAAGTAGACAGTAATCCCCTTTTGAGTATATCTGACTGGTGGTTATTTGTACTGAAACGTTTGTATGGTTACTCTCTTTGAATCTATTGAATGTATAGTTACTTTCCAGGTAAAGCTTCTATCATTTGATTATTGTTTGTTCCTGCTTGATTAGTTAAAAACATATTGACTGTGTCATGTGGAAATGAATCAATTGGAGTATTTTGTAGCTCTTGCAAATTCACAATATCTTCATCAGTGAAGTCACCTGTCCCTACACGAGAAAGTATGGCTGCAAATTCTGGGTCACCCTTCTGTCTAACATGACATATACACTCCAACAGATGATGTTGACCTTTAATTATCAAGTGCGACCTTGACCTTGGAGGCAGGGGTATTGGTGTCACGCATGACACATCGTCTTATTTTAACAAACATTTGTGAAAAACTATTTCAAATTCTGTTGATGAATGGCTTAGTTATGGACCGGACACAAAAGTATGACGGACGGAGCCCATTTCTATATTCCCCTTTTTTCTTCGAAAAGGCGGGGGACAATAAACTGAAGTCTTTAGTGGACTTTTTATGTTTTTGTAACGGATCCTGTAGATAAACCCAAATCAGCTTTCATTTTTAATATTATAGCAACACCAGCGATGTTTGGAGGGGCAATTTAAATCATGTTTGAAGTCAAGTGACCCTAGGATTCTTTCTTGTGAACTTTCGTACCTTGTTTTGGTCAAAGTGGTTCCTGGCATTTATCCATGAAACGAATGCTTGTGGTTTTTTTTTGTCGAATATTCAAATACGGATATAATAAAAACGCATGCACAAAGAGTGAATGTGAAAAATCATGTGACTGCAAACGAAAATAGAAATTCTAAATATATGTTTTATGTCCATAACGCTACAGCCTATGATGGAGAAACTGACTTTTTTTACTATCGCAAAAGGTTGCATTGGGTGATGATTCATCTGTAGATGGGTATTGATAGACGAAATACACTGGTAGTTAAAATCAAATTCTTAGTCAATGACCAACTGTGAACAAGCTGCTTTAAGGTAAAGTTTTTAATTTTTAAAAGAGAAGACCTTGTTTTTGGGACTAAATCTCAATAATAGTAAAACTTGTTTAGTGGCACAACATATAACATTTATTCTAGTCAGCCACACAATACTGTAATTTTTTAATATTTCTATGAAATTCAATATAACTAAAACAGAACTTTGAACTTTGATTGGAAAAAATAAATATCTAAGTTACACAGAAAAACATCTTTAGAGATTATATTATTATCTGAGTTTACATTATTGTTTCTTAAGCTATGCTTATTGTTATTAAAATACCAGTGGAGAAAATAAAAGTGGAAAATCTAAATAATCTTCTTTTGCAATCTATATTGGCGTTTAGCCCTACAGCATTAATCAAGTGCATAACAAAACTGCCACAAAATTCATGCCCTTAGTTTATAACCAATAACAAAGGGGAACAAAACAACTCACATGGGCTCTATCCAGAGCTAACTTATTTCCCCAATCCAGTGTCTGGTGTCCCCTGTGAGAAGGTGGCTTTGACAAAAATGGCCCTACTCACTGTGACATCATCACAGAATGTTTCATGCAAGAGGGAGCTTTGTGACCGAGTATAAAACTGTAATCCCCACAGGTGAGATAAAGGTAGGGGACTAAAACTTAAAATTACAAAATACAAGATTCTAAGCAATATGTTATACTTACTTATATAAAACAACAGACCCATATATATCGATACAGTGAATGTTTCTCTTTTGATATCCAATCTGGGGATGAACTTGTCCTTGAATGTGTGAAGTCATGTTGAGTGGCGTGCATTTACCCCAAGCTCCAATTCTATATTTATAAACATATGCACAATTATCACAAGGTATCATTTCAGTAAAAAGGGGACAGGGCTTCCCACCATTTGCAGGGGGAATAATCAGCTCTCGTATTCGAGTTTTATTTACAACAAGACAATTATCACAATTATTAATATTCCATGAGGAAAACAAAGATACAACACAATCTTGAGGACATCTTAAGTCACAGGCCTCTTGGGTATCTGGTTTTGGTTCAAATTCAGAGCATATACTGTCATCCTCCACATGCCCTTCATCTCTCCACACGCAGCTAGCATTTCTGTAGCGCATGCCATACTTGATGGAACATTCCTGGAATTCAGGACGGAGATGACATTCTGACCACACAGTGACAGACCATGTAAGTGCATTCTGATGCTGGTCACACACCTTGAAACACTCCTGTACATTCTACAATAACAAAGAGATACGCATTTCAAATACAAATATATCATATCAACTTCTGACAAAGAAATCAATCATGCTGTAAACAAGCTACAGATATGCAAACATTTCACTTACTAATAAAGTAAGTAAGTAATACCACATACAGCATCTTTTGAATCTAATTACAAAGTTTTTTACTGACTACAAAGCAATTATAAACAAGAGCCATGTTACACATGGTTAATCCACCCACCGGGAAGAAGCTACCTGAAGGTTGTACTTTCAAACACTCAATGTAATAATGTTTGAAGAAAATCCCACAAAAAATAGGCAAGGTAGAGTTATTGTTCTTGCAAACTGCACTTCCTACCAATGTGCTATGTCAGTGTATTAAGTTTGAAGAAAATCTCTCAAGCACTTTTGGAGTTATGCTTCGGACTAAGTTTCTCAATTAAATCTGATAAAGGGGAATAATTCTAAAAGTAAGCAAGGTAGAGTTATTATTCTTACACACTGCACCTCCTCCAAATGTGCTCTTTCAGTATATAAAGTTTGAAGAAAATCACTCAAGTATTTTTGGAGTTATGCTCCGGACAAAACTGGAACGGATGGACACACGGACGGACAGAGACCATTTTTAATATCCCCTCCACCTTTGGCGGGGGGATAATAAGTTCAAGAATTCAAGAATTAGATATACATGTATATGCTGGGATTTTTAAAATGAAAACAAGTAAATCTGATAAAGGGGAATAACTCTAAAAAATAGGCAAGGTAGAGTTACTGGACTTGCACACTGCACTACCTACCAATGTGCTCTGTCAGTGTATGAAATTTGAATAAAATCCCTCAAGTAGTTTTGGAGTTATGCTCCGGACAAAATTTATCAAGTAATTCTGATACAGGGGAATAACTCTAAAAATAGGCAAGGTAGAGTTATTGTTCTTGCACACTGCACTACCTACCAATGTGCTCTGTCAGTGTATGAAGTTTGAATAAAATCCCTCTGGCAGTTTTGGAGTTATGCTCCGGACAAAATTTATCAAGTAATTCTGATAAAGGGGAATAACTCTAAAAATAGGCAAGGTAGAGTTATTGTTCTTGCACACTGCACTACCTACCAATGTGCTCTGTCAGTGTATGAAGTTTGAATAAAATCCCTCAAGTAGTTTTAGAGTTATGCTCCGGACAAAGTTTATCAAGTAATTCTGATCAAGGGGAGTTACTCTAAAAAAAGGCAAGGTAGAGTTACTGGACTTGCACACTGCACTACCTACCAATGTGCTCTGTCAGTGTATGAAATTTGAATAAAATCCCTCAAGTAGTTTTGGAGTTATGCTCCGGACAAAATTTATCAAGTAATTCTGATAAAGGGGAATAACTCTAAAAATAGGCAAGGTAGAGTTATTGTTCTTGCACACTGCACTACCTATTAATGTGCTCTGTCAGTGTATGAAGTTTGAATAAAATCCCTCAAGTAGTTTTAGAGTTATGCTCCGGACAAAGTTTATCAAGTAATTCTGATAAAGGGGAATAACTCTAAAAATAGGCAAGGTACAGTTATTGCACTTGCACACTGCACTCCCTACCAATGTGCTCTGTCAGTGTATGAAGTTTGAATAAAATCCCTCCAGTAGTTTTGGAGTTATGCTCCGGACAAAATTTATCAAGTAATTCTGATCAAGGGGAGTTACTCTAAAAATAGGCAAGGTAGAGTTATTAGACTTGCACACTGCACTACCTACCAATGTGCTCTGTCAGTGTATGAAGTTTGAATAAAATCCCTCTGGCAGTTTTGGAGTTATGCTCCGGACAAAATTTATCAAGTAAATTTGATAAAGCGGAATAACTCTAAAAAAAGGCAAGGTAGAGTTATTGCACTTTCACACTGCACTACCTACCAATGTGTTCTGTCAGTGTATGAAGTTTGAATAAAATCCCTCGAGTAGTTTTGGAGTTATGCTCCGGACAAAATTGTTTCGGACGGACGCACGGACGCACAGACGCACGGACACACGGACGGACGAAGGGCATTCCTAATATCCCCTCCGCCTTTGGCGGGGGGATAACAAGAGATGTTTGTAAAACATGTATGCCCCCCTAATGGCAACGAATTGGTCATGCTACCTGGAGTTCTACATATGACCTTGACCTATGACCTACTGACCTCAAAATCTCTAAGATATTCTACAGGTCATGACCAACCTACTCACTATAATGACTGTAGACCAGCTTTTTTGGTGAAGGTCACTGTGACCTTGGTCTTTGACCTACTGACTTCAAAATCAATAGGGGTTATCTACTGGTCATTATCAACCTCCCCATCAAATCTGATGACTGTACACCAAAGCATTCTCTAGTTATTGATTTGGAGTGTACAAGCTTTTTGTGGTCAAGGTCACAGTGACTTTGACCTACTGACCTCAAAATCATTAGGGGGTCATATACCTGTCATGCCCAACCTCCCCATTTAATCTGAGGACTGTAGTTCAAAGTGTTCTTCAGTTATTATTCAGACAAGCTTTTTGTGGCCAAAGTCACAGTGATCTTGACCTTTGGCCTACTGACCTCAAAATCAAAACACTTCATCTACAGGTCATGACCAACCTCCAAATCAAATCTGAGGACTGTAGGCCAAATTAGTTAATCAGATAAGCTTAATGCAGTCAAGGTTACTCTGACCTTGACCTTTGATATCCTGACCTCAAAATGAGTAGACTTTATTTACAGGTCAAGAACAATCTTCTCACCAAATCTAAAAGTGTTCTTTGGTTACTGATCAGAAACGCTTTTGTGGTCAAGGGCATAGTGACATTTTGACATCAAAATAAAAAAATGATCATCTACAGGTCATTACCAAACCCACCAAATCTGAGGACTGTAGGCCAAGTGTTCTGTAGTATCGACTGAAGGTAATTTTGACCTTGACCTTTGACCTACTGACCCCAAAAACAGTAGGGATCTTTTACCTAATAAGGGTAACCATCCAATGACGTTTGAGGACTGTGGGTCAAATAGTACTTGAGTTAGAGAGCAGATATGGTTTCTATATTCAAGGTAACAGTGACCCTGACCTTTATATACTAATCCCAAAAACAATAGGGGTCTTCTACTTAGTAACAGCAACCATCCTATGAAGTTTGAAGGCTGTGAGCCAAATGGTTCTTGAGTTCTTGAGCAGACAAGGTCTGGTCTAAGGAAGGATGGAAAGACCAACATACCGACAGACATGTGCAAAGCAATATACCCCCCGCTTCTTGGAAAGGGGGCATAGTAAGGAATATCAATTTTTTCTCCCCAACTGCATGACAGACCTTTGTGACATTAAAAACTCAGTCAAAAAGTAGTCAACAACTCCATCAAGTTATTTGGTATCTCAAAATTTCTAAATAATTAGAATGACATGTTTTTTTAACAAAAAGAGCATGATTGCCCTGGATTGCTCACCTGAGTACTCTGGCTGTTGGTCTGCTGTTGAGCAGACATCAGAAGCATTTTCTGAATTGAATTTTCAAAGATCTCATACAAATAGGATCCTTCAGGCAGGGCTAACTTTGACTGCAGGACATATTTGAACAGACCTGATACATATCTGCTAAATAATGCTACATACAAAATATCTAAGCTCTATTGTATACAGTTTCAGACAAGAAGATTTTCCAAGTGCTTTGTACACAACCTATTGACCCTAGGGTAATAATTTGAATAGTCTTTGTAAAGGTCATCTATGCAATGCTACTTCCAAATATCTTAGGTCTACAGCTTATGGCTTTTGGCAAGATTTTCACAGATTCAATATTTTACACAAATAGGACCCCTGGGTGGGGCCAATTTTAAACCATGGGACATAATTTGAAGAAAATTGGTAGAGGACCTTCAGGTGAACCTGTATCCAAATTTCTAAGCCTTGTGGTTTCAGACAAGATTTTTTAAGTCTTCCCTACATAAGCCTATGTAAAACTTAAACTGCCATTCTTCTTTAGCCAATGCTTCCACATGCCACTTTGTAAGTATGGTATTGATATATGGGAACATGTTACTTTATTCCCTAGACTAAAATTTAGTATGAAAAATTACAAAGGGCAATAACTCCAAAACTGTGCAAAAGAGAGTTATTGTTCTTGTGCACTGCACTTCTCTTCAATGAGATCTATCTATCTATAAAGTTTTAAGTTGATATTTTGAGTACTTTTTGAGTTATGCTGCAGACAAAAATAAGGTATGAAAAATTTCAAAGGGCAATAACGCCAAAATCATGCAAAAGAGAGTTATAATTCTTGGAAACTGCACCTTTCATCAATGAGATCTATTTATCTATGAAGTTTCAAGTTGAAATTTCCAATACTTTTGAGTTATGCCACAGACAAAAATTTATTATGAACTAGACATGTGTCCATAGGACATGGATGCCCCCTCAACATGGGCTTTAAGTTGGCAAATATTAGCGTTATATTTTTATGGTGTATATATGTAAGGTATAAGGTAATGCTATCATGCATTATTCAATTTGGACCAAATATGAATGTGATGAGTACTGACGGGTTTTGAATACAAGTTGAAAGTAAAAACACGACCACCGCAGAGTTGCACCAATGCTCGTCTGTATCATTTATTGAAAACAAGCATGCAAGTTCCTTCCCATAAAAAAAATAACAAAAGAGCCACGATGGCCCTTGATCGCTCACCTGAATGCTTTGCTTTTGGAACTGTTGAGCAAACTATCAGAATATTTTTTAAGATTCTTCCTATAAAAATCTAAATGAATTCAAGCGACACCCAGGGTAGAGCCAATTTTCAATCAAGGCGCATAATCTGACCTCTAGCTGATGCTCCATTAAAAATATCTAAGTTCTAGGCTTTCTTGTTTCAGACAAGAACATTTTCAAAGTTTTCCCTATATAAGCCTATGTAAAATCAATTGACCCACAGAGTAGGACCAAATTTGACCCAAGGCACATAATTAGAATAAACTTGGTGGAGGTCCACTAGACAATGCTACATAACAAATCTTAAGGCTCAGGGCCTTGTGATTTCTGACAAAAAGATTTTCAAAGTTTTCTCTATATAACCTTATGTAAAATAAATTGACCCCCGGGGTGAGGCCAAATTTGACCCCAGAGGTATAATTTGAACAAGCTTGGTAGAGGTCCACTAGACAATGTTACATACCAAATCTTAAGTCTCAGGGCCTTGTGATTTCTGACAAGAAGATTTTCAAAGTTTTCCCTATAAAAGCCTGTGTAAAATCAATTCATCCCTGGGGTGGAGCCAAAACTGACCCCAGAGGTATAATTTTAACAAACTTGGTAGAGGTACTATATACATGGTCCAAATTTCAAAGCATCAAACAACAAGAAAAGAGGTCACTAGGTCAAAATTAATGTTATCTAATATCAGGGTTTAATTTGACACCTGAAACTGTGCGCATGGTCCAAACTTCATTGCTGTACATAAAAAAGCAAGAGAGTAGGTCACTTTGTCAGAATCTTGGTCAGCTGATAGCAATTTTTAATTTTATATCCAAAACTGTGCAAATAGTATAAATTTCATAGCTCTACAGCAAAAAACAAGAAAGTAGGTCACTAGGTCAAAATCTAGGCCAGCTCATATTAAAGTTCATATCTACATCTGAATCTGTACATATGGTCCATAGAAGGTAAAAGGTAAAGATTTCTTATTTAACGTGGGTAGTCAACGAAAGTCCTCACCTGGTGTGGATGGAACAACTTATTTCCAGAAGAGCCCACGGTGCATGTATTTTACCTCCCCGATCCCCAGTCTAGGATGATACTGCTGGAAACAGTACCCGGTTAGGTTACCACCCAGTCCTGGGAAATCAGTCAATATCTCAGTCGCAACCCGGAATCGAACCCGGGTCGCTAGCTTCGTAGCCCAACGCACAAACCACTCGGCCACTGAATCACCTTATTTCATAGATGTATATCAAATAACAAATAAGTAGGTCACTAGGTCAAAATTAATGTCATCTAATATCAAACTTCAATTCTACAACTGATACTGCACAAATGGTCCAAATTTCATAGCTGTACATCAAACAAGAGGGCCATGATGGCCCTGGGTTGCTCACCTGAGTACTTTGGCTGTAAATTGCTGTTAAGCAGTATTTCATTTTTTAATTGAAAATATGTAAGTGCCTACAAACTAAATATGTAAAATATCAGTCAATAAATAAAGGTTCTATGAGAGAAAGTAGAAATATCTATTATAAGCTATGGTGACCTTGACCTTGACCCAGTGACCTCAAACCCTACCCATGGGGAGAGGTCCATGCAAGGAACCTCTTTACTGAATATCAAAGATATTGGTCTGTAAATGAGAGCTCTATGAGGTACAGTAGATAAATCTATTTTTAGCCTCCATGACCTTTAACCTAATCTAATAGTTTCAAAAAGCTTGATAAAGCTTGCTTCATGCCAAATTTTAAAATTCTAGGCCTTGTGGTTTCAGACAAGAAGATTTTTAAAGATTTTCTTCTATACTGCTATTTAAAATTTGTGACCCCTCGGCGGGGCCAATAGTGACCCCAGGGACATTTTTCAAACAAACTAGGTAGAGGTTCACTAGACAATGCTGCATACCAAACATCTAAGCTGTAGGCATTGAGGTTTCCAGTAAGAAGATTTTTAAAGATTGCCTTTTTTACATATTAAGAGCCCCGGGGACGGGACCAATTTTGACCCAGGGGCCAACATATAAACAATACTGGTAAAGGTTCTCAACACAATACTCCACACCAAATATCTAAGGTCTAGTCTTATAAGTTTGGAAGAAAAATGATTTTTCATGGTTTTCCAATATAACTATATGTAAACCAAGAGAACCCTGGGGCGTGACCAATTTTGACCCAGGGGACATAATTTGAACAAACTTCGTAGACATCAACTAGACAATGCTACATATCAAATATCTAAGCTGTAAGCATTGAGGTTTCTGAGAAGTTGATTATTAAAGATTGCCTTTTTTACTTATTAAGGGCCCGAGGGGCGGGGCCAATTTTGACCCAGAAGCCATGATTTGAACAAACTTGGTAAAGGTTCTCAACACAATACTCCACACCAAATATCTAAGGTCTAGTCCTATTAGTTTTGGAGAAAAATGATTTTTCATGTTTTTCCTATATAACTATATGTAAATCAAAAGAACCCTGGGGCGTGGCCAATTTTGACCCAGGGGACATAATTTGAACAAACTTGATAGAGGTCCACTAGACAATGCTACATACCAAATATCTAAGCTGTAAGCATTTTGGTTTCTGAGAAGAATATTTTTAAAGACTTCCTAAATAAGCCTATGTAAAATCAATTAACCCCCGGGGTGGGGCCTATTTTGACCAAGTGGCTATGATTTGAAGACATTTAGTAGAGGTCCACTGGACAATGCTGCACACCAAATATCTATACTCTAGGCCTTGCGGTTTCTGACAAGAAGATTTTTTTAAGTTTTCCCTATATAACTCTATATAAAACATTTGACCCCTGAGGCGGGGCCATTTTTGACCCAGGAGCCATGATTTGAACAAACTTGGTAAAGGTCCACTGGAATATTTGCACACCAAATATCTAAACTCTAGGCCTTGTGGTTTCTGAAAAGAAGATTTTTTAAGTTTTCCCTATATAAATCTATGTAAAATCAACTGACCCCTGGGATGGGGTCAGTTTTGACCCCACGGTCATAATTTGAACAAACTTGGTAGAGATCCACTAGATGATGCTTCATACCAAATATCTAAGCTCCAGGCCTTGTGGTTTTGCAGAAGAAGATTTTTAAAGATCCAACCTTTAAAATCTAATTTTAGCTCCAGTGAACCAGAAATGCAATGGACCAGAACCATTTGAACAATCTTGGTAGAGCTTCATGCAAGGAACATCCCAGGCAAGTTTCATTTAATTTGGCCATTTGGTTTCAGAGGAGATGTCATTTGAATGAAAAGTTGACGACCGACGGACGGATTTTCGGACTGACGGACGGACGATGGACAAAGACTGATCAGAAAAGCTCACCCTGAGCACTTTGTGCTCAGATGAGCTAAAAACAAGATAGTAGGTCACTAGGTCAAAATCTAGGCCGGCTCATATCAAAGTTCAATTCTACATCTGAAACTGTGCACATGGTCCAAATTTCATAATTGTATATTAAGTAACTAACAAGAAGTGCCGCAATGCGACGAAATCAGGTTTTCAACGACCAAGTATTGATGTCACAGGAAGTTGGAATGAAATATGGCAGTGAAGAAAAAATAATGCTGTTATTTTGGTTGCATGCAGATAGTGATCTATGTAGGGTTAGTAGAAATCCATATAGGTTTAGTACAAAGGAAATGGTGAAACACTGCAATAAATAAATGATTGGGAAAAGTGGTTGATGAAACATTTCAATAAATAGGCTTGTTCCTGACCTTACACAGACGTATAGGGGGTCAGTAATTTTAGTCCCATTTTTGCCCCATATGCAAATTACTGATACATACATGTTCGTGTAGTGGCAGGAACAAACTTAGCAAGTAATTCTTAATAGTAATACATGTACCGTATTGATGTACTTTGTAAATTATACGGCTGCCCATAATTTCTTGTGGTCACTCAATAGGTCTCAGCAAACTGAAGTAATTACTTGGAAACTGAATTTCTATTTTTAGCAACAGTGACCTTGACTTTGATCACAGACATCTGGGTAGCAATCCCAAGCTGCCTCTTGATATAAGCTACCAACACACCAAGTTTGGCGTCAATAGGCCAAAGCAAACTCAAGTTATTGAGCGGAAAACTGAATTTCTTTTTTTTTCAGCAATGACCTTGACCTTAAACACAGACACCTGGGTAGCAAATCCAAGCTGCCTCTTGATATGGGCTACCCACACAACAAGTTTGGTGTCAATAGGCCAAAGCAAACTCAAGTTATTGAGCGGAAACTGAATTTCTATTTTTAGCAAAAGTGACCTTGACCTTGATCACAGACATCTGGGTAGCAATCCCAAGCTGCCTTTTGATATAAGCTACTCACACACCAAGTTTATCGTCAATAGGTCAAAGCAAACTCAAGTTAATGAGCAGAAACAAAAAGTTGACACCCGCGCGCCCGCCAACTTCAGCATTACAATACCCAGTTTTCGTTGAAAACCTGGTTAAAAAATAGGTCAATGAGTCCCCTGAGCAGGGCCAATTTTGATCCCAAGGCTTTAATTTAAACAATCTTGATGTAGGTCTACCAGACAATGTACCATGTCAAATATCTAAGCTCTAACTTTCTCAGTTTCAGAGAGCACTTTTTATATGTAAATAAAGAAAACCCATGACCCTCAGGGCAGGGCCAGTTTTGACCCTAGGGCCAAAATATGAACAATCTTTGTAGAGGTCCACAATGTTTCAAGCCAAGTATCTAAATTCTAGCCTTCGAAGCTTCAGAGGATGGGGCAGGGCAAAATTTGACCCTAGGGGCATAATTTGAACAAATTTGGTAGAGGTCCACTAGACAATGCTACATTCCAAATCTTACAGCTCAGGGCCTTGTGGTTTCAGACAAGAAGATTTTCAAAGTTTTCCCTATAAGCCTATGTAAAACAAAAGATCCCGCGGTGGGGCCAAATTTGACCCCTGAGGTATAATTTGAATAAACTTAGTTGAGGTCCACTAGACAATCCTACACACCAAATCTTAAGGCTCAGGGCTTTGTGGTTTCAGACAAGAAGATTTTCAAAGTTTTCCCTATATAAGCCTATGTTAAATCAATTGATCCCCGGCCAGGACAAATTTTACCCCAGGGGCATATTTTGAACGAACTTGGTAGAGGTCCACTAGACAATGCTACATTCCAAATCTTCAGGTTCAGGGCCTTGTGGTTTCAGACAAGAAGATTTTCAAAGTTTCAATATATTAGCCAATGTAAAATCAATTGACACTCGGGGTGGGGCAAACTTTGTCCCCAGGGGTATAATTTGAACAAACTTGGTAGAAGTCCACTAGACAATGCTACATACCAAATCTTAAGGCTCAGGGCCTTGTGGTTTCAGACAAAAAGATTTTCAAAGTTTCTCCCTATATAAACCTAAGAACAAGAGGGCCATGATGGCCCTGTATCGCTCACCTGAGTATGACTGCTTTTAACAAAGTTGCTATGGACCTGGTTAACTGACCCCAGATGACCCATATTCAAACTTGACCTAGAAATTATTGAAACAATCTCTTTGACAAATTTCAAAGATATTTGGACTGAAAAGTAGCATCTAGAGTGTTAACAAGGTTTCTCGATATTTAGGCTCTGTGACCTAGTTTTTTACCCCTGATAACCCATATCCAAACTTGAGCTACAAATCATCAAAACAACCTATCTGACAAATTTCCAGGATATTTGGACTGAAAATGTAACCTCTGGAGTGTTAAAAAGTTATTTACATATTTGTACCATGTGACCTAGTTTTTGATCCCAGATGACCCATATCCAAATTTGAGCTAGAAATCATTGAAACAACCTTTCTGACAAATTTCAAGGACATTTGGACTAAAAATGTAACTTCTAGAGCTTTTACAAGGTTTTTCTACTTTTGGGCTCTGTGACCTAGTTTTTGACCCCAGAGAACCTATATTCAAAACTGAGCTAGAAATCATCCATAGAATCTTTCTGACAAATTTCCAGGTTATTTGGACTGAAAATGCTACCTTAAGAATATTAACAAGGTTTTTCCATATTTGGACTCTGTGACCTAGTTTTTGACCCAACATGACCCATACTCAAACTTGATCTCGAAATCCTCAAGGCAATTTTTCTGACAAATTTCCAGATTATTTGGGCTGAAAATGTAACCTCTAGAGTGTTAACAAGATGTTTCTATTTTTGGGCTCTGTGACCTAGTTTTTGAACCCAGATGACCCATATTCAAAACTGAGCTAGAAATCATCCATAGAATCTTTCTGACAAATTTCCAGGTTATTTGGACTGAAAATGCTACCTTAAGAATATTAACAAGGTTTTTCCATATTTGGACTCTGTGACCTAGTTTTTGACCCAACATGACCCATACTCAAACTTGATCTCGAAATCCTCAAGGCAATTTTTCTGACAAATTTCCAGATTATTTGGGCTGAAAATGTAACCTCTAGAGTGTTAACAAGATGTTTCTATTTTTGGGCTCTGTGACCTAGTTTTTAAACCCAGATGACCCATATTTGGACTTGAGCTAGAAATCTTTGAAGCAACCTTTCTGACAAATTTCCAGATTATTTGGGCTGAAAATGTAATCTCTAGAGTGTTAACAAGATGTTTCTATTTTTGGGCTCTGTGACCTAGTTTTTGAACCAAGATGACCCATATTTGAACTTGAGCTAGAAATCATAGAAGCAACCTTCCTGACAGATTTCCAGATTATTTGGGCTAAAAATGTTACCTCTAGAGTGTTAACAAGGTTTTTCAATATTTGGGCTCTGTGACCTAGTTTTTGACCCCAGATGACCTATATTTGAACTTGACCTAGAAATCTTCAAAGCAACGTTTCTGACAAATTTCCAGATTATTTGGGCTGAAAATGTAACCTCTAGAGTGTTAACAAGATTTTTCTATTTTTGGGCTCCGTGACCTAGTTTTTGAACCCAGATGACCCATATTTGAACTTGAGCTAGAAATCACATTAGAACATTTGTGACAAATTTCCAGGATATTTGGACTGAAAAAGTAGCCTCTAGAGTGTTAACAAGGTTTTTCTATATTTGGGCTCTGACCTAGTTTTCCAACCCTGATAACCCATGTTCAAACTCGTCCGAGATATTAATGAGACAAACATCCTGACCAAGTTTCATGTCAATTGAGGCAAAAATGTGACCACTAGAGTGTTAACAAACCAATTGTTAACGGACGGACGGACGGACGGACGACGGACGACGGACAAAAGGTGATCAGAAAAGCTCACTCTGTCACTATGTGACAGGTGAGCTAAAAATCAATGACCCCGGAGCGGGGCCAAATTTGATCCCAGGTGCATAATTGAACAAACTTGGTAGAGGTCCACTAGACAATGCTACATACCAAATTTTAAGACTCAGGCCATTGTGGTTTCAGACAAGAAGATTTTATAAAGTTTCACTATATAAGCCTATGTAAAATTAATTGACTCCCAGGGCGGGGCCAAATTTGACCCTAGGGGTATAATTTGAACAAACTTGGTATATTTCCACTAGACAATGCTACACACCAAATCTTAAGGCTCGGGGACTTGTGGTTTCAGATAAGATTTTCAAAGTTTTTCCTTTCAGTCGCCATAGCAACCAGAGTTCTTGATGGAATTGAATTCTTTGAACAACTTTGGTAGATTTTATGCATGGAATATCCCAGGCATATTTTATCAATGTTGGCTTAGCGGTTTAGGAGGAGATGTCGTTCAAGTAAAACTGTTGACGACACACGACGCACGCTGACACATGCCGGACAATCAACAATTCCATAAGCTCACCCTGAGCCTAAAAGGCAATATAAGAAACATTTCTGTCAAAGTTGGCTTAAAAGTTGGCTTAATTTTGGAGGAGATATCATGTAAAGCATAATATTGACAAAAATATATTTTTCAGCTCTGGTGGCCATTTTGGAGAGGAACCATTTTAGCAATTTTAATAAAAGGCTATGTAAGGAACATTTCTATGAAATTTGGTGGAAAATCAACTAGCTGTTTAGGAGATGTTGTTTGATTTTTTTTCCTATTTTCAGCTTTTGCAGCCCTCATATACAATGGAGTGGAAAGGTTTGAGCAATATAATGAACATTTCTGTTAAATCTGGTTTAAAATGGCATTGTCGTTGAGGAGGACATGACATTTGAAGCCAAATATTGATGAAAATCTATTTTTAGCTCTGGTGGCCATTTTGTTCAATCAGCAGAAACCTTTTAAGCAATTTTAATAGAGGGCTATGTAAAGAACATTTCTGTGAAATTTCGTTAAAAATTACTTGGCCGTTTAGGAGAAGATGTTGTTTCAATTTTTTTCTATTTTTAGCTTTTGCAACCCTCATGTGAAATGGAGCAGAACGGTTGGAGCAATTTTAGAAAAGGGCAATATAATGAACATTTTTTGTTAAATCTGGTTTAAAGTGGCATTGTGGTATATTTATGAGGACATGTCATTTGAAGCCAAATGTTGATGAAAATCTATTTTTAGCTCAGGTGGCCATTTTGTTCAATGGAGAGAAACCTTTTTAGAAATTTTAATAGAGGGCTATGTGAAGAACATTTCTATGAAATTTCATGGAAAATCACTTGGCCGTTTAAGAGGAGATGTTGTTTGAACTTTTTTCTATTTTTTGCTTTTGCAGCCCTTGTATGGGTGGAGTGGAACGGTTTGAGCAATTTTAGAAAAAGGCAATATAATGAACATTTCTATTAAAGTTGGTTTAAAATGGCCTCTTGGTTTTGGAGGACATGTCATTTGAAGCCATATATTGATGAAAATCTATTTTTAGCTCTGGCGACCAGATAGTTTAATGGAGCAAAACCATTTTAGCAATTTTTATAGAGGGCCATGTAAGGAACATTTCTGTGAAATTTTGTGGAAAATAACCTAGTCATTTAGGAGGAGATGTTGTTTGAATTTTTTTCTATTTTTGGCTTTTGCAGCCCTTATATGCAATGGAGCAAAACGGTTTGAGCAATTTTAGAAAAGGGCAATACAAGGAACATTTCTGTAAAGTTTGGGTAAAAATAGCCTTATGGTTTAAGAGAAGATGTCATTTGAATTAAAACGTTGACAACGGATGACAGAGGCCAGACTCAGGGTGATCACAAAAGCTCACTGAGCCATGATGGCTCTTAAACATTCACCTGCTTCCCATTGCTAAGGGGCCATAACTCTGGAACACATGAAGAGATGAGGCTGGTTCAGGAAACAAGATGACCTATATACAAACGCGACCCAAAGATCATAAATACAAACATTCTGACAGGTTTTCATGACATTTAGACAAAAACATTGGCTTATACAGTGTTTAGACGGTAAATCTATGTTTTCAACAAATGACCAAGTTTTTTACCCCAATGAAATATATTCAAACCTGACCTACCTATCACCAAGACAAATGTTTTCATGAGATTTGGAAAGAAAATGCAGCCTCTAGAGTGTAAACAAGGTTTTCCTCTGTTTTGACCCAATGACCTGGTTTTCGATCCCAGATGACCCATATAAACAAAGGCCACTGCAAGCGGGGTCCACACTCGACATTTTCCTATTTCCAAAGGCAAATTCATCGGAGGAAGCACATTGTGGTGAAGGGATTTCAAAGGCAACATCATTTGGAAATATAATTATCAAATCCATTTATAAAAAAATGTATGGCCAATTTTAGCAACATTCAATAATTTGACCTTGAAGGTCAAGGTCAAATAAAGGTCAAGTTCAGTTTAACCTTCTTCGAAAGTATTGTCTAAAAGGTAGTTCTGTCCAACAATAAAGACACTAAATCCATTAATAATAAAAATATAGCAAAGTTAAGCAATGTCAAGGTCATTAAAAGGTTTTTTTTTATTCTCAGTGTTTTTTCATCCCAGTACAAAGCAAATCAGTCCATAAATAAAAAAGTTTTGGCTATTTTGGAAAAATTCAATAATCTGACCTTGACAGTCAAGGCCATTTTAAGGTGAAGGTCTTACTTGAATAATTTAACATGTTGGTTTTCTCATTAGTGTTGTTTTGTCCAAGTATGAATCAAGTTTGTAATTAAATGACAAAGTTATTACAATTTAAGCAAAATTCAATAATTTGACCTTCATTTTAAGGTCAAGGTCACACTTGAATGATTCATCATGTCAGTTTTGTCAGACGTTTTATGCCAGTACGAATCAAATCGAGCAATAAATCACAAGGTTATGGCCAATATTAGCAAAATTCAATAATCTGACCTGTCCAGGTCATTTTAAGGTCAAGGTCACATTTGAATAGATCAAAATTTCGGAGTTGTTGTAAGTGTTGTTTTGTCCAAGTATGAATCAAATCTGTAAATAAATAAGAAAATTATGACAATATAAGCAAAATTAAATAATTTGACCTTGACCGTCAAGGTCATTTTAAGGTCAAGATTATTCTTGAATTATTCAACATGTCGGTTTTGTCATAAGTGTTTTGTCCAACTATGAATCAAATCCACCAAAAAAAAAGTAGAGGACAATTTTAGCAAAATTCAATAATTTGACCTTGAACCTCAAGGTCATTTTAAGGTCAAGGTCAGACTTGAATAATTCAACATACGTGTTTTGTCATAAGTGTTGTTTTGTCCAAGTATGAATCAAATCCAACCATAAATAATAAGGTTACGGCCAATTTCAACAAAATTCAATAATAAAGTATTTCTTGCATGCCACATGTCAACTTCATAATATTATGATGATCACTTATGCCGAATTATTTCGAAATCTAACCATGCACAACAAAGTTTTGAGCTGGACAGGAACAACTTTTTCACTCTATCCATATAAGGAGTAAGCCAAAACTTGTCTACTCTGGCCTTGACCTTTGAGTGAGTGACATGTTTCTTGCACGTGACATGTTGACTGCATATGATGACCACTTATGCCAAATTATTTTTCAAAATACAACCATGCACAACAAAGTTATGTGCACACACATGGACAGGGTAAACACTACATGCCTGCTTGCCATTATCATGTTGGGGGCATAAAAAATGTTGCCTCTACAGTGTTAACAAGGGTTTCCTTTGATTTGGCCTAGTGACCTAGTTTTTAATCCCATTTGACATTCTTTCTAATTTGACCTAGAGATAATCAAGTTAAAGATCCAGACCAGTTTTCAGAATGATAGGATGTTTAATGTGACCTGTGGAGTGTTAGCAAGGTAAAGTGTGGATGGACAACAGACAGACGACAGGCAGAAAACAGACGCTAGACAACCAGTGATCACAATAGCTCATCCTGAGTATATGCTCAGGTCAGCTAAAAGCACTTATGGTGGTCAAGTGTACCAATTTAATATATGCCTCCCCATGCCCATTTTATGGCAGGGGCATAACATTTCAAAGGGCAATAATTCCAAAATTATGGAAAAAAATAGCTATGGTTCTTGAGCAATGCACTTCTCTTTTATCCATCTATAAAGCTT
Organism: Cyclina sinensis; assembly: GCA_012932295.1. Classification (NCBI taxonomy): domain Eukaryota; kingdom Metazoa; phylum Mollusca; class Bivalvia; order Venerida; family Veneridae; genus Cyclina; species Cyclina sinensis. The sequence goes on from JAAONU010000002.1 coordinate 19,931,478, forward strand.
CAAGTTGATAACTTCTATAGTTTTTTAGTTATGCCCCAGAGAAACAAAATCCAACAGCATGATAGACAGATAGAAAAGCTGATTCCAGTATTCCCCCCTTACAGCTTCGTTTGGCTGGGGGTATAATAAAGTGACATGGGGGCAAGGCCAATTTTGACCCCAGGGACATAATTTGAGCATGCTTGGTAGATTATACCTCAAGCTGATGCTCCATGCAAAATATCTAAGTTCTAGGCCTTGTTATCTCAGACAAAAAGATTTTTCTGAAGTCTTCCCTATATAAGCCTAGGTAAAACAAGAACTATCACTAAAGGTGATTAATACCCCCACATGGGTGCTTGATACTGGAACAGGAAAGCTTAGAATCAATGGCATAAAGTGACATAAGAAACATGGAAATATGTATATATTTTATATTTAATAATAGAGAAAACAATTACCGGTAGACCATTGAACTGTATAAGAAGAAAGTTTCATCATAATATCTCATTCGTAACTCAAGTTATTGAGCAGAAACCTTTTTTATATTTTTAGTAAAAGTGACCTTGACCTTGGCCCCACCAGCCCCAATATCGAAACTGTATGTTATGATGTTACACCTGTGTACCAAAACTTGTTAAAATCTGTCAAGCCATTCATGAGTTATTGTCCAGAAACCGTTTTTCTATTTTTAGTAACAGTGACCTTGCCCTTGGCCCCACAATCCCCAATCAAGCCATTCATGAGTTATTGTCCGGAAACCGTTTTTCTATTTTTAGTAACAGTGACCTTGACCTTTGCCCCACCACCCCCAATATCCAACGTGACCTGTATCTTATGATGTTACACCTATGTACCAAAATTTTTTAAAATCTGTCTAGTCTTTCATGTCTTTCCAAACACCGTTTTTCTATTTTTAGTAACAGTGACATTGAACTTGACCCCACCAGCCCCAATATGGAACTTAACCTGTATCTTGTGATGTTACAACTGTGTACTAAAAATTTTTTTAATCTGTCAAGCCTTTCATGAGTTATAGTCCGGAAACCGTTTTTCTATTTTTAGTAACAGTGACTTTGACCTTGGCCCCACCAGCCCCAATATCGAATTTGACCTGTATCTTATGATGTTACACCTTTGTACCAAAAATTGTTTAAATCTGTCAAGATGAGCTATCGTCCGGAAACCGTTTTTTAAATTTAAGTCACAGTGACCTTGACCTTGGCCCCACCAGCCCCAATATCGAACTTGACCTGTATCTTATGATGTTACAGCTGTGTACAAAAATTATTTAAATCTGTCTAGCCTTTCATGAGTTATTGTCCAGAAACCATGAGAGACCTACCGACCGACCGCCAAGCTCACTCCTATATACCCCCTTAAACTTTGTTTGTGGGGGTATAATCAAGTGACCCCGCGGAGCAGGGCCAATTTTAACCCAAGGGGCATAATTTCAACAACCTTGGCAGAGGACTTCTAGTTGAACCGGTAGGCAAAATATCTAAGTTCTAGGCCTCGTGGTTTTTAGGCAAGAAATTGTTTTAACTTTTCCCTTAATTAGCCTTTGTAAAATCATGTGCCCCTGGGACAGGGTCAATTTTGACTCAGGGGCCATAATCTGAAAAAAACTTGGTAGAGGTCTCCTAGACAATGCTAAATACCAAATATCTTAGCCCTTGGCTTTGTGTTTGTTTTTTTCCCTATATAAGCCTATGTCAAATTATGTGGCCCCTGGGGAAGTTTCAATTATGATGAAATACCTGAGCTCAAGGCCCTGCAGTTTCAGACATGCAGATTTCTAAAGTAATCACTTTTAAAATTTGTTTTTAGCTCCTGTGACCCAGATCTGCAATAGACTGGAACCATTTGAACTAGAGCTATCACTAAATGTGATTAATACCCCTGTAAGACTGCTTCGGAACTGAGGCAGTTATTAGTAACAGAATACTTTGTAAAAGAATTGAAATAAAATTATGGTTGTGGGCAATTAAAGATAGTTGTGGATCTTGTACATTACATTTCCTGTCATTGTGCTTGAACACTGTATGAAGTTGCACTGAATCCCAACCAGTAGTTTTCAAGTTATGCTCCGGACAAGGAAAACCAACAAAGGGCAATAACTGTGCAAACAGTGAAGAAAGAGTTATAGCTCTTAAAAATTGCACATCCACTCATTGGGCTTGACTATTGTATGAAGTTGCACTGAATTCCAACCATTAGTTTTCAAGTTATGCTTCAGACAAGGAAATCCAACAAAGGACAATAACTCTGCAAATAGTGAAGATATAGTTATAGCTCTTGTACAATGCACTTTCTGTCATTGTGCTTGCTCACTGTATGAAGTTGCATTAAATTCCAACCAGTAGTTTTCAAGTTATGCTCTGGACAAGGAAAACCAACAAAGGGCAATAACTCTGCAAATAGTGAAGATAGAGTTATGATTCTTGAACAATGCACTTCCTCTCATTGTGCTTGATCATTGTATGAAGTTGCACTGAATTCCAACTATTAGTTTTGAATTTTATACTCCGGACAAACAAATTGCAACAGACCGACTGAGCGACTGCTCGACCGACAGACCGGCCAACCACAGACTGACTCCTTTATACCCCCAAACTTCGTTTCGGGGGTATAACAACTTAGAGCTTTATTCAAGGAACATTCTAAGCAAGTCTTATTAGATTTGGCCAGGTGCTTTCATAGGAAATGTCCTTTAAATTAACTGTGGACGATGGACGGACGACGCACAATAGACCTTCCTAAAAGCTCACATGAACACTGTGTGCTCAGCTTAGCTAAAAACATCTTATTACAGTATTATCCAACATGCTGTTCACAGACCCTCATTTCCAATAATATTTAGGAGTATTTTTTTAAGTTTTTCATTTCTGTTGCCATAGCTCTTGATTGAATTCAATTCTTTAAACAATTTTGGTAGAGCTTCATGCAAGGAATATCCCTGACAAGTTTTATTAACCTTGACCCGGTAGTTTAGGAGAAGAAGTCATTTAAAAGGAAATGCTGATGCATCAAGATACACGTCTGACACAGGGTGATCACAAAACAGCAAACAGTCCTCAGCTGAGCTAAAAGGTTGAAATGGTTACTTATTGACTTCTACTGAAATGGACACTACACTGCCACAAGAGGGCCATGATGGCCCTAAACCGCTCACCTGAGTCTCATTGCTCCTGTTACAAATATCGTTATTGGTTTTTATGGGTGCAAGTTTGAATAAGATTGAAGACTCTGGGTGTAATGGTACTCAAAATTCTGAGCAGAACAAGTTTTATTCTACAGGTCCCAGTGACTTTTACCTTTGACATACAGACCCCAAAACCAATAGGGTTCTTCTAATATAATTACCCTGTTAAGTTTAAAGGTTCTGGGTGTAATGATACTCCAATTACTAAGCAGACATAGCTTTCATTCTACAGGTCCCTGTAACCTTGACTTTTGACCTACTGACCCCAAAAATGATTGGGATCTTTTACTGAGTAAAGAAAATTATCTTATGAAGTTTCAAGGCTCTTGGTAAAATGGTACTCCAGTTACTGAGCAGAAACAGTTTTCACTCTACAGGTCCTTGTGAACTTAACCTTTGACCTATGGACCCTAACAAGAGGGCCATGATGGCCTTGTCTCGCTCACCTGAGTATGACTGCTTTTAACAAAGTTGCTATGGACCTGGTTAATTGACCCCAGATGACCCATATTCCAACTTGACCTAGAAATTATTGAAACAATCTCTTTGACAAATTTCAAGGTTATTTGTACTGAAAATGTTACCTCTAGAGTGTTAACAAGGTTTTTCCATATTTGGGCTCTATGACCTAGTTTTTTAACCTAGATGTCCCATATTCGAACTTGAGCTAGAAATTATCGAAACAATCTCTCTGACAAATTTCCAGGATATTTGGACTGAAAAAGTAGCCTATAGAGTGTTAACAAGGTTTTTCGATATTTAGGCTCTGTGACCTAGTTTTTGACCCCAGATAACCCATATCCAAACTTGAGCTACAAATCATCAAAACAACCTTTCTGACAAATTTTCAGGACATTTGTACTAAAAATGTAACGTCTAGAGCATTAACAAGGTTTTTCTACTTTCGGGCTCTTTGACATAGTTTTTGACCCCAGAAAACCTATATTCAAAACTGAGCTAGAAATCATCAATAGAACCTTTCTGACAAATTTCCAGGTAATTTGGGCTGAAAATGTAACCTCTAGAGTGTTAACAAGATTATTCTATTTTTGGGCACTGTGACCTAGTTTTTGAACCAAGATGACCCATATTTGAAGTTGTGCTAGAAATCTTTGAAGCAACCTTTCTGACAAATTTCCAGATTATTTGGGCTGAAAATGTTACCTTTAGAGTGTTAACAAGGTTTTTCAATATATGGGCTCTGTGACCTAGTTTTTGACCCCAGATGAGCCATATTTAAACTTGACTTAGAAATCGTCAAAGCAACCTTTCTGACAAATTTCCAGATTATTTGGGCTGAAAATGTAACCTCTAGAGTGTTAACAAGATTTTTCTATTTTTGGGCTCCGTGACCTAGTTTTTGAACCCAGATGACCCATATTTGGACTTGAGCTAGAAACCATCAATAGAACCTTTCTGACAAATTTCCAGGATATTTGGACTGAAAAAGTAGCCTCTAGAGTGTTAACAAGGTTTTTCTATATTTGGGCTCTGTGACCTAGTTTTCCAACCCTGATAACCCATGTTCAAACTCGTCCGAGATATTAATGAGAAAAATATCCTGACCAAGTTTCATGACAATTGAGGCAAAAATGTGACCACTAGAGAACAAACTAATTGTGGACGGACGGACGGATTGACGACGGACAAAACGTGATCCAGAAATGCTCACTCTGTCACTATGTGACAGATGAGCTAAAAACAATAGGGTTCTTCTAATACAATTATCCTATAAAGTTTGAAGGCTCTGGGTGTAATGGTTACTCTGCAGAAATAGTTTTCACTCTACAGGTCCCTGTGACCCTGACCTTTGACATACTAGCCCCAAAAACATTATGGTTCTTTTATTTAGTAAAAGCAATCATCCTATGAAGTTTGGAGGCTCTAGGTGAAATGGTAATCCTGTTATTGAGTGGAAACGGTTTTCACTCTAGAGGTCCCTCTGACCTTGACCTTTGACCTACTGACCCAAAACACAAGAGGGATTTTTGTACTCAATAAGGGCAATAACCCTGTGAAGTTTGAAGGCTTTGGGTCAACTGGTACTCAAGTTATTGAAAGGAAATGGAGTGTGAAAGACAGACAGACAAACAGAAACCCATGGACAAGGCAAAAACAATATGTCTACATCAGAAGGGCGGGGTGGGGGTGAGAAACAACGAACGATTGAAGGTATAGCCATTGGTGTTTCAGAGCAGCAGATTTTTAAAGTTTTCTCTATATAAATCCTTGTGTAAAATCAAATGACTCCCCCCCCCCCCCCCCCCCGTTTTCCCCTCCCCCCCGCCCCCCCGTTTCCCCCCCCCTCCCCCCCCTACTCGGAAGGGGCAAGTTTTGATCCCAGGGTCATGATTTGAACAAACTTGGTAGAGGTTCACTAGGCAAAGCTGCAAACCAAATCTAAACTCTAGACCTTGTGGTTTCTGACAAGAAGATTTTTAAAACTTTGGCTATATAACTATGTAAAACATGTGACCCCTGGGACGGGGCCTTTTTTGATCCAGGGGCTATGATTTAAACAAACTTGGTAGAGGTTTAGTAGACAATGCTGTACACCAAATATCTTAATTCTAGGCCTTGTGGTATCTGAAAAGAAGATTTTTAAAGTTTTTCCTATATAACTCTATGTAAAACATGTGACCACTCGGGCAGAGCCATTTTTGACCCATGGGCTATAATTTGAACAAACTAGGTAGTGGTTCTCTTGACAATGCTACATACAATACATCTAAGCTCTATGCCTTTTTTGTTTCTAATGTGAATACTTTTTAAACTTTTTCCTATATAACTCTATGTAAACAAGTGACGTCTAAGGCGGGGCCTATTTTGACCCAGTGGCTGTGATTTGAACAAACTTAGTAGAGGTCCACTGGAAAATGCTTCACACCAAATATCTAAACTTTAGGCCTTGCAGTTTCTGACAAGAAGATTTTTTGAAGTTTTTCCTATATAACTCTATGTAAAAGATGTGACCCCTTGGGCGGGGCCATTTTTGACCCAGGAGCCATGATTTGAACAAACTTGGTAAAGGTCCACTGGACTATGCTGCACACCAAATATCTAAACTCTAGGCCTTGTGGTTTCTGACAAGAAGATTTTTAAGTTTTCCCTATACAAATCTATGTAAAATCAACTGAGCCCTGGGGTGGGGTCAGTTTTGACCCCAAGGTTATATTTTGAACAAACTTGGTAGAGGTCCACTAGATGATGCTACACACCAAAAATCTAAACTCTAGGCCTTGCGGTTTCTGGCAAGAAGATTTTTTTTAAAGTTATTACTAGATTACTCTATGTAAAACATGTGACCCCTAAGGCGGGGCCATTTTTGATCTAGGAGCCATAATTTGAACAAACTTGGTAAATGTCCACTGGACAATGCTGCACAACAAATATCTAAACTCTAGGCCTTGCGGTTTCTGACAAGAAGATTTTTTAAAGTTTTTCCTATATAACTCTATGTAAAAGATGTGACCCCTAGGGCGGGGCCATTTTTGACCCAGGAGCCACGATTTGAACAAACTTGGTTAAGGTCCACTGGACAATGCTGCACACCAAATATCTAAACTCTAGGCATTGTAGTTTCTGACAAGAAGATTTTTAAGTTTTCCCTATACAAATCTATGTAAAATCAACTGACCCCTGGGGTGGGGTCAGTTTTGACCCCAGGGTCATAATTTGAACAAATTTGGTAGAGGTCCACAAGATGATGCTTCATACCAAATATCTTAGCTCCAGGTTTTGGGGTTTCGGAGAAGAAGATTTTTAAAGATCCAACCTTTAAAATATAATTTCAGCTCCAGTGAACCAGAAATGCAATGGACCAGAACCATTTGAACAATCTTGGTAGAGCTTCATGCAAGGAACATCCCAGGCAAGTTTCATTTAATTTGGCCCTTTTGTTTCAGAGGAGATGTCAATTGAATGAAAAGTTGACAACGGACGGACTGTTGGACGGACTGTTGGACGGATGACGGACAAAGACTGATCAGAAAAGCTCACCCTGAGCACTTTGTGCTCAGGTGAGCTAAACAAGAGGGCCATGATGGCCCTGTATCACTCACATGAGTATGACTGCTTTTAACAAAGTTGCTATGGACCTGGTTAATTGACCCCAGATGACCCATATTCCAACTTGACCTAGAAATTATTGAAACAATCTCTTTGACAAATTTCAAGGTTATTTGTACCAAAAATGTTACCTCTAGTGTGTTAACAAGGTTTTTCCATATTTGGGCTCTATGACCTAGTTTTTTAACCTAGATGTTGCATATTCGAACTTGAGCTAGAAATTATTGAAACAATCTCTCTGACAAATTTCCAGGTTATTTGGACTGAAAAAGTAGCCTCTAGTGTGTTAAAGCGACTGACTCACAGAATTTTGCTGAAAATTTTTTTCCTTTAAAATTCAAGAGAATTTAATATACTATGGAAAAAACATAATATTATGCTTCTATATACCATGAAAACTGAAAAAAAAGTTTTGACTTAACCAGGATTTGAACCCACAACCTTTCGGTAAGTAAAATAAAGAGCGACGATCTAGACCACTGAGCCACAGCGCCAACTGATTAGTTTGCTTAAAAAAAATGTAATAACTAAAGTATCTACCCCGTGACTAACGGGGTAAATTTTTTTCCGATAAAAGTGTGTAAAACTTTATATTTTGATGTTTTTCTGTATCAAAAAATGAATCAGTACCTTAGTTTAAATATGTTCTTCACAATTGAAGCAAAAATTTCAAGATGTAAGAACATTTTTTTTTTCATCGTCGGCCCATCTGTGAGTCAGTTGCTTTAACAAGTTTTTTCGATATTTAGGCTCTGTGACCCCAGATAACCCATATCCATACTTGAGCTACAAATCATCAAAACAACCTTTCTGACAAATTTCCAGGACATTTGGACTGAAAATGTAGCCTCTAGATTGTTTACAAAGTTTTTCAATATTTGGGCTCTGTGACCTAGTTTTCGACTCCAGATGACCCATATTAAAACCTGAGCTAGAAACTATAGAAATAAGCTTTCTGACAAATTTCCAGGTTACCTGGAATTAAAATGTTACCGCTAGAGTGTTAACAAGGTTTTTCCATATTTGGGCTCTGTGACCTAGTTTTTGACCCAAGATGACCCATACTCCAACTTGAGCTAGAAATCACCAAAAAAACCTGTCTGACAAATTTCCAGGATATTTTGACTGAAAATGTAACCTCTGGAGTGTTAAAAAGGTTTTTACATATTTGAGCCATGTGACCTAGTTTTTGAACCCTGATTACCCATATCCAAATTTGAGCTAGAAATCATTGAAACAACCTTTCTGACAAATTTCAAGGACATTTGGACTAAAAATGTAACCTCTAGAACATTAACAAGGTTTTTCTACTTTCTGGCTCTGTGACCTAATTTTTGACCCCAGAAAACCTATATTCATAACTGAGCTAGAAATCATCGATAGAAACCTTTTTGACAAATTTCCAGGTTATTTGGACTGAAAATGTTACCTTTAGAATGTTAACAAGGTTTTTCCATATTTGGACTCTGTGACCTAGTTTGTGATCCCAGATGACCCATATTCGAACTTGATCTAGAAATCCTCAAGGCAATCTTTCTGACAAATTTCCAGATTATTTGGGCTGAAAATGTTACCTCTAGAGTGTTAACAAGATTTTTCTATTTTTGGGCTCTGTGACCTAGTTTTTGAACCCAGATGACCCATATTTGAACAAGTGCTAGAAATCCTATAAGCAACTTTTCTGACAAATTTGCAGATTATTTGGGCTGAAAATGTAACCTCTAGAGTGTTAACAAGATTTTTCTATTTTTGGGCTCTGTGACCTAGTTTTTGAACCCAGATGACCCATATTTGAACTTGAGCTAGAAATCATCGATAGAACCTTTCTGACAATTTCCAGGATATTTGGACTGAAAAAGTAGCCTCTAGAGTGTTAACAAGGTTTTTCTATATTTGGGCTCTGTGACCTAGTTTTCCAACCCTGATAACCCATGTTCGAACTCGTCCAAGATATTAATGAGACAAACAACCTGACCAAGTTTCATGACAATTGAGGCAAAAATGTGACCACTAGAGTGTTAATAAACTAATTGTGGACGGACGGACGGACGATGGACAAAAGGTAATCAGAAAAGCTCACTCTGTCACTACGTGACAGGTGAGCTAAAAAACATAATATTTCTAATACAGAATTCTCAAACAATATTGTTCACAAATCATCACTTCCAGTAACATTAAAGGGTTTCGTCCACTTTGAAAGACTGTTGAGGGTTTATCCACTCTGAAAAAGTTTTTGTCCACTATGATATTGTTGTAGGTGGTTTTGTACACTCTGTAAAAATAAGTGTATTGGGTTTTGTCCATAGGGGAGCCAGCCTGGCTAGCTCAATCGGTAGAGCATCGGATTGTCAATCTTGACGATCCCGGTTCAATCCCCACCAGGGCCGGCAAAATTTCTCCATGATAATTGACCTATAGGTCATTTGTCCCTCACCTCTGAAGCAAGTGAGGAAGTAGTCAGCCACTTGAGGAGAAATTGGTTAGTAAACTGGTTGGATATCCAGGAACACTGGCTAGGTGGACTGACCACTGGGACATGACCTTAGCTATTAAACTGGGGTTAAACCCCAATAAAATGAAACCAAAAACTTGTCCATAGGGGGTCTTGTCCATTTTCCTTTCACCACTATTGACAGTTAAAACCAATACTGACCACTGGCCAGGTCAATACTCATATTGAACATTTTTTGTCAGTATCCACAACCATGTTTACTATTTACTACCGCTTGCAAAACTGATTAGAGTTTACACTGTTAAGTAAAGAACAAGACTCATCGGTACACCTGTCAAAAATCAATTAAAGCGCCGCCCAATGTGTTTCTTTCAAACGCCTTTTACCTGTCAATGGTGTCATTCTAGTGTCATTCTGTGTACGAAATGGAAAAGCGGCTAGGAAAAAAACAAATTGAGTGAATATTTCCGATAGCAACGCAGCGACAATAATGATACAGCTACTATGGTGCTGCCGAGGCACATTTTTCTGGCTGCGGGTTGATTGTAAGACGCAATTTTATTGACAAGTATACCTAAGAAAACTGCCTCACTAATTTGATGATCAGAAAAGTGACAGTTTAAGCTACTGAAATAAACATCGTAACGTCACTTTTTACCGCTTTCTGAATACGTGAAACTCTAATCACTTTTGCAAGCGGTAGTAATATTCTTACATTAACAAACTATTTCAATTAAACTGCAATTTACATTTGTATCTATTTCAGCGCATTCCAAACAAGAGGGCCATTATGGCCCTAAATCGCTCACCTGGGTTCAAAGATGAAAGAAATTTTTATGAATGTAATGATGCATGTACCAGTGCAATTTCATTGCCATAGCTCCGAAAACAACTAGAACTATCGCTGAATGCGATTCATACCCCCAACAATGTCCTTGACAGAAGACGACATGGAAAGGTGGTTAAGGGAATAATTTTAGTGGCACAAATACATATACATAAAAAGAAATTATCTCTGGTGAAAAAAACAAACAAATTGTACAGGTAATAGTATAAATATATATTGTCAAATCATGTTCGAAACAGTTACAAATAACCTTTCATTTTCCCAATGTACTAAAACAAACAAAAGCAGTGAAGTTAAGAAAATAGCATAATTATGTCAAAATGTAATTAAGAGTGGAAAAACTTTGCATACTGAGCTTACTTGTTCTAGTTTTAGAAATATTCAAGTACATGTTAAAATTTCAGAACATTTTCTAAGTCAATTTTTGACCTTCAAGTGTGGCCTTGACCTTGAGCTGGCACAATGGTAAGATGGGTTCTGCACATTGCCCAGTTAGTTTATACCAAATTTATTTTAGTTCGATTGTGTAGGAAGCTTTTAGCTTATAGACACACTCTCGAATCTGTTCCTGGAACTAACCAGTACTAAGCAAGGAGTGTAAAGTTTCTTGCTCAAGGAAACAACGGCTTGCCCCTGACGGGGTTTGAACCCGTGCGGCTAGCAGTCCTTTGAATACTAGTCCGACGCGTTAACCACTCGGCCACGCCACCACATGCCCAGTTGGGGTGAACATTTGAGTCAAGTTTGAAGAAAATCCTTCCATTAATATAGAATTTATAGAGCGGACACGACATATTGTCTAGCATTGATTGTAAGTAAATTAAAAGACTTAAAAAGGGGCATAACTTTGTCAAAATGCAATACAGAGTTATGAAACTTGACCTGCATATCTTACTTGTGATACCTCATATATCTTTTAAGTTTTAAGCAAATACCTGTGCTAGTTTCAGAAATATTCTAGTACATGTTAAAATTTAAGAACATTTTCTTAGTGAATTTTGACCTTCAAGTGTGACCTTGACCTTAAGCCAGCACAAAGGTAACATGGGTTCTGCACATAACTTTGTTGAGTTGAACATTTGAGTAAAGTTTGAAGAAATTTCTTCCATTAGTATAGGATTTATAGAGCGGACACGACATATTGTCTAATATTTGATTGTATGTAAATTTGAAGACTTAAAAAGAAGCATAACTTTGTCAAAATGCAATACAGAGTTATGAAACTTGACCTGCATATCCTAATTGTGACACTTCATATATATTTTAAGTTTCAAGCAAATACGTTTTCTAGTTTCAGAAATATTCAAATACATGTTAAAATTTAAGAATATTTTCTAAGTCAATTTTTGACCTTCAAGTGTGACCTTGACCTTAAGCCGGCAAAAGGGTAACATGGGTTCTGCACATCCCCTTGTTGAGGTGATCATTTGAGCCAAGATTAAAGAAAATCTTTCAATTAGTGTAGGAGTTACAGAGCGGACACGACATAATGTCTAATACTCGATTGTTTGATATTTGACCTTCAATTGTGACCTTGACCTTGAGCTGAAACATGGGCAACATGGGTTCTGCACATCCCCTTGTTGAGGTGAACATTTCAGCCAAGTTTGAAGAAAATCCTTCAATTGGTATAGGATTTATAGAGCGGACACGATAATGGAGTCGGATGGACGGACGGACCAACCGACCGACAGACGGACGCGACAAAGTGAATCAATTATAGCCCCCCCCACCACATTTTGTGGTGGGGGTATAAAAAGTAGGTCAGTAGGTCAAAATATATGTCATGAGACGACATTTTTGAAATAGGAACGAAAAGCTGTACAAACAGTCCAAATTTCATTGCTGTAGCTTAGAAACAAAAAAGTAGGTCAGTAGGTCAAAAATATAAGTCATGATATGACATTTTTGAAATCGGTACAAAAAACTGTTCACATGGTCCAAATTTCATTGCCACAGCTCCAAAAACAAAAGTAGGTCAGTAGGTCAAAAAATAGGTCATGCTATAACATTTTTGAAATCGAAATGAAAAACTATGCACATGGTCCAACTTTCATTGCAGTAGTATGTAAAACATGTGACCCCTTGGGCGGGGCCAGTTTTGACCCAGGGGCCATGATTTGAACAATCTAGGTAGAGGTCTACTAGACAATGCTCAACACCAAATATCTAAGCTCCATGCCTTGCAGTTTCTGACAAGAAGATTTTTAAAGTTTTCCCTATATAACACTATGTAAATCAAGTGACCCTCAGGGCCAGTTCTGACCCCAGGGTCATAATTTGAACAATCTTGGTAGAGGTCCACTAGATGATGCCTCATACCAAATTTCTAAGCTGTAGGCCTTGTGGTTTCAGACAAGAAGATTTTCAAAGTTTTTCCTCTAAGTTGCCATCGCAACCCGAGTTCTGCATGGAATTGTATTCTTTGAACAACTTTGGAAGAGCTTCATGCAAGGAAGATCCCATTGGGTTTTGCCCAGTGGTTTCAGAGGAGATGTCGTTTGAATGAAATTGTTGACGCCTCACGATGCACGACACACGACGCACACCGGACATTAGGGTATGACAAAAGCTCACTCTGGCACTTTGTGCCAGGTGAGCTAAAACCAATAGGGTTCTTCAAATATAAGATCCTATGCAGTTTGAAGGTTCTGGGTAAAATGGTACTCCAGTTACTGAGCAAAAATAGTTTTCACTCTACACGTCCCTGTGACCTTGACTTTTGACCTACTGACCCCAAAAATGACAGGGTTCTTTTACTGAGTAAGTACAATCATCAAATGAAGTTTGAAGGCTCTGGGTAAAATGGTACTTAAGTTACTGAGCAGAAACAGTTTTCACTCTTGAGGTCCCTGTGAACTTAACCTTCAACCTATGGCCCCTAAAAACAATGGGGTTCTTCTAATACAATTATCCTATAAAGTTTGAAGGCTCTGGGTGTAATGGTACTACAGTTACTCTGCAGAAAAACTTTTCACTATACAGGGCCCTGTGACCTTGACCTATGATATACTAGCCCTTAAATCAATATGGTTTTTCTCTTTAGTAAAAGCAATCATCCTATGAAGTTTGAAGGCTCTGGGTGAAATAGTACTCCTGATATTGAGTGGAAATGGTTTTAACTCTAGAGGTCCCTCTGACCTTGACCTACTGACCAAAAAAGAAAGGTGTTTTTTTTCTACTCAATAAGGGCAATAACCCTGTGAAGTTTGAAGGCCTTGGGTCAAATGGTACTAAAGCTATTGAAAGGAAACGAAGTGTGACAGACAGACAGACAGACAAACAGACACCCATGGACAGGGCAAAAACAATATGTCTCCATCAGAAGGGCGGAGTTGGAGAAATAAAAATGAAAAGTTGAAGGTCTAGCCCTTGGTGTGTCAGAGCTGCAGAGTTTTTAAGTTTTCTCTATATAAGTCCTTGTGTAAATCATATGACTCCCCCACCCCCGGGTGGGGCCAATTTTGACCACAGTGTCATGATTTGAACAAACTTGGTAAAGGTCTACTAGACAATACTAAACATTAAATATCTTAACTCTAGGCCTAGTGGTTTTTGACAAGAAGATTTTTGAAGTTTCTCCTATATAATTCTATGTAAAACCATACCTGCCATAATTTTTCTGGCCATTTCCGGGATTTTGATAACGAATTTCCGGGATTTGAGCCGATTTTCCAGGACATACAACTATTCATATACTTTCAATGCACTACCGTTGGCAGTACACAAAATTGGACGGGATTCCGTTTTTGGCGGGAAAAGCCGTGCACGTCTTTCAAATACACATCAGTTTCATACCTTTTATCTTAGTTGCAAGAGCATAGTAATTATCAGGCTTGCAGAAATGTTTAAAGCTCAATCGGTCCGACCACCCGACGATTACTCCCCCACCCCTCTCAATCACTTCAAAAAAAAAAACAACGTTCGCTCGTATTTACGAGTGGAGATGGTAGGAGGACGAGTATAATTTTCTGATCGATCATCCTGCAGAACGAGTGCAAAAACCGCAAGAAATATACCGATGGATGTGTATGTCATAATGTCACAGTTTACCGACAGTAAATTCTGCATGTAATACTCTGTCAAAACGAAACCGGAAGCGTGAGTAAGGGGGAGCACTGCAGCTTTTTTTATTTCAGTAACCCGCACAGTGCCGTTGATCTTTTTTCTCCTAGGTCTCCAGGACTGGTGATGGTGATTAAGGACGAGTAAAAATTTTTGTCACAAGTACTAATTGTGTAAAATAAAAAGAATAACTGTGTACCATTAATTAATTAACATCACGGGCGTTTGATGACAGCGTCGTCTATGCTTCATATTACTAGTATCGGCGTGATTTGATCGAACATTACAATATTCACCATGAGTTTTATGCGCGTTTGCATTTAATTTAATTTTAAGTAGCATCTCTATTTACACCACGGCGACAGTCTTTGAAAGGGGCAGATATCTTACAAATTAATTAATGCTCCGCAAGTCAATAAATCAATAGCCGATAGCGGTCATTTGTTAATTGGTTATTAATGACACGCGGTGTAATCGGAAAATATTATCATAACCAATAATTAAGGAATTAGCGGCGTGTCAAAAATTTTACTGGCCTGATGAAAGGTATGCGCGTTTTTTATGTTTTCCGGGACATCGGGTGTCTTTCTGGGACTTCGGGACGGGCCCTCGATTTCCGGGACAATCCCGGACGATCCAGGACGTATGGCAGGTATTTAGTAAAATTTACTAAAACATGTGACCCTGGGGTCAGGCCTTTTTTGACTCAGGGGCTATGATTTGAAAAAAACTTGGTAAAGGTCCACTAGACAATGTTGTACACCAAATATCTTAACTCTAGGCCTTGTGGTATCTGAAAAGAAGATTTTAAAAGTTTTTCCTATATAACTCTATGTAAAATATGTGACCACTGGGGTGGGGCCATTTTTGACCCACGGGCAATAATTTGACCAAACTTGGTAGAGGTCCTCTAGACAATGCTACATACAAAATATCTAAGCTCTAGGCATTGCGGTTTCTGATGTGAAGATACTTTTTCCTATATAACTCTATGTAAAACTAGTGACCCCAGGGGCAGCGCCAGTTTTGACCCAAGGGCTATAATTTGAACAATCTTAGTAAAGGTCCACTACACAATGTTTCATGTCAAATATCTAACCTCTAGACTTTGTCAATTCAGAGGAGAAAAGTTTTTACTATACATGTATACATATAAGGAAATCAATGACACCCTGGAACTAGGCCAATTTTGACCCCAAGGCAATAATTTGAACAATTTTTGTAGAGTTTCATTAGATGATGCTACATACAAAATATCTTAGCTCTAGGCCTTGCACTTTTAGAGAAGAAGATTTTAAAAGATTTCATTTTAAAAATCTATTTTTAGCCCTTCTCACCCAGATGTTCAATGGAGCAGAACCATTTGAACAAATTTGGCACAGCGGTTTTTGAGAAGAAGTGGTTTGTATAAAAAGTTGACGATGGACGCACTGACGGACAATGGACGCCGGACAAATTGTGATCACAAAAGCTCACCTTGAGCACTTTGTGCTCAGGTGAGCTTAATACATGTCCTGCCCTTCTAGAGTTACCTTTGGTTTCAGCATGTTTGCACACATGGAAGGGTCATACTCATTATAGTTGTACTCTCCTGCTTCGCCGCAGTACACAGAGCGAAATTGGGACCCTCCTTGACCACAACTGTAGTGCTGACACTCCATCCATAACCCTGAAATTGACAAACTAATTATGTAACTAAAAAGTATCTAAAAATACTTCCTTTTAGATCTTAGATTTACTAAAAGTAACCTGTTCAATTTTATATGAACTTTTTGAAGGTAACTACATACTAATACATCATACTATAACACTAATAAATAACAAAAAGACTGTCAAAGGCCAGACATTCCGAGTGGCCTGCCTATATGCTGTGAAAGGATAAAACAATACAAACAGAACAACTTAAATAATACATATATTTCAAGATAGCATATTGTTTCTATTTTTTATGATTAAAAGAAATAATAATTTTATGATACAATTAAAGGCAAGTCTACAGTAGTTCTCCTTTGAAGAAAAAAAAAACAACAACACTGAATAACTGAATGTCAAAAATATTCCTGCAGTCTTTATAGCAATGTTTTATCTCAATGACACAAGATTCAGCTCTAGTATCCCTTAGTAAGACAAAGTCAACAAAAACGTTCCCTCCAATCTAATATAGGTGAAACATATATAGTGTCATAGTAGACACACACTCTGACTGACACCTAAATAAACCAGTCACGGTATACTCCGACTGACATCTCAGTCACAGAAAAAAGCAAATTGTATGAAATACTCAGTCACAGAATTCACACAAGGCTTTGTAGACTAAACACATCTTGACGTCACTACCATTCTGCAGCAAACGTCTGTATAACACCGTGGTTATGGTACCACTGGACCAGCACCCATATTGAAGAAGGAACCAATTTCAAATTCCTGTTAACATAATATCCAATATTCACTAGTGAGCCTTAAACTTCAATTTCTTGGAAAGCAATACTCTGATACTAACTTAGATTTAGGAAAACCGTCTAAATTTTAATAAACATAGTGAGGCAAATAAAAATATTAGTATTTGAATACTAAACCTTTACATATTTACAGATTGAAATACATTATTTATGATAATGACATATTACCTAATAAGTCAGAAATACAGTTTACAAATTCAGCAATGAATTGTTTATGTATTTGTATGAGAATAAAAACCAAAAAATAGCAGAATTAGCAAGAGTTATGGTTCTTGTGCATTGCACTGCTTATCAATGAGATCTATCTACTTAAAAAGTTTCAAGTTGATAACTCTTATACTTTGTGAGATATGCCCCGGACAAAAAATAAGTATGAGAAATTTTAAAGGGCAATATCTCAAAAATTAATAAAGCAAGAGTTATGGTTCATGTGCAGTGCACTGCTCCTTAATGAGACTAACTACCTATGAAGTTTGGTCTTGATACCTCTCATAGTTTTTGTGTTATGCTCCGGAAAAAATTATGACAGACGTACGGACGAACAGACGAACGGACGGACGGACAAAGCAGCAACTATATGCTCGCCCTTCGTGGAGCATAAAAAAATGTGGCCTCTAGAGAGTTTACAAGGTTTTCCTTTGATTTGGCCTTGTGACCTAGTTTTCAGTCCAACATTATCCATATTTAAACCTGTCCAAGATCTAATTGTGACAATCAATCTGATTAGATTTCATTATAATTAGGTCAAAAATATAACCTCTAGAGTGTTAACAAACCAATTGTGGATGACGGATGTGGGACACCTGACACTCAACGATACTAAAAGCTCACTTTCAGCTGTGCTCAGGTGAGCTAAAAATCCTTAAAAAAATATCAAATTTAGGTAAAACTTATTATTAAAATGCCAAAATTTCACACCTAAATCCCAATCGGTCCCGAATGCAGTCCTTCACCCCTATCATAAATCTATAAAATTGCCACTGTGACCAGTGGCCTCAAGGCAATTATCACAAATTAATTGATAAACTCATCAATTAGTGTGCTTGACTGGCAGCTAGTCAGTCGATTAAGTTAATTGGTGTTGAAAAATCATACTTCGCAAAATATGCACCATTTCCATTTTTATCTTTCACTTTGAACAAAACATTTTTTCGTTATGTCAACAAACCAACTAATGTGAGCATTATAATTCAATTTTAGTTGTCAGTAATAATAAATTGTTCCCTACTTTTCAATAAAAGAAATACCTTGAAAGCATATATTAGGCATACTAATGTTAAACATTGTTTTTGGCCAATTTATTCTTGGACCGATTGAGATTTGAAAATTACCAGAGCCCTGGGTGGAACCAATTCTAACTCTTATGAAACGATTTGTAAGATATTGCCAGAGGTCCACACTAGATGATACTACAACCTCTTGGCCTTGTGGTTTCAGACAGGTAGATTTTTTAAAACTTTTTTCCCAAATAAAATACGTCTATGTAAAATCAAGTGACCCCTGGAGGCGGAGAGTGGGGGAGAAGCCAATTCTAATCCCAGAGCCACGATTTATTTGATTTTTGTAGAGGTCCATTAGATGATGCTACAAACCAAGTATGTAAGCTCTAGGCCTTGTGGTTTTCAGACTAGAAGATTTTTAAAGTTTTTCCTTGCAGTTGCACTGGCAACCTGAGTTCTTTATGGAAATCTATTTTTTAAACAATTTGATAGGGGACCATATAAGCCATTGTCGGTTTACCCCGGTACATATTCCGCACAACTATATTATGTACCATGGGACAACTAACTGCAGATTATTCGTTTTCATGAATATTAATTAGCAAAGGGAAGTAACTCTTCATCCAGTGAGATTCAACATAAAAAATAGATACTCTTTATTGTGGAGGCATAACAACATGTTACTTAAAATAGACGTATTTCCCAGGATTTAAACATAGCCACGAAAGGCAAATTGTAACAAGTAATTTCATTGGCTGAAATTGCGCAACGGAAATCTTTTGGAAACCAATGAAAGTAGGTAATGAATTATTCATGAGTACAAAATTTTACCAACCAATTGTCCCAGGGTAGATGAATAGAGTGAAACAGAATGGATCGAATGTGGATTTTTGACGATGCATATAAGCATCATTTCTGTAAAGTTCAATTTCAATGGAGCCAATAGTATAGGAGGAGATGTCATTAACTGTGGATGACAAACAGATGGACAACGATGACTGACAAAAAGAGCATCCTAAAAGCTAAACCTTTATGGGGAGCGGTGTGCATGGATGTCCAATAATGTTACCTGTTTTCCAGACATATTTAATGGCATTGGTCCCTGAGATTACAACAGTAAGTAAGACAATCAAGAAAGGCACAAGACACTGGAAATGGATGTAGCTCTCCACCGTTATACCATGTCCCATAGTCAGGTGTGACTGACTAGAACAGACAGGTTAAGTATCCAAAACGTCAATACAGCATCTCCATTACAATCTGAAATGATTAAAATTCTGTCTTAGAGTTAAAGAAAAGTACTTCATCAAATTTCAAACATACACATGTACATTAACTCGTAACTGGAAAAGTACCGGTACACATGGATTACTGGATTTCAGACAAAGTTAATCAAGTTCTTGACAGAAGAAATTTATACTTATTACAACTGTATGTTTCCAGAAGAACTTTGAACATTTAAAGAGAATATGTGTTACAATACTATGTCTTCTCTATAACAAATTGCCATTTTTCATATTCAATAACTATTTAGAAAATATGTTTTCCTTTTTCTCTATGTAAAATCAGGAAGAAGAAAAATATATACAAAAGTCACACATGCACATGCAAACAACAAGCATTATTTTTCATAAACCTTTGGCTGATGCATGTATACATAGCATTTGTTCCTAGATGTACTGCACTTTAAAAGATCCAAATTAAATTTCCTACACTAAGTACTTGGCAGTGCACACGACTAGTCTGACTACACTATAGGTTTTGAGTTGAGACATCAGAAACTGATTTACAGGAATGATATTTGGGTAATAAAAATATCGAAAAAAACAGAGTTAACACTAACAGTTTGTAACACTAGTTTAATGTGGAGGTCATCTCTGTTACAACCATTTTCCCCAGCCTTTCTGTGGTCAAAATGAGTTTTGATTTTTATGTAAGTGAGGAGAAAATCAATGTTTACAAAAAAATGATGGATATTTTACGAACTCGAGATAGATAAACAAGAGGGCCATGATGGCCCATTTATTGCTCACCTGAGAACAACTGTAACTATTTTCATTCACACACAAAATATCTTAACTCCAAGCATTATGGTTTCTGACAAGAAGATTTTTAAAACTTTTATCTATGTAAGTCCATTTAAAACCAAATGAGCCAAGGGTGGGGCCAATTTTGATTTTTTAGCCTCATTTTGTGCCATACTGTTCTCAAACTGGACTTGCAGTATCCAAGAAAAAAGATTTGAAGTGACCAAAAATCCAACCCAAAGGCAGATGTATATATATATGTTCCTATGTATATCAAATATCTAAGTAATATTGATAAACTGTGTAGACAAAAATAAATGTTATTTGATGAAAGTGTATTCAGTTTATTTCAGCAGAAGTAAAGTTATCATATGTATTGGAGATTGTCTGCACCTTTTTTTGTGCGGAGTAACCAAAGTACGCATTAACTGATTTGGGGCTCACCATGGGGAATTTATTGAAGGCCCTGATTAAAAATGTCATAAAATACCCATTTTTGACGTGTTGGCATAAAATAAAAAGAAAATTTGTTTGTTTTTTAGTGGAAGATGGGAATTTATTTCATCTCGTGAACACCATATGTTCATATTTTCACTCGTGGCTGCGCCACTCGTGAAAATATCTAATATGGTGTTCACTCGATGAAATAAATTCTCATCTTCTACAAAAACAAACAAATATCCTCTATATCTTTATTACAATAGCAGTTGCTTAATAATAGCAAAGTAGAATAATGCTGCTTATTTTACAAAATTATGTTTACAATTTTTAGATACAAATTGTCATATGTTAAACTGATTTCATATTATTATATATAAATGCTACAAAAATTCTACCTACTGCAAAAAATTATGCTATATCCTTATTACAACAGCAATTACTAAACAGTAGCAAAATACAATAATGCTGTTTATTTTACAACATGATGTTTACTATTCTAATATCATTATGTTTAACAAATTTCATCTTATTATATATTTTTAGATACAAATTGTCATATGTTAAACTGATTTCATATTATTATTTCAGATGCTAAAAAAAAAAAAATCTCTATTTCAGAAAAATTATGCTATATTTTTATTACAATATCAGTTACTAAACGGTAGCAATGTACTGATATTGCTGCTTATTTTACAACCTGATGTTTACTATTCTGACATACATAATCATATGAGATGTTAAACTGATTTCATCTTATGATATATAAATGCTAATAATTCTCTCTATTGAAAAAAAAAACTAAATCTTTGTTACAATAACAGTTACTTAACGGTAGCAAAGTAGATTAATTTTGCTTATTTTACAACATTATGTTTACAATTTTTTAGATACAGATATCATATGTTAAACTGATTTCATCTTATTGTATATAAATGCTACAAAAATTCTACCTACTGCAAAAAATTATGCTATATCCTTATTACAACAGCAATTACTAAACAGTAGCAAAATACAATAATGCTGTTTATTTTACAACATGATGTTCACTATTCTAATATCATTATGTTTAACAAATTTCATCTTATTATATATAAATGCCTAAGAGTTCTCCCTATTGCAAAATAAATACTATATCTTCATTACAATAACAGTTACTTAACGGTAGCAAAGTAGAATAATGCTGCTATTGCAGACGAAATATGCATTTTACATATATTTTTCGTTTTGTATACCTTTATCATTTTTCTCTCCTTAATAATAAAAGATACTTATTTTATACGACAGGGTTTATGTAAAGATGAAAAAACGTGCATTTCTGAAACAATAAAAATATCATGACCTATATCGCATGGCATCTATATGGTAATTTTCACATTGACAAGAAACGTTTTTGTTGATATTCAAGTGTATACTTTACACATACAAAATTCATTTTTATTTTGTAACTGAATGGGAATCACAGTTTAGCCACTGGTTTTATGCTAGTACTTAAATACGTATTGATTATCTACACGCACAAATGTTTTGTTAACTCAAATGTACCTAATAAGGATGCACTGTTGCGTAAAGCAAACTACTTACCTAATACACTGTTCTTCGTTAATAGCGCTGCGTTCTTGATTATCACTGTTGCTTTTATCTTTAGGTTCTGGCCAGGGCAAGTCAATCCATGTTTGATAGTCTTTGTAGCGAACTTTATGAACATGGCCTGATTTGTTTTCATATAATATTTTGCCATTCATTGTCAATGCAGATTTAATGTTTTGAGTTTAACACAAGTAATTATATCCTCCAAGCGGTTTTGGAGATGAAGTGAGGACAAGATTTTACTGGACAGACAGATGGATGGATGGATGGATGCAAAGACGGATGGACAGACAGTGCGATTACTATATGCCTCCCTTCGGGTGCATAAAAAGTAACAAATTCATGTGAGCAAATAATTCAGAAGTGAAAACAGTAGATAAATAACCTGAAATGTATAAAAATATTATGCAAATATATATTGCAGCCTCAAATGCAATTATACTGACAACACAGAAGTTATCAGAAACTAATTTCTTGACTCCATGACCATGTTCAAATCATTCAGTGCTTTTTTACTAGATGTAACTTGAATATTGACTACTCAGATATATATGTCCTAGACCTACACAATGACTATATGTAGAATAACCTCTTGTTACAAGTTTATAATGTGACACATACATCCTACCTTACATGAAGTAAACCTATTCTATCAGATACTTAAAAAAAACTTTTGTAAGGTATTAATAGTTTCAGACTGGATCTTATCTTTTGTATAGGAAATGTGGCATGAAATTTATTTAAGGCAAAACATGGTCATGATGAAACCTCAAACTTTTTCATTGGAATGTTGTAATACTTACATTCTTTATGAACAAGACATTTGGAGATCTGTGCTTATCAATAATCAACTGAGGGTGGTTCAAGGAAAGCATGAAAATAAATGTACACATTATTATATACATTATATACAAGTAAAAGGTTATCAGAAAGTAGGGATTTGAACGAATACTGAAATGTTTTAAGCACATTTATTGGAGGAAAATATTTGAGTTATTCTGATTGATTTGACAACAATACAACAAAAAAGTATTATCAACAGTCAAAGGCAAGATTGGTTGTTCCTGTAAGTTTTTCGTGTTTATGTACCTCATTACACGCATTTGGAATACCTCACCGATTAGCAAAGGGCTGAGAAGTTGTGATTGTTTCAATGTGTAGTAAATTTTATGAATGAAACTTTTGTGGATGAATACTAAATTCATAACCTGTTAGTTTTACAATTTGATTTGCCAAAAAATTGAAATTATACCTCTTGCTTTAAAAATCAACAGAATTCTGCAACAGCAAAGAACTTTTATCAAAACTTCAATGAAAATTCACACAACCTGTGGTACTATTTTTCAACACAAATGTATGGATAAGAGGCGGTCATGTGATTGTAACTACAAAATCTGGTGTGCAGCTTTAGAGACTTTCGCTTCTAAAAACTAGAGACTATATGATTATTAAACATTTGAGCAATGCAACATATATGTATAATCTGCATGAAGCCATAAAAATAACTTTGAGTGTGTATGAAATGCATGCAGGTGTCAGGATGCTACAAGGATGCTTTATATAAAGTATCATCGAGATAAGTCAATTTAAACCCAAGTTATTTAACGGTAACTGATTTCCTATTTTTAAGTAACAGTGACCTTGACTTGACATCCTAAATACAATCCTAGGCTAGGTTCCATGCAAGGGTGATATATACCAAGTTTGGTGAAGATTGACCAATAAATACTTAAAGGGATACACAGGCAAATGAATGTCAAAAAATTAAAACTTTATAATATTTGCTCAAATCATGTTCAATATAAAGAACTTTAAATTTCCAGTATGTTTATCCATATAAATAACATGAAATGCGGGCTTGAACGTAAATATTTGAATGTTTTTAACTGAAAGTAAAACGCAAACTGTTACTTTAAATAGGCCATGTGACAAAAACAGCCAATCATCGTTTCTCTTGGGTTGCTTTTTGTCCTAGATCACGTGACAGGTACTTCAACCGTGCAATCATTCACTGCAAAATTTAGCGCAAATCCAAATTTTCTATCAAGACCCACGTGGGTCAAGTTAGGAAACCACCCGGTTTTTCATTTAAATAAAGAAAATCTTTGTTACTGGGACTGATCATTGTATTTATTTCAAGCACATTTATAGTATATTGATTGAAGAAACGAGAAAGAAAATATAAAACTTTTGCCTGTATATCCCTTTAAGTTATTAACTGGAAACCAATTTTCTATTTTAGTAACAGTGACCTTGACCTTGACTATACTGACTGCAAATAAAATCACAAGCTAGGTTTTCATGCAAGGGTGCTAAGATTGGTCAATCCAAACTAAAGTCATTGAATGGAAACCATCAGTTTGACGCCAGCCAGCCCGCCCACACGCACGCACGTATGCCCACAGATCGTTGAAAACCTGGTTAAAATTCACAACAGGACAATCAGAAAGTCGTAGCACTTTAGTTTTTGCTTAATAACAATAAATGCTTATAAACACCCATTTGGTCGGAATATGGCTGCCTATTTTTCATTACTATACTAAGACACATTGATAAATGATAAAGAAACTAAAATATTTATTTCACGGGTGCCAAATTCAGTATGAAAAGTTACTATCAAAGTTATTACAATTTAAGCAAAATTCAATAATTTGACCTTGATGGTCAAGGTCATGTTAAGGTCAACGTCATACTTGCATTATTCAATGTGTCAGCTTTGTCATAGCAGTTGTTTTGTTCCAGTATGAATCAAATCCAACCATAAATAACAAAGTTATGGCCAATTATAGCGAAATTCAATAATCTGACCTTGACTGTCAAGGTAATTTGTAGATCAAAGTCATACTTAAATAAATCAAAATGTAGGAGTTTTCGAAAGTGTTGTTTCGTTCAAGTATGAATCAAATCCTTAAATAAATGAGAAAGTTATGACAATTTAAGCAAAAAAAATAATAATTTGGCCTTGACGGTCAAGGTCATTTTAAGGTCAACGTCATACTTGAATCATTCAACAAGTCAGTTTTGTCATAAGTGTTGCTTGTGCAAGTATAAATCAAATCAGTAAATAAATGACAATGTTATTACAAGTTAAGCAAAATTCAATCATTTGACATTGACTCTCAAGGTCATTTTAAGGTCAAGATCTTACTTGAATTATTCAACATACAGGTTTTGTCATATGTGTTGTTTTGCCCAAGTATGAGTCAAATCCAACCATAAATAACAAAGTTATGGCCAATTTAACCCTTTCCTCCATATATACACCTTTATGGCTTGGGCAAACAGTGTAGATCCAGATCAGCCGGCACATCCGTGCCGTCTGATCAGGATCTACACTGATTGCCTTTTGATACATTGGGTTATTTCTGACCATAAAACGACCAGTGCAGATCCTGATCAGACGGTACGGATGTGCCGGCTGATCTGGATCTACACTGGTCGCACATGCGTAAGAATGCGTATATATGGAGTAAAGGGTTAAGCAAAATTCAATAATTTGACCTTGAAGGTGAAGGTTATTTATGAGCCAAGGTCAAGTTCAGACTGGTCTACTTGAAAGTCTTGTCCAAAGGGTTATTGTGTCCAAGTATGAAGACAATCCAGAAATTAAAAAAAATATTATCAATGTTAAAGTTTTCAGATGGGAACAGTAACGGCAACAACACCATGACTGTAGCAATAACTCTAATTTTTCTTCGAAAAAGTCAAGCTAAAAATGGACAAAATGGAGAAAAGCCCTCCCATCAAATTTACAGGTAGAACAACTCTTAACTGATCTGGAAGGTCATGTGTGTCACCAAGCAAACTGCCTACTTGCCTTAAAAAAAAAATTTAAGTGTAACTGAGACAGACTAAAACTTCATTCACATTTTTGGTCATTTGATGTTCAGCAGCTTTAACAAATACTTATGATATATTCAATACACACGGTGCATAACCATATCGGCAGTCTCTCTGCGAAATCTGTCTTTTTGGCGGTCTCTCTGCGTTGGTACCGGTTATTCTCTGCTGTAAACACAGTTTTTGATGGAAGACCATCAGAAAAATCGGACAGACATCAGTTCAAAAAGCTGAGTTGCTTAAAATTAATAAGTGCACGGAACATTAGAATATCTTTGCTAGGTATACGCGTGTCAACTTTCAATTATCTGTCACTGCGCCCCGAAACTCGGACAAATTGTTCAATGGTGTACTACCGGTAACTTGAATAGAACTTCGGCACTTTCTACCGACTGGAACGAGTTATTACTTTTATAACGCACATAACAAGCCCATCAAACATATTCACTGTTCAATATTCTTCAAAAAAATACTAATAAACTGGTCGCTATTTATTTAGAAATCTTGTACACTTTCTACTTTCGGTTTTGATGGTGCACAGGAGGTCTCTCTGCACAGCAGCTTTGAAAGCACAGGTAGACTCTCTGCAAAACAGCACAGGCAGGCTCTCTGCCAGCGAATGATTTCAGCAATCACTGTTTTTTGAGATTGAACTCTTAATTTTTGTTAATAGTTAAATGCACAAACTTAAAAGTTCACGTCTTAAAGCGACTGCCTCACAGATACGTAGAGAAAAAATGAAAATGTTCTTACATCTTGAAATTTTTGCTGCAATTGTGAAGAACATAATAAATTATTTAAACTAAGTCACTGATTCATTTTTTGATACAGAAAAACATCGAAATATAAAGTTTTAAACACTTTTATCGGTAAAAAATTTACCCCGTTAGTCAAGGGGTAGATACTTTAGGTATTACATTAATTTTGATGTATCCATACAAGTAGATGCTGTGGCTCAGTGGTCTAGATCGATGCCCTATATTTTACTGCCCGAAAGGTCGTGGGTTCGAATCCTGGTTATGTCTAAACTTTTTTCAGTTTTCATGGTGTATAGAAGCATAATATTATGTTTTTTCCATAGTATATTAAATTCTCTTAAATTTTAAAGAAAAAAAATTTTAAGCAAAAATCTGTGAGTCAGTCGCTTTAAGCCTACATGGCTGGAATTGACTACATGATGAGGTATATGATGTTCCTGTAATGTTTAATGACTATACAAGGAATCTCGTTGTCTTTTTTAAGTTTTTAAGTACTTCTTGGTTGAGTATGAGATGTCTTTAAGAGAAGAAAGTATCAAAATAATGAAATATTTCTATAAAATTACCATTTCTATTTTACAACTCATTTTATAAAGTTAGACACGCCCCTGGTGGTCATGCTTTGACAAATTACCGAAATTATACTCTTCGTTCGCTCGCTCACTCACTCACTCACTCAGTCAATCAATCATTCATGCTTTCATTTATTATTCATTTATCGACACATTCATTCATTCTTTTTTCATCAGTCTTTCCATCAACACAAACATTTATTCATTAAATCATATATTGCCAGTTTAGCTGGCGTACACAGGTTTTTTTTCATCGGTAGTATAACTTATTTTTTCTTTGGAGGAAATTATAGTTAAAATCTTGGAATAACCGAAGAGAAATGCGCTTAGTATGCAGCTGAAAATCATAGAAAGAACGAGCGAACTGTTTCCTGCGTTACATTGCCATATATAGAGGCACTGTAACAGAAGAAAGTACTGCGAATGCGAGAATTTAGGACACGCACTTTGAACGTCTTCAGAGTGGTAACGCATTGACCGATTGTCTTCCAGTCAGTATCAAATTAAAATTCACGCTAAGGGCAAACGTATGAGACCTCTCAGACGTCTATACGTTTACTGGATGGTGCAGGAGAGCTCTAAAAAACATGACGTATAAGATTTCTACCGTATATTTATCGTATAGTAAATATATGAGTAGACAGAGGCATTGTAATAGAACTATTTATTTATTCTTTTTTTTTCAGTCTATCCATCAACGCAAACCTTTATTCATTAAATCATATATTGCCAGTTTATCTGACATGTACACATGTTTTTTCAACGGTAGTATATTTTCTGTTTTCTTTTGAATAAAATATAATTAGAACCGGGAATAACTTATTTTTCAGGCTTTTGTTTAATACTTCAGCATTTTATTAAAAAATGCAGGTACGTTTTAACATTTACGAAAAAAATATTTACAAACTTGCACTTTTCTGAATGGAAAAAACTGTAATTCGAGCCCTAGTCATTTAGTTCAGTTTATAATTGTTAATGTAACACAGACAATATTTATCTTAAAACTTGTTATTGATAAAATTCAGAGCTAAAATTGACAAAACTTACAATAAAAATATTTGGTAAATTTGTACACCGGCTGACTGCGAAAACAATTTCATACAAACTACATTACGTTGTGCTTCTTGCATTGCAGAGAATGAAAAAGTTTATTTAAAAAACACCAAGTAGTGATATAAGGTCGCACTTTTTGTAATTAACATAATGATCGATAGAAGACTCCCTTCCTGCTCAGATCTATCGCAGGCAGAGAGCCTGTCTGTGCTGTATGCAGAGAGCCTTCCTGTGCTTTCAAAGCTGCTGAGCAGAGAGACCTCCTGTGCACCATCAAAACCGAAAGTAGAGGGTGTACAAGATTTCTAATTAAATAGGGACCAGTTTATTAGTATTTTCTTGAAGAATATTGAACAGTGAATATGTTTGATGGGATTGTTATGTGCGTTATCACACTAATAACTCGTTTCAGCCGGTAGGAAGTGCCGAAGTTCTGTTCAAGTTAGTACACCATTGAACAATTTGTCCGAGTTTCGGAGCGCAATGACTGATAATTGAAAAGTAGACATGCGTATACTTAGCAAAGATATTCTAATGTTCCGTGCACTTATTAATTTTAAGCAACTCAGCTGTTTGAACTGATGTCTGTCCGATTTTTCTGACGGTCTTCCATCACAAACTGTGTTTACAGCAGAGAATAACCGGTACCAAGGCAGAGAGACCACCAAAAAGACAGATTTCGCAGAGAGACTGCCGATATGGTTATGCACCGTGATACATGGATACCTTGAGCATATTCCCTTTTATTACTATATATATTATCTCTTCAAAGGGATGAATATCATCAGCTTTATACAATAATTAGTATTGTTTTAACAACATGTTTCTTTTCGCTTTTGGAAAGGGGCACACCATGGGGGATCAGAGTGTTCTAGTTTATGTTTCTCCTTACCAAAACTGCAGTACTTACCTTATTTTTTTGATACACCTATTTCAAATTCTTCTGATTTTCAAGATTTGTAGCAATAAAATCATAGATCTTTACAGACAGCACAAAACATGAAGTACACTATTATCCATTTTTCCATGTTTGATAACCTCCCAAGAGAAAAACAACTTGCTATACAGCACTTGTTGCTGACATTTGTGGAACATGAATGATGAAAAAGCATGGAAATTGGTGATATTTGTGGAGTTTGAAGACCTTTAGCAACTTTCCTAAAATTACCAGTCTAAACTTAGGCATTTGTTATTACCTACTTCATTTGCACTATAACTTTACTGCATTTAAATCTAATGGCAGTGACAGTATCGTCAAAGGACTGGTTGCCTAAATAACTCATAGCAACACTTATTTAATGGTATACCCAAATACAACAGAAAAGGCAATTAATTTGATTACACTCATAAATATGTCCTATCATCATCTGGTTGGAATAGTACCAGTCTGACAAACAAAATGAACACCAATTTTCCTGTCTAACAATATTACAGATAAGGACTTGATTGGGGCAGTTACCACATGATGTCACTATCACATTAAAAAAATCTATTTTATTCATCTACTGCAACAGCAGACTTCATTAGAGTTAAGACAGGTTTATGATTTGTATGTAACAACTTGGATATACATCTTCTCTAATATTGTAACCCTGAAGCATTATATAAGAATGTTCTGGCAATACAACACACCCTTTGAGTATAACTATATAACACAAGAGACTATTGTCACACAAGAGGGTCGTGAAGGATCTTAATCACCAAGTATAACTGCTCAAAAGGACAAGTGCAAAATAATGGAATAACTATCGAATTAAAAGAATAAACTAGACAATGCTGTATGTCAAATATCAAAGCTTTGGACTATTTGGTTAATGAAAACAGATTTTAAAAGGTTTTCTGAATATTTCTGGTCACTTTTATGTTTTAGGTTGAGCATGTGATCAACAGCTGAGGCTAAAATGACCCAAGGTGCATAAACAACATTTTAGAGGAATCAGCTTAGTATTTTCAGACAAGAAGATTTGTAAAAACTTGTCAATAGAAGTCTGTGTGAAAATTCTGACCCAGTGGGGGTAATAAAGCAAACAAAGACCCAAGGGGAAAAGATGAGGTCTATTGGCAATAATTCATGCAACATTTCAGAACAACTTTGGTTTAGTTTCATGCATGGAACATGCTTGCAAAATTTCATCAAATCTGACTAAGTTATTGAGGAGGAGTTCTTGTTTAAAGTTAAAAGTTGACGACAAGACACATGCCATGATAGACACAGGGCAAATAACAAAAGCTAACCTTGTGCACATTGTGCTAAGGTGAGATAAAAAGTTAGGCTTATGGGTCTTGCACTTCTCAATATCTCAAAGACCTAGAGCAAGGCTTCAGAAAACCAAAAATATGTCGTTTTTTATCAGGACCGATTTTTATGTCCAAAACTCCTTAAAAAATCAGTCCACATATATTAAAAAAAAAGAATTAAAGTTTAACTTGTCATTAAAATGCCACAATTTCACACCAAAATCCCAATTGGTCCCTCACACCTATCATAAACACATAAAATGTGGTCCTTCACACCTATCATAAACACATAAAATTGCCACTGTCACCAATGGCCCAAGGCAACTGTCACCATTTAACTGATTAACCCTAAAAAAGTGTGCCTAATGGGCTGCTAGTCAATCAATTAAATTAACCTTTGTTGAAAAACAAGAGAGCCATGATGACCCTGGATCACTCACCTGAGTTCTTTGTCTGTAGTTTGCTGTTATGCAAACGTCAGAAGCAGCATTACATTTTTTAATTGAAGATTTGTAGGTGCCTACAAACCAAATATCTAAAATATCGGTCAATAAACAAAGTCTCTATGACAGAAAGTAGAAAAATCTATTATTAGCTGCAGTGACCTTGACCTTGACCCAGTGACCCAACCCAACCTAAGGGTAGAGGTCTATGCAAGGAACCTACATACCAAATATCAAAGATATTGGTCTATAAATGAAGGCTCTAAGAAATAAGAAAATAAATCTGTTTTAAGCCTCAATGACCTTAACCCTAATTTAATGGCCAAATATCTAAAATATCAGTCAATAAATAAAGTCTGTATGACAGAAAGTAGAAAAATCTGTTATTAGCTGTAGTGACCTTGACCTTCACCAAGTGACCTAAAACCCCAACTAAGGGTAGAGGTCCATTACCAAATATTAAGATACTGGTCTCTAACTTAAGCACAGGGTAGGACCTAAATCATGTAGCTCTGTGCTTTAGAGAAAAACCTGTAGTCTATGACTAATGTCGTCAGTTTTCACATAAATATTCAGGAATTTTGATAAATTATCAACAGGTATGGGGATTTTCTAGGAATATTTGTATAATGTATACAACTAGCATCTAGCCATATATGTATGCTAACTGTTGCTGCTATTTGACAGAAGAAGAAATGTGTTACAAAAAATTAATTGAAGGGATGCCAACAAAGGTGTCCCATTTTTTGTATGATTCTGCAATAATTTGCTTAGGTTTTTGAACTTGTCAAACCATTCTGCGCCATTGAAACAAAATTTTTAGTAAACAGGCACACAATTAAACACTTACAACCAGTTAGGAACATATATTATGTTCCTTTTTTGTTAACTTTAAGACAAAAACGTGTACTTTGGGTCACTTTAAGACCATATTGTGTAACCTCAGTTCTTTATTGATGTTAAAGTTAAGTTTTTCAAAATAAGAATGTTGAAAAATTTTACAGAGAGTTCTGTTTGTATATTTAACTTTTCTGATAAAAAACCAAAGTATTTCCTTTTTTAAGCTAAGACGATTCCATAAATGTTGCTATGAATTTGAACACTTGCGATTTTAAGGCTGGAAGGTTATGTGGTGCTTTTCATTGTCAGATATAGATACAATTTTACAAGTACATTTTACACTATGAAAGATTTTGACTTGATCACAAGTCTGCAGATTCTAAAAAATCAAATTGACAATTTTGTAGATATTACATACATGCAAACATTATACTTGGTACATATAAAAACTGCCAATGTGCTAAGCTCCATAGTCACTCAAAGGTGAATGGTTCAATCCCTGGACTCAACAATATGCGACATTTATTCTTGGATGCCATATCCAATGTTTATTTGCATCTTACCATTATTTCAGTTAAAAGGGAACAAATTAGAGATACACGCAAATTAGACAAATAAGCTTTCTTAAAACAATGGTAGTTGTTAATGGAGTTTGAAAAATATTATCTTACAATGTACTTATTCCACAATCATATCAGTCAATATTTCTTCCCCTTTGACTGGACTGTCAGTAAACTTAAATGAAATAATGAACATAATGTTCTATGACAAAATTATCATCTCTCCCTAAGCAAAACAAGAGAAAATTTGATGTAAAATGCACATGCATAATTAGTCGGCTCAAATGTTTACATGATTACAATGTTTTTATGTAGTATTTGTCTACATTAAAATGCATAATTTCAAAAGGGTCATGCAGTCCATTCAGAACAGCTTTTGATGACTGAAATAACTAGATGAGAAATTACGTGTATTTTTTCGTATTTATTCATAGTTTTAATAACACAATGTCAAAGGAAAGATAAAGTGATAACCCTTTTATGAAAAATACAGACCTGGCTTATAAATATCATCACCTTGCTTAATCAGCCGTTTTCCAATAAACTGAATTAGGTTCCTAATATTTGTGGTTTTAAGGTATTTCCTGCAAGTAGTGATAAGTCTTTACTAATGAATCTTGGAAAGGGGATGAAAATAAGATAGTTTGCAATAGGTAAAATAATCACTGACCTCCCTTATCTCCAAGCCGTCAGGTATCTTAATACATCCGAGATTTAAAGGGAAACGAAAGTCACAAATTCAACCAACACCATAATAAAGTTTGTGCATTTATTATAAAGTTTTTATATATTTTTACGAATATTTAATGAAATTTTACTTAGAAATGCTTAATCAAAATTAGCAATTTTTTCATCATCAGCCGACCGATGGAACACACCATCTTGTCACGTGACCATTTAGGCTGTGACGTAGTTATTTTTTCTTCATCAAATAAATAACTGCTATGATAGGTAAAATTATCGGAAGAATGCCAATTTGTTGCATGAAAATATGCTAAATAAACAAGAGCTTGTCACAGACAAAGCAACAGTCCCCTACCGGTGCAATGTTCATCTCCCTAACTCAATATGTAAAATTGACTAAAGAATTTGTCTGAGACATGCATAATCTCCATATGATCCTCTATCCATGTACAAAGTATCATAAAAGAAGAAAATGTCATAGGTCAAGGTCATTTAGAGGTTAAGGTCAAAGAAATATATTTTGTTGAAAAGGTCTTATCTTATTGCGACCAAGTTTGAAGTAATTCTGTTCAAAAATAAGGAAATTATGGCCAAACTTATAGTTTTTGGACAAGAAAACTTTAAAGGTCAAAATCATTCAGATGTCAAGGTCACAGAAATGTACTTCGTTGGAATGGTCTTGTCCAAGGTATTGTTGTGGCAAAGTTTGAAGTAATTCCATTCAGTAGTAAGGAAAATATGTCAATGGTAAAGTTTTCAGAGGAAATGATAGATAAACGGACAGACAGTTCCTCCTTTAGGTTCATAAAAAAATGAGGTAGATATTCTCCATACTGCCATTTATCCACATTTCACTGGATACAGTTTTTAGGGAAAGACAAATGTACCAAATTTTTCAACAAAGGATGAAAAAATTCAAAATTCAAGAATGATAATTCTGACAATTTAGGTGCTAGAATTATGAACCTTGTCACATATTATGTGGGTGATGACAAGAAACCAATATTTAATGAAGTTATATACAAAAAACCACATTTTTTCATGAAAATTCTTAGTTCAAGGGGAATAAATCTAATAATTTTGGAGCTAGAGTTGTGAACCTTGAGTTGCATTATCTTCATACCATCACCAATCCATACTTCATGTTTCCAAAAAATATTTTCAGTGCTTTTTGAGTTTTACAAAAAAACACATTTTTGTCATGAAAATTCTAAGTTCAAGGGGGGATAAATCTAATAATTTTGGTGCTAGAGTTGTGAACCTTGAGGTGCATTATTTCCATACTATCACCTATCCATATTTTATGTTTCATAGAATTATTCTTAGAACTTTTTGAGTTATCACAAATATTGTTATATTTGCCATATTCTAAGTATTTTTGTTGCTATAGCAACCATAATTTTCAACATATGAAAAAAAAAAAAAAGACATGCATAATCTCCAGACTGCCATCTACCCATATTTCAAGTTTCATTAAAATATTTTCAGTACTTTTTGCCTTATCACAGGATCCAGTTTTTGTGATGGACTGACAGACTGACGGACGGACTTACGGACAGATGGACGGAGGGTAAACCTATAGTCCCCTCCGGTTTAAACCGGTAGGGGACTAATTAATGGCTTATTCTGTATTTTTTAAAATAAATCATTCATATGCATCGGATCCGCCAAAATTGTTTTCACTTTACAGATTTACTATGCGAATTACTCAATTCAGTGAAATTATAATCGGCCTTAACTCAGGTGACTTTGTTAAAAAGCAGTAAATTAGTATCATAATGACATATTATTATTAAGCCTGTGGCAATTTTTTTCATGACAAGCAAATTAGGCCAATCATAAAACCAACCAAGTATAATGGGTCTTCGAAGATCAAATGACAATTAACAGTGGCTTATCCAAACACAGATATGTCACCGGCTATTATGCAATCCCATTATGGTAATTGCTTAGTTATAATTGCTGTCCTGTTATCATTTGTAGCTCTGATAAGGACTTCAACACATGGAAATTTTATTAGGAATTAAATGTCATTATTCTAGAGATTTGGAACTGAGTATTTCGAACTTATTTGAAATATTTATGTGCAAACGTCAAACTGAAAGAAGTAAGGTCTGTTTTTTTTATGAAAATCTATTTTTAGCTCTGGCGCTCATTTTGGTCAATGGAGCAGAACTGTTTTAGCAATTTTAATAGAGGGCTATGTATGGAACATTTCTGTAAAATTTGGTGGAAAATCACCCAGCTGTTTTGTAGAAGATGTTGTTTGAATTTTTTTCTTATTTTAGGTTTTGCAGCCCTTATGTGCTATGGAGTGGAACGGTTTGAGCAATTTTAGGAAAGGGCAATATAAGGAACATTTCTGTAAAGTTTGGTTAAAAACAGCTTTGTGGTTTAGGAGGAGATGTCATTTAAAGTAAAATGTTGACGACTGATGAAGGACAACTGACTACAGACGACGGACGCCAGACACAGGGTGATCAGAATAGCTCACCCTGAGCATTTGCTCAGGAGAGCTAAAAAGCATCAAAGGGGCAAAAATTGTGAAAAATCACTGAACCAGAACATGCCTGTAATATGCACACCTCTTGGTAGTGAAGCTTCCTTTTGAGTTTCAGTGAATTGCAGTTAATAGCTGCTGAGAAATAGTATGGACAAAAATTACAGCTAAAAAAGCATCAAAGAGGCATAACTTATCACTGAACTGGAACATGCCTGTGACATGCACACTTCTTAATAGTGAAGCTTCCAACTGAGTTTCAGTGAATTGCAGTTAATAGCTGCTGAGAAATAGTCCGGACAAAAATTACAGCTAAAAAAAAGCATCAAAGGGGCATAACTTTGTGAAAAATCACTGAACCGGAACATGCCTGTAATATGGACACCTCTTGGTAGTGAAGCTTCCTATGAAGTTTTGATGAATTCCAGTCAGTGGTTGCTGAGAAATAGTCCGAACAAAAATGACAGTTGAAAGGGCATTAAAGGGGCATAACTTTGTGAAAAATCAATAAACCGAAACATGCCTGTAATATGCACACCTCTTGGCAGGAAGCTTCCTATGAAGTTTTAGTAAATTCAAGCCAGTGGTTGTCCAGATATAGTCCGGACAAAATTTCGGGATGGGGAGCATAAAAACATTTCTCTACCTTACGTCATACAGTTACATGTATGCTCACAACTGATTCAATTTCAACCAAACTTTCACAAAACATTTATAAACAATAGATCTCCTAGTTTTTCCTGAACTGACCTGATCCCATCATGTGTTTCAGAGGTATGGAGGACCAGAATAGGCTTATTTTGCCATGTCTACATGGTTTCACAGCTTTGATAATCTTACAAACCACTTGCTTGAATCTACATTTATAGACAAATATCTTAGATATTTGGTATGTATGTATCATAAGCATCTGCCATTGGGATGGATTTTAGGGTCAAAGTCATGAAGGCTAAAAAATCAAAATGGGCCCCAACCCAGGGGTC
This sequence comes from Cyclina sinensis, assembly GCA_012932295.1. Taxonomy (NCBI): domain Eukaryota; kingdom Metazoa; phylum Mollusca; class Bivalvia; order Venerida; family Veneridae; genus Cyclina; species Cyclina sinensis. The sequence continues at coordinate 19,968,299 of JAAONU010000002.1, forward strand.
ACTTGGTTTTATATGGCCTGACATAGGTAAAACTTAAAAATCTTCTTGTCAGAAACCACGAGGCCTGGATTTTAGATATTTGGTATGTGAAGAAAGTAGCTGCAGTTGTTTTCAGGTCAGCGATAAAAGGGCCACTATGGCCCTCTTGTAATATTTTCTCTTTCTAGCTCTAATTACGCTTTTTTTTAAACTATTTCTACAATAGTAGTTGAGTTCTCAAAGCTAATTTGATAGAGTATTCATTATATCCTGTGCTTCTAAAGATATTGTAATAAAATTACCTGCTTTGTTTATGCACTGACAATATTTACTAACATGAACAGAAACATTAAAGCAAGAACACAACTATCAATACTGCAAGATAGTGGTGGCGTGGCTGAGTGGTTAACTTGTCCGACTAGTAGTCAAAGGATTGCTAGCCACATGGGTTCAAACCAAGTCAGGGGCAAGTGGTTGTTTCCTTGAGCAAGAAACTTTACATTTATTGCTTGGTACTGGTAGGTTCCAGGAATGCATTTGAGAGTGTGTCTATAAGCTAAAAGCTTCCTACACAATCGAACTAAAATAAATTTGGTATAAACTAATATTGCAAGAAATATTGCATCAGGTTGTCATCACATGAAAAAATTCAATTATCTGGCATAAACCCATTGGATGCTGTTTAAAGGAGCCAATTTGTTTGATGAAAGCTTAAGTGTGTAAAATGATGCATAAGAGCAGACTGCTGTTCTACCACACACAAATGTGGCATTAGTTTGCCTTGCCTAATGATCAGTATCTGTGCTAATATACCTGTATAAATAATATCCACATGGGTTATCAAATCCAAGATGAACTAACTAATTTTCCACTGTCATCATTCTGTTCAGAATTGAGATCATTTATGAATGACTTAAAGATTATTTTATGACTGCCTTTAACAAAATAAATATATGCAAATGAAATATTCCATCAAGTAACAGTTTCACAAACTGCTTGTTTAGAAAGACTGTTTCATAAATCTCCTAATTTTTAATGCACTGATGAAACATGAGGCTTGACCCTACTAGTTAGTAATAAACTGTCTTTGTTTGAAAATCAAGATAATTCCAACATTAATGAAATGCAGATAAATTTACGAAAATATTTGTTACAAGTCATTAAGTGCAAATATAATTATTTAGCAACTTAAGAACTGTAATCAGATGTCATGTTTATGCTCATTTTATTGGATATTAAACAAAAAATTCTTTAACCATGATGGCACTATATCGCTCATCTAAGTATTCTTTTGCCCATGACCTACCCTACAGAAATGAAGAAAAACAAGAGGGCCATGATGGCCCTAAACCGCTCACCTGAGTCTCATTGCTCATGTTACAAATATCGTTATTGGTTTTTATGGGTGCAAGTTTGAATAAGTTTGCAATAAGGCTGAAGACTCTGGGTGTAATGGTACTCAAATTTTTGAGCAGAAAAAGTTTTATTCTACAGGTCCCAGTGACTTTGACCTTTGACACACAGACCCCAAAACCAATAGGGTCCTTCTAATATAATTACCCTCTTAAGTTTGAAGATTCTAGGTGTAATGATACTCCAATTACTGAGAAGAAATAGTTTTCACTCTACAGGTCCCTGTGACCTTGACTTTTGACCTACTGACCCCAAAAATGTTTGGGTTCTTTTACTGAGTAAAGAAACTTATCCTATGAAGTTTGAAGGCTCTGGGTAAAATGGTACTCCAGTTACTGAGCAGAAACAGTTTTTACTCTACAGGTCCCTGTGAACTTAACCTTTGACCTATGGACCCTAAAAACAATAGGGTTCTTCTAATACAATTATCCTATAAAGTATGAAGGCTCTGGGTGTAATGGTACTACAGTTACTCTCCAGAAATACTTTTCACTCTACAGGTCCCTGTGACCCTCAAGTTATTGAAAGGAAACAAAGTGTGAAAGAATGACAGACAAACAGACACCCATGGACAAGGCAAATACAATATGTCTCCATCAGAAGAGCGGGTTTGGGGGGAGACAAAACAACGAACAATTGAAGGTATAGCCCTTGGTGTTTCAGAGCAGCAGATTTTTAAAGTTTTCCCTATATAAATCCTTGTGTAAAATCAAATGACCCCCTGGGTGGGGCCATTTTTTACCACAGGGTCATGATTTGAACAAACCTGGTAGAAGTCCACGAGACAATGCTGCAAACCAAATATCTAAACCTTAGGCCTTGTGGTTTCTGACAATAAGATTTTAAAACTTTTCCTATACAAGAGGGCCATGATGGCCCTAGATTGCTCATTGCTCACCTGAGTATTTCGGCTGTAGGTTTGCAGTTAAGCAGTATTTCATGTTCGTTTTAATTGAAAATATGTAGGTAATGTAAACATAAATATGTAACCCAGTGGCTATGATTTGAACAAACTTAGTAGAGGTCCACTGGACAATGCTGCACACTTAATATCTAAACTCTAGGCCTTGTGGTTTCTGACAAGAAGATTTTTAAGTTTTCCCTATATAAATCTATGTAAAATTAACTGACCCCTGGGGTGGGGATAGTTTTGACCCCACGGTCATAATTTGAACAAATTTGGTAGAGGTTCACTAGACGATGCTTCACACCAAATATCTAAGCTCCAGGCCTTGAGGTTTCGGAGAAGAAGATTTTCAAAGATCCAACTTTTAAAATCTAATTTTAGCTCCAGTGAACCAGAAATGCAATGGACCAGAACCATTTGAAAAATCTTGGTAGAGCTTTATGCAAGGAACATCCCAGGCAAGTTTCATTTAATTTGGCCCTTTGGTTTCAGAGGAGATGTCATTTGATTGAAAAGTTGACGACAGATGGACAGTCTGACGGATGGACGACGGATGAAGACTGATCAGAAAAGCTCACCCTGAGCACTTTGTGCTCAGGTGAGCTAAAAACAACTAAGCTTGGCTAAATTCCCTATGCTTTCAGAGAGGCAAGTATCAATTTGAGGTTCAGACTGTAGTGTATATATAACAAATGAGTAATTTTTAATTTAGATATATATATATAGGTATATTAATCCTCTAATAGAACATTTCCCTTCCTGTAAATAAAATTAATATCATTTTGTGAAATAAAGAAATGACTGTAAATATATAATGTAAACTGCACTTAAATTATAAGTTTTTATTATGTTTATTTTTATCTAAAGTCAGTTTACTCATGAATGAAATTCCACACTTATTTCAAACAAGAGGGCCATGATGGCCCTGGATCGCTCACCTGAGTACTTTGGCTGTAGGTTTGCTGTTAAGCAGTATTTCATTTTTTAATTGAAAATATGTAAGTGCCTACAAACCAAATAATGTAAAATATCAGTCAATAAATAAAGGCTCTATGACAGAAAGTAGAAATATCTATCATAAGCTATTGTGACCTTGACCTTGACCCAGTGACCTCAAACCCTACCCATAGGTAGACGTCCATGCAAGGAACCTATATACTAAATATCAAAGATATTGGTCTATAAATGAAGGCTCTATGAGGTACAGTAGATAAATCTATTTTTAGCCTCCGTGACCTTTAACCTAATCTAATAATTTCAAAAAGCTTGATAAAGCTTGCTTCATGCCAAATTATAAAATTCTAGGCCTTGTGGTTTTAGACAAGAAGATTTTTAAAGATTTTCTTCTATACTGCTATTTAAAACTTGTGACCCCTCGGGCAGGGCCAATAGTGACCCCGGGGACATTTTTCAAACAAACTAGGTAGAGGTTCACTAGACAATGCTGCATACCAAATATCTAAGCTGTAGGCATTGAGGTTTCCAGTAAGAAGATTTTTAAAGATTGCCTTTTTTACATATTAAGGGCCCCTGGGGCAGGGCCAATTTTGACCCCGGGGCCAACATATAAACAATACTGGTAAAGGTTCTCAACACAATACTCCAGACTAAATATCTAAGGTCCAGTCCTATTAGTTTGGAAGAAAAATGATTTTTCATGTTTTTCCTATATAACTATAGGTAAACCAAGAGAACCCTGGGGCGTGGCTAATTTTGACCCAGGGAACATAATTTGAACAAACTTGGTAGACATCCACTAGACAATGCTGCATACCAAATATCTAAGCTGTAAGCATTGAGGTTTCCAGTAAGAAGATTTTTAAAGATTGCCTTTTTTACATATTAAGGGCCCCCAGGGTGGGGCCAATTTTGACCACGGGGCCAACATATAAACAATACTGGTAAAGGTTCTCAACACAATACTCCACACCAAATATCTAAGGTCTAGTCCTATTAGTTTCGGAGAAAAATGATTTTTCATGTTTTTCCTATATAACTATATGTAAATCAAGAAAACCCTGGGGCGTGGTCAATTTGACCCAGGGGACATAATTTGAACAAACTTGATAGAGGTCTACTAGACAATGCTACATACCAAATATCTAAGCTGTAGGCATTGTGGTTTCTGAGAAGAAGACTTTTAAAGATTTCCATTATAAGCCTATGTAAAATCAATTGACCCCCAGGGTGGGGCCTATTTTGACCCAGTGACTGATTTGAAGAAACTTAGTAGAGGTCCACTGGACAATGCTGCACACCAAATATCTAAACTCTAGGCCTTGCTGTTTCTGACAATAAGATTTTTAAAAGTTTTTCCTATATAACTCTGTATAAAACTAGTGACCCCTGGGGCGGGGCCATTTTTTACCCAGGAGCCATGATTTGAACAAACTTGGTAGAGGTCTACTAGACAACGCTGCACACCAAATATCTAAACTCTAGGCCTTGCAGTTTCTGATAAGAAGATTTTTTAAAGTTTTTCCTATATAACTCTATGTAAAACATGTGACCCCCGGGGCTGGGCCATTTTTTACCCAGGAGCCATGATTTGAACAAACTTGGTAGAGGTCCACTTGACAATGCTGCACACCAAATATCTAAACTCTAGGCCTTGTGGTTTCAGACAAGAAGATTTTTAAAGTTTTTCCTATAAAATTCTATGTAAAACTAGTGACCCCTGGGGCAGGGCCATTTTTGACCCAGGGGTCATGATTTGAACAAACTTGGTAAAGGTCCACCCTTGATGCTTCATACCAAATATCTAAGCTCCAGGCTTTGTAGTTCTGGAGAAGAAGATTTTTAAAGATCCAACTTTGAAAATCTATTTTTAGCTCCTGTGGCCTAGAAATGCAATGGACCTGAACCATTTGAACAATTTTGGTAAAGCTTCATGCAAGTAACATTCCTGCCAAGTTTCAGGAAGATTGGCTCAGCAGTTCAGGAGAAGAAGTTGTTTGAAGAAAAAGTTGACGTCGCACGCACGCACGCACGGACGACGGACGCCGGACATCAGGCGATCACAAAAGCTCACCTTGAGCACTTTGTGTTCACAATGTGAAATTGTTTCACATAATCTGAAAATTAGCTCAGGTGAGCTAAAAATAGATCTCATATCCAATAAATGACTGTAATACCTGTGAGAAAAATCCACATGTTGCAGATACAGAAATTACATTAAAGTGAGAATGATGGGACTGTTATCAAGTAAGAAATGTTATCAAAATAAAACTAGCACCAACTAACTAACTGAATAACAGTTCATTATTTCATCATGTTTTTTTGAAATAACTGTCACCTAGAATCAGTTATTTTCATTTTAACCTGTCTTTCATATCTTGTTACATGTGGCTCAGGTGTATTTTTTCTATGTACATGGTGAAACAGGTTGTTTAGGTGTAACAGGGCAGAGCTATATAGTTTGAATCCACTGTTCAGCCTGTTCAGTTTTTCTGGTGACCTAGTTTTTTAAACCACATGACCTAGTTTTGAACTTGACCTAGATATCATCAAGGCAAATATTCTGAGCAACTTTCAGTAAGACTTAATCAAAACTGTTGTCTCCAGAGCAGACTTGCAGAAATGTTCAATGTTCCTTCCATCAAAACAAAAAACAAAAACAAACAAAAAATAAACCTGATGTTTGCAAGGAACAAAAATTCCACTTGTTTGCTTGGACGAGCATAATTTTCTGATCGCTCGTCCTGCATAGAGTGCAAAACCGCAAGCAACATACGGGTGAATGTGTTTAAATAATATCATAATGTTACCGACAGTAAATGTGGTAAATATCGATTCTCCATAGGTATGAAACCACCAATTCAGTCTACTGGAGCTCAGAAAATGGTACCGGCATAATGGCGGCTAGAAATAGTTCTCAGTTTTCTTGGCTATTTTTAACATTGCCCTTATCTGTGTATTTTTTTTGCTGGAATCATTTTGTTTAACTATTTCTGATAGTGTGATAGCAATTTTATGCTCATATACATTCAGAATAGAATTCACAATGTGAAATTGTTTCACATAATCTGAAAATTAGCTCAAATTTTGTGTAAATTTTATGGGTAAGTTCACATGAGCAGAAATATCCTTCTTGTTTGTAACACAACCCCCACTTTTCTTGCTATTTTTCATGAGTACAGATATAGATCTACAAGAATATGTAAGTTAAAGCTATTTAAAAAAGGTTTTGCTATGTTTTACAGCCCTGTGAACTTTATGAATTTTATATAGAATAAAGAAGGAATCTATTTGGTGATTTCACACCTATAAGAAAAATTTCATTTCCTGTTGTCTGCATATGAAAACTTTTAAACTTGCCAGAATGTAGAATTTTTATGTTTTTATTGCTAAAATGCTGAAAAGAAGTATGCCAGGAGTGGATTTGGTGAGTTTTCAAACTTTTCATACTGCAGTGAAGCCATTATGATAAAATTGCAGAAAAATTGTCCTTGTAAAACTGTAAACAGAATTTTTGTGTACACAAACCTGATATTATTGGCAAGGAGTAAGTTTTGTAAGCTGCCAGAGTGCTCACAAGAGCCATTAAGTGTAGTTTAGCTTATTCAGTGAACATGAAACAGTTAGTTGAGTTCAAAATTTATGTGTATGATGAGAACAAGAAGTTTGGTGATGTCAGGTTTTATTGCACAGTAGGACTTAATTCTGTCAAAAAAATGTTTCTTATGGTAATTGAGCTTCTGTTTATGTTTTATATTAGTCTGTTTATGGATAAGAAGAAAGTACATTAAGCTTGTTTCAAGTTTTCATGATATTTGATTAATATGGTGTGTAGTTGAGGCTTTGGGAAGTCTTAGGCAGACAGCAGTATAATATTTGTGGCTGGTTCACAAAGACAGGTACCTCACAGCTAACAAAATCAAAGCACTGAAAGTACTGCAAAACCTGCCGCGTAGTGCTGGGTTTATGTTTTCAAGTAATGGATACATGCATGTAATGCAATACCTTTATCCGAGAGAATTTATCTCTGTGCAGCAGAGATCCATTGGAGCTAGTCTCATTAACTGAATATGATAAAAATCTGTTTTTTGACCTGCCTTGCCATAAATAATAGTCCAACTTCCCTGGAAATTTGTTTTTGTAGAAAATTACTGAACGCTCTATTTAATACTGACCATCATTTTCAACACTTATCAAATTTAGTCTCAACTATTCCACTTATTTTTCTAAAACCCTGTGGTACTTCAACTATCATGTTCTAGAAAAGTACAAGAGTACTATTATACCAACCATGATTTATGGATACTGACCAATATTGTAAGTTCTGTTTGTAGTTTACTGGTAACATTTGCAGTCTAGTACAGGTTCTTTCCAGTAGTTAAAGGAAGGTAAACTGACACTGATATGAATACAACTGTAAAGAGGGGGTAAAACTTTAGCTGACAATAATTTTACCACAAACACAAGAAAGCAATACTTGTTAACATTATCTTTATTTAAAAATATAAAACTATCAAAATAACAATTCAGTAGAAATGATTGTGTCCATGGGACACATTTGCCCCAGCCATGTATCATAAGCAGATGATAAAAATTAAAGAGGCAGGCGGAATGTCAAAAGCAATATAATTGTTACATTTATTTAATGAACAGTGTGCTACAAAACATAACCCTATAAATGTGAAGACATTTGGTTTTTATTGGAAATTTAGTCTATAAAGGTCAAAACTCTGACAAATTTGGAGGTGTCCTGCCAAATTTTGCAAGTAACCTGTAGTTTCATAAGATACATATACATAGAAAATATGAAAAAAATCTGTGTAAGCATTTTTCTTTAAATGTGCAGAAATTTCATTTTTGTAGAAAATAAGTCCAAAAGGGGTGTAATGGAAGGAACCATATGTAGACACATCTACATGCAAATACGAGGGTTGATCCAAAAGTAATGTCACTGACGTGATGAAATCTTTTCTGATGGACGTATCAAACGGAAAATTTGTACTGCAGCACTTCATTATCTTTGAAGTTTACTCTGCAAAAATTATTTAAATCGGACTTGCCACTTTCGAAATATAGGACAATTAAGGAGGCAGGGTATTGACTAGCGCCGCGCACCAACGACGTCACGGACGTTATTTGAATCGTACGTCGTTTAGGTTATTTGATTGTCACTCCTTTTCAAAGTACCGTCCTTGATGCAATACGCATCGTTCGTGTCTGGACACCCATTTTCTGAAAACATCCCCAAACCAATCTCTGGAAAGAGCTGAGAAAGTCTTGTTGCAGGCTTGCTGTAGTTCACCCAATGTCTGGAAATTAGTTCCACGGAGCTGTTTTTTCAGGTAAGGAAACAAGGCAAAGTCACAGGGCGCGAGATCCGGACTGTATGGTGGGTGCGGAAGTGTCTCCATTCCCATGACATCAAGAGTGAGTCTTGTCTCACGTGCCGTATGAGGCGTGGCATTGTCGTGATGTAGGATACACCGCTCAATGTCTTCATAGAAATGTCTTCTCTTTTTACGCAATGCAGTCATGAGTTGGGTGGTTAGCACCTGCAGTAGAGCAAATTTATAATCACTCAAATATTGGGTAGACTCCACATTGCAGCTAGGCATATTAATCAGCGATCATTTGTCATAAAATCTTAAAAGGAATTAGTCATATTCAAAAACAGGAAGTGGTGTTTTTTTAATATGAAAGCGCTTACCTTCGAATAATACTTTGCATTGACAGTTTGGCCCTTGGGAACAGCATGGCATAACACAACACCCTCCATGTCGAAAAACACAATAAACATGTGCTTTCCAACGGTCCTGCAGGTGCGTGCCTTCTTTGGAGGCGGCGAGTCGATGTTTTTCCATTGGCTCGATTGCATCTTGGACTCCGGATCGAAGAAATAAACCCATGTTTCGTCTGCTGTTACGATTCGTCTCAGAAAGTCGTACCCCTCCTTCTTCCACCGCCGTAAAAATCGCTGTGATTCCTTTACACGAGTTGCCATTTCTTCATCTTTTAATAACCGGGGAACCCAGCGAGCACTCACCCGCCTCATTTTCAAGTCTTCATGTAGTATTCTTTGAACTGTACCGAAGCTCATATCAAGATCTTCGCATAACGCTCTAATCGTTGAACGTCGATCTTCATTGACGGCGTCTGAAACAAGTTTGACGTTGTGATCCGATCGTGCATCAACTGGCCTTCCAGGTCTCTCTTTGTCCTCAAGTGACTCATCTCCGTCATTGAATCGCTGGAACCGTCTATACACTAACCTTCTGTTCACTTTAGTTTCGCCGTATGTTTCATTGATCATGCAGACCGTATCTAATGGCGACTTCCCGAGTTTATAGCAGAAGTGAATAATTGCCCGTTGTGGCGTTTTGTCGGATATTGACATCTTTGGCTTACGCACCACCCGACTTCAAACATAGGTTACGCACGCTAAATTTAAACCACATCAATAGAATTCCAGCACATGATAACTGACATTCATGACGTCACGTCATCATAACATCCTATGATTTCGCGCATTGTTACTCAGCAAATTTTTACTTTAATTTGAGATCGTAAGTCCACAACACGGCATATTTTTCACGCGCGGCGACCATGCATCACTACGGTTTTATGATAGTGTGTAGTGAAAATATGTGAAGGTCAAATTTAACGCTACTTGGTCAGTGAATAAAAAAGTCTTAGAGAACTAACATATAGAAATTTCGATACCATACCTTAAGAAATAAAAAAAATATGAAGGTAGTGACATTATTTCTGGATCAACCCTCGTATGAATGAAATCTGTGCAAGCATTTTCATACAGATGTTTGGAAATTGAATATGGAGTTTAAAAAGGCCATGCATGACCCAGATGACCTGTGCACAAGTATGTTGCATCACGATGACAATTGTGTGATGATAATGCCTCTATTATTACTTATAGAAATGAAAACTGGATGAACATGAAACTATAACCTTTTCTTGAAGCACACAAAGAGGATTAACACTTTAAATGGCAGTCAGAGTTATGTATCTTGTAAGTGTCATTACCTACACACAAATGAGTAAGTGTCAACTGTCATGCAACTGCTACAAAAGTAGTTGCAAAAAGTGAGAAATTTCCAACTAGCAAAAAAAGTTAAACTGATGGAAGTATGGAAAGATAGTTTAGTTATAAGCTGAGTGCATCAAAAGAGGAAATTCTCTGAAAGGAGGAAATATATTAGATACTGGAAGTACCAACTACAGTGAGATTCTATATATTGTCTTCTGGCACTGCTTTCTACATCATTTCTACAGGAACAGATGTAACATGCTGTCATCATTGTTCACAAGAAAATACTTATATTCATGTCTACAGTCCCAGCAAAAAGCAAAAACTGTCATCTATATATACAAATATAGTGTCATTACTTTGGATGATCTCTTTATTTCTGACTAGAAAGCATTTCACTCCCTGTTCAGTGTCCATGAAATAAAACTATTTCAGTTCATTCAAATTTTCTTTGTTGTCTTCATATTACACTGCTTTCTTTCTCTATTCGAAACAGAATATTTTTAATGCTATCATTGTCCAGAAGAAACTAAGCAGTTCCATCTGCTCCACAGCAATCCCCTTGATTGTATACATTTCTTGAAGGAGTGAGGCTTCAACTTCCTGAAAAGTGAAAAAAAAAAACAGAATCTACATTAATACAAATGTAGCAAGAACTGTAAATGAAAGATGATAATTCACCTGAAATGGTGCCTAGAACTTTAAGATCTGGACCACACAGATTAATTGTAGATCCTTAAAAAATGCTGGGGTTTTTTTTTGGACAATTTGACCTCAATATCAAGGTCATTTAAGGGTCCAGTTAAAAAAAATTCATTTGGATGATTTATCTCAAAGGGTTGATGCATGCAAAGATGAACTAAGTTAAAAAAGGGTCAAAATTGTCATTCTGAATATCTCTCCCAAACTGTTGTTGTGTACAAACATGACTTAAATCTGTCTGGGAGTTATGGCCAATATTAAGTATTTTTGCAATTGGACCTTCAAAGTCAAGGTCATTCTTGGGTCAATGTGAAATAAATATATATCAGTGGAAAGGTCTTGTCCAAAGTTCTATTTGAGTATAATCAAATCCATTTACTAATAAGGAAGTTACTGGCAATCTTAAAATTTTCAGATATAATGACAGACTGACAGATGGACAGCTCAAAAGCTAGACCCTCCCACTTTGGTGATGGAGAAATGGCATTATCAATCTAGGGTATTCCACATCCTTCTGTATTATGGAATACTGAGGGACACTTGATGTCAAGAGTCTACTGAGGCCTACAACATTTCTGAAAGGTTCTGAAGGTGTTCCTCATTGTTGCTATTCTAGCATTTACCTTATATGTTTTTTTATTGTAACTGCTGGTGAAACTTAACCTCAATGATGTCAAGCAATGGTTATGCACAGTCCAGGGCTGTCTGAATAGCCTATTAAATGTAAAGTTTTACAAACTGTGGTTACTTTACGTTAAAACCCAATTACCCTATGCAAACAAATGAAAATGTCAAGGAGTTATCATCACTGCAATATGGAATATAAATCATTAAAACTGCTGAAACATAAATCTTAAAAAAGAACTTTTTGTGTGGCACTGTACAATGTAATTTGAACATATAAATACCTGGTAATTCAAAATTCCATGAATGCATGATTATATTAATACCATTACTCAGTACCACTCTTACCTCAACCTCTTCAGTGTAATAAAACAAATTTGAAAGTAACACTTACAACAGTAACAAATCCACTTTTTTTAGAAAAAAGAGAAAAAACCATTCTAGAATTCACATTTATTGGTCTAATAGATAAACTAACTAAAAATAAACAAAATGTATTAAATTCCTAATAGCTGGATAAAGTGGTTATATATACCTCTACAGCTGTTCTGCTTGTTGCAGTCAAACTATTGTCATTTCTGCAGATATGTCATGCCGTAGTGGTACTTTACAGTGTCATCAACCAGGAACATAGAGCTTTAATTGGCACACTGTCACCTTTTACAGAGACCATGTGACTGCAAAAACCTGAAAAAAATAGATTAAATATAACAAAATGTGTATTAATTGCTTAACCCTTACCCTGCTGGAGGCAATTTACTCTGTCTTTGCGACTAGTGCAGGTTTCGAGACATTTCGGCCCCATGACAAATCGGCCCCAATAAAGCTAAGACGTTTCGGCCCCAGACAAATCGGCACTTTACTAATTTGGCCCCAACGTAAAATGGTATTCATGATGTTTATATTCCATAAAAATGCTAATAATGCCTCTTTTTTGTCTTCTTTATAGCTTAGTATTTAAAACGGAATACATTTTGAATTAAAGGTTTATACGTATTTTTTCTATTTATACCAACAATTTGGAAAATATAAATTTTAATTTTAATCAATATTTTGGAATTTTCACACTTGTCGCATACTGTTCAAAAGATGAAAATCGTCTTTAAGTATTTGATTGGATTAACGTATGTACGATAACTGGTATATACATTGTGTTAATTATTTTATCACACCTTATGATTGTACATTTGATAGTATTCGCTTGAGGTTGTACCAAATATACTTTAGAGCGGAATTAAAATATGTGAAAAATTAAAAGTTGAAAAGAAAAACAGAAACAACATTAATACAAAACTATTTTTTATGCATGACATTAAGTAAAACAATTTAAAGTATCTATAAATTGTTTGTTAAGTTGAAAGGCAATTATCCATTTTAATTACTTGATAAGTCCTTTGTTTAATAAGAATGTTAAACCTTCAAAAGATCGAATTATACATTGATTTTTGCAGTTTGACCACAATCAAATTAAATAAAAGATTAATTAATATAATTGATTACACATGTTGTTTCAATAACTTTTAATTGTATGTAATAATATAATATGTTGTTATGAAATGGGGCTGATTTGTCTTGGGGCCGATTTTTGCACAAGTGCCGATATGGTTTGGAGCTGAAACATCTTGCTACCACTAGTGCAGACCAAAATCAGCGTGCACATCTGTGCAGTTTGATTATGGTCTGTACTATCTGCCGTTCAGTGAGTAAATTTTCAACCTGCACCCATACAAAAAAATTAATGAATCTGTCCACATTGAAAGACGGACAAGTCCATTTTAGATATTTAGCATGGCAAGCTTAACATTTTACAGGAACTTATTGTCGACTTAAGTTTTAGAAAATTTGTTGTCATAATGATAGGACAATGCTTTTATCCCCGATAAAGGCTTTCTTCCTTTACAAGAACATTTGGAATTTTGGATGAAAATCAGATGGCTGAAGTTGATGCAGAATATTAGATTTTTTTAAAATTCCAGTTTAGTTTAAACTTCTGTATATTATATTGATAGAGGAAGCAAGTGCTTCATGGGTTCAAACTAGTCCTTCATTGAAAGACTTCGCATTTTTTTTTTTACAATTTTACATTTTGTCAGAAAACGCAAAGTCTTTCTCTAACTGGTTAATTTCCTATAGCACAAATTTACACGCCTCTCGAGTCGATTTGAATTTAACAGTAAATCACGTCTAAAATGATATTTTTTACAAAACAAGAGGGCCATGATGGCCCTGGATCGCTCACCTGAGTACTTTGGCTGTAGGTTTGCTGTTAAGCAGTATTTCATTTTTTAATTGAAAATATGTAAGTGCCTACAAACCAAATATGTAAAATTTCAGTCAATAAATAAAGGCTCTATGACAGAAAGTAGAAATATCTATTATAAGCTATGGTGACCTTGACCTTGACCCAGTGACCTCAAACCCTACGTATGGGTAGAGGTCCATGCAAGGAACCTCTATACTGAATATCAAAGATATTGGTCTATAAATGAAGGCTCTATGAGGTACAGTAGATAACTCTACTTTTAGCCTCAGTGACCTTTAACCTAATCCAATAATTTGAAAAATCTTGATAAAGCTTGCTTCATGCCAAATTTTAAAATTCTAGGTCTTGTGGTTTCAGACAAGAAGATTTTTAAAGATTTTCTTCTATATTGTTATTTAAAACTTGTGACCCCTCGGGCAGGGCCAATAGTGACCCCAGGGACATTTTTCTAACAAACTTGGTAGAGGTCCACTAGACAATGCTACACACCAAATATCTAAGCTCTATAACTTACGGTTTCTGACAAGAAGATTTTTTAAGATTTTCCTATATAACTCTATGTAAAACTAGTGGCCCCTGGGGCGGGGTCATTTTTGACCCAGAGGCCAGGATTTGAACAAACTTGGTAGAGGTCTACTAGACAATGCTACACACCAAATATCTAAGCTCTATAACTTACGGTTTCTGACAAGAAGATATTTTAAGATTTTCCTATATAACTCTATGTAAAACTAGTGGCCCCTGGGGCGGGGTCGTTTTTGACCCAGAGGCCAGGATTTGAACAAACTTGGTAGAGGTCTACTAGACAATGCTACACACCAAATATCTAAGCTCTATAACTTACGGTTTCTGACAAGAAGATTTTTTAAGATTTTCCTATATAACTCTATGTAAAACAAGTGACCCCCGGGGCGGGGCCATTTTTCACCCAGAGGCCATGATTTGAACAAACTTGGTAGAGGTCCACTAGACAATGCTACATACCAAATATCTTAACTCTAGGCCTTGTGGTTTCTGACAAGAAGATTTTCAATTCTTCCCTATATAACTCTATGTAAAATCAACTGACCCCTGGGGTGGGGTCAGTTTTGTCCCCAGGGACATAATTTGAACAAACTTGGTAGAGGTCCACTAGATGATGCTTCATACCAAATATCAAAGCTCCAGGCCTTGTGGTTTCAGTGAAGAAGATTTTTAAAGATCCAACTTATAAAATCTATTTTTTAGCTCCAGTGAACCAGAAATGCAATGGACCAGAACCATTTGAACAATCTTGGTAGAGCTTCAAGCAAGGAACATCCTAGGCAAGTTTCATTAAATTTGCCCCATTGGTTTCAGAGGAGATGTTGTTTGAATGAAAAGTTGACGACGGACGGACAGACAGACTGACGGACGGACGACGGACAAAGACCGATCAGAAAAGTCACATCGCTCACCTGAGTACTTTGGCTGTAGGTTTGCTGTTAAGCAGTATTTCATTTTTTAATTGGAAATATGTAAGTGCCTACAAACCAAATTTGTAAAATATCAGTCAATAAATAAAGGTTCTATGACAGAAAGTAGAAATATCTATTATAAGTTATGGTGACCTTGACCTTGACCCAGTGACCTCAAACCCTACGTATGGGTAGAGGTCCATGCAAGGAACCTCTATACTGAATATCAAAGATATTGGTCTATAACTGAAGGCTCTATGAGGTACAGTAGATAACTCTACTTTTAGCCTCAGTGACCTTTAACCTGATCTAATAATTTGAAAAAGCTTGGTAAAGCTTGCTTCGTGCAAAATTTTAAAATTCTAGGCTTTGTGGTTTCAGACAAGAAGATTTTTAAAGATTTTCTTCTATATTGTTATTTAAAACTTGTGACCCCTCGGGCGGGGCCAATAGTGACCCCAGGGACATTTTTCTAACAAACTTGGTAGAGGTCCACTAGACAATGCTGCTTACCAAATATCTTAACTCTAGGACTTGTGGTTTCTAACAAGAAGATTTTTCAAGTTTTTCCTATATAATTCTATGTAAAACATGTGACCCCTAGGGCAGGGCCTATTTTGACCAAGGGGCCATGATTTGAACAAACTTGAGATAGGTCCATTAGATAATGCTGCACACCAAATATCTTTACTCTGGGCCTTGTTGTTTATGACAAGAAGATTTTTAAAGCTTTTCCTATATAACTCTATGTAAAACATGTGACCCCTGGGGCGGGGCCATTTTTGACCAAGGGGCCATGACTTGAACAAACTTGATAGAGGTCCTCTAGACAATGCTTCATACAAAATATCTTAACTCTAAGCCTTATGGTTTATTCTGTGAAGATTTTTAAAACCTTTTCCTATATAACTCTATGTAAACAACTGACGCCTAGGGCTGGGCCTATTTTGACCCAGTGGCTATGATTTGAACAAACTTATTAGAGGTCCACTAGACAATGCTTCACACAAAATATCTAAGCTCTATGCCTTACAGTTTCTGACAAGAAGACTTTTAAAGTTTTTCCTATATAACTCTATGTAAAACAAGTGACCCCTGGGGCGGGGCCATTTTTGACCCAGAGGCCATGATTTGAACAAACTTGGTAGAGGTCCACTAGACAATGCTACACACAAAATATCTAAGCTCTATAACTTACAGCTTCTGACAAGAAGATTTTTTAAGATTTTCCTATATAACTCTATGTAAAACAAGTGACCCCTGGGGCAGGGCTTTTTTTGACCAAGAGGCCATGATTTGAACAAACTTGGTAGAGGTCCATTAGACAATGCTACACACCAAATATCTAAGCTCTATGCCTTACAGTTTCTGATAAGAAGATTTTTAAAGTTTTTCCTATATAACTCTATGTAAAACAAGTGACCCCTGGGGCGGGGCCATTTTTGACCCAGAGGCCATGATTTGAACAAACTTGGTAGAGGTCCACTAGACAATGCTACACACCAAATATCTAAGCCCTATGCCTTACAGTTTCTGACAAGAAGATTTTTTTAGATTTTCCTATATAACTCTATGTAAAACTAGTGGCCCCTGGGGCGGGGCCATTTTTGACCCAGAAGCTTTGATTTGAACAAACTTGGTAGAGGTCCACTAGACAATGCTACACACCAAATATCTAAGCTCTATGTCTTACGGTTTCTGATAAGAAGATTTTTTAAGATTTTCCTATATAACTCTATGTAAAACAAGTGACCCCCGGGGCGGGGCCATTTTTGACCCAGAGGCCATGATTTGAACAAACTTGGTAGAGGTTCACTAGACAATGCTACATACCAAATATCTTAACTCTAGGCCTTCTTGTTTCTGACAAGAAGATTTTCAAGTTTTCCCTATATAACTCTATGTAAAATCAACTGACCCCTGGGGTGGGGTCAGTAATGACCCCAGGGACATAATTTGAACAAACTTGGTAGAGGTCCACTAGATGATGCTTCATACCAAATATCAAAGCTCCAGGCCTTGTGGTTTCGGAGAAGAAGATTTTTAAAGATCCAACTTATAAAATCTATTTTTAGCTCCAGTGAACCAGAAATGCAATGGACCAGAACCATTTGAACAATCTTGGTAGAGCTTCATGCAAGGAACATCCCAGGCAAGTTTCACTAAATTTGCCCTATTGGTTTCAGAGGAGATGTCGTTTGAATGAAAAGTTGACGACGGACGGACGACGGACAAAGACCGATCAGAAAAGCTCACCCTGAGCACTTTGTGCTCAGGTGAGCTAAAAACGGAAGCATTTGTTCTCAATAACTGTATAAATATGCAAAAATTACTCTCAATAAGTAGGCATTTATCCATTTATTTAAACAAGAACATGAAATCCATTTCGTGTTAACCCCGCATATTGGAAATTCCAAGTTACGTCACTCCATAACACATATTAAGAAATTAGTCTGAACGTAATAATTTTTCATTAGTGATCTATGCACTGATAGAAGCATGCATTAAAAATTTTGTCTAAAGAATTCGGTTATTATAACCACCACTCTACACAAACTCCTCGCACCAGCTACGTCACGCTTTGCTACTTTGACCACTGCCACCACTATAACCCCACGTGACGATAGGTTATCATGTGAGCAAACACTGCCACCACTATAACCCCACGTGACGATAGGTTATCATGTGAAAAAACAAAAGGCGAGCTTGGTGAAAAGAAAAAGGAACATTGTGTGGCACTGTGCGATTTAACAGAAATCTAAAACAGGATTTATTGGACTTTTGTGTGAAAATCTGTGTGGATATTTTGGGACTTTGTTTCCTAGCTTTGGACATAAACAACAACAACTACTTCCAGCGCAAACAGTAAATATTAAACCTCCAGACAGCAAAGAAGATCTAGATTCCTTCACAGAAATTGTCACTATTACCTCACAGAAAATTGTCATTCTTGCCATCTTTTTTAAAATTTCTTATACATTTTTGATATATTTAATAAAGATTTCAAAATATTTTGATATATTATATATTTAGTAATAAAATACCATTTTGGATTCAAGGCACATTAGCCGAACCGGTTTTGGGTTGTTTACCTGTAGGTTATTATAGGTATAAACTCCCTTCTAACCTCCTTATTTGATAACACTTCCATATTATTCCAAATAATTGTTTACTTGACGGCTTAACGGCTGGTCTAGTGTACTAGAAAAGTGGCATAGATTATTTTAGAATTAATATACAAAAGATTAGTAATATATTCAGAAGACAACATTGAAAGTTACAGAAAGTTACAGAAAACCACTGACTGTTGTTACCACTCTATATTAATTTTGACCTTCAACTATAAATTTTCATTTAAGAATTAGTGTCTCTGTTCTTTAACTATTCAAGAGTATACCTATTACTAAGTGAGAAATATGCAAGCAAGGCTAAAGTTTAGTAAAGCCCGGGAGCCACCACCTGGACTTGAGCCAGGTGGTGGGTCAAACTTTAGATAGAAAGTTCAGCCATAGAGTGGCTAAAAATACTGACAAAAATCTATGTCTTCTCAAGGGTAAACATTTACCATTGAATACATCTACCTCTTTAAGAGGAATTTCCAGAGAGATAGGGAAAACTTCCCTAATATAAACAAAATTACACCGCTGGCAAATGGAACCTTTTTATTGGAATTCGTTTCGTCTGAGGCTCTTGTCAAAGCCTTAAATGTTTTTAAGCCTACAGTTGGGGGTCTGGAAGTGGTGACGGTTTTACCGGCATCAATCCAGACCTATGATGTAGTTATACATGGAGTGTTGGTACAGGAGGACTTAGAGCAATTTAAAGCCTGTCTGGATTACAACAGTAGAAATGGTGCTGTTCTGGTGGATCTAGAGAGGCTACCAAATAAATTCAAAACAATGAGTATGGCGGATAAACTGACATTTAGTGGGGCATGCCCCCTGAGTGTCAGCATCGCGAGGACTAGCATGTGTTTCCAGATGGAAACATACGTTCAGCCCCCGCTACGTTGTTTTCGTTGTCAAGGGAACGGACACATCTCCCGCAGATGTACTAAGGGCACCACATGTGGGAGATGCGCTGGTGATCATCATTTCAAAACTTGTAAGTCCAATTTTATACAATGTACTAACTGCGGACAGGACCACAAAGCTATGTTAAGGGGTTGTCCCGCATACCTTCATGCAACCTGTGTGCAAGAAATTTGTAATAGGGAGAGGGTCCCTTGGCATAGGTCAAAACTAAAAAGGTCAAACCTTGCAAGAAAGAACACAGGTACTGGAGAAGGAAAGTTCATCCAGCACGGAGGTCGAACAACAAGAAGAGAACATAGCAATTCATGATTCTCTTAAAACAAGTGAAACTTCACATGAAGATAATAAAAAAGTAAAATTACCCAAAGTAAATTCAGAAAATTTAGAGATGGTAGATAATACTTGTCCTAAGGGTCATAACTCTGACAAAAAGGCCTCAACACCAATTAAAGTGGACCCTCATATCCCCATGGGTACAAACGTGAGTGACATCTCAGACACTGATGACTCAAGTCAGTCAGCAGTGACTGATGATGGCACTTGTGATGTTACCGATGAGGATTCTATCATCTCGGTTCATAATTCTTTCTGCTGGGACAACTCCGGTGAGCAATTCATTGAAGAACCTATAACGAAAACAAACTCAACTACGGAAATAGATAATTTAAGTAAGCCTAATGTCAATAGGTCCAAAAAATTAGATTTTTTAAACTTAGATAAATCCTCTCAAACTAGTCCTGTCCGCCAATCAAAATCTTCTCCAGAACAAGAGGGCCACGATGCGCCTAAATCGCTCACCTGAGTCTCATTGCTCATGTCACAAATATCGTTATTGGTTTTTATAGGTGGAAGTTTGAAAAGCTTTGCAATAACTTTGAACACTCTGGGTGTAATGGTACTCAATTTTTTTAAGCAGGAATAGTTTTACTCTACAGGTCCCAGTGACTTTGATCTTTGACCTACAGATCCCAAATACAATAGGGTTCTTCTAATATAATTACTCTATAAAGTTTGAAGGTTCTGGGTGTAATGATACTCCAGTTACTGAGAAGAAATAATTTTCACTCTACAGCTCCCTGTGACCTTGACTTTTGACCTACTGACCCCAAAAATGATTGGGTTCTTTTACTGAGTAAAGAAAATCATCCTATGAAGTTTGAAGGCTCTGGGTAAAATGGTACTCCAGTTACTGAGCAGAAACAGTTTTCACTCTACAGGTCACTGTGAACTTAACCTTTGACCTATGGACCCTAAAAACAATATGGTTCTTCTAATACAACAAGTAATTTGTGAGCTAATGCTCACTAGTGATACCCCCGCTATCAGAAATTTGACTTTCATAATGTAATTTGCATTTGTCATATGTATAAAGAGTGTCAAATTTTTCCGAGCATTTACCTGAATTTAATACAACTTCATCCAAGGCACAGCTAGATGGATATGAAAATGGTCAGAATAATGAACAGGTATTACATCTGTGATTTCTGATTCATCGAAGTCTTTATTCACAAAAACATGATCAAGTGAACCTCCTTTCCTGTGTGTTGGTAACTTCTAAGTATTCGGTAAACAAGAAGTAGATGAGCAAGGAGCATAAAATCGCTTTATACCATATGAGAATATAGGATAAAGCAATATGCAAAATATCAGGCTGCTGCATCTGATAGTTGCTGAGAAAACTGTGACGGAAATTGTGAATGTATGTCAACTATGTGTAAAAACCTAAGTATTCGGTAAACAGGAAGTAGATGAGCAAGGAGCATAAAATCGCCTTACACCATATGGGACTATAGGATAAAGCAATATGCAAAATATCAGGCATGCTGCATCTTATAGTTGCTGAGAAAACTGTGACGGAAATTGTGAATGTATGTCAACTATGTGTAAAAATCTAAGTATTCGGTAAACAGGAAGTAGATGAGCAAGGAGCATAAAATCGCTTTACACCATATGGGACTATAGGATAAAGCAATATGCAAAATATCAGGCGGCTGCATGCTCTAGTTGCTTAGAAAACTGCGCCGGCAAATAAAGATGTCGTTTGGTTGATGTAATGCACCTATATAGTGTAAAAATCTAAGTATTCGGTAAACAGGAAGTAGATGAGCAAGGAGCATAAAATCGCTTTACACCATATGGGACTATAGGATAAAGCAATATGTGAAATATCAGGCTTCTGCATGTTATAGCTGCTGAGAAAACTGCAACAGAAATTTGTTACGGACGGACAGACGGACGGACACACGGACAAGGGTAAAACAGTATACCCCCCACTTCTTCGAAGCGGGGTTATAATAATCCTATAAAGTTTGAAGGCTCTGGGTGTAATGGTACTACAGCTACTCTGCAGAAATATCTGAAAAACTCTGAAAAACTCTACAGGTCCCTGTAACCCTGACCTTTGACATACTAGCCCAAAAAACAATATGGTTCTTCTATTTTGTAAAAATAATCATCCTATGAAGTTTGGAGGCTCTGGGTGAAATGGTAATCCTGTTATGGAGTGGAAACGGTTTTCACTCTAGAGGTCCCTCTAACCTTGACCTTTGACTTACTGACCCAAAACACAAGAGGGTTTTTTTTTTTACTCAATAAGGGCAATAACCCTGTGAAGTTTGAAGGCTTTGGGTCAACTGGTACTCAAGTTATTGAAAGGAAACGAAGTGTGAAAGACAGACAGACAAACAGACACCCATGGACAAGGCAAAAACAATATGTCTCCATCAGAAGGGTGGGGTTGTGGGGAGACATAACAACAAACAATTGAAGGTTTAGCCCTTGGTGTTTCAGAGCAGCAGATTTTTAAAGTTTTCCCTATATAAATCATTGTGTAAAATTGAATAACCCCAGGGTAGGGCAAGTTTTGACCCCAGAGTCATGATTTGAACAAACTTGGTAGAGGTCCACTTGACAATGCTGCACACCAAATATCTAAACTCTAGGCCTTGTGGTTTCTGACAAGAAGATTTTTAAAAATCTATTAAAAACATGTCACCCCTGGGGTGGGGCCATTTTTGACCCAGGGGCTATGATTTGAACAAAATTGGTAGAGGTCTAGTAAACAATGCTGTACACCAAATATCTTAACTCTAGGCCTTGTGGTATCTGAAAAGAAGAGTTTAAAAGTTTTTCCTATATAACTCTATGTTAAAACATGTGACCCCTGGGGGCCATTTTTGACCCAGGGGCCATGATTTGAACAAACTTGGTAGAGGTCCTCTTGACAATGCTACAAACAAAATATCTAAGCTCTAATGCTTTTGGTTTGTGATGTGAAGACTTTTTAAACTTTTCCTATATAACTCAATGTAAACAAGTGACCCCCGGGGCATGGCCTATTTTGACCCAGTGGCTATGATTTAAACAAACTTAGTAGAGGTCCACTGGACAATGCGACACACCAAATATCTAAACTCTAGGCCTTGTGGTTTCTGACAAGAAGATTTTTTAAAGTTTCTCCTATATAACTTTATGAAAAACATGTGACCCCTGGGGCGGGGCCATTTTTGACCCAGGAGCCATGATTTGAACCATCTTGGTAGAGGTCCTCTTGACAATGCTACATACAAAATATGTAAGCCCTATGCCTTTTGGTTTCTGATTTGAAGACTTTTTAAACTTTTTCCTACATGTATATAACTCTATGTAAACAAGTGACCCCCGGGGCAGGGCCTATTTTGACCCAGTGGCTATGATTTGAACAAATTTAGTAGAGGTCTACTGGACAATGCTACATACCAAATATCTAAACTCCAGGCCTTGCGGTTTCTGACAAGAAGATTTTTAAAAGTTTTTCCTAAATAACTCTATGTAAACCATGTGACCCCTTGGGCGGAGCCATTTTTGTACCAAGGGCCATGATTTGAACAAACTTGGTAGAGGTCTTCTTGGCAATGCTACAAACAAAATATCTAAGCTCTATGCCTTTTTGTTTCTGATTTGAAGACTTTTTGAAGTTTTCCTATATAACTCTATGTAAAACATGTGACCCCTGGGACGGGGCCATTTTTGACCCAGTGGCTATGATTTGAACAAACTTAGTAGAGGTCCACTGGACAATGATACACCAAATATCTAAACTCTAGGCCTTGGTTTCTGATAAGAAGATTTTTTAAAGTTTTTACTTTATAACTCTATGTAGTCTCACTATTTTGCCTCCGAAGGTGAACCCACTTTATAAGCTGATATTTTATTGTTGTTCACCTTCTACGTCTCACTTTGATCTGCATCTGGCTAAGCGGACTCGCCCAATCGTAGGCGATTGGGCACTTTTTATGGCTCGTTTGTCCAACAGTTCACAGAGTTTAAGGGAAAAATGATAAAAATATGATAAAGTATGATAACTAAATTCATACCTGATCCTGTAATCCAAGACAAGGGGGCCAATGGCCCCTAAGCGCTCACCTGAGGACAGACTATTATTTGTGTTGCAGGTATCATTATTTCTTGTAAATCTAAGCTCTAGCCTTTGAAGCTTCAAAGGATAATTTCTTATAAGTTTTTACTATATGCAAATAATGAATATCTATGACCCCCGGGCAGGCCCAATTTTTACTCCAGATATGATTTGTACAAACTTGGAACAGGTTCACTAGACAATATTTCATGCCAAATAATTAAGCTTAAGGCTTTGACATTTCAGAGGTGAAGATTTTTTAAGTTTTTACTATATACATATAAGGAAAACCTGACCCCCTGGGACGGGGTCAATTTTGGCACTAGGGGCATAATTTGAACAACTTTCGTAGAGGACCTATAGATGATGTCATATACATTGTACCAAATATCAAACCTCAAGCCTTTGTCATTTCAGAAGAGTGGATTTTTAAAGTTTTTACTATATACATATAAGGAAAACCTATGACCCCCTGGGGTGGGGCCAATTTTGAGACTAGGGGCATAATTTGAACAACTTTCGTAGAGGACCTTTAGATGATATCATATACCAAATATCAAATCTCTAGCCTTTGTCATTTCAGAGGAGAAGGTTTTTAAAGTTTTTACTATATACATAAAAGGGAAAACCTAACCCCCGGGGGCGGGACCACTTTTGGTACTAGGGGCATAATTTGAACACCTTTCGTAGAGGACCTATAGATGATGTCATATACCAAATATCAAAGCTCTAGCCTTGGTCATTTCAGAGGAGAAGATTTTTTAAGTTTTTACTTTATACATATAACGAAAACCTATGACCCCCTGGGGCGGGGCCAATTTTGGCACTAGGAGCATAATTTGAACAACTTTGGTAGAGGACCTATAGATGATGTCATGTACCAAATATCAAAGCTCTTGGCCTTGTACTTTCTGACAAGAAGATTCTTTTAATTTGCATTTTTGAAATTTTTTTTGGCCCTGTGACCTACTTATGCAACAGACCAGAACCATTTGAGGGATCACAACAGCTCACCATGAGCACGTTGTGCTCAGGTGAGCTAAAACACACAAACAGATAAGAATAGAACTGAAACACTTATTTCGTACCTGATTAATCCACCATTTTATTCAAAATTTGGCAATCGGAATACTTGGTGTTCTAGCTTAATAGATAACCAGGACAGGGTAAAAACCGTGCCGAACCGAGTCCGCTTAACCAGATGCAGATCAAAGTGAGACGTAGAAGGTGAACAACTATAAAATATCAGCCTATAAAATGGGTTCACCTT
Organism: Cyclina sinensis; assembly: GCA_012932295.1. Classification (NCBI taxonomy): domain Eukaryota; kingdom Metazoa; phylum Mollusca; class Bivalvia; order Venerida; family Veneridae; genus Cyclina; species Cyclina sinensis. The sequence goes on from JAAONU010000002.1 coordinate 19,993,325, forward strand.
CGGAGGTGAAATAGACTAACCTCTATGTAAAACATGTGACCCCTGGGGTGGGGCCATTTTTGACCCAGGAGCCATGATTTGAACAAACTTGGTAAAGGTCCACTGGACAATGCTGCACACCAAATATCTAAACTCTAGGCCTTGCAGTTTCTGACAAGAAGACTTTTTAAACTTTTTCCTATATAACTCTATGAAAAACATGTGACCCCTGGGGCGTGGCCATTTTTGACCCAGGAGCCATGATTTGAACAAACTTGGTAAAGGTCCACTGGACAATGCTGCACACCAAATACCTAAACTCTAGGCCTTGTGGTTTCTCAACTGACCCCTTGGGTGGGGTCAGTTTTGACACCACGGTCATAATCTGAACAAACTTAGTAGAGGTCCACTAGATGATGCTTCATACCAAATATCTAAGCTCCAGGCTTTGAGGTTTCGGACAAAAAGATTTTTAAAGTTTTCCTATATAACTCTATGTAAAACATGTGACCCCTGGGGCGGGGCCATTTTTGATCCAGTGGCTATGATTTTAACAAACTTAGTAGAAGTCTACTGGACAATGCTACACACCAAATATCTAAACTCTAGGCCTTGCGGTTTCTGACAAGAAGATTTTTAAAACTTTTTCCTATATAATTCTATGTAAAACATGTGACCCTGGGGCGTGGCCATTTTTGACCCAGCAGTCATGATTTGAACAAACTTGGTAAAGGTCCACTGGACAATGCTGCACACCAAATATCTAAATTCTAGGCCTTGTGGTTTCTGACAAGAAGATTTTTAAGTTTTCCCTATATAAATCTATGTAAAATCAACTGACCCCTTGGGTTGGGTCAGTTTTGACCCCACAGGTCATAATTTGAACAAACTTGATAGAGGTCCACTTGATGATGCTTCACACCACATATCTAAGCTCCAGGCCATGAGGTTTCGGAGAAGAAGATTTTTAAAAATCTAACTTTTTAAATCTAATTTTAGCTCCATTGAACCAGAAATGCAATGGACCAAAACCATTTGAACAATCTTGGTAGAGCTTCATGCAAGGAACATCCCATACAAGTTTCATTGAATTTGGCCCTTTGGTTTCAGAGGAGATGTCATTTGAATGAAAAGTTGACCACGGTGAGCTAAAAAGCTTACAAACTCATAGAAACAGGCGTAGCAAAAAGGTTTTAATACCTAATTAAATAAAAAAAATTGTTATCTCATTATTTTGTAATGAAGAACAAGGGGGCCATTGGCCCCAAAGCGCTCACCTGAGGACAGACTGTTATTTGTGCTTCATGTAAAATATCTAAGCTCTCGCATTCTTAGTTTCAAAGATCACTTTTTTCTTATATGTGTATAAAGACAAGAGGGCCATGATGGTCCTAGATCGCTCACCTGAGTATTTTGGCTGTAGGTTTGCTGTTAAGCAGTATTTCATGCTTTAACTGAAAATATGTAAGTAAAGTTAATATAAATATGTAAACATGTAAAATATCAGTCAATAAATACAGGCTCTATGACAAAAAGTAGAAATATCTATCATAAGCTATGGTGACCTTGACCTTAACCCAGTGACCTTAAACCCTACCCACGGAATATAGGATCCATGCAGGGAAAAATTTGCTGTAGCTTTAAAACAAAAAGTAGGTCAAAAATATAGGTCATGCTATGATGTTTTTGAAATCGAAACAAAAAACTGTACATATGGTCCAAATTTCATTGCCATAGCTGCAAAAACAAAAAAGTAGGTCAGTAGGTCAAAAATATAGGTCATGCGATGACATTTTAGAAATCAAAACAAAAAACTGTACACATTGTCCAAATTTCATTGCCATAGCTCCAAAAACTAAATGTAGGTCAGTAGGACAAAAATATAGGTCATCCGGTTACATTTTTGAAATGTAACCGAAAAACTGTGCACATTGTCCAAATTTCATTGCTGTAGTTAAAAAACAAAAAAGTAGGTCAGCAGGTCAAAAATATAGGTCATGCGATGACATTTTTGAAATCGGAACAAAAACTGTACACATGGTCCAAATTTCATTGCCATAGCTCCAAAACAAAAAAGGACAGTAGGTCAAACTATAGGTCTTGCGATGACATTTTTGAAATCGAAACAAAAAACTGTACACATGGTCCAAATTTCTTTGCCATAGCTCCAAAACAAAAAGTAGGTCAGTAGGTCAAATATATTAGTCATGCGATGACATTTTTGAAATCGAAACGAAAAACTGTGCACACAGTCCAAATTTCATTGCTGTAGCTAAAAAAAACAAAAAAGTAGGTCAGTAGGTCAAAAATATAGGCCATGATATGACGTTTTTGAAATCGAAACGAAAAACTGTGCACACTGTCCAAATTTCATTGATGTAGCTAAAAACAGAAAAGTAGGTCAGTAGGTCAAAAATATAGGTCAAGGAATAATGTTTTTGAAATCATCTTGAAAACAAGAGGGCCAATGGCCCTAAAGCGCTCACCAGGGTTCAAAGATGAAACAATGTTTTATGAATGTAAGATGCATATCACAGAAATGGACCAATGCAATTTCATTGCCATAGACCCAAAAACAGAAATAGGTCAGTAGGTCAAAATATAGGTCATGAGATGACATTTTTGAAATCGGAACAAAAAGCTGTACACACAATCAAAATTTCATTGCAGTAGCTTTAAAACAGAGAAGTAGGTCAGTAGGTCAAAAATGTAGGCCTACGATGACATTTTTGAAATCGAAACGAAAAACTGTGCACTTGGCCCAAATTTCATTGCTGTAGCTAAAAAACAAAAAAGTAGGTCAGTAGGTCAAAAATATAGGTCATTCTATGACGTTTTTGAAATCGGAACAAAAAACTATACACATGGTCCAAATTTCATTGCTGTAGCTAAAAAACAAAAAAGTAGGTCAATAGGTCAAAAATATAGGTCAAGAAATAATGTTTTTGAAATCATCTTGAAAACAAGAGGGCCAATGGCCCTAAAGCGCTCACCTGGGTTCAAAGATGAAAGAATGTTTTATGAATGTAATGATGCATATCACAGAAATGAACCAATGCAATTTCATTGCCATAGACCTAAAAACAGAAAGTAGGTCAGTAGGTCAAAATATAGGTCATGAGATGACATTTTTGAAATCGCAAAGAAAAGCTGTACACACAATTCAAATTTCATTGCCGTAGCTTTAAAACAAAAAAGTAGGTCAGTAGGACACAAAGATAGGTCATGCGATGACATTTTTGAAATCAAAACGAAAAACTGTGCAAACGGTCCAAATTTCATTCCTGTAGCTATAAAACAAGAAAGTAGGTCAGACGGTCAAAAATATAGGTCATGTTTTGACATTTTTGAAATCGGAACAAAAAACTGTGCACACGGTCCAAATTTCATTGCTATAGCTAAAAAACAAAAAAAGTAGGTCAGTAGGACAAAAATATAGGTCATGCTATGATGTTTTTGAAATCGGAACAAAAAGCTGTACACATGGTCCAAATTTCATTGCTATAGCTAAAAAACAAAAAAAGTAGGTCAGTAGGACAAAAATATAGGTCCTGCGATGACATTTTTGAAATCGAAACAAAAAACTGTAAACATGGTCAAAAAGTAGGTCAGTAGGTCAAAAATATAGGTCATGCGTTTGGAACAAAAAATGTGCACATGGTCCAAATTTCATTGCTGTAGCTAAAAAACAAAAATGCACTGTAATGTGGACAGGCCAGACAGCTTCCACATATCCATACATGCAGTATATGATTTAATATAACACTTGGAAAATAAAAAATAATGTAATTGAATAAATTAATAAGAGGGCCATGATGGCCCTAAATCGCTCATCTGAGTCTCATTGCTAATGTTACAAATATTGTTATTGGTTTTTATGGGTGCAAGTTTGAATAAGTTTGCAATAAGTTTGAAGACTCTCGGTGTAATGGTACTCAAATTTTTTAGCAGAAATAGTTTTACTCTACAGGTCCCAGTGACTTTGACCTTTGACCTTCAGACCTCAAAAACAATAGGGTTCTTCTAATATAATTACCCTATAAAGTTTGAAGGTTCTGGGTGTACTGAAACTCCAGTTACTGAGAAGAAATAGTTTTCCCTCTAAAGGTCCCAGTGACCTTGACTTTTGACCTACTGACCCCAAAAATGATTGGGTTCTTTTAGTGAGAAAAGAAAATCATCACATGAAGTTTGAAGGCTCTGGGTAAAATGGTACTCCAGTTACTGAGCAGAAACAGTTTTCACTCTACAGGTCCCTGTGAAGTTAACCTTTTACCTATGGACCCTAAAAACAATATGGTTCTTCTAATACAATAATCCTATAAAGTTTGAAGGCTCTGGGTGTAATGGTACTACAGTTACTCTGCAGAAATAGTTTTCACTCTACAGGTCCCTGTGACCCTGACCTTTGACATACTAGCCCCAAAAACAATATGGTTCTTCTATTTAGTAAAAACAATCATCCTATGAAGTTTGAAGGTTCTGGGTGAAATGGTACTCCTGTTATTGAAAGGAAACGGTTTTCATTCTAGAGGTCGCTCTGACATTGACCTTTGACGTACTGACCCAAACCACAAAAGGGATATTTTTTACTCAATAAGGGCAATAACCCTGTGAAGTTTGAAGGCTTTGGGTCAACTGGTACTCATGTTATTGAAAGGAAACGAAGTGTGAAAGACAGACAGAAAAACAGACACCCATGGACAAGGCAAAAACAATATGTCTCCATCAGAAAGTCGGGTTGGGGGGACATTACAACAAATAATTGAAAGTATAGCCCTTGGTGTTTCAGAGCAGCAGATTTTTAAAGTTTTCCCTATATAAATCATTGTGTAAAATCAAATGACCCCCCGGGTGGGGCTAGTTTTGACCCCAGGGTCATCATTTGAAAAAAATTGGTAAAGGTCCACTGGACAATGCTGCACACCAAATATCTAAACTCTAGGCCTTGCAGTTTCTGACAAGAAGATTTTTTAAAGTTTTTCCTATATAACTCTATGTAAAACAGGTGACCCCGGGGCTGGGCCATTTTTGACCCAGGAGCTATGACTTTGAACAAACTTGGTAAAGGTCCACTGGACAATGCCGCACACCAAATAACTAAACTCTAGGCCTTGTGGTTTCTGACAAGAAGATTTTTTAAGTTTTCCCTAGATAATCTATGTAAAATCAACTGACCCCTGGGATGGGGTCAGGTTTCACCCCACGGTCATAATTTTAACAAACTTGGTAGAGGTCCACTAGATAATGCTTCATACCAAATATCTAAGCTCCAGGCCTTGTGGTCTCGGAGAAGAAGATTTTTTAAAGTTCCAATTTTGAAAATCTATTTTTAGCTCCTGTGGCCTAGAAATGCAATGGAACTGAACCATTTGAACAATTTTGGTACAGCTTCATGCAAGTATCATTCCTGCCAAGTTTCAGCAAGATTGGCCCAGCAATTCAGGAGAAGAAGTTGTTTGAAGAAAAAGTTGACGACGGACGACGGACGGACGACGGACGGACGACGGACATCAGGCGATCACAAAAGCTCACCTTGAGCACTTTGTGCTCAGGTCAGCTTATAAAACATGTTACCCCTGGGGCCAGGCCATTTTTGACCCAGGAGCCATGATTTGAACAAACTTGGTAAAGGTCCACTAGACAATGCCGCACACCAAATATCTAAACTCTAGGCCTTGTGGTTTCTGACAAGAAGATTTTTTAAAGTTTTTCATATTTTTAAGTTTTCCCTATATAAATCTATGTAAAATCAACTGATCTCTGGGGTGGGGTCAGATTTAACCCCACGGTCATAATTTGAACAAACTTGGTAGAGGTCCACTAGATGATGCTTCATACCAAATATCTAAGCTCCAGGCTTTGAGGTTTTGGAGAAGAAGATTTTTAAAGATCAAACTTTTAAAATCTAATTTTAGCTCCAGTGAACCAGAAATGCAATGGACCAGAACCATTTGAACAATCTTGGTACAGCTTCGTGCAAGGAACATTTCAGGCAAGTTTCATTTAATCTGGCCCTTTGGTTTCAGAGGAGATGTCATTTGAATGAAAAGTTGACGACGGACGGACGGACGGACAAAGACTGATCAGAAAAGCTCACCCTAAGGCTTTTGTGTTCAGGTGAGTGAGCTAAAAGTAGGTCAGTAGGTCAAAAATATAGGTCAAGGAATAATGTTTTTGAAACCATCTTGAAAACTAGAGGGCCATGATGGCCCTGGATCGCTCACCTGTGTACTTTGGCTGTAGGTTTGCTGTTAAGCAGTATTTCATTTTTTCATTGAAAATATGTAAGTGCCTACAAACCAAATATGTAAAATATCAGTCAATAAATAAAGGCTCTATGACAGAAAGTAGAAATATCTTTCATAAGCTATGGTGACCTTGACCCAGTGACCTCAAACCCTACCCATGTGTAGACGTCCATGCAAGGAACCTATATACTAAACATCAAAGATATTGGTCTATAAATGAAGGCTCTATGAGGTACAGTAGATAAATCTATTTTTAGCCTCCGTGACCTTTAACCTAATCTAATATTTTCAAAAAGCTTGATAAAGCTAGCTTCATGCCAAATTTAACAGGAGGGCCATGATGGCCCTGTATCGCTCACCTGAGTATGACTGCTTTTAACAAAGTTGCTATGGACCTGGTTAATTGACCCTAGATGACCCATATTCGAACCTGACCTAGAAATTATTGAAACAATCTCTTTGACAAATTTCAAGGTTATTTGTACTGAAAATGTTACCTCTTGAGTGTTAACAAGGTTTTTCCATATTTGGGCTCTATGACCTAGTTTTTTTTACCTAGATGTCCCATATTCAAACTTGAGCTAGAAATTATCGAAACAATCTCTCTGACAAGTTTACAGGATATTTGGACTGAAAAAGTAGCCTCTAGAGTGTTAACAAGGTTTTTCGATATTTAGGCTCTGTGATCTAGTTTTTGACCCCAGATAACCCATATCCAAACTTGAGCTATAAATCATCAAAACAACCTTTCTGACAAATTTCAAGGACATTTGGACTGAAAATGTAGCCTCTAGAGTGTTTACAAAGTTTTTCGATATTTGGGCTCTGTGACCTAGTTTTCGACTTCAGATGACCCATATTTAAACTTGAGCTAGAAACCATAGAATAAAGCTTTCTGACAATTTTCCAGGTTATTTGGAATTAAAATGTTACCTCTAGAGTGTTAACAAGTTTTTTTCCATATTTGAGCTCTATGACCTAGTTTGTGACCCCAGATGACCCATATTCAAATTTGATCTAGAAATCCTTAAGACAACCTTTCTGACTAATTTCCAGATTATCTGGGCTGAAAATGTAACCTCTAGAGTGTTAACAAGATTTTTCTATTTTTGGGCTCTGTGACCTAGTTTTTGAACCCAGATGACCCATATTCGAACTTGAGCTAGAAATCATGGAAGCAACATTCCTGACAAATTTCCAGATTATTTGGTCTAAAAATGTTACCTCTAGAGTGTTAACAAGGTTTTTCAATATTTGGGCTCCGTGACCTAGTTCTTGACCCCAGATGACCCATATTTGAACCTGACCTAGAAATCATCAAAGCAACCTTTCTGACAAATTTCCAGATTATTTGGGCTGAAAATGTAACCTCTAGAGTGTTAACAAGATTTTTCTATTTTTGGGCTCTGTGACCTAGTTTTTGAACCCAGATGACCAATATTTGAACTTGAGCTACAAATCATTGATAGAACCTTTCTGACACATTTTCAGGATATTTGGACTGAAAAAGTAGCCTCTAGAGTGTTAACAAGGTTTTTCTATATTTGGGCTCTGTGACCTAGTTTTCCAACCCTGATAACCCATGTTCGAACTCGTCCGAGATATTAATGAGGCAAACATCCTGACCAAGTTTCATGACAATTGAGACAAAAATGTGACCACTAGGGTGTTAACAAACTAATTGTGGACGAACGGACCGACGGACGACGGACAAAAGGTGATCAGAAAAGCTCTCTCTGTCACTATGTGACAGGTGAGCTAAAAATTCTAGGCCTTGTGGTTTCAGACAAGAAGATTTTTAAAGATTTTCTTCTATACTGCTATTTAAAATTTGTGACCCCTCGGGCAGGGCCAATAGTGACCCCGGGCACATTTTTCAAACAAACTAATTAGAGGTTCACTTGACAATGCTGCATACCAAATATCTAAACTGTAGGCATTGAGGTTTCCAGTAAGAAAATTTTTAAAAGTTGCCTTTTACATATTAAGGGCCCTGGGGCGGGGCCAATTTCGACCCCGGGGCCAACATATAAACAATACTGGTAAAGGTTCTCAACTCAATACTCCACACCAAATATCTAAGGTCTAGTCCTATTAGTTTGGAAGAAAAATGATTTTTCATATTTTTCTTATATAACTACATGTAAACCCAGAGAACCCTGGGGCGTGGCTAATTTTGACCCAGGGGACATAATTTGAACAAACTTCGTAGACATCCACAAGACAATACTGCATACCAAATATCTAAGCTGTAAGCATTGAGGTTTCCAGTAAGAAGATTTTTAAAGATTGCCTTTTTAACATATTAAGGGCCCCCGGGGTGGGGCCAATTTTGACCCCGGGGCCAACATATAAACAATACTGGTAAAGGTTCTCAACACAATACTCCACACCAAATATCTAAGGTCTAGTCGTATTAGTTTCGGAGAAAAATGATTTTTCATGTCTTTCCTATATAACTATATGTAAATCAAGAGAACCCTGGGGCGTGGCCAATTTTGACCCAGGGGACAAAATTTGAACAAACTTGATAGAGGTCCACTAGACAATGCTGCACACCAAATATCTAAGCTGTAAGCATTGTGGTTTCTGAGAAGAAGACTTTTAAAAATTTCCTATATAAGCCTATGTAAAATCCATTGACCCCCGGGGTGGGGCCTATTTTGACCCAGTGGCTATGATTTGAAGAAACTCAGTAGAGGTCCACTGGACAATGCTGCACACCAAATATCTAAACTCTAGGCCTTGCGGTTTCTGACAAGAAGATTTTTTAAAGTTTTTCCTATATAACTCTATATAAAATATTTGACCCCTGGGGCGGGGCCATTTTTTACCCGGGAGCCATGATTTGAACAAACTTGGTAGAGGTCCACTGGACAATGCTGCACACCAAATATCTAAACTCTAGCCCTTGCAGTTTCTGACAAGAAGATTTTTAAAAAATTTATAATATAACTCTACGTAAAACATGTGACCCCCAGGGCGGGGCCAGTTCTGACCCCAGGGTCATAAATTGAACAATCTTGGTAGAGGTCCACTAGATGATGCTAAACACCAAATATCTAAGCTTCATGCCTTGCGGTTTCTGACAAAAAGATTTTTAAAGTTCTCCCTATACAACTCTATGTAAATCAATTGACCCCCAGGGCTGGGCCAGTTCTGACCCCAGGGTCATAATTTGAACAATCTTTGTAGAGGTCCACTAGATGATGCCACATACCAAATATCTAAGCTCCAGGCCTTGTGGTTTCAGACAAGAAGATTTTTAAAATTTTCCCTATATAACTCTATGTAAATCAAGTGACCCCAAGGGCGCGGCCAGTTTTGACCCCAGGGTCATTATTTGAACAATCTTGGTAGAGGTCGACTAGATGATGCTCAACCCCAAATATCTAAGCTCCATGCCTTGCAGTTTCTGACAAGAAGATTTTTAAACTTTTCCCTATATAACTCTATGTAAATCTAGTGACCCCCCAGGGCGGGGCCAGTTCTGACCCCAGGGTCATTATTTGAACAATATTTATAGAAGTCCACTAGATGATGCCTCATACCAAATATCTAAGCTCCAGGCCTTGTGGTTTCAGACAAGAAGATTTTTAAGTTTTTCCCTATATAACTCTATGTAAATCAAGTGACCCCCCAGGGCGGGGCCATTTTTGACCCAGGAGCCATGATTTGAACAATTTTGGTATAGGTCCACTGGACAATGCTGCACACCAAATATCTAAACTCTAGGCCTTGTGGTTTCAGACAAAAAGATTTTTAAAGTTTTCCTATATAAGCCTATGTAAAATCAAATGACCCCCCCCCCCGGGCGGGGCCAAATTTGACATAATTTAAATATACTTGATAAAGGTCCACTAGACAATGCTACATACCAAATCTCAAGGCTCAGGGCCTTGTGGTTTCAGACAAGAAGATTTTTAAAGTTTTTCCTTTAAGTTGCCATAGCAACCAGAGTTCTTGATGGAATTGAATTTTTTGAACAACTTTTGTAGAGCTTCATGCAGGGAATATCCCAGGCATGTTTCATCAATGTTGGCTCAGCGGTTTAGGAGGAGATGTTGTTTAAGTCAAATTGTTGACGACGCACGCCGACGCACGCCGGACAATCAACGATCCCAAAAGCTCACCCTGAGCAGGTTCAGGTGAGCTAAAAAACTTTAATTTTCTTTGGCAAGTCCATTTATCATATAGGTTCCTTCTTGTTTATAATTTTTGTAACCTCTTGCATACTGGGAACTGCTCAAAATATTGTCTGCTTTTTTTATTTTGTCAAATTTTCACAAAGAAGAAATACTCAAACTGTCTGAATGACAAACACCTTGAAAACTGACCAGATACCGGGTTACCTTTGCATGCTGGGAATTGTTCCAAAAAGGACAAAGAGTTGGAGGAGTGTAGTTGATATATAAAGGCATTATATGCCTTGCTGTAGGACTAGCTCTTTAACAACGTGGTTAAAATTTCTGGAACATTTGCTAGTTAATAATTTAAGCAACGTATGTGATGGTATTAAAGTGCTTGGATTGGTGTCTGGCATTCTGGGTCTGCACATCACCAACTTTGCTTTTTAAAATTAAAACGTCTATATGACTTGCATACAAACCAGCTGTCATTTTTCTTAGACATGCAGAGAAGCCAGCATTGAGGTTCAAAAACTGATCATTCGAAACGTTCATTTCGGTCTGATATAATGGATATTTCGGCCGTAAAAGCTGACATAAAAGTTGTTCAGTTTTAAAATATCTTCATTCTTTGCCAATAACACCTCTATCAGCCCTTCTTGGCTGCACCGCACCTGCGATTGCAATTTACTGAACGTAAAGTCATTTGGAAGTACCCGATAACATCGCCGTTTATCAGCATGGGGGCACCTTCTTCTCCAAAAATTTACAATTACTGTCCATGCTAACGCCATGTTGAAAAGCCGATTTCTTAGCGCTGTTACGATTGGACAAATTTAAAGCCAAACAGCCAATCAAAAATCGTTTTTCAAACGCTTCCGTTCTATGTGGCTAAAACATGAAATGTGACGAATTTATCTTTTTCCCAGGAAGGGGGAAAAATAGTTAGGGTCGGCGGCTATAGCTAGGTAGGGTCGGGTTACCCGAAACAAACTTTTTTTTTTTAGGCCCTATGTAAACAAGTGACCCCTAGGGCAGGGCCTAATTTGACCCAGTGGCTAGGATTTGAACAAACTTTGTAGAGGTCCACTGGACAATGCTACACACCAATTATCTAAACTCTATGCCTCGCGGTTTCTGACAAGAAGATTTTTTAAAGTTTTTCCTATATAACTCTATGTAAAACATGTGACCCCTGGTAGGGGACTAACAAACACATCTTGCTATGTGCAAATTATAATGCAATAGTCTTTTATCAACTACAATTCCATTCTTAAAAATGTTTATTCAAAATCAATATTAAATTCACAAAACAATGACAAAAAAGAAAGGAAAAGAACAAAATAAAAAAAAATGAAATAACATATCTGTAACATGTCTGCTGGAGAAAACTTGTAAAAATACAAATTTTGGCAGGCCATGGTTTTAGCGCCTCCTTGTGATGTGGCCTGGATGTGGATGGACAAGTAAAAGTGATTTACATGATTTTACATTACAACATTTTATTTTCAATAAAGAATTATATTACTTGTCCAACTACAAATGAGGGCTCAAGTGACAGTGTAAAGATGACAATGATATTTAACGTTAGTTTGTTGCTGAAACAACAATCAAAATGGCGTACAAACAGTTTGATAACGCAAATTTGGTAAAATGATTTCTTTAATGAATAAAAAATAAATTTGGCTTGCTATTTGATATTTAACTGTTGAAAATACGCTTCATTTAAAAACTTCCGCAATCGTAGCCTTTTCGAGTGGGTTTGTCTAGGATTACGGAACTTCCGTAATCCTAGACTCGGAGGCTAGGATTACGGTTCCGTAACCATAGCCACTGCGATTTACCGACAAATCGGTAACAAGACAAATCGGTAACATGATTTTATATAGTAAAGAAACGGAGAAATTGGTAACAGTAGAAATATTATATGAACCCAGAAAGGTGACAAAGTAGGTGTGAAAAGGCATGCTAGGGTACCCTGCTTGTCATAGAAAGGTGCTAAAAACACGTGTCGGTCGTTAAAGAAGTTATTAGTTTGTCTCAGCAGCTAATTATATAATTTGTGTTTCTCATGCAATCATCATTATTAAAATTATTGAAATTTATTCTATAATACGAATACGAATATTTTATTTCAGCATAAAACATTATACAATGTCTATAGCCTGTATAATAACATATATAGAGAGAGACACACAATAATAACAAAAAAGGAGGTTTTCTGAGGAGAAAAAAGTACATTGTTATTTGGTAAACAACATGTGTAACATTAGATATAGATCATGATACACGTATTTGGTCAGCAAAGTATATATATTTTGACAAATTAAAAATTGTTTTCTTAGATTTTGATGACATAATTATTTCGAATTTTTTAATTGTAGGCTAATGACAAAAATATGGTGCTAAATATTTTATTCTTAAATTTCTGTAATTAGGACAAACTAGCAAAAAATGAAATTCGTTTTTCTAAAACACCCATACTACAAGACTTGCATATTCTTCGATTTTGATCTAAATTTTCGTATCTTCCGGTTTCTATCATCAAGTTGTGGGCTGATATTCGGAATTTAGTTAATGCAATTTTATATTTACCGTCGGGTAATATTTTTAAGTATGTTTCTAGGTCGAACGCATGTTTAAATATACTGTATGATTTTAAGCGGCTGGAATTATTTACTTCCGAATACCAAGATTGAAGATAATTATCAATAATTCGTTGTTTTATCATATCGAATGGAATAAAAATATCAAAATTGATTATCCCATATATATGAAAGACCTAAATTATTGAATATATTTTTTATATTCAGAGCCCAATTTCTTTTGTTACGTATTTGACCACGATCACAGTCTTGTTTTAAAAGTATGTAGATAATTTTTGGTAATTCTGTATTATTCTGTTTCAAAAGTTTAAGCCAATATTTAATCATTATAACTTTTCGGCGCACGAAAAATGGGATGCGCCCCAGTTCCCCATAAAGGGCAGCCAAGTTAGTTGATTTTCGGACACCTAATATTCTACGTAAAAATTTCGTTTGTACCATCTCTATATCGGTGGCACTGTGCATGCCCCAAATCTCAGCGCTAAAGTTCAAAATAGATCCTACGAGAGTATCAAATAAATAACATTTCCTGGTAATAGGTAATTCTATTTCTTTGAAAATTGTAAATAAATTATATAACGCAAACGATGCATGCTGGGCGATGACACGCTGGCTTCTTAAGAAGTTACCATTTTTGTACAATGTAAGCCCTAGGTATTTGAACGATTCAACAACCTCTATGGCAGTACCATATATGTAGAAATTAAACGTAGACCTTCCGTTTTCAAAAATCATAGCTTTTGTTTTGGAGGTATTAATTTTCAGACCCCAGGCTTGACAATAATTTTCAACATCTGTAAGCATTTGTTGTAGTGTTTCAGGCGATTTTGCGAATAATACTTGGTCATCGGCGAAAAGCAATAAAAATATTTTTATTTCGTTTATTGTGAAGATTCCTTCAAGATCAGTGTTTATATTTTCTGTAATATCATTAACGAAAAGCATAAAAAGTAATGGGGAACTCGGGTCCCCTTGTTTCAAACCGATATGTGATTCAAAAAATGGTGAAAAAGTTCCTTTGAAACGAACGCACGATTTAACAGTTGCGTACATAGATTGAAGAGCTTTGACTATTTTTTAACTTGCTCTTTGTTGTAAAAGCTTTTGCCATAAAAACGATCTATCAATTTTATCGAAACATAATTCATAATCTATGAAAATACAGTATAATTTTTCTTTGGAATTCAATACTTTAGTAATAACTGAATGTAGAACGAATATACAGTCGATAATGGATTTACCTTTCTGAAATCCAAATTGGTTTTTATTGACTTTTTCTAGACGATATCACCAATCTGTTAATCTATTTAACAAAATTTGTGAATATACTTTAGAAAGAATATTTACTAGTGTTATACCTCTATAATTTCGGGGATCGTTTTTTGATCCATTTTTGAAAATTGGTGAGATTATTCCTTTTCCCCATGGCGTGGGATATTCGCACGTTTGAAACATTCTATTATATAGTTTTAACAAAAACGGGGAAATAATATCATAGACTGATTTAAGAATTTCACTGCTCAATTGGTCGTTTCCGGGTGATTTGTTATTTTTTTGTGTAAACACTGCTTTTCGAATTTCCGTTTCTGTGATATCCATATCGAGGTTTTTGTCGAAAATATTTTCGTCTATTTCGTTATTAATATTATTTTCATCGTTGTTCATTTCTGAGCCAAACATTAATTGAAAGTGTTCGTATAATTGGTTGACATTTAATGAATCGTCGTCTTGGGGTTTCAGTTTGTAAGTATTTTTTATATTTTTCCAAAAATTTCTCGGCTGTTTTTTTGCAAGATTGTCAATTTTTGGCCTTCTTGTATACGGTGTTTTCGCCTAGTCTTTTTCTTAATTTTGTTATACTTATTTCTAGTTTGAACGAAATTAACGCGAGTTTCCTCTGTTTTATTTCGCATATAAATATTTCTTGCTTTTTTGAATTCATTTCGCGCTATATAGCATTCTGCATTGAAGTAGTTTTTACGAACTTGTTTTTTGTTTTTAGGTGTATTGACTGTTTTTCCAAAAGCGTCGTGCGCATGTTTTGATAATAAAATTGTAAAATCTTTGACCACGTGATCGATCGGTTGGCCAGTTATGGCGACGGTCATTTGTTCTAATAACTCATTACTATTCATAAGCATTGAGCGAAACAACGGTACATTTTCTTCGTTAAATCTAAGTAATTTACATGGTTCATTTTTATTAATATCGTATGGCTTGTTATGCGGTTTTATGCGGAGGGAAAACGATAATGCTGCATGATCTGAAAATTCGGTGAAATTTGCAACACAGAATGTTTTTAGAGTATCATCTGTAAAATTTAATAACAGATAATCAACTACACTAACACCCTTATGCGAGCAAAAAGTGATTTCCCCATTATCTATACGACCGTTAGCTATAACAATACCGCAAGTAATGCTAAGATAAAGAAGACGTCGTCCGTTTTGGTCAAGTACTTGGTCTACATTTTTCCGTTGAGGTATTTCGTTTTCGTTAATGAAAAATAAGTTTTGATCTATGTATTGTGATCTAAATTGTTGGAAGTTCGACTATTCATATCGCCCGAAATATAAACTTTGCCCAAAGTGTTATATTTAACGATATCAGTTTCTAATATATCAAAAATATCAGTATCAAGATTTGACAAAACTGTGGAATTTGTAGGAGGGATATAAACATGTCCTAAGTAAACATCTTGTTGGAACAGAAATAAATCACCACATATTTTAATCATAGTTACTTTTTCGCACTGATAACGACGAAGGTGGTAGTAATGTAGTCAATAATTACGGCTTGATCCTTTATTTAAATCAGTTTATAAACTAATAACGGCAATGTATTAAAATATAAACACATTTTAAAATATACAAAACTTTTACAATTAACCGCATCACATAACGTTTCAATACTCAATATTTCAATAACTAATATTAATTTAAATACACCTATATATTTAAAGAGATTGCTAAAATAAACACACACACACACACACAAAGTAAAGTGATCGCAGTCATCTAATGTGCTATTCACACCTACTCTATCACTATGTCAACTATATAAAATTACCAACAATATTTCTATTGTTACCGATTTCTCCGTTTTTTACTAAATAAAATCATGTTACCGATTTGTCCTGTTACCGATTTGTTCAGTTACCGCCACTGCCAATTAAAAAACCGGCGGCACGAAATACCCAAATATACCCAAATACACCCAAATACACTTTAAATATACTTTAATACTAGTGAAAGACGGTTTTCAAGAGACACTTATTGTCAACATTGTTTCTACAAGGCACAGATTTACTAGAAAATAAAAATCTATAGCGAAATTTTAGATGTTCAGTCATACATATTAGCCACATTTCGGACATAAACGACTATCGTAAGATTTACAATCTGTGAAAAACATATACTAATGTAGGTTTTTTCCCCTTATTAATGTCTACTCGAACTGTTAACTCATTTCAGGGTTTCCGCTGCAATTCGTCAATTTCGCAAATGGCGAAAAAATATTTGGAAGTGGCGAAAAAAAGCATAAAAAAATTATTTTTCCGATGTATATTTAAAAAAAATGCCCTAATTGATTGCTGATTGATAAATCCAGATGAAAGTTGTGAAAAGTGTTACTGCCAGCGGCGATTTCATGTCAATTTGACCTTATTGTCGACGGTCACATGCTGGGAGAATTACTCGCCGAAATGGCAAATTTTGAAATTTGTTTTAGGCTGCTGGATTACATCGCCAGTGGAAAGCAATGTTAAAATAATTAAAAAGTATTTACTCCCACACAATTTAATATAGAACAACCAAAATTATGTATATTTCTGCAGAAAACAGAAAATTTTTCAATTGTCACATATTTTCGCGACTCCGATTTTTTATAATTATTTAAAACGAAAAGAAGCAATGTTCTGTTTAAAAATCTTTAGTACAAAGACAAAAAAATATAAGTACATTGGTGATGATGCCATTTTTCAGTAAGTGATTCAGAAAAAAGGGCTGCATTCTGTGAATGTCTGCAAGTTTAATTTCTATTATGTAGATCTAAGAAAACAGTGGAGGTATCAATATATCTGAACTTTTGGCTATCTTTTTTAAATTAAGAATATTGGCTATTATTTTTTTTAAGCCAGTGTGAGCCCTGATAATGATAAATCAAATGTAATTTGTTGATATGATGTATGTAGATTTTAGAAAATTAAAGT
Organism: Cyclina sinensis; assembly: GCA_012932295.1. Taxonomy (NCBI): domain Eukaryota; kingdom Metazoa; phylum Mollusca; class Bivalvia; order Venerida; family Veneridae; genus Cyclina; species Cyclina sinensis. The sequence continues at coordinate 20,010,498 of JAAONU010000002.1, forward strand.
CAGAAAAATATTAGATTTATCATTTTAAAATGCTTTAATGCCATAAAATATTCATAAGAGTTGTAAATTAAGTCTTTAAAAATGAGAAATTGAAAAATTTCCGACGGCCGGGAGCTCCCTCCCGGAACTCTCCCCATTGGCGGAAAAATAAAATTGGCCAGTTGAAACCCTGTTTCTCTTAAAGATTTTTATTCTTTTATACAGAGATTTATTTTCATACATTTCATATTTTTATTTAAGTCCTTTTATAACTTCTTGAGGTCCTGGACTCTTTCCCATAAACTCCTTTTCTTTTTCTATCCCCTCTATTAATAAATTCGAGCACTGCTCTTTTCGTTTTTCCTATATAAGAGCCTTACTTTCTACATTTGCCAGCGGGTAAATCAGATTAGATACATATAAATAAACATTTATTTGTAAATATATACCCACAAATATTATCTTTTAAATGGTAAATTATTATTGGTTTAATAAACTTGTTTTATAGTGGCCCTAAAAAGGTGACACTTGTACAGAAATTATGTTCAATCTCACTTTGTAAATAATAAATTTTCATGTGGGTATAACAAATTTTTATATATTAACATATTTTTAAACAACGAATTTTTTGTCTATAACCTGAGAACAATTCAGTGGACTTCTAGTGTGTGTGTGTGTGGGGGGGGGGGGGAAGCTTTTAGTACCTACTATAGTAGGTCTCCACACAATCTATAAATAGCCCTTATTTAAGCAGCTGGCTGCTTGGTGCAGACCCCCGTGTCCTATGGAGCATAAGTTATCTCAGGTCTACACTTGTTGAGATTAACAAAAGTATTTCTCAACATATAGTAGGTACATTAATACATGGTATATAAAGCTAATAGGGCCAAAATTATAAAAACTCTGTGTAAACGGAGTTTCAGTTCTAAAGAGAATTCTCCTGGTTCTCTTCACTACTTATTAGTTCTCGGCAAATTTTTTATATAAGAATATTTTGTAATATATGGAAATTTGGTTGAATTACTTTCTTTTTTAAGAATTATTTTATTTTATTTAAATTAAGAGCTTTATTAATTCTCTGGAATTACAACTTAATTTATGCTAATAAGATAAAATAATGATAATATAATATATTAAGTAAGGCTGTAAGCCTTGCTATTACCTTTAAAATATAAGAAATACAATAGAGACACTTAGAATATTAGTTATTTAAACACACTATATACAGTCTAAGACGTATGCTATATTACGATAATTTAAGAGAATATATTCATTCCTTTTTAGCCACTTTAATACATAAGTTAAAATAAAAGAGAATATTTAATATTCTCTTCTAAGATCTAATGATGTTGGACCAACTTTGTTGACCACCTTCATCTGATCATAATTATGATGATAACCTACACATGGCAATAATTATTTTAAGTACTCTTAAAACAATATTTTACATCGTGCTCGGCCATATGGCTTAGGCCGGTGCCGAGGGTAAACAACCCCAACATCTGATCTGATCTCTGGCTATCAATAATGATTTTATACATGATTGCAGCAATATCCTGAAACTATACATGTTAAGATCTATGTAAAAATCTTTTGAATGATAATTTTATAACCTTTTAAAGATGCTCTCCTACGACAGCACAGAATCATGTCCTTTTCAAGTAACTCATGCAATTCGATCTATCGATTGCTGAATTTACAGTAGTCTATCACCGTTTAATTTCTAAATCTGAAATGCCTACCTCACATGGCGGGAAGAAATTAGACATTTATCTGAATAAATGATACACGTGTAAAAATGACTGCTATAAATAAATATCATGATTTTACTGAAAGAATAAAATTTAGAAAAGTACATACCTCAGTTTACACAAAATTTGGACCTCACTTGATCACTTCTTTGTATTTGTTGTTTTTCGTCTACACAAAAAGTACTCCGATTATTCCGCGGAAAGGTCGTGTTACATACACTGTACACTTTTGTTTCGCAAGATTTTTCGATGTTTATTGTCAATTTTCTCACTGTGAAATAACCTTCTTTGAAAATCCAATTTAAATAACTGTATTTATAAGAAGTACCAATTTCAAATTCATCGCTTTTGGAAGGACTATTTTTCAGTCGAATGAATTCTCCCGTGACTTGGCGATGAAGACATACACATCATATAGAGGAGCACTAGCAAAATTCCGCAGTGGTACGGCTCCAATAGGGATTGAATTAGGTCGATACAACGGCCTACCAGTTGAACAACGTCTCTGCTTTCATTGTAATAACATTGTAGAAAATGAATCCCATGTCTTATTACACTGTCCATTGTATGACTCCATCAGAATAGATATGATACAAAAAGCACAAGAATTGGATAACAATTTTAATAATCTTAAAGATATTGAAAAAGCTGGATACTTACTCTCCAATAGTGATATTGCCTTTTTATGTGCCAAAACCTGCTATCTTATACTTGACAAAAGAAGAAATGTACTGTATAATAGACCATAAATGTTTTAACTTGTAAACTATGTTTTTAGGTTTTATCTAAAACTGTAAAACTGTGATGCTATAACTACTTTGCTATTCTGCTGTACGATTTTGAAGTAATTAAATATTGTACACTCATTACGTAAATATAAATATAATGTTACATCGTTTGTGGTACATTTTATTGGCTGAAACCAATGTAAGCAGCAGTCTAACTAACAAAGTGGTTCTGGCTTTGTATGAACTTGTATTTTAGGTCAAGTAGTTGGCTATTGCTAATCAGTTTCTCGCTGATCTGATCAGAGGGGATACATGTTTTTTTAAAATATTTCATAACATGCACACTAGTGCCTTATCTACATAGTTTAGTATCTTATCCATTTGTTTCTTTTTTTCTTCTTCTGTTTTTTTATGGCAGTTTTTAATACAGTAGATACCGCTTGACTACATACTACATATCTGTTAAACTTGTATACAATAATAATATTCAAATATATATATGCATGATGTAATAGCAGGTACACAACCTGATACATACTTCTTCACCATTACATGCAACTTGAAAAATTGGATGATTTTGACTAATATACTCTCAGTAATGCTTCACTCAACAAAACTATGAAGTTTCACCAGGTATTAATGGATACATTTTAGATAATTACATTGTTTTAGATATTATTTGATTACCAAGAATAGTGTTTAGTCAAGTGGAATGTTCTGCATCAGATTAGCAATAGTTATCTACCTTTTATCTTGTAGATATTGTATAGTGTGTAGAATTGTCTCATGACTGATGTTTTTATTAGTCTCTAATAATTCTACTTAGAATGGTCATTGCATGAAACTTGACTTTGTATTTACTCTGTTATTTCATGTATATGATTGAGACTCTAATAAATAAATAAATAAATACATGATAACATCATCCCTGAAGCCCGGCTTCATTCTGTCTGAATAGAGAAATTATAGGATGAGCCGGGATGAAATTTTGCAACTTGGTTATAACCAACTTTAAACCTTGTCGCTAACGCGACAGGTTTAATGATATTACTTTTGGAATCTGTTTTCTGATTCTGTTAATACTTTTATTGTGCAAGCTTTCAGCTTTGTTAGGCTACAGTATTTTCACATAACCAGTGCTGTTATTCTAGTTTGACAGTTTGCATACAAGGTATGGATAGGTATGGATGGAGGAATAGTACTTGTATTTGGAAATTTTCAGGCTACAGCAATGTTTTTTTCTGGAAACCCATTAAGAAAGCAGCATCCACTGCAGCTACACTGCTTTAGCCAAAACTATGTTCCACAACAATTTCATACAATTTGTAACATTTGCTTGACTGTTTATGCTATATTGTATGGGTATGCAGTGATCTTGAATGGGAACGTGCTAGTTAGGTAGAAAAGTGAAGTTTAAAATTTGTGGGTATATGTTACATGCAGTTGATACCAATATATGCATTTTCTATTTTCAGAGTGAAATATTCTTCTAATCAGTTAGAAAAAATCCATTCCTTTGGTTGTATCTGTGTTTAGGACTCAAGAATTGCTTTGCCTTTTGCACATAATTATCAGATGTACTCACATGACTAGGGTGCTAGTCAAAACGGCCTCAGGTTAAAATGGCCTCATTTTGGTTAAATCGGCCTCACTTTTTGGTCAAAACGGCCTCAATTTTTTATTTGCTGGTTAAAACGGCCTCACTTTTGGTCAAAACGGCCGCAGTTTTAGTTAAAACGGCATCACTTTTAATTGAAACGCCCTAAATAATCTTGATTTTATATTTGAGTAAACTATGAAAGGACTTAGCTTTTTTGAAAACACATGCAATTAAATTGCTTATAAACAATATAATGCTGTTTATTTGGATTAATATTGGTAATTTAATGATTACATATACTATATATTAGCGGGATTAGGTGAAAAACAATTGAGAGTGATAATTACTATTTGATTAATGGGATCAAAATAACTTAAAGTGATAATAGAAGTATGTCTTTAATTGATACGTCGGTGTGATCAAACAAAAGATAAAAAAGCGGTCTGTGTCTGAACTAGATAAAAAGAATTGTTAAAGAATAAGATGAAACAAAAATGAGTAAAAATCGTAGGTATATGTAGACGCGAATTATCATATGTTTTCATATCTTTAGTTAATCTTTACGTATATGGCACGCCAATTGTCCAATTATTATGTGAATCTATGTTTACGTTCGTAAAACTAGGATAAACGGTCGATAATCTTGGTTTTTCAAACATAAAACCTGTTTTTTTTTTCGATTTTTAACCTCTATTTTCGAGCGTAAACATAGGATAACGGCCGTAAACCGTAGTTTACGTTAGTTATCTTATGTTTACGTTCGATAAACTAGGTTTCACAAATAATATTAGAATTTTTGTCGTTATCCTAAGATTACCACCGTAAACTTGGGTTTGCGACCGTGAACATAGGTTTACGACTGTAAATCTATATTTACGTTCGTAAATTCATATTTTTTCGCAGTAACTGAGTTTATCAAACGTAAACCTAGGTTCACGTCCGTAAACTATGGTTCACGACCGTTATCCTACGTTTTTGCTCGAAAACACTGGTTAAATTCCATAAAATATATTTCAAGGGAAGTCAACTGTCCAAAATAACGTGAACCTATGTTTACGCCCGTTAATCTAGGATTCACGATCGATAAAACAGGTTTTTCAATCGTAAAACCTGGTTTTTCGAATTTTATCCTATATTTTCGAACGTAAATATAGGATAACCGTCGCTAACCCTAGATTACGCTCTTGAACCTATATTTACGTTTGATAAACTACGTTTTTCGAATAGTCATTAACCTATGATCACGATCGTAAACATGGGTTCACGGCCGTAAATGTAGGTTCACGCTTGAAAACATAGGTTCTCGATCATAAACACATGTTAACGCTCGAAATTCAAGTTTGAATTCATAATCCTAAATATCGAATGTAAACCATAGTTTACGATTGATAAACTAGGTTTTTCAATTAAACAACGGATTTCAACCGTTATCCTATGTTTACGGACACTATCTTATTGTTACGCTCGTAAACCCTGGTTTACGCTCGTAAAGGATAGTTTACAAACGTAACCTATATTTTCGACCGTAAACTTGTGTTTTCAAACGTGATCTATGGTTTACGAGCGTAAACTACAGTTTACGACATTAACGCATGATTTCGATCGAAAATATAAGTTAATATTCGAAAAACTCGGTTTTACGTTTGAAAAACCTGGTTTATCAACCGTAAATCCTAGTTTTTCGACCGTAAACATAGGTTCACGTACTAATTGGACAATTGGCGTGCCATATACGTACAATTCCGTAATTTATATATCAAACTGATGTAGATCTATTAAAGATGCATATTGTTTATAGGGGAATATTGTGATTTGTTCAACTTATGACATTCTCACCTTATTAACTACTTTTCTCGTAAAACCCTTAATATCATCTTATTCATATCTTTACAATTAATCTCAAAACAAAAAATAATTATCTAATAACATAATTTAAAAATTCTAATTCAATCATGGTTCATCTACTGAAAATAAATAATGAGGCCGTTTTGACCAATACATTTTCTGAAAGTGAGGCCGTTTTAACCAAAATGAGGCCGTTTTAACCTGAGGTCGTTTTAACCTGAGGCCGTTTTGACTGTAAGCCCATGACTACACACTGGCCACAGAGGTGGAGCCCACGTTGAAGATCTATTATTACCATTTTTGTGGAGCCCGCTTGCGGTGAGCTCGACTTAGTTGCCACTTTTGGCGTATAGTTCGGTATACGTGCGTCCGTCCGGATTTGTCCGCTCTATATCTTGCTCCTTCTTTGAAGGATTACAAAATAATTTGGTACAAATGTTCACCATAAAACCCAGGTCTGCCGCTCAAAGGTCAAGGTCACACTTGGGGGTCAGCGCAAAACCCGTGTCCGGAGCGTAACTTCTACATGCATGGAGGGATTTTAATATAACTTGGGACAAATATTCTCCATAGTGAGGCGGAGTGTCGCGCGAACAATTCAGGTGTCTGTGGCAAAGGTCAAGGTCACACTTAGGGGTCAAAAGTGAAATAACACAATAAAACATTCATTTGTGAGTTTAACTTCTATATATATGGATGGATTTTAATATAACCTATCACAAATGTTCTCCATGTTGAGTTAAGTTGTCTCGAGCAAAATGAAGGTCAAGGTCAAGGTCACAAGAGGTCAAAGGTCTAATAAAAATATTAAAATTTGTTTGTTGGCGCTGTATCTTCCATATGCTTTGAAGTATTATGCTTAGTGGTCAGAAGATTTGAAAAATTGAAGTGTCTGTGGCAAAGGTCAAGGTCACAGTTAGGGGTCAAAGGTCAAATAACAAAATAGAACATTAATTTGAGAGTATAACTTCTATATACATGGATGGATTTTAATATAACTTAGCACAAATGTTCTCCATGTTGAGTTGAGTATTTGGTATTCGCACAAAATGAAGGTCAAGGTAAAGGTTACAAGAGGTTAAAGGTCGAATAAAAATATTAAAATTTGTTTGTTGGCGCTGTATCTTGCTTTAGCTTTATAGTATAATGCTTAGTGGTCAGAGGATTTAGAAATTGTTGAATCCCCTTGTGGTGAGGTCAGCTTAGTCGCTGCTTTTCACTTTTTGTAGTTTGGTGTATGTGGGTCTGTCCGTCCGTGTGTCTGTCTAGATTTGTCCTATCTATATCTTACTCATTCTTTGAAGGATTACAAAATAGTTTGATACAAATGTTCACCATGATGGGAGATTGTGTCCATACAAAACCCAGGTCTGCCACTCAAAGGTTAAGGTCACACTTGGAGTCAGCTCGGTACCCGTGTCCAGAGCATAACTTCTACATGTGTGGCGGGATTTTAATATAACTTGGGACAAATGTTCTCCATAGTGAGGCAGACTGTCGGGCGAAAAATTCAGTGTTTGTGGTAAAGGTCAAGGTCTTACTTCAGGGTCAAAGGTCAAATAACAAATTAAAACATTCGTTTGTGAGTATATTTCTTTATACATGGATGGATTTTTATATAAGTTATAATAAATGTTCTCCATAGAGAGTTGAGTTGTCTTGCGCAAAATGAAGGGCAAGGTCACAAGAGGTCAAAGATCAAATCAAAATGTTCAGATAACATGAATTGAGTTTTTTTAGGCACAAATGTTCATCATGAGATTTTGTGTCATGCACATGAACCAGGTCACCGTGTCAGAGGTCAAGGTCACCTAAGATGATGCAATGTCAAGATTTTGCCTTGGGTATAAAGAGGATGTGCTGCGCACATCTCACCTATGTATACATCTTTCTCCTTGATCTGAAGCTTATAGGTTCAGGTTTGAATAAAGACGAGCGGGCTTGACATTTTGCCCATGGGCATGTCTTGTTAGTAAGTAAACAGTCATTTTCATTCATACTTACCGTTAAACATTCCTCAGGAAGTTAAAAGAACAATTTATATTAGTGTAAAGACAGTATATAATAGATGAACAATAAAATTTTGTTTGTTGAATACATGTCTTACATTCAAGTGGTGTTCCTGGCCTTTTCTGAATTAAAATTGTTAAAATTTCCTCCTTCAAAGAGGTGTAATTGGCATGAAAGAAGAAAAATGTAGCATTTATTCTGTTATATTGCATGTAAATACTTCAGTTCTTAGGTTTAAAGAAAGCGTGGACATCATTAACTATCTTTTGAGACAGATTGGGATACAAGACAGAGAAGGACCAGAGAGAAAACTTGATCTTTTTTGGCAGACAGAAGGACCATAGCTTTTGAAATCTATTTGCTGATTTTTGACCTGGAGCTATAACAGTAACCTCCTGAAATAATCTAGTGTGATGCCTTTTTACATATAAGATAGAGAATTGCTGTTCAGTCATGCTTATTAGGACAAAATATGACTTGAAAGTCAAAATTATTTGAAAAATTTGCTTTTTTTCCCAAAAATCTTCATGCAACTGAGAATAATATGTATTTTTTACTAATTTGTAACTCTAAATTTGATAAAATTGGATGAATTAAGTATTCACACATAAGCTGAGACAGATTTGGTTCATATATATAACGTGTTTTAAAAAATAACAAAGAAATTTCACCACAGACACTTTCTTTCATTTTGCTGCTCTTGTTCCCAGTCCGCACAGACATTTTGAATCATTTCAAAAGCTTCATTTTATGAAAAGTACTAGTATTTCTGGACTGAAATTTGGTTTTTTAAGTTGAAATTAGCTACTCTTGATGTAGAAACCAAAAAATCACAGTATCAGAAAAAACAGTTTCCTAGGTTTAGGTATGAAACCATCAATTCAATCTACTGGAGCTCAAACAAGAGCCACCGCAAGCGGAGGCCACGCTCGAATTTTTTATATTTTTAAAGGCAAACACATCAGAGGAAGCACATTGTGGTGTAGGGATTTTAAATGAAACATCATTTGGAAATTTAATTATCACATTCATCTATACATAACAAAGTTACGGTCAAATTTAGCAACATTCAGAAATTTGACCTTAAATGTCAAGGTCAAGTTCAGTTTAACCTTCTTTGGAGGTATTGTCTAAAAGGTAGTTATGTCCAAGCATGAAGACACTCCATTAATAACATAGATATAGCGAAGTTAAGCAATTTCAAGGCCATGTAAAGGTCAAGGTAATACTTGAATTGTTCAACACATTTGTTTTATTCTCAGTGTTGTTTTGTCCGAGTATAGATCAAATCCATCCAGAGATAACAAAAATTTGGCTATTTTAGCAAAATTCAATAAATTGACCTTGACAGTCAAGGTTATTTTAATTCCAAGGTCCTACCTGAATAATTTAACATTTAGGTTTGGTCATAAGTGTCATTTAGTCCAAGTTTGAATCAAATCCAAATAAAATAACTTGACCTTGAAGGTCCAGGTCATTTTAATGTCAAGGTCATACTTGTATTATTCAACCTGTCAGTTTTGTCATAAGTGTTGTTTTGACCAAGTATGAATTAAATCTGTAAATTGATAAAATTATTACAATATAATAATTTGACCTTGACTTGGTTAATTTAAACAAAATTCAATAACCTGACCTTAAATGTCAAGGTCATTTAAAGGTCAACGTCAAACTTGAAATCAAAATGTCGGATTTGTCATAAGTGTTATTTTGTCCAAGTATGAATCAAATCCATAAATAAATGAGAAAGTTATGACAATTTAAGCAAAATTCAATCATCTGACCTTGACAGTCATGGTCATTTTTAGGTCATGGTCATATTTGAGTTATTCAACATGTCGGTTTTGTCATAAGTGTTTTGTCCAAGTATGAATCAAATCCATAAATAAATGAGAAAGTTATGACAATTTAAGCAAAATTCAATCATCTGATTTTGATGGTCAAGGTCATTTTGAGGTTATGGTTATACCTGAGATATTTAACATGTCTGTTTTGTCATAATGGTTGTTTTGTCCAAATATGAATCAAATCCAATCATAAACAACAAAGTTATGACAATTTAAGCAAAATTCAATCAATTGACCTTGCTGTTCATGGTCATTTTCAAGTAATGGTCATACTTGAGTTATTTAACATGTTGGTTTTGTCATAATTGTTGTTTTGTCCAAGTATGAATCAAATCCAACCATTAACAACAAAGTTGTGACAATTTGAAGAAAAAATCAATCATTTGACCTTGACAGTCATTGTCATTTTATTCACACTTGAATAATTTATCATGTCGTCTTTGTCATAAGTGCTGTTTTGTCCAAGTTTTATTCAAATCAAACCATAAATAACAACATTATGGCCAATTTTTACAAAATTAAATAATTTGACCTTGACTGTCAAGGTCATTTAAAGGTCAAGGTCAAAATTGGAATAATATCATAATGTTTGATCTGTCATAAGTGTTGTTTTGTCCAAATATGAATCAAATCCATTAATTAACGAGAAAGTTATGACAATTTAAGCAAAATTCAATCATCTGACCTTGAGGGTCAAGGTCATTTTTAGGTCATGGTCATATCTGAGTTATTCAACATGTCGGTTTTGTCATAAGTGTTGTTTTGTCCAAGTATAAATCAAATCCAACAATAAACAACAAAGTTATGGCCCATTTCAGCAAAATTCAATATTTTGACCTTGAAGGTGCCCAATTAAAGGTCATTTATGAGTCAAGGTCAGGTTCAGTCTGGTCCACTTGAATATCTTGTCCAAAAGGTAGTTGTGTCCAAGCATGAAGACAATCCACCTGTTAATAATTAACTTATGGCCATTTTTAGCAAAATTCAATAATTTGACCTTGAAGGTGAATGACATTTATGAGTCAATGTCAAGTTAAGTCTGGTCTTCTTCAATGTCTTGTCCAAAGGGTTGTTGTGTCTAAGCATGAAGACAATCCACCTATTAATAATAAAGTTATGGCCAATTATAGCAAAATTCAATATTTTGACCTTGAAGGTGAAGGTCATTTATGCGTCAAGGTCAAGTTTAGTCTGGTCTTCTTGAAGGTCTTGTCCATAGAGTTGTTATGTCCAAGTATGAAGACAATCCATTAAGGAATAAAAAAAAATTATGATCAATGTTAAAGTTTTCGGACAGGAACGGCAACAACACCATGACTACAGCAATAACTCGATTTTTTCTTTGAAAAAAGTCAAGCTAACAAAACAAAAACTAAATAAAACAAGGCTGCATTTGTGAAAAATGCAGTGCCACCACATTGTATAGCACTAAATAATAGTAGGAAAAAAATAGTTACCCGTAATCATTGGCTTGTTTACATCACCTAACAATCATCAATGTCAAATAGAACTCAAGGTAAATATTTCAGCATGTGAAACAAAACACAAATATCATATATATCTAATGTTGAAATTAAAAGTCATTGCAAAAACAAATGATAAGTTATGAAGACTTGAAAATTTAACCCTTGACCTTAATGGTCGATACTGAATATGGGTCGGTGTAATATGAAGCATGTAAAATGAAAAACAAGTGTTCATATGTACATCATTCCAAATATGAAGACCATAGCTTAAACAGTAATGAAGTTATGAAGGTTTAAAAATTTGACATTTGACCTTAATGGTCACAGTCAAATTGAATTCAAGGTCAATTATCAGCAAGTCAAATGATAAACAATGTTCAGATGATTCATATGCCTGAATATGAAGGTTATAGCTTAAATATCAATGAAGATAAAAAGGTTTAAAAGTCTGACCTATTGACCCCTGGGGCAGGGCCAATTTGAACCAGGGGGACATGCTTTGAATAAACTTGGTAAAGGTCTACTAGGGAATGCTTCTTGCAAAATATCAAAGTTCTAGATTTTTAAGTTGTGTCCACGGGGAGGTCTAGATCTTGCAGTTCTGAAGAAGATGATTTTTAAAGTTTTCCCTATACATTTCTATATAAAAATGTGCCCCTGGGGTGGGGCCAATTTGACCCCAGGGGCCATGATTTGAACAAACTTGGTAGAGGTCCACTAGGTAATGCCTCATGCAAAATATCAAAGCTCTAGGCCTTGTGGTTTTAAGTGTTTCCTATTATTTCTTTTGGTTGCCATGGCAACCAGATTTCTGTATGGAATCAAATTCTTTGAACAGCTTTGGAAGTCCTTCACCCAAGGAATTATTCTGCCAAGTTTGGTTGAAATTGGACTTGTGGTTTTTGACAAGAAGATTTTTGAAGTTCACTACATAATCTATTTAATGGACAAACACACACACACACACGCACACACACACACACACACACACACACACATCCATCAATCACTAGATGTATATTACATCGCAAATGCTGCAGTGGCATAAAAACCAAACAAACAAGCAAAACATTGTTTTTAATATTTTGTTATTCACATTTTACAAGCCGAATGACTTTTATTTTCATCATAAATATTACAGTAAATTAAGTATTTAACTGCATGGAAGCTACTACTTAAGTAACAAGAGGGTCATGATGGCCCTAGATCGCTCACCTGAGTATTTTGGCTGTAGGTTTGCTGTTAAGCATTATTTCATGTTTTAATTGAAAGTATGTAAGTGATGTAAATATAAATATGTAAACATGTAAAATATCAGTCAATAAATACAGGCTCTATGACAAAGAGTAGAAATATCTATCATAAGCTATGGTGACCTTGACCTTAACCCAGTGACCTCAAACCCTACCCACGGAATATAGGATCCATGCAGGGAAAAATTTGCTTTAGCTTGAAAATAAAAAGTAGGTCAAAAATATAGGTCATGCTATGATGTTTTTGAAATCGGAATAAAAAACTGTACACATGGTCCAAATTTCATTACCATAGCTCCAAAAACAAAAAAGTAGGTCAGTAGCTCAAATATGCGTCATGCGATGACATTTTTGAAATCAGAACAAAAAACTGTCCATCTGGTCCAAATTTCATTGCCATACAGTTCGTGCCAGGAGGAACTCTCGTTTTCCTCGAGGTCGTCGCGGACTACCCATTCCTTAAAACGCGACCAAATCCGCCGCATTTCGAGGACGACCGCCGCCGACATGGTCACCGAATATCACGGCGGACCTCCGCTAAATGGTTCCGCGAACTTTTTCACAGGTAAGAATTGACGTATCGAGGCTCACAAAGCTCCTGATTACACGCATTTCGGCGAATTTTACGCTTTAAAATATCATTTAACTGTATAAAACTCTCATAAAACTATCATTCTGATGCATTTCTTTACGAATGCTCGTATTTGTTAACGGAAGGTATGACAATTCAAAACCGAAAGTAATTCCTTCTCGGTACAGCTGACCCTATTTTCAGAAAATAAATTGACTGGTTTTCGATTTACACGTGTTAACACTGCTTTCCTATATTTAAAGAAAACATACAACATGTAAACCCTACTGCGACATCTGTATCGTCTATGCGCTTGACAAAATTATTGATCGATTTTGCCATACAATAACGAGCGTTTTCAACGACGGAAGTACTCATAAACCTACACAGCAAATGTATGAGAAATTTTGGTTTTAATTTTACCAAATGTCACATAATTGGCAGACGTAAAATGCACAGTTTCATTACGGTCATTTCATTAAATGTTCAGCTTTTCCAGGTGAGATATGACTCTAAATATTTTCGCTCTAGTCGTCAAATATCGCCGAGATATTTCGCGATGTCGAGACATCGAGGAAATCTGTCTTTTTCCTCGATGTCGAGGCAGATATTTTTTTTCCGTGTCCGCGAAATAAAGCGGAAAATGTGAGTTCCCCCTGGCGCGTACTGTAGCTCCAAAAACAAAAAGTAGGTCAGAAGGTCAAAAATATAGGTCATGCGCTAACGTTTTTGAAAGCGGAACAAAAAACTGTACACATGGTCCAAATTTCATTGCCATAGCTCCAAAAACAAAAAGTAGGTCAGTAGGTCAAAAATATAGGTCATGCAATGACATTTTTGAAATCGGAACAAAAACTGTACACATGGTCCAAATTTCATTGCCATAGCTCCAAAAACAAAAAGGAGGTCAGTAGGTCAAAAATATAGGTCATGCAATGACATTTTTGAAATCGGAACAAAAACTGTACACATGGTCCAAATTTCATTGCCATAGCTCCAAAAACAAAAAGGAGGTCAGTAGGGCAAAAATATAGGTCATGTGATTACATTTTTGAAATCGGAACAAAAAACTGTGCACATGGTCCAAATTTCATTGCCATAGCTCCAAAAACAAAAAGAAGGTCAGTAGGTCAATAATATAAATGCAATGACATTTTTGAAATCGGAACAAAAAAATGTACACATGGTCCAAATTTCATTGCCATAGCTCAAAAAAAAAGTAGGTCAGTAGGTCAAAAATACAGGTCATATGATGACATTTTTGAAATCGGAACAAAAAACTGAACACACGGTCCAAATTTCATTGCCATAGCTCCAAAAACAACAAGAGGGCCATGATGGCCCTGTATCGCTCACCTGAGTATGACTGCTTTTTACAAAGTTTCTATGGACCTGGTAAATTGACCCTAGATGACCCATATTCGAACTTGACCTAGAAATTATTGAAACAATCTCTTTGACAAATTTCAAGGTTATTTGTACTGAAAATGTTACCTCTAGACTGTTAACAAGGTTTTTCCATATTTGGGTTCTATGACCTAGTTTTTTAAGCTAGATGTCCTATATTCGAACTTGAGCTAGAAATTATCGAAACAATCTCTCTGACAAATTTCCAGGATATTTGGACTGAAAAGTAGCCTCTAGAGTGTTTACAAGGTTTTTCGATATTCAGGCTCTGTGACCTAGTTTTTGACCCCAGATAACCGATATCCAAATTTGAGCTACAAATCATCATAACAACCTTTTTGACAAATTTCCAGGACATTTGGACTTAAAATGTAGCCTCTAGAGTGTTTACAAAGTTTTTCGATATTTGGGCTCTGTGACCTAGATGTTTCAACTCCAGATCACCCATATTCAAACTTGACCCCAGATAACCCATATCCAAACTTGAGCTACAAATCATCGAAACAACCTTTCTGACAATTTTCCTGGTTATTTGGAATTAAAATGTTACCTCTAGAGTGTTAACAAGGTTTTTCCATATTTGGGCTCTGTGACCTAGTTTTTGATCCAAGATGATCTTGAGCTAGAAATCATAAAAAAACCTGTCTGACAAATTTCCAGGATATTTGGACTGAAAATGTAACCTCTGGAGTGTTAAAAAGTTTTTTTACATATTTGGACCATGTGACCTAGTTTTGATCCCAGATGACCGATATCCAAATCTGAGCTAGAATTCCTTGAAACAACCTTTCTGACAAATTTCAAGGACATTTGTACTAAAAATGTAACCTCTAGAGCATTAACAAGGTTTTTCTACTTTCGGGCTCTGTGACCTTGTTTTTGACCCCAGAAAAATTATATTCAAAACTGAGCTAGAAATCATCGATAGAACCTTTCTGACAAATTTCCAGGTTATTTGGACTGAAAATGTTACCTTTAGAATGTTAACAAGGTTTTTCCATATTTAGACTCTGTGACCTACTTTGTGACCCTAGATGACCCATATTCGAACTTGATCTAGAAATCCTCAAGGCAACTGACAAATTTCCAGATTATTGGGGCTGCAAATGTAACCTCTAGAGTGTTAACAAGATTTTTCTATTTTTGCGCACTGTGGCCTAGTTTTTGAACCCAGATGACCCATATTTGAACTTTTGCTATAAATATTTGAAGCAACCTTTCTGACAAATTTCCAGATTATTTGGGCTGAAAATGTAACCTCTAGAGTGTTAACAAGATGTTTCTATTTTTTGGCTCTGTGACCTAGTTTTTTAACTCAGATGACCCATATTCGAACTTGAGCTAGAAATCATAGAAGCAACCTTCCTGACAAATTCCCAGATTATTTGGTGTAAAAATGTTACCTTTAGAGTGTTAACAAGGTTTTTCAATATTTGGGCTCTGTGACCTAGTTTTTGACCCCAGATGACCTATATTTAAATTTGCACCTAGAAATCGTCAATGCAACCTTTCTGACCAATTTCCAGACTATTTGGGCCAAAAATTTAACCTCTAGAGTGTTAACAAGATTTTTCAATTTTTGGGCTCCGTGACCTAGTTTTTGAACCCAGATGACCCATATTTGAACTTGAGCTAGAAACCATCGATAGAACCTTTCTGACAAATTTCCAGGATATTTGGTCTGAAAAAGTAGCCTCAAGAGTGTTAACAAGGTTTTTCTATATTTGGGCTCTGTGACCTAGTTTTCCAACCCTGATAACCCATGTTCGAACTCGTCCGAGATATTAATGAGACAAACATCCTGACCAAGTTAAATGACAATTGAGGCAAAAATGTGACCACTAGAGTGTTTGTTAACAAACTTATTGTTAACGGACGGACGGACGACGGACATAAGGTGATCAGAAAAGCTCACTCTGTCACTATGTGATTTTTGAAATCAAATGAAAACCTGTGCACATGGTCCAAATTCCATTGCTGTAGCTAAACAAGAGGGCCATGATGGCCCTATATCGCTCACCTGAATATGACTGCTTTTAACAAAGTTGCTATGGACCTGGTTAATTGACCCCAGATTACCCATATTCAAACTTGGCCTAGAAATTATTGAAACAATCTTTCTGACAAATTTCAAGGTTATTTGGACTGGAAGTGTAGCCTCTAGAGTGTTAACAAGGTTTTTCCATATTTGGGCTCTGTGCCCTAGTTTTTGACCCCAGATGATCCATATCTAAACCTGAGCTATAAATCATCAAAACAACCTTTCTGACAAATTTCCAGGACATTTAGACTGAAAATGTAGCCTCTAGAGTGTTTACCAAGTTTTTCGATATTTACGCTCTGTGACCTAGTTTTTTAATCCAGATGACCCATATTCAAAGTTGAGCTGAAATCATAGAATTAAACTTTCTGACAATTTTCAAGGTTATTTGGAATTAAAATGTTACCTCTAGAGTGTTAACAAGGTTTTTCCATATTTAGTCTCTGTGACCTAGTTTTTGACCAAAGATGACCCATATTAGTACTTGAGCTAGAAATAATCAAAACAATCTGTCTGACAAATTCCAGGATATTTGGACTGAAAATGTAACCTCCGGATTGTTAAAATGGTTTTTACATTTTAGGGCTCTGTGACCTAGTTTTTGATCCCAGATGACCCATATCCTAATGTGGGCTAGAAATTATTGAAACAACCTTTCTGACAAATTTCAAGGACATTTGGACTGAAAATGTAACCTCTAGAGCATTAACAAGGATTTTCTCCTTTTTTGGCCCTGTGTCCTAGTTTTTGACCCCACATAACCCATATTAAAAACTTATTTAGAAATCATTAAAACAATCTTTCTGACAAATTTCAAGGTTATTTGAACTGAAAATGTTACCTCAATGCGTGTTAACAAGGTTTTTCCATATTTGGGGCCTGTGACCTAGTTTTTGACCCAAGTTGACCCATACTTCAATCTGAGCTAGAAATCATTAAAACATTTTTTCTGACAAATTTCTAATATATTTGGACTGAAAAGTAGCTTCTAGAGTGTTAACAAGTTTTTTTCTATTTTTGGGCTCTGTGACCTAGTTTTTGATTTCAGATGACACATTCAAAATTAACCTAGAAATCATTGAAACAACCTTTCTGACAGATTCCAGGTTATTTGGACTGAAAATGTTCCCTCTAGAGTGTTAACAAGGTTTTTCCATATTTTGGCTCTGTGACCTAGTTTTTGACCTCAGATGACCCATATTAGTACTTGAGCTAGAAATCATCAAAACAACCTGTTTGACAAATTCCAGGATATTTGGACTGAAAATGTAACCTCTAGATTGTTAAAATGGTTTTTACATTTTAGGGCTCTGTGACCTAGTTTTTGATCCCAGATGACCCATTCCTAATCTGGGCTAGAAATCATTGAAACAACCTTTCTGACAAATTTCAAAGACATTTGAACTGAAAATGTAACCTCTAGAGCATTAACAAGGATTTTCTCCTTTTTTGGCCCTGTGTCCTAGTTTTTGACCCCACATAACCCATATTAAAAACTTAGTTAGAAATCATTAAAACAATCTTTCTGACAAATTTCCAGATTATTTGGGCTGAAAATGTAACCTCTAGAGTGTTAACAAGATTTTTCTAATTTTGGGCTCTGTGACCTAGTTTTTTAACCCAGATGACCCATATTTGAACTTGAGCTAGAAATCATCAATAGAACCTTTCTGACAAATTTTCAGGATATTTGGACTGAAAAAGTAGCCTCTAGAGTGTTAACAAGGTTTTTCTATTTTTGGGCTCTGTGACCTACTTTTCCAACCCTGATAACCTATGTTCGAACTCGTCCGAGATATCAATGAGACAAACATTCTGACCAAGTTTCATGACAATTGAGGCAAAAATGTGACCACTAGAGTTTTAACGAACTAATTGTGGACGGACGGACGACAGACAAAAGGTGATCAGAAAAGCTCACTCTGTCACTACGTGACAGGTGAGCTAAAAATCACTGAGACATGCTATGATTAGAAACGTTATGGTTTCAGACAAGAAGATTTTTAAAGTTTTTCTTTTTCCTTTCAGTTGCTTAAGTTCTGAAATTCCATTTTTTTATACAATTTTTAAAGAGGACCATACCAGGATCATTTCTGTAAAGTTTAAATGCAATTAAACCAAGTGGAGGAGAAGTTGTTTAAAGTCAATTGTGGATGACAGACAGATGAACAGATGGATGACAGACAAAATAGCATACTAAAAGCTACACTGTTAAAAAAATAGGAGGTGGAGAGTTGAGGGAAGGTCTTCTAGAGGATGCCTTACATCAAATTACAAAGCTATGTGTCAAGGGGTTTTAGAGAAGATATTCAAAGTTTTTCCTATTTAACCACTGTATATAAATAAGTCCCAGGGTAAGGCCAATATTGACCCTGGGATCATGATTTGAACAAACTTAGTAAAGTCCACTAGACAATGCTACACACCAAATACCAAAACTCTAAGCCTTATGATTTTAGAATAATCAATCAGCTACATTAATGTTTTTGCACGAAATGACTGCCGAAGACACAGACGACAAAGCTGCCGACTCAGTGACCACAGCTTGACTTTTTCTTTGAAAACAGGCTAATAAAATTTTTTAATTAGGTAAATTTCATCAAATGACTTGAAGCATGTAAACTCATCTTAAAGGAATTTAGAAATGCACTACTAATTCACATATCAGTCTTTTGTCTTTAGCACAAATCTCAATTATATGTTAAGTATTTTCAAACTTGTAAGATGCCTCGTTTTATAAAGGATTGGGTGTTTTTGTTAATTTTCAATTTCACATAAAAAAATGTTTTTCATAGAGCCAACATAAACTGTTGTTGGAAATTAATGTAACCAGTTAACAACATAATGTAACTTTCTCCCAGAAAAGATGCTGCCTTTGTTGATCACTTAGTTGTGACTCCCAAGGATCCATAGATTTTCTACTAAAGCATCTCGACTTACACCACTATCTCTAGTCAAAATAATTCAACTGACGTCTTGAGCAAATTCTGAGATATTTTTGTTATGGGCCAGAATCTCGGGGAGGCGAGATATTGACCCATACAAAAAATTACACATTATTGGCAGTGCCGAGAACGGCGACGCCTATATTTGAATAGTGTTTCATTTTGTACCTTGCGCTGACGTAATCAATTTGGGAGAATCTTGGATCATTATCAATGTAAAAAAATCCGATTATTCTGTACATCACTTAAAATATGTCACTTCATAAATCGTATTTATTGATTTTAAAAATAAATTAATCCAAATCAGGTAAGTTTGTATTTTTAATTAAAAGTTTTTGATGCAAAAATTACAGATTTAATGACTTTCCCCAAGACAAATCAAAGCGCTGCAAGTACTTGTGTATTCACTGCATGTAATCTAGCAGTGTGTTGCTACATAATCTGAAATGCAAATCTTTGTTAATTCTTTCAACTATAGCTATATAAGAAAGGTGAAGCCGAGTGGTTAAAAGGTCGGACTTGTAATCTTAGGATTGCTAATCAAGACACGAGTTCGAACCCCGTCAGCGGCCGTGTCGGCATCGGTTATTTCCTTCAGCAAGAAACTTTATTCTCATTACTTAGAACTGGTTTGTTCCAGGGACGGATTTGAGAATGATTCTATTAGCTAAAAGCTTTCGTCACAATTGAAATAAAATTGATTTGTATGATTTGTATGAAAATAGAAATTGTACAAAATCTGTCGTTTTAATGCAAAAATAAAGATATGAGTCTGTCTTTGTAAATACAGAAACAAGGATTTGAAGAACATTTTTACTTTGCTGGAGTCAATTCAGTCGTTATAGTTACAAAAAACATATCTGTTCACTACGCCACTAAACCGTTAAACCATGAATATGATAGAGTACCAGTTGTACTTCGGGTGTTATCTGGTGCAGACAAATTACAAAATATTTTAAATGATGTAATACCATACTGTGAAATGTGAAATTCGAACAAAGATATTACATGTAAGGTTTTATTTTTTGGATGTCGATAACATAGGAATTGTTATTTCAAAATCGAGGACACACCTTCAGAGACAAGTATCTTGGTATATTTTTCACCAAATCTGGGAATATTATGCATACAAGAAAATATTTAGTAGTAAAGCCCTTCATCTATTATAGGAGAATGTGTACTCCATAGTTGATTACCTATCGGAAGCACTGTCAGGTCGGCAGCTCTCTTTGTTCCAATTTCAGAAATACATTCACACTGTATTACTGCTACTGCTACACAAAAATTCGTTTCCCGTTTCCTACCAGAGACGGTAATTCCTTAGATATAATTTTCTCTTAAACACAGACCGGGGAAAAAGCAAGATTACGAGGTGATTTTAAATAATTTATAATGACCATTCTCTTCTACAGTTCTCTTCTATAGAAATAACCGTCCATGGATCTCAAATTCTCATTCTCTGTGGGAAGAAAAACATATTCTTGGAATTGTCATTCAAGGTTTAAATTTGAAATTTTGACATGTCTTGGGCTGCCTAGAAACTTTGGAAAGTAAACTTAGCAACCCTATTCAAACTTTCCGATCACTGAAGTCATCCTTGTTTCAATTTACTTAATTTGCTATTGATGATTCCAAAATGTTCCTTTGTCAATCGCAGCAAATCTATATAAAGTATAGTATTTAATGTGCGTTGAAGGCTTATGACCACTGCATGTGCATGTGTGATGGTATTTTCTTCATGCAGACAATATTATAAACAATGAAAACATAACATTTCTTCAAGAAATAGATTGAAAATCTGAGTTTGTAAAAATTGGATTATATCCTGTCTATCATAGTTGCGCAACCAGGATAGAATAGAAAAAGACACAATACAGTAGGATTTAAACAGACTAAAATCATTAAAAGGGTATAGATTGTTGAAATCAAGCAAAAGTAGACATTTGGAATATTCAAGTGCTGAATTGTGTCGCAGACGAAGAACACTTGATCATTATCCCAATTTTTAATTTCAAAGGGAGACATTATGCAATTTTCATAAAAAGTGAAAGATCAAATGATTTTTTATGAGAATATAGTCATTCATATCTGGTCATTTTGTTGAAGAAAAGTGAATTCACATGACTTCACAACTTCAATAAAAGTGATTAAAACATGGATATGATTTAAATGCCCCCCTTTAAAATCTTTTTACATTCCATCTGTAAATTACTTGATTATATCATTAAAATGTACAACATGTACTACACATGTGTACAATTGTTTATGTTAATTAATACACTTATTATCTATCTTATTTCAAAACCATATGCGCCGCCTTTGATGTTTTGCATCAAAATTAATCTCGTCTTGACTTGTGTACAATTAGTTGGACTACACTATCTCCTGAGCTAAAAAAATCAATAGCTGTGTAAAGCAAGTGTACTTAAAACAATGATCATTGGTGGAGCTATGAATCCAACCATACTTCAGCTGCATTTAGATATGTAAAAATATTTTTATGACACTGATGGAAGTGAATGCAATTAACTGCATTACTGGTTAACCTGACTATACAGTGCCCAGTGAAACTTGTTGTGCACACTGCATAGGGGAAAGAACTTGACTTTTACCAGTGTGTATCGATATCAATTGGTATAAAGGATACCTGCACTACTTTCAGGGTAGCAATAAAAATCTTTCAGATAGCAAATACAAAAATAGATTAATGAGTTAATGAAAAGAACTACAAATGAAGAATGATAATACATACACCTATATACCGAGCCAATAAAACAACAATGAGACATATTTACAGATTCATTCTTTTAAGATCACAATGACCCTTCAAATCACAATTATATTAAACCAGTGCAATTCAAACAATGTAGATGAAACAGAAAAAAAAACACTCACAATACAAGTCAATGAAGAGTTCCTCATTATCCTACACTCAACTAACATGTACACTACAATAATTTCCCAGTACTGATTCAGAGGTATGCATACATCGGTTCCCAGTATTCCTCACTCTGTGAGAGATCCATTAAATAATTTGTTATACAAAGTTTCTTGAGCTGGCAAAAGGCTGTATCTGTTTATCCTGCAATATTTCTATTGTGGCTTGTAATGAGAACAAACATCAGGCGAAAACAATCACAGCTAGGTTTCTGTCATGTTGAACTACTATAAATAATTATTAGGTAATACAGTTTTCTTATCACTCACCAAGTGCCAGCTGAATTATAGCTCTCATTATGTTCATATTCACAAACAAAACATTCTTTCTATAAACAAAGGATATAAGACAGTCTCTTGAATTTTGGCAATTATGGCAATTTTAATTGAATTTTGGATTTTTAATAAATTTTGTTCTTGTAAAGACACATCTGTATAACTGAAAAGAAATGTAATTTGATCTAAAAAAATTGCAAGGGTAAAAATCATGTGAATGGAAACTCCAAATATAATGTATTGACTCACTATTGGTCAGCTTGGACTAGCCAGACCTGATGATTACTGCTAACTGTTGTAGAATTTACTATCAGAATAAATTTAGAAGCTGAACCAAGACTCATTTTTTCTCAACTCATTCTGGCCACCATACCTGATATATTACACTAATATTTGTCAAAACTATTGAAATATTCAGATATACCAGAGGCCAAAACTGATTAAATTTTGGATTGTATAATTATAATACCGAATTTATGAAAATCTGTATTTCAATGACCTTACTTTTACCGACAATTTCTTTCCATCGACAAATTAGTGAAGCACAGATGTTCACCACTGGTGGAAGCATTTGTTTTGGATGTCACAATATACTTGAAATGGATCTGTAGCACTTGAGCTCACCTATCAACACCACCGTGATACTTGCTTACCGGTATGTTATCGGTTGAGTTTCCAGCAATGTCAACAAAACTGTCCTTGCTTCTGAGCAAGTTGTGCCATTGTATATGGAGTGAGAACAGGATGGCTATTGGGATAAATCTTACCTCCTATAAGAAGTGTCACCAAGGAAGGTTAAAGAAGATCTCTGCCAGTTTGTCTTATTAACAATTAAAGCGCTTCAAGCTCTGGGGGTATTCACTTCTTAACTGGCTAGTCAACATTATGGTTACAAGTTGGTGGTCATCAGGATCACTGTCTTGGGATGGGCCTCACTTTAGACTACTATATATTAAAACAGTCTGAAATCTTGCATGAAAAATACACAGAACTAATTAAGATATCTGCATAAGTATTAGATGGTCAATTGACAACAATATACAGCATTTTAAGTCCTGTTGTTTATTAACATGATCAAACAAAAAGTCAGAAACACCTAATACATAAACACATACATACATAATAATTGCAGCAATATTTATTAAAGAAACAAAAGACACTATCATCTTACACCACTTTTATGCAAATGTTACGCCACATTTTTTTGGCCATTTATTTTAATTCATTGGAAGCTTTCAGCAAAATCTGAAAAATAAGATTTTTTTATATAAAATTTAATTACAATGTAACTGGTTAAGCCATTTTGTAAAAACATACCAAAAGTTAAGCCAAATCTGTTATAATCTCAAGCCGTCTGCAAGGCTTATACTCTGTTTTGTACACATTGTCTTTCTTTCTATTTGAGTCTATTTATCATTGGTACCGGTTGCCCATATGACTGATGCCCCCTGCAGAGATTAGTTATTTTATCTTGTGGGGGATACTACAAGATACAGAAAGCATCCCATTCCAGAGACAGCCCTGGTTCTTTGGCATGCTCAGTGTAGAGCACTGATACATGGGAACTCTGAACGTCTCATCTGAAAGACAATTAGTAATGTTAGTGGAGGAGCGGGGGATCAATATTGGGACTCAATGGTTACCAGTCCAGTGTGTTACCACTGGAACACTGATCCGCTCCTACACGTTGTCCAGACAAGTCGTCCCTTTTATATGGGCATCAATAATCAAACTTCATTTTTATGAAAATATAGGTGATTACTCTATCAAAATGAAAGTGTTAATTTATCAAATAATCCATTAGGCAAACATCCTTTGGCTTACACCTGGGCTGGTGACTATTTAAGTGACAGAAACTTTCCAACTTCATCATTTATCATTTGGAAGTTGGAAATATATAAATAAAATAATTATGTACACCACATTTTGTCTCATTTTCTATTTCTGTGATATTTATGACTTAAATGTATTTTTGCTCTATCCAGAAATCTTTTAGTATAAGAATACTGTTTTTTGTAATACTGTCATAAGGAAACCTCTTCTGAAACACTCTTAAGGTTGTGTGCAGAATTCTCCATATTGAAATGTTAAACTTTTATGAATTATAAATCATTTGATTTAGAGTAAACTCTCTTTGGAAAAGATCTTTTTGTACATACATTATTTTTATGAAATCATCTTTATTTCAATGATCTACTGTGCACTGCTGAAATTAGTAACTTTGTGTATCTTGTAGATTCATTATAAATCTTTGACCAGTGCTATACACTTTTATAATAATCATTATTATATAACCTATAAATATCTTTGAAATGCCTTTCTCTGATTGGTTCAGGTGTAACTTTTTGTAAAAAATAACGGTAAATATCAGAGCATACTGACCGTTTTTTTTGTTTTTTTCTTATTTTTTCAAAAATAGATTTTCTAGAAATCCCCCGCATCTCTTTATAATTCGGACATTTCCGGCGAAACGAATCACTTTCGCCTCGGTCAATATTAATTTTTGGGTATAACTATGCTTGCCAAATTTTCAGGAAAATCGAGGCATTTCACATTAGATTTCAAAGAAGTAGTAATCCTACGCTTCGAAATAGTTCGATCATTTTTTCATAAATGAATTGAAAATTGTTAATCAATGATGGACTTTTTTCAGTTTTGATAAAGGTTCTTTATTATGTGTTCATTTTAATTTTCAAACAAGACCAAAAATCGAACACTTTTTACTGAAACAAAGTGATTACGCGCATTGATTTCGCAATGTCGGATCATATTTCTTAGCTTACGGCCATTTTGGATCGTGCAGCTGATTTGTGATGGAGGATACAGGCACATTGACTGATGACATCACAAGCACCTGTTACCAAAATATACATGTAGCTGAACTACTGGTTGGCAAAGAGAACCAATATTTATATACATTTGATAGCAGCAGAATTTTTAACTTTAGATAACTTTTTTCTTTGTCATCCGAATTTTAAGATTCTTATATCATTTGAAAGCTCTTTAAATTCATATTTTGAAAATATAAGCAGATTTTGAATTTTTGCTTTTAAAGAAGAAAACTAAACTAATTTATACCTGTCATTTCAGCATTTTTCTAGCAGCTCAGATGCACTATGTTTAACCATTTACAAACAAAAAAGTAAACAGTTTTGACAATTATTTTTTAAATATGTAAAATATGAGTTTACAGACCCTTTAAATGATATAAAATATTGAATTATTTGATGAAAAATGACTTTGTAACTGTAATTACAAAATTACTATGTTTTGCAATTTTATCAACTGCCATGTTTTTGCCAACCTTCAAAAAGTTACCTATATCTCTTATCAGTTACTTGTTACTATTAATAGATTTCAAAACAATAACTGTCAACGTTCCTATAATTAATAAAATAAAACAGCATTGTAATCTTTTTAAATTCAGTTGAAGCAAATTATTATTTTCAGATATGTTTAAGGAAATGAAAACATTTTGTCTTTGAGCGCTTATTCTGAATGTCACGCATTGCTGTCGATACTAGAAAGTAGGCCAACCTTACATTAAACATCTCATTCCAGAGACAACCCCTGGTTGTTTTACATGCTCAGTGTATAGCACTGATACATTGGACCTCGATTTAACATCTCATCCGAAAGACTATTATTAGTAATGTTAGTGGAGGAGCGGGGGATCGAACTCAGGACCCCTGGTATACCAGTCAAGTGCGTTACCACTGGACCACATCCGCTCCTAAAGGTTAATTAATTTGTTTCCGCGTTTTTATACTACTCGTTAATCAAGAAAATTTATCACTCAGCGGCACGCTTCTTTCATTATTCATAATTATATAACAAACTGTGCACAATTATATTTGAACCTTCAATCAAGGTATTTTTTAATAGTAATATTTAAGGAATATCATTATCACTTTACTTTAATGTACAATGATTAAAAACACAATTTTGAATGATGTGGCATCGAACCGATCGATCAATCGGATAAATATGATATTTTCAGCATTCATATTTTCCACATCAATAATGAGATAAATGTGCGACGTTTTATTATAATGAAGCTATTAAAAACCAAAATTTCCTTTTCCAGATATCTATTTTCTTCAAATTCTCCACCAGACAATGTTTCATGTAAAATATTTATGCTCTAGCTTTCTAAGTTTCAGAGATCACTTTTTTATATGAAAAAAGAAAACTCATGACCCCAAGGGCAGGGCCAATTTTGACACTAGGGCAATAATTTGAACAATGTTTGTAGAGGTCCACAATGTTTCATGCCAAATATCTAAGTTCTAGCCTTTGAAGCTTCAGAGGATAATTTTCTTATGTTTTTACTATATGCACATAAAAAATATCTATGACCCCTGGGCAGGCCCAATTTTTACCCCAGGGGATATCATTTGAACAAACATGGAACAGGTTCACTAGACAATATTTCATGCATCTAAGCTTTAGCCATTGTCATTTCAAAGGAGAAGATTTTTTAAGTTTACACATATATATAATATAAGGAAAAGCTATGACCCCCTGGGGCGGGGCCAATTTTGGCACTAGGGGCATAATTTGAACAACTTTGGTAGAGGACCTGTAGATAATACCATATACCAAATATCAAATCTCTAGCCTTTGTCATTTCAGAGAAGAAGATTTTTTAAGTTTTTACTACGAGATAAGGATAATACAGATAAGGAAAATCTATGACCCCTGGGGCGAGACCAATTTTGGCACTAGGGGCATCATTTCAATAACTTTCGTAGTGGATCTGTAGATGATGTCATATACCAAAAAACAAATCTCTAGCCTTTGTCATTTCAGAGAAGAAGATTTTTTCAGTTAATACTACGTACATAAAAGGAAAACCTATGACCCCCTGGGGCTGGGCCAATTTTGGCACTAGGGGCATAATTTGAACAACTTTCGTAGATGACCTATAGATGATGTCAAATACCAAATATCAATGCTCTAGCCTTTGTCATTTCAGAGGAGAAGATTTTTTAAGTTTTTATTATATACATATAAGGAAAACCTTTGACCCCCTGGGGCTGGGCCAATTTTGGCACTAGGGGCATAATTTGAACAACTTTCGTAGAGGACCTATAGATGATGTCATATACCAAATATCAATGCTCTAGCCTTTGTCATTTCAGAGGAGAAGATTTTTTAAGTTTTTATTATATACATATAAGGAAAACCTTTGACCCCCTGGGGCTGGGCCAATTTTGGCACTAGGGGCATAATTTGAACAACTTTGGTAGTGGACCTATAGATGATGTCATATACCAAATATCAAAGCTCTGGGCCTTGTACTTTCTGATAAGATGATTTTTTTTAATTTGCATTTTTGAAACTTCTTTTTTGGCCCTGTGAACTACTTTTGCAACAGACAGGAACCATTTGAACAACTCTGAAAGGGGACCGCCCAAGGATCATTACTGTGTAGTTTGGTTAATGTGCAGTCAGTAGTTTCAGAGGAGATGTTGTTTTAATGTAATTGTTGAAGACAGACAACGCACGACGAAGGACGCCAGACACAAGGGGATCACAATAGCTCACCATGAGCACGTTGTGTTCAGGTGAGCTAAAAATTATAAAGGCCAGTAACTCAAAAGTTATAAAGCAGAGAGTTGTGGATTTTATGCACTGAACTTCTACCAATAAGATCTGTCTACCTACAAAGTTTCTTGTTAATACCTCTTGTAGTTTCAGAGTTATATCCCAGACAAAGTTCTAAGGTAAAAATGAAACAAGAGGGCCATGTTGGGCCTGGATCGCTGACCTGAGTACTTTGGCTGTAGGTTTGCTGTTAAGCAGTATTTTATTTTTTAATTGAAAATATGTTAGTGCCTACAAACCAAATATGTAAAATATCAGTCAATAAATAAAGGCTCTATGACAAAAAGGGTTTTCAGGTTATGCTCTGGACAAGATTTTTCTAAAAAGGGAGATAATTCAAAAACGGGGCAAATAGAGTTAAGGTTCTTTGGCACTGCACTCCGCCTCAATGCCCTCTACCACTGTGTGCAGTTTAAACAAATTATGTCCAAGGGTTTTCAGGTTTTCACAATACTCCACACCAAGTATCTAAGATCTAGTCCTATTAGTTTCGGAGAAAAGTGATTTTTCATGTTTTTCCTATATAACTATATGTAAACCAAGAGAATCCTGGGGCGGGCCAATTTTGACCCAGGGGACATAATTTGAACAAACTTGATAGACATCCACTAGACAATGCTGAATACCAACTATCTAAGGTGTAGGCATTGAGGTTTCCAGTATAAAGATTTTTAAAGATTGCCTTATTTACATATTAAGGGCCCCCGGGGCGGGGCCAATTTTGACCCCGGGGCCAACATATAAACAATACTGGTAAAGGTTCTCAACACAATACTCAACACCAAATATCTAAGGTCTAGTTCTATTAGTTTCGAAGAAAAATGATTTTTCATGTTTTTCCTATATAACTATATGTAAATCAATAGAACCCTGGGGCGTGGCCAATTTGACCCAGGGAAATAATTTGAACAATCTTGATAGAGGTCCACAAGACAATGCTGCACACCAAATATCTAAACTCTACGCCTTGCGGTTTCTGACAGGAAGATTTTTTAAAGTTTTTCCTATATAACTCTATATAAAACATTTGACCCCTTGGGGCCATTTTTGACCCAGGAGCCATGATTTGAACAAACTTGGTAGAGGTCCACTGGACAATGCTGCACACCAAATATCTAAACTCTAGGCCTTGTGGTTTCAGACAAGAAGATTTTTAAAGTTTTTCCTATATAACTCTATATAAAACATTTGACCCCTGGGGGCCATTTTTGACCCAGGAGCCATGATTTGAACAAACTTGGTAGATTTATATTCAGGGGTTTTCAGTAATGCTCAGGACAAAATTATGACGGATGGACGGACGGACAGACGGACAAAGCGGCAACTATATGCTCGCCCTTATGTAGGCCTACGATGACATTTTTGAAATCGAAACGAAAAACTGTGCACATGGTCCAAACTTCATTGCTGTATTTAAAAAACAAAAAGTAGGTCAGTAGGTCAAAAATATAGGTCAAGGAATAATGTTTTTGAAATCATCTTGAAAAACTGTACAAATGGTCCAAATTTTATTGCCATAGCGAAAAACTTGAACAAGAGGGCCATGATGGCCCTGGATCGCTCACCTGTGTACTTGGCAGTAGGTTTGCTGTTAAGCAGTATTCCATTTTTTTAATTGAAAAAAAAAAGTGCCTACAAACCAAATATGTAAAATATCAGTCAATAAATAAAGGTTCTATGACAGAAAGTAGAAATCTTTATTAAAAGCTATGATGACCTTGACCCAGTGACCTCAAACCCTATCCATGAGTAGAGGTCCATGCAAGGAACCTATATAATGAATATCAAAGATATTGGTCTATAAATGAAGGCTCTATGAGGTACGGTAGGTAAATCTATTTTTAGCCTCAGTGACCTTTAACCTAATCTAATAATTTGAAAAAGCCTGATAAAGCTGGCTTCATGCCAAATTTTAAAATTCTAGGCCTTGTGGTTTCAAACAATTTTTTTTTTTAAGATTTCCTTTTTTACATATTAAGGGCCCCCGGGGCGGGCCAATTTTGACCCCAGTGCCAACATTTAAACAATATTGGTAAAGGTTCTTTACACAATACTCAACACCAAATATCTAAGGTCTACACCTATTTGTTATGGAGAAAAATTATTTTTCATGTTTTTCTTATATAAATCTATGTAAACCAAGAGAACCCTAGGTGTGGCCAATTTTGATCCAGGGGACATAATTTGAACAAACATGGTAGACATCCACTAGACAATGCTACATAACAAATATCTAAGCTGTAGGCATTGAGGTTTCCGGTAAGAAGATTTTAAAAGATTGCCTTTTTTACACATTAAGAGCCCCCGGGGCGGGGCCGATTTTGACCCCAGGGCCAACATATAAACAATATTGGTTAAGGTTCTCTACACAATACTCCACAGCAAATATCTAAGGTCTAGTCTTATTAGTTTCAGAGTAAAATGATTTTTCATGTTTTTCCTATATAACTATTTGTAAACCAAGAGAACCCTGGGGCGTGGCCAATTTTGACCCAGGGGACATAATTTGAACAATCTTGTAGAGTTCCATTAGAGGGTGCTAAATGCCAAATATCTTAGCTTTAGGCCTTGTGGTTTCAGACAAGAAGATTTTCAAAGTTTTTCCTTTAAGTTGCCATAGCAACCAGAGTTCCTGATGGAATTGAATTCTTTGAACAACTTTGGTAGAGCTTCATGCAAGGAACATCACAGGCAAGTTTCATCAAATTTGGCCCAGAGGTTTCAGAGGAGATGTCGTTTGAAGGAAATTGTTGACGGACGACGGACAAAGACTGGTCACAATAACCCACCATGAGTCAAAGGCTCAGGTGAGCTAAAAATGAGAAAAAAAATTTTGGGCAGGTGGGGGAGAGTGACCCCAAGGGGAGGGGGGATGACCCGACTGTGGTCACAGTGCATACTACCAAATATCTAAGCTCCAGGCCTTGCAGTTTGTGACAATGAAATTGTTGACGCCTCACGACGCACACCGGATATTGGGGTATGACAAAAGCTAGGTCAGGTAAAAAGGGCAATAACTCAAAAATAAGACCAGGCAGAGTTACAGTTCATATGCACTGCACTTCTTCTCAATGAATTCTATCTACCTACAAGGTTTCTTGTTGATACCTCTTGTAGTTCTAGAGTTATGTCGCGGACAAAGTTCCAAGTGTAAAAATGAACAAAGGGCAAGAACTAAAGAAGTAGGCAATGCAGAGTTATGGTTCTTCTGCACTGCACTTCTACTCAATGAGATCTATCTACCTACAAAGTTTCTTGTTGATACTTCTTGTAGTTTCAGAGTTATGTCCCGGACAAGAAAATGCAGACGGACGGACAAAGCTACGACTATATGCTCTCCCTTCAGGGAGCATAAAAGTATCATAAAGTATCATATGAAGTTTGAAGCTTTCAGGTCAAAATGTACTCCACTTATCAAATGGAACAAAGTGTGACATATAAACTGACACTGCAAAAAAGAGTTCAACAGTCTGGCTGAAATGGCACTCAAAGTATTGATCGGAGAAATTTTTTTACATTTAAGTCAATGTGACCTTGGCCTTTGACCTACAGACCCTCAAAAACGCTTCTGTAACTCTAGGACAATCATCTTATGAAGTCTGAAGACACTAGGTCAAATAGAACTCTAATTATTGAGCATAAACCAATTTTACATATACGGTCACTATAACCTTGACCTATGATCAGCTGACCCCAAAATCAATATGATTTTTCTGCTCAACAAGGACAATCATACTATTAAGTTTGAAGACACTGGTCAAAGAGAACTCTAGTAATTGAGCCGAACCCATTTTGGTATTAAAGGTAACTGTGACCTCAATAAGGGCAATCACCCAACTCTAGGTCAAAAGGTTCTCTAGTTATCAAACAGAAATGAAGTGTGACAGATGGATAGACAGACTGATGGACAGGGCAAAAACAATATGTCATAATTTTTACTACTTCATGAAGTTATTTCATATTCCAAAATGAAAGGCACATCTTCAGTCTGCAAATACATATAAAATGATTTTTTTCAACTCAACACTTGGCTTTACACCCAAATAATGGGTGGCACCATTGTTGCAGAAATACACAATGAGATTAAATGAGACTCTCATTTCGTCATGTCATAGTTTCATTCCTTCATAATGGTGATAGTGTAATTTCAGTCTTGCCAAAGTGCATGATCTGCCTTCCTATTATTTGAATGAGGCAGAAGTATACTTCTCAAAATTTGATAGGGATCACTTTTTATTTCTTAAATATCTTTTTAATGATAACCTCAAGATAACTGATTTTTTCTCATACAAGTAGTTTATTCATATGGCAAAGCTGACCTGTCCAGCAGATTTTGATTGTTTACCTGTACATGGCTCCAGATGCACAGAAAAAGTGATACCCCTTGAAAAGTGGTGCACCGCGGGCGTGTACCTTCATGTACACATCTGTTTTATTCAGACTTCACTTGTGCATGGTAACGTTTATATTGAACCTAGCACTGGTCATGGCAAATCTACGGCAAAGATGACCTACTGATGAGGAGATGAATAGGGGGTAGGGATGCTCGACACTGGGCTTTCCCAACGGCACGTGGTAGGTGTCCTTGGGGTGTCCCAGAGCATCGTTGCCAGGATGTGGCGAGTGTTTCAAACTCAAGGGCATGTCACGCATATGCATGGCAGAGGGCATCAGAGGTCTACAACTCAGCGTGAGGACCGGTTTATTGTCGTTCAAGCGCGACATCAGCGCCTTGTTACTGCTACTGCCCTCCAAAATGACTTCCAGAATGCCACTGGTGTAAGACTTTCCACTCAAACCATCAGGAACCGTCTTCAAACAGCTGGCATGAGGGCTAGAAGGCCAGCAATCCAAATCCCATTGACGCAAAACCACATCCAAGCACGTCTTCAATGGGCCCGCAATCACGCCAGGTGGACGCTGCATGACTGGACCCCAGTGCTGTTCACTGATGAGTCTAGATTTTGTGTGAACTTCACTGATAGGCCAGTGCAGGTATGGAGATCCGCCAATGAGTGTTTGACACCCGTAAAGGTTGCTAGCCATGACCATCATGGCGGGGGCTTGGTCATTGTGTGGGCGGGCATAAGCATGAAGGGAAGAATGGACCTGGACATTGTTCAAAATGGCACATTGATGGCTTAACGATACGTCAATGAAATCTTAGATGTGTACGTCCGTCCTTACGCTGGTGCTATAGGCCCTGAGTTTATTTTAATGGACAATAATGCCCGGCCTCACAGGGCAAGGGTCACCGACGAGTACCTGGAGGCAGCAGCCATAGAGAGAATTGACTGGCCAGCAAGGTCTCCAGACCTCAATCCAATAGAGCATGCCTGGGACATGCTGCAGATTGCAATATCTGCTCGCCCAGTCCAGCCAACCACGGTCACCTGGCTACAGCAGGCCCTTCTGGACGAGTGGGCTTGACTCCCACAACAAAGCATCCGGAGACTCATTAGCAGTATGAGAAGGCGGTGCAGAGCAGTAATCCAAGCAAACAGACACCACACGCGATATTAAAGCAAAATTCAGGCCATAGACTTGATTTTTCTAAAAATTCCATTTCATCTCCTGTCTGAGTTATCCCAAATTCATGCCCCTACCACGGCTCAGCCTCTGTCATGCTTCAACGGTTTACAGACTTACTCATTTTTTGGTACCAAACTGTTGTCATATGAACATATTTTCAGAATCACAACAAAAAATGCAACCTTTCAACCTTATGTAGTAAATGTACACATTCTTATAAGTGATCCCTATCAAATTTTGAGTAGTATATATAATGACAATGAAAGGTACTGCAAATATAAATTTCATTGATTAACAGTCAGCTCTCGTGCCTAGTATTTTAGAGGTAATGCTGGTTGTCAATGGTTTTGTTATACAAAATATAACGCAATCTTGATTTAAAAGTCTGGTTATTTTTTTAAATCATACAATATTTAATTTTTTTCAGTATTGTAATTTTATTTGATTAATTCTTCCTGGGTTAAAGCTGATTTACAAACTTTAAAATAAAAACTTCACAGTTGTGATGAACTTACCTTGTGTTCCAGCAAATAAAAATCAACATCATAATATGTGTAAATGAATGTCATTACATTCACTTGCATTCTTTACTACTAATCCTTGGTTAAACATTTTTTCCACTCCAGGAAAAAAAACAGATCTTACTTCTTTCAGTTTGACATTTGCACATTTATTTCAAATAAAAATATAAAGCCAAATCTCTGGAATAATCACATTTGATTTCTAATAAAATTTCCAAGTGTTAAAGTACTTTGTCCTTATTGGAGCTAAAAATGCTAACAGGATGGCAATTATAATATGCAATTATCATAATGTGATTACATAATAGCCTGTGACATATCCGTCTTTGGATAAGCCACTGTTAATTGTCGTTTGATCTTCAAACACCAGTTATACTTTGTTGGTTTCAAGTTTAACCCAATTTGCCTGTCATGAAAAAAATGCTGCAGGCTAACCTGTCAGATAATAATGATACTACCGGTAATTACACTGAATTTAGTAATTCGAATAGTAAATCTTTGAAGTGAAAACAATTTCGGCGGAACCAATGTGTATGAATTATTCATTTCTGAAAAATACGAAACAAGCCATAAATTTATTTAGCATATTTTAATGCAATAAATAGGCATTCTTCCGAAAATCTTACCTATTCTAGTCATTATTAATTTAGGTGAACTTACTGACAAGACAGTGCATTCCATCGGTCGGCGGAAGACTGAAAAATCGCTACTTTTGGTTAAGCATAAAGTAAATATTCTTTCAATATTCTTTTCAAAACTTAGCAATAAATGCACAAACTTTATTATGGTGTCAGTTGAATTTGTGACTCGTTTCCCTTTAAGACCAAGAATAAATAACTACAATTCTTGCCAACAGTATTCTGTTTGCATGCCCAGTAACAAATATTACAGGACCCATTCATGTTGCAAAATGCATAGCGATGCAAGGTATGATTCCATATATATCTTGTTTAAACTATGTTACTGCCATTCTGAAAAGTATTCCTGATGTTTTATGAAGTACCATATGGATAATACAAACTGTATTCTAAAGAATTTTTATTTTTACTTTTTCTCATTACAAAATGAAATATTATGCTAAATGCAGAGTTAAAAATGTGAACATAAAAGTTTAATTTCTCAGGGAATCATTTATAATTACTATTTAAACAGATATGTAACATATCTTGCATATGTGTATGTCAGATTTTTATCACAATCACAATGAAAAAACATTTAAAACCATCCTCATTACAACATACAATAAAAGATCAAAATTGGCCGGTTGCTAAAGGTGCATTAACTAAATAAATCTACATATAAATTGCATGTACATGTATGTCAGTTGCTTCAATGGCTAAATACAATGGTACCACAATTACACAGCATCATAGAAAGAGCATCAAATATTATAAGTAATACTTTATAACATGCAAATTATACAATGGCAAATTTAGAGACTGTAATATGACAGAACTAATGAAACAGTAACTTAAGCCTGTTTCATAGTGAATATATAAGACAATCTACATACAAGAGGGCCATGAAGGCCCTGGATCACTCACCTGAGTACTTTGGCTGTTGGTCTGCTGTTAAGCAGATGTCTGAAGCAATATTACATTTTCTAATAGAAGATTTTCAAAGGTCAAAGAGAGATTTTTTTTGTGGGGGTGGGGGGTGGGGGAGGGGAAGTATCTATGCTTAAACAAGAAGGCCATGATGGCCCTAGATCGCTCACCTGAATACTTTGCCTTTGGGTCTGCTAATTAAGCTAACATCAAAAGCTTTTTTAAGAATCTCCCTATATAAATCTATATGAATACAAGTGACCCCCAGGGCAGGGTCAAATCTCATTCAAAGGGGATAATTTGAACAAACTTGGTAGATGACCTCTAACTGATGCTCTATTAAAAATATCTAAGTTCTAGGCTCTGTGGTTTCAGACAAGAGGTTTTTTAAAGTTTTGCCTATATAAGCCTAGGTAACATCAATTGACCCCCGGGGCAGGGCCAAATTTGACCCAAGTGGCGTAATTTGAACAAATTTGGTAGAGGTCCACTAGACAATGCTACATACCAAATCTTAAGGCTCTGGGCCTTGTGGTTTCAGACAAGAAGATTTTTAAAGTTTCACTTTATAAGCCTATGTAAAATGAATTGACCCACAGGCCAGGGCCAAATTTGACCCAAGGTGTATAATTTGAACAAATTTGGTAGAGGTCCACTAGACAATGATACACACCAAATCTTAAGGCTCAGGGCCTTGTGGTATTAGACAAGAAGATTTTCAAAGTTTTTCCTTTCAGCTGCCATAGCAACCAGAGTTCTTAATGGAATTGAATTCTTTGAACAACTTTGGTAGAGCTTCATGCAAGGAATGTCCCAGGCATGTTTCGTCAATGTTGGTTTAGCGGTTTAGGAGGAGATGTTGTTCAAGTCAAATTGTTGACAACGCATGACACACGCTGACTCATGCTGGACAATCAATGATCCCAAAAGCTCATCCTGAGCAGTGCTCAGGTGAGCTAAACAAGAGGCCCATGATGGCCCTGGATCGCTCACCTGAGTACTTTGGGTGTAGGTTTGCTGTCAAGCAGTATTTCATTTTTCAATTGAAAATATATAAGTGCCTACAAACCAAATATGTAAAATATCAGTCAATAAATAAAGGCTCTATGACAGAAAGTAGAAATATCTATGATAAGCTATGGTGACCTTGACCTTGATCCAGTGACCTCAAACCCTACCCATGGGTAGAGGTCCATGCAAGGAACCTATATATCGAATATCAAAGATATTGGTCTATAAATGAAGGCTTTATGAGGTACAGTAGATAAATCTATTTTTAGCCTCCGTGACCTTTAACCTAATCTAATAATTTGAAAAAGCTTGATAAAGCTTGCTTCATGCCAAATTTTAAAATTCTAGGCCTTGTGGTTTCAGACAAGAAGATTTTTAAAGATTTCCTTTTTTACATATTAAGGGCCCCTAGGGCGGGGCCAATGTTAATCCCAGGGCCAACATTTAAACAATATTGATAAAGGTTCTTTACACAATACTCAACACTAAATATCTAAGGTCTACACCTATCTGTTTTGGAGAAAAATTATTTTTCATGTTTTTCTTATATAAATCTATGCAAACCAAGAGAACCCTGGGGCATGGCCAATTTTGACCCAGGGAACATAATTTGAACAAACTTGGTAGACATCCACTAGACAATGCTAAATACCAAATATCTAAGCTGTAGGCATCGAGGTTTCCAGTAAGAAGATTTTTAAAGATTGCCTTTTTTACATATTAAGGGCCCCCGGGGCGGGGCCAATTTTAACCCCAGGGCCAACATATAAACAATACTGGTAAAGGTTCTCTACACAATACTCCACACAAAATATCTAAGATCTAGTCCTATTAGTTTTGGAGAAAAATGACTTTTAATGTTTTTCCTATATAACTATATGTAAACCAAGAGAACCCTAGGTGTGGCCAATTTAGACCCAGGGGACATAATTTGAACAAACTTGGTAGACATACACTAGACAATGCTACATACCAAATATCAAAGCTGTAGGCATTGTGGTTTCTGAGAAGAAGATTTTAAAATATTGCCTTTTTTACATATTAAGGGCCCCCAGGGCAGGGCCAATTTTGACCCCAGGGCATACATATAAACAATACTGGTAAAGGTTCTCTACACAATACTCCACACCAAATATCTAAGGTCTAGTCCTATTAGTTTTGGAGAAAAATGATTTTTTTTTTATGTTTTTCCTATATAACTATATGTTAACCAAGAGAACCCTAGGGCATGGCCAATTTTGACCCAGGGGACATAATTTGAACAAACTTGGTAGACATCCACTAGACAATGCTACATACCAAATATCTAAGCTGTAGGCATTTTGGTTTCTGAGAAGAAGATTTTTAAAGATTTCCTATATAAGTCTATGTAAAATGAAGTGATCCCTGGGGCAGGGCCAATTTTGACCCCAGGCAAATAATTTGAAAATTTTTTGTGGAGTTCCATTAGAGGGTGCTAAATGCCAAATATCTAAGCTCTAGGCCTTGTGGTTTCAGACAAGAAGATTTTCAAAGTTTTTCCTTTTAGTTGCCATAGCAACCAGAGTTCTTGATGGAATTGAATTTTATTAGAGCTTCATGCAAGGAACATCCCAGGCAAGTTTCATCAAATTTGGCCCAGAGGTTTCAGAGGAGATGTTCTTTGAATGAAATTGTTGACGGACAACGGACAAAGACCGGTCACAATAGCCCACCATGAGCCTAAGGTTCAGGTGAGCTAAAAACAAACAAGAGGGCCATGATGGCCCTATATTGCTAACCTGAGTACTCTTAAACCTCATGAAATTTCAATGAAAATCGAAAAGAAAATATTCCCTCCAACCAAGTGACCAACTGTTTAACTCAATGTGACCGCATCTGAATATGACCTAGATATCATCAACATAAATAGTCTGTAAAATGTTCATGACGATCAGTCTGAAAATATAGCTATTAACATGATGACCTAATTTCTGACCTTACTTGACCCACTTTCAAACATAATCTAGATATCATCAAGACAATCATTGTGACAAACTTTGATGATGATCTGCTGACCTGTATCTTTGAACTCTCGTGACCCACATCTAAACAACAATACAAAAATTCCAACAAATTTTCATCATATTTGGGTAGGAAATATGGCCTCTAGCAAGGTTACCTACTTTTGGACCCCATGTGACCCACTTTTAAATATAAATTTCTGCTTAATGGACGTGCCATATTATCAAACACATCTCTGCTGAGGTAAAATTACAGCCTGTTCTCTCATCACAAAGTTTGAATTACTGATAAAAAGCGAGAAGTAATCACCTTTTTTTATTTACAATTTATAGCATATTATTTTTATAAGTGTGCCTTTATCGTGTTTCTTGCACTTGTGGTTATGTATTATTTTTGCATTTAAAAAAGGATGTGTTATGAGCAGTGTAATTCTGCACTACTTCCTTGTACAGTAGGGATAAATCTACATCACAGACAAAAATTTTGGCAGAAACTACCGATGTCAAAACAGAAACAGCTCTAGGCCTTGTGGTTTCAGACAAAAAGATTTTTCAAGTTTTTCCTATGTAAGTCTACACAAAAGTAGTGACCTTGGGCAGGGCCAGTATTGACCCTAGGGCTATGATTTGAACAATCTTGGAAGAAGTCTACTAGATGATACTGAATGATTAATAGCTAAGGGTTTTATGGCTTTAGAGAAAAAGACTTTGGAAGCTTTGATGGCCCTGGGTTGCTCACCTGAGTACTTCGGCTGGGTCTGCTGTTGAGCAAACATCAGAAGCAAAATAATAGATTTTGAATTGAAGATTTTTGAAGATCTTATATCTTATACAAACAGAACCCTGGGGCAGGCCAATTTTGACCCCAAAGACAAAATTCAAACAAGCTATCCACTACACAATGCAATATAAACAAGAAGCGCCGCAATGCGATGAAACCAGGTTTTCAACAACCAAGTATTGATGTGACAGGAATTTGGAATGAAATAAGGCAGTGAAGAAAAAATGATGCTGTTATTTTGGTTGCATGCAGATAGTGATCTATACAGGGTTAGTAGAAATCCTGCCTCAAGCTGCCTCTTGATATAAGCTACCCACACACCAAGTTTAGCATCAATAGGCCAAAGCAAACTCAAGTTATTGAGGGGAAACTGAATTTTTATTTTTAGCAACAGTGACCTTGACCTTGATCACAGACACCTGGGTAGTGATCCCAAGCTGCCTCTTGATATAAGCTACCCACACACCAAGTTTAGTGTCAATAGGTCTCAGCAAACTGAAGTAATTACGTGGAAACTGAATTTCTATTTTTAGCAACAGTGACCTTGACCTTGATCACAGACATCTGGGTAGCAATCCCAAGCTGCCTCTTGATATAAGCTACCCACACATCAAGTTTGTCATCAATAGGCCAAAGCAAACTCAAGTTATTGAGCGCTACCAAAAGTCGACGCATGTCCGCCAACTTCAGCATTACAATAACCAGTTTTCGTTGAAAACCTGGTTAAAAACATACCTAAGCTCTAAGGTATATAGTTTGAGACAGGAAGATTTTTCTGTATGGAAAATTGCCAGTATTATATTCCTATATGTACAATTGGAGTGGGGTTAGTGTTATCCAATATTATGTAATTCTTAGTTTTGATAGGCTGTTAGAAGATCCAATTATTGCCAAAGCATTACGTATTTTTGCGATGTACTACATGTACCTGTTGAATCAATTTCCAAATGCTTGATTCAGATGTTGTGTTATTCCAGAAATTCTCAGACAGCATCAGGTGACTGTCTAGTAATATTGTTTATATCTGCATACATCTGGACATTATGCTCCATTGTGTTTATATACAAGATTTATAGGGAGGTTTCTGCAAAGGGTGAAACAGCTTAACTTAATTGATGAAGTCAACTTAAATATTAAAGTTTGTTTAATTTGGAGAATAAGCATAGTAATAACAGAATCATAGCCCGTTATCGTAAATACTTTGTACATAGCATACTCATATGACAAGAGAGCCATGATGGCCCTGTATCGCTCACCTGAATATGACTGCTTTAAACAAAGCTGCTATGGACCTGGTTAACTGACCCCAGATGACCAATATTTGAACTTGACCTAGAAATTATTGAAACAATCTTTCTGACAAATTTCCAGGTTATTTGGACTGAAAATGTAGCCTCTAGAGTGTTAACAAGGTTTTTCGATATTTGGGCACTGTGACTTAGTTATTGACCCTAGATGATCCATATCCAAACTTGAACTAGAAATCACCAAAACAACCTTTCTGACAAATTTCCAGGATATTTGGACTGAAAATGTAGCCTCTAGAGTGTTTACAAAGTTTTTCGATATTTAAGCTCTGTGACCTAGTTTTTGAATCCAGATGACCCATATTCAAACTTGAGCTAGAAATCATAGAAGCAACCTTTCTGACAAATTTTCAGGTTATTTATAACAAGGTTTTTCCATATTTGGGCTACGTGGCTTAGCTTTTGACCAAAGATGACCCATAATAGTACTTGAGCTAGAAATCATCAAAACAATCTGTTTGACAAATTTCTAGGATATTTGGACTGAAAATGTAACCTCTGGAGTGTTAAAATGGTTTTTACATTTTAAGGCTCTGTGACCTAGTTCTTGACCCCAAATAACCCATATTCAAAAACTGAGCTAGAAATCATTGAAACAATCTTTCTGACAAATTTCAAGGTTATTTGGACTGAAAATGTTACCTCTAGAGAGTTAACAAGGTTTTTCGTTATTTCGGGTCTGTGACCTAGTTTTTGACCCCAGATGATCTATATTCGAATCATTAAAAAAACCTTTCTGACAAATTTCGAGAATATTTGGACTGAAAAGTAGCTTCTAGAGTGTTAACAAGTTTTTTTTCTATTTTTGGGCTCTGTGACCTAGTTTTTGATCCAGATTACCCATATTCAAATTTAACCTAGAAATCACTGAAACAACCTTTCTGACAGATTTCCAGGTTATTTGGACTGAAAATGTTACCTCTAGAGTGTTAACATGGTTTTTCCATATTTGGGCTATGTGATCTAGTGTTTGACCCCCGATGACCCATCTTCAAACTTGAGCTAGAAATCATCAAAACAACCTTTCTGACAAATTTCTGGGATATTTTGACTGAAAATAAAACGTTTTGAGTGTTAACAAGGTTTTTCTATTTTTGGGCTCTGTGACCTAGTTTTTGAACCCAGATGACCCATATTCGAACTTGTGCTAGAAATCATAGAAAAAACCTGAAAAATTTCCAGATTATTTCGACTGAAAATGTTACCTCTCCTTCTACAAGAAGATTTTCAAAGTTTTCAATATATAAGCCAATTTAAAACCAATGACCCCTGAGTGAAGCCAAATTTGACAGCAGGGGTATAATTTCCTTACGGTTTCTGACAAGACGATTTTTGAAAGCTTTTCCTATATAACTCTATGTAAAACAAGTTACCCCTGGGGCGGGGCCATTTTAGACCCAGAGGCCATGATTTGAACAAACTTGGTAGAGGTCTACTAGACAATGCTGCACACCAAATATCTTAACTGTAGGCCTTGTGGTTTCTGACAAGAAGATTTTTAAGTTTTCCCTATATAACTTTATGTAAAATCAACTGACCCCTGGGGTGGGGTCAGTTTTGACCCAAGGATCATAATTTGAACAAACTTGGTAGAGGTCCACTAGATAATGCTTCATACCAAATATCTAAGCTCCAGGCCTTGCTGTTTCAGAGAAGAAGATTTTTAAAGATCCGACTTTAAAAATCTGTTTTTAGCTCCAGTGACCCAGCAAAGCAATGGACCGGAACCATTTGAACAATCTTGGTAGAGCTTCATACAAGGAACATTCCAGGCAAGTTTCATTGAATTTGGCCTTGTGGTTTCAGAGGAGATGTCGTTTGAATGAATTGTGGACGACGGACGGACTGACAACGGACAACCACTGATCCTAAAAGTTCACATGAGCACGTGCTCAGGTGAGCTAAAACAAGAGGGCCATGATGGCCCTGGATCACTCACCTGAGTACTTTGGCTGTAGGTTTGCTGTTAAGCAGTATTTTTTTTTATTTGAAAATATGTAAGTGCCTACAAACCAAATATGTATAATATCAGTCAATAAATAAAGGCTCTATGACAAAGTAGAAATATCTAGTATAAGCTATAGTGATCTTGACTTTGACCCAGTGACCTCAAACCCTACCCATGGGTAGAGGTCCATGCAAGGAACCTCTATACTAAATATCAAAGATATTGGTCTATTAATGAAGGCTCTATGAGGTACAGTAAATAAATCTACTTTTAGCCTCTGTGACCTGTAACCTAATCTATTAATTTGAAAAAGCTTGCTTCCTGCCAAATTTTAAAATTCTAGGTCTTGTGGTTTCAGACTTTCAGAAGACTTTTAAAGACTTTCTTCTATATTGTTATTTAAAACTTGTGACCCCTCGGGCAGGGCCAAAAGTGACCCCAGGGACATTTTTCTAACAAACTTGGTAGAGGTCCACTAGGCAATGCTGCATACCAAATAACTTAAATCTAGGCCTTGTGGTTTCTGACAAGAAGATTTTTCAAGTTTTTCCTATACAATTCTATGTAAAACATGTGACCCCTAGGGCGGGGCCTATTTTGACCAAAGGGCTATGATTTGAACAAACTTGATAGAGGTCCATTAGATAATGCTGCACACTAAATATCTTAACTTTAGGCCTTGTTGTTTATGACAAGAAGATTTTTAAAGGTTTTCCTATATAACTCTCTGTAAAACATGTGACCCCTGGGGCGAGGCCATTTTTGACCTAGGGTTCATGACTTGAACAAACTTGGTAGAGGTCCTCTAGACAATGCTTCATACAAAAAATCTTAACTCTAAGCCTTATGGTTTCTTCTGTGAAGATTTTTAAAACCTTTTCCTATATAACTCCATGTAAACAAGTGACCCCCAATTCTGGGCCTATTTTGACCTAATGGCAATGATTTGAACAAACTTAGTAGAGCTCCACTAGACAATGCTACACACCAAATATCTAAGCTCTATGCCTTACAGTTTCTGACAAGAAGATTTTTAAAGTGTTTCCTATATAACTCTATGTAAAACAAGTGACCCCTGGGGCGGGGCCATTTTTGACCCAGAGGCCATGATTTGAACAAACTTGGTAGAGGTCCACTAGACAATGCTACATACCAAATATCTAATCTCTATAACATACGGTTTCTGACAAGAAGATTTTTTAAGATTTTCCTGTGACATTTTTGAAATTGGAACAAAAACTGTGTACATGGTCCAAATTTCATTGCCATAGCTCCAAAAACAAAAAGTAGGTCAGTAGGTCAAAAATATAGGTCATGCCATGACATTTTTGAATTCGAAATGAAAAACTGTGCACACGGTCCAAATTTCATTGCTGTAGCTAAAAAAACAAAAAAAGTAGGTCAGTAGGTCAAAAATATAGGTCATGCCATGACGTTTTTGAATTCATGACAAAAAACTGTGCACACGGTCCAAATTTCATTGCCACAGCTCCAAAAACAAAAAGTAGGTCAGTGGGTCAAAAATATAGGTCATGCTATATTTCTGAAATTGAAACGAAAAACTGTGCACACGGTCCCAATTTCATTGCTGTAGCTAAAAAACAAAAAAGTAGGTTAGTAGGTCAAAAATATAGGTCATGCTATGACGTTTTTGAAATCGGAAGAAAAAACTGTATACAAGGTCCAAATTTCATTGCCATAGCTCCAAAAACAAAAAGTAGGTCAGTAGGTCAAAAATATAGGTCATGCCATGACATTTTTGAAATCAAAATAAAAAACTGTGCACACAGTCCAAATTTCATTGCTGTAG
The DNA here is from genome assembly GCA_012932295.1 of Cyclina sinensis. Lineage (NCBI taxonomy): Eukaryota > Metazoa > Mollusca > Bivalvia > Venerida > Veneridae > Cyclina > Cyclina sinensis. The sequence goes on from JAAONU010000002.1 coordinate 20,055,203, forward strand.
CTCAAAACCAGAAAGTAGGTCAGTAGGTCAAAAATATAGGTCATGTGATGACATTTTTAAAATCAAAACGAAAAAGTGTTGTTTTGTCTAAGTCTGATTCAAATCCAACAATAAATTACATACTTATGGCAAGTTTTAACAAAATTCAATGATTTGACCTAGACCGTCAAGGTCATTTAAAGGTCAAGGTCAAAACGAAAAACTGTCCACACGGTCCAAATTTCATAACTGTAGCTAAAAAACAAAAAAGTAGGTCAGTAGGTCAAGGGGGGGGGGGAATGGCCACCGTGCATACTACCAAATATCTAAGCTTCAGGCCTTGCAGTTTGTGACAAGAAAATTTTAAAAGTTTTTTGCTATATAACTCTATGTAAAACATGTGACCTCTTGGGCGGGGCCAGTTTTGACCCAGGGGCCATGATTTGAACAATCTTGGTAGAGGTCTATTAGTCAATGCTCAACACCAAATATCTAAACTCCACGCCTTGTAGTTTCTTACAAGAAAATTTTTTAAGTCTTCCCTAAATGTATATAACTCTATGTAAATCAAATAAGCCCTGGGCGGGGTCAGTTCTGACCACAGGGTCACAATTTGTACAATCTTTGTAGAGGTCCACTAGATGATGCCTCATACCAAATATCTAAGTTCCAGGCCTTGCGGTTTCTGACAAGAAGATATTTATGTTTTCCCTATATAACTCTATGTAAATCAAGTGACCCCCAGGGCGGGGCCAGTTCTGACCCCAGGGTCATTATTTAAACAATCTTGGTAGAGGTCCACTAGATGATGCCTCATACCAAATATCTAAGCTCCAGGCCTTGTGGTTTCATACAAGAAGATTTTTAAAGTTTTCCCTATATAACTCTATGTAAATGAAGTGACCCCCAGGGCGGGGGCAGTTCTGACCCCAGGGTCATTATTTGAACAATCTTGGTAGAGGTCCACTAGATGATGCTCAACAACAAATATCTAAGCTCCACACCTTGCGGTTTCTGACAAGAAGATTTTTAAAGTTTTCCCTATATAACTCTATGTAAATCAAGTGACCCCCAGGGCGGGGCTATTTTTGACCCAGGAGCCATGATTTGAACAAAATTGGTAAGGTCCACTGGCCAATGCTGCACACCAAATATCTAAACTCTAGGCCTTGCAGTTTCTGACAAAAAGATTTTTTAAAGTTTTTCCTATATAACTCTCTATAAAACATGAGACCCCTGGGGCGGGGCCATTTTTGACCAAGGAGCCATAATTTGAACAAACTTGGTAAAGGTCCACTGGCCAATGCTGCATACCAAATATCTAAACTCTAGGCCTTGCGGTTTCTGACAAGAAGATTTTTTAAAGTTTTTCCTATATAACTCAATGTTAAACATGTGACCCCTGGGGTTGGGCCATTTTTGACCCAGGAGCCATGATTTGAACAAACTTGGTAGAGGTCAACTAGACAGTGCTACATACCAAATCTTAAAGCTCAGGGCCTTGTGGTTTCAGACAAGAAGATTTTTAAAGTTTCACTATATAAGCCTAAGTAAAATCAATTGACCCATGGGGCGGGGCGAAATTTGACCCCAGGGGTATAATTTGAATAAACTTGGTAGAGTTCCACTAGACAATGCTACATATTAAATCTTAAAGCTCAGGGCCTTGTGGTTTCAGACAAGAAGATTTTCAAAGTTTTTCCTTTAAGTTGCCACAGCAACAAGAGTTCTTGATGGAATTGAATTCTTTGAACAACTTTGGTAGAGCTTCATGCAAGGAATATCCCAAGCATATTTTGTCAATGTTGGCTTAGCGGTTTAGGAGGAGAAGTCGTTTAAGTCAAATTGTTGACGACGCAAGAAGCACTGACGTACGACACACGCCGACGCACGCTGGACATTCAATGATCCCAAAAGCTCACTCTGTTTTCAGGAAATTTGGGCTAAAAATGTTACCTCTAGATTGTTAACATGGTTTTACCATTTTAAGGCTGTGTGACGTAGTTTTTGACCCGACATGACCCATATTCAAACTTGAGCTAGAAATCATCAAAACAACCTTTCTGACATATTTCCAGGATATTTGGGCTGAAATTGTTACATCTAGAGTGATAAAAAGGTTTTTCCATATTTGGTGTCAGTGACCTAGTTTTTGACCCCAGATGACCCATATTCGAACCTGGGCTAGAAATCATCCAAATAACCTTTCTGACATATTACAAGGATATTTGGGCTGAAAATGTGACCTCTAAAGTGTTAACAAGAATTTTCCGTATTTGGGCTCTGTGACCTAGTTTTTGACCCCAGATCACCCATATTCGAACTTGAGCTGGAAATCATGGAAACAATCTTTCTGACAAATTTCCAGGATATTTGGGCTGAAAATCTTACCTCTAGGGTGTTAACAAGATTTTTCCATATTTGGGCTATGTGATCTAGTTTTTGATCCCCGATGACCATCTTCAAACTTGAGCTAGAAATAATCAAAACAATCTGTCTGACAAATTTCTAGGATATTTGGACTGAAAATGTAACCTCTGGAGTGTTAAAATGGTTTTTACATTTTAAGGCTCTGTGACCTAGTTCTTGACCCCAGATAACCCATATTCAAAAACTGAGCTAGAAATCATTGAAACAATCTTTCTGACAAATTTCAAGGTTATTTGGACTGAAAATGTTACCTCTAGAGTGTTAACATGGTTTTTCCATATTTGGGCTATGTGATCTAGTTTTTGACCCCCGATGACCCATCTTCAAACTTGAGCTAGAAATCATCAAAACAACCTTTCTGACAAATTTCTGGGATATTTTGACTGAAAATAAAACGTCTTGAGTGTTAACAGGGTTTTTCTATTTTTGGGCTCTGTGACCTAGTTTTTGACCCCAGATGACCCATATTCAAACTTGGGCTAGAAATCAAACAAACAACCTTTCTGACAAATTGCCAGGACATTTGGACTGAAACAGTAGCCTCTAGAGCCTTAACAAGATTTTTCTATTTTTAGGTCATGTGACCTAGTTTTTGACCCCAGATGACCCATATTCGAACTCATCTGAGTAATTACTGGGCAATCATCCTGACCAAGTTTCGTGACAATTTGAGCAAAAATGTGACCAGTAGAGTGTTAACGAACAAAGTGTGAACGGACGACGGATGTCAGACGACGGACATTCATCAATCCTAATAGCTCACCCTGAGCCAGCTCAGGTGAGCTAAAAAGCTTGATAAAGCTTGCTTCCTGCCAAATTTTAAAATTCTAGGCCTTGTGGTTTCAGTCAAGAAGATTTTTAAAGATTTCCTTTTTTAAATATCAAGGGCCCCGGGGGCGGGGCAAATTTAACCCCTGGACCAACATTTATACAATATTGGTAAAGGTTCTTTACAGAATACTCAACACCAAATATCTACGGTCTAGACCTACTTCTTTTGGAGAAAAGTTATTTTTCATGTTTTTCCTATATAAATCTATGTAAACCAAGAGAACCCTGGGGTGTGGCCAATTTTGACCCAGGGAACATAATTTGAACAAACTTGGTAAACATCCACTAGACAATGCTACATACCAAATATCTAAGCTGTAAGCATTGAGGTTTCCAGTAAGAAGATTTTTAAAGATTGCCTTTTTTACATATTAAGGGCCCCCGGGGCAGAGCTAATTTTGACCCCGGGTCCAACATATAAACAATACTGGTAAAGGTTCTCAACAGAATACTCCACACCAAATATCTAAGGTCTAGTCCTATTAGTTTCGGAGAAAAATGATTATTCATGTTTCTCCTATATATGTAAACCAAGAGAACCCTGGGGTGTGGCCAATTTTGACCCAGGGGACATAATTTGAACAAACTTGGTAGATATCCACTAGACAATGCTACATATCAAATATCTAAGCTGTAGGCATTTTGGTTTCTGAGAAGAAGATATTTAAAGATTTCCTATACAAGTCTATGTAAAATGAAGTGATCCCTGGGGCGGGGCCAATTTTGACCCCAGGGAAATAATTTGAACAATTTTTGTAGAGTTCCATTAGAGGGTGCTAAATGCCAAATATCTAAGCTCTAGGCCTTTTGGTTTCAGACAAGAAGATTTTCCTATATAACTCTTTATAAAACATGTGACCGCCAGGGTGGGGCCTGTTTTGACCCCAGGGTCATGATTTGAACAAACTTTGTGCAGGTCAAGTAGTTGATGCTTCATACTAAATATCAAAGCTGCAAACCATGCCGTTTTGGAGGAAAATTTTAAAAGTTTTCACTATATATCTCTATATAATATATTTGACCTCTAGGGCGGGGCCATTTTTGACCCTGTGACCATGATTTGAACAAACTTGGTAGAGGTCCACTATGTAACACTACATGCAAAACATCAAACCTCTAGGCTCTGCAGTTCTGTAGAACATTTTTAAAAATTTTTTCCCTATATAAGTCCATATAAAACATGTGACCCCTTGGGCGAGGCCAGTTTTGACCCCAGGATCATGATTTGAACAGACTTGGTAAAGGTCCACTAGATGATGCTTCATACCAAATATCTAAGCTCCAGGCCATGTGGTTTCAGAGAATAAGATTTTAAAAGTTTTTCCTATATAACTCTATGTACAACTTGTGATCCCTGGGGCGGGGCCATTTTTTATCCAGGGGTCATGATTTGAACAAATTTGGTAGAAGTGTACTAGATGATGCTTCATACCAAATATCTAAGCTCCAGGCCTTGTGGTTATGGAGAAGAAGATTATTAAAAGTTTTTCCTATATTACTTACTCTATGTAAAACTAGAGCCCTGGGGCGGGGCTGTTTTTGACCCGAGGGTCATGATTTGAACAAACTTGGTAAAGGTCCACTAAACAATGCTACACAGAAAATATCTTAACTCTAGGTCTAGCAGTTTCTGACAGGAAGATTTTTAAAGGTTTTCCTGTATAACTCGATGTAAAACTTGTGACCCCTGGGGTGGGGCCATTTTTAACCAAGGGGTCATGATTTGAACAAACTTGTTAGAGGTCCACTAGATGATGCTTCAAACCAAATATCAAAGCTCCAGACCTTGTGGTTTTGGAGAAGATGATTTTTAAATATCCAACTTTTAAAATCTATTTTTAGCTCCTGTGGCCCAGAAAAGCAATGGACTGGAACCATTTGAACAAAATTGGTTCACCTTCATGCAAGGAACATCCATGGCAAGTTTTATCAAACTTGGCCTAGTGGTTTCAGAGGAGATGTCGTTTGAATGAAAACTTTACGGACGGACGGACGCCGGACGGATTGCGATCACAAAAGCTCAAAGCTAAAAAGTAGGTCAGTAGGTCAAAAATATAGGTCATAAGATGACATTTTTGAAATTGGAACAAAAAGCTTTACACACAGTCCAAATTTCATGGTGTAGCTATAAAACAAACAAGGGGGCCATTGGCCCCAAAGCGCTCACCTGAGGACAGACTGTTATTTGTGTGGAAGCTATCACTATTTCTTGTAAATCTAAGCTCTAGCCTTTGAAGCTTCAAAGGATAGTTTCTTATAAGTTTTTACTATATGCAAATAATGAATATCTATGACCCCGGGCAGGCCCAATTTTTACTCCGGATATAATTTGTACAAACTTGGAACAGGTTCACTAGACAATATTTCATGCCAAATAATTAAGCTTAAGGCTTTGTCATTTCAGAAGAGATTTTTTAAGTTTTTACTATATACATATATGGAAAACCTATGACCCCTGGGACGGGGCCAATTTTGGCACTAGGGGCATAACTTGAACAACTTTCGAAGAGGACCTATAGATGATGTCATATACCAAATATCAAAGCTCTAGCCTTTGTCATTTCAGAGGAGAAGATTTTTTAAGTTTTTACTATATACAGATAAGGAAAACCTATGACCCCCTGGGGCGGGGCCAATTTTGAGACTAGGGGCATAATTTGAACATATTTGGTAGAGGACCTATAGATGATATCATATACCAAATATCAAATTTCTAGCCTTTGTCATTTCAGAGGAGAAGGTTTTTTAAGTTTTTACTATATACATAAAAGGAAAACCTAACCACTGGGGGCGGGGCCAATTTTGGCACTAGTGGCATAATTTGAATAATTTTCGTAGAGGACCTATAGATGATGTCATATACCAAATATCAAAGCTCTTGCCTTTGTCATTTCAGAGGAGAAGATTTTTTAAGTTTTTACTACATTTATATACATATAAGGAAAAGCTATGACCCCCTGGAGCGGGGCCAATTTTGGCACTAGGGGCATAATTTGAACAACTTCGGTAGAGGACCTATAGATGATGTCATATACCAAATATCAAAGCTCTTGGCCTTGTACTTTCTGACAAGAAGATTTTTTTAATTTGCATTTTTGAAACTTCTTTTTTGGCCCTGTGACCTAATTATTCAACAGATCAGAACCATTTGAACAACTTTGAAAGGGGACCACCCAAGGATCATTCCTGTGTAGTTTGGTTAATGTGCAGTCATTGGTTTAAGAGGAGATCTTGTTTTTATGAAATTGTTGACGACGGATGCCACACACAGCATGACGCACGAAGACGGACGCCGCACACAGGGGAATCACAAAAGCTCACCATGAGCACGTTGTGCTCAGGTGAGCTAAAAAGTAGGTCAGTAGGTCAAAAATATAGGTCATGTTGTGACGTTTTTGAAATCGAAACGAAAAACTGTGTACATGGTCCAAATTTCATTGCTGTAGCTAAACAAGAGGGCCATGATGGCCCTAAACCGCTCACCTGAGTCTCATTGCTCATGTTACAAATATCGTTATTGGTTTTTATGGGTGCAAGTTTGAATAAGTTTGCAATAAGGGCGATGATTTGAACAAACTTAGTAGAGGTCTAGTAGACAATGCTGTACACCAAATATCTTAACTCTAGGCCTTGTGGTATCTGAAAAGAAGATTTTTAAAGTTTTTCCTATATAACTCTATGTAAAACATGTGACCACTCGGGCAGAGCCATTTTTGACCAAAGGGCTATAATTTGAACAAACTTGGTAGAGGTCCTCTTGACAATGCTACATACAAAATATCTAAGCTCTATGCCTTTTGGTTTCTGATGTGAAGACTTTTTAAACTTTTTCCTATATAACTCTATGTAAACAATTGACCCCCAGGGCAGGGCTAATTTTTACCAAGTGGCTATGATTTGAACAAACTTAGTACAGGCCTACTGGACAATGCTACACACCAAATATCTAAACTCTAGGCCTTGCAGTTTCTGACAAGAAGGTTTTTAAAACTTTTCCTATATAACTCTATGTAAAACATGTGACCCCTGGGGCTGGGCCTTTTTTGACCCAGAAGCCATGATTTGAACAAACTTGGTAAAGGTCCACTGGACAATGCTGCACAACAAATATCTAAACTCTAGGCCTTGCAGTTTCTGACAAGAATTTTTTTAAAAAGTTTTTCCTATGTAAAACATGTGACCCCTTGAGCGGGGCCATTTTTGAAGCAGGAGCCATGATTTGAACAAACTTGGTAAAGGTCCACTGGACAATGCTGCACACCAAATATCTAAACTCTAGGCCTTGTGGTTTCTGACAAGAAGATTTTTAAGTTTTCCCTATACAAATCTACATGTATGTAAAATCAACTGACCCCTGGGGTGGGGTCAGTTTTGACCCTAGGGTCATAATTTGAACAAACTTGGTAGAGGTCCACTAGATGATGCTACACACCAAATATCTAAACTCTAAGCCTTGTGGTTTCTGACAAGAAGATTTTTTAAAGTTTTTCCTAAATAACTTTATGTAAAACATGTGACCCCTGGGGCGTGGCCATTTTTGACCCAGGAGCCATGATTTGAACAAACTTGGTAAAGGTCCAATGGACAATGCTGCACACAAAATATCTAAACTCTAGGCCTTGTGGTTTCTGACAAGAAGAATTTAAGTTTTCCCTATATAAATTTATGTAAAATCAACTGACCCCCGGGCGGGGCCAAATTTGATCCCAGGGGCATAATTTGAACAAACTTGATAGAGGTCCACTAGAAAATGCTGTATACCAAATCTTAAGGCTCAGGGCCTTGTTGTTTCAGACAAGAAGATTTTCAAAGTTTTTCCTTTAAGTTGGCATAGCAAACAGAGTTCTTGATGGAATTGAATTCTTTGAACAACTTTGGTAGAGCTTCATGCAAGGAATATCCCAGGCATGTTTCATCAATTTTGGCTCAGCGGTTTAGGAGAAGATGTTGTTTAAGTCAAATCGTTGACGATGCATGCCGCACGACGACGGAGGCCCGACATTCAACGATCCCAAAAGCTCACCCTTAGCAGGTTCAGGTGAGCTAAAAATGAGAAAAAAAAATTTTTGGGCTCCCCCTCCTCAGGGGAGGGGGAATGAACCCACTGTGGTCACAGTGAATACTACCAAATATCTTAGCTCCAGTCCTTGCAGTTTGTGACAAGAAGATTTTTAAAGTTTTTTGCTATATAACTCTTTGTAAAACATGTGACCCCTTGGGCGGGGCCAGTTTTGACCCAGTGGCCATGATTTGAACAATCTTGGTAGAGGTCTACTAGACAATGCTCAACACCAAATATCTAAGCTCCATGTCTTGTAGTTTCTTACAAGAAGATTTTTAAAGTTTTCCCTATATAACTCTATGTAAATTAAGTAAGCCCTGGGCGGTGTCAGTTCTGACACCAGGGTCATAATTTGAATAATCTTTGTAGAGGTCCACTAGATGATGCCTCAACACCAAATATCTAAGCTCCAGGCCTTGCAGTTTCTGACAAGAAGATTTTTAAAGAATTTACTATATAACTCTTTGTAAAACATGAGACCCCTTGGGCAAAGTCAATATTGACCCAGGGGCCATGATTTGAACAATCTTGGTAGAGGTCTACTAGACAATGCTCAACACCAAATATCTAAGCTCCATGTCTTGCGGTTTCTGACAAGAAGATTTTTAAAGTTTTCCCTATATCACTCTATGTAAATCAAGTGACCCCCAGGGCGGGACCAGTTCTGACCCCAGGGTCATAATTTGAATTATCTTGGTAGAGGTCCACTAGATGATGCCTCATACCAAATATCTAAGCTCCAGGCCCTGTGGTTTCAGACAAGAAGGTTTTCAAAGTTTTACCTTTAATTTGCCATAGCAACCAGAGTTCTGCATGGAATTGAATTCTTTGAACAAGTTTGGAAGAGCTTCATGCAAGGAACATCCCATGCAAGTTTCATTCAATTTGGCCCAGTGGTTTCAGAGGAGATGTCATTTGAATGAAATTGTTGACGCCTCACTACGCACACCGGAAATTGGGGTATGACAAAAGTTCACTCTGGCACTTTGTGCCAGGTGAGCTTAAAATAAAACACCACATCACCCTGCTTACAATTATAACATTTTACTGACATTTTTCATTATAACTCATTATGTCATTACAAGTATTGATACAAGACATGTAAAGGCACTGAAATATCAATGAACTGCTAATTCACTCTTTCCTATTGTTCAGTTCAGTTTTAAACTGTATAATTTTTAATAATATTGTTTCTAAAATATATTATTAGTATATAGTACAGTAATAGAACCTTTTACCAAAATGTGCATTAATATAGGACCATTATACTGTTTTGCAATGAATATGAACAAGAACCCTTATAAATATTAAGAATTGCTTGACCTCATCTTAATGTATTACCTGTTGAAATTTCATATACATGTATGACAGATCAGAAGCATAGCAATATGTGACTGTATCTCACCTGATCTTTATGTTAATTATATCAATGTACTCAAAGCATGGTCATAGTTTATTATCATAATTGATATTACAAGTATATTTGTTATTCTATTCAAGCATGTTTGTTATTCTGTTCAAGCATGTTATTCCATGAAATTCATGTTATTTTGTTACTAAACAAAACAATGTTTCAGTATAATAATTATTACCATCAACATCAAGTGATATATAGAAATAACAAGACGGCCAATGGCCCTAAAGCGCTCACCTGGGTTCAAAGATGAAAGAAATTTTTATGAATGTAATGATGCATATCACAGAAATGGACCAATGCAATTTCATTGCCATAGCTCCAAAAACATAAAGAAGGTCAGTAGGTCAAAATATTGGTCATGAGACGACATTTTCAAATCGGAATGAAAAGCTGTACACACAGTCCAAATTTCATTGCTGTAGCTTTAGAACAAAAAAGAAAATCATTAGGTCAAAAATATAGGTCATGATATAACGTTTTTGAAATCGGAACAAAAAGCTGTACACACAGTCCAAATTTCATTGCCATAGCTCCAAAAACAAAAAGTAGGTAAGTAGGTCAAAAATATAGGTCATGAGATAACATTTTTGAAATAGAAACGAAAAACTGTGCACATGGTCCAAATTTCATTGCAGTAGCTAAAAAACGAAAATGTAGGTCAGTAGTTCAAAAATATAGGTCATTTGATGACATTTTTGAAATCGAAACAAAAAACTGTGCACATGGTCCAAATTTCATTGCTGTAGCTAAAAACCAAAAAGTAAGTCAAAAATATTGGTCAAGGAATAATGTTTTTGAAATCATCTTGAAAAAAAATACAAATGGTCCAAATTTTATTGCCATAGCCATAGGGTGGGGGGGGGGGGACTCGGGGAGTGACCCCCAGGGAAGGGGGGATGACCCCACTGTGGTCACAGTGCATACTACCAAATATCTAAGCTCCAGGCCTTGCAGTTTGTGACAAGAAGATTTTTAAACTTTTTTGCTATATAACTCTATGTAAAACATGTGACCCCTTGGGCGGAGCTAATTTTGACCCAGGGGCCATGATTTGAACAATCTTGGTAGAGGTCTACTAGACAATGCTCAACATCAAATATCTAAGCTCCATGTCTTGTAGTTTCTTACAAGAAGATTTTTAAAGTTTTCCCTATATAACTCTAAGTAAATCAAGTAAGCCCTGGGCGGGGTCAGTTCTGACCCAAGGGTCATATTTTGAACAATCTTTGTAGAGGTCCACTAAATGATGCCTCATACCAAATATCTAAGCTCCAGGCCTTGCAGTTTCTGACAAGAAGATTTTTAAAGAATTTACTATATAACTCTATGTAAAACATGTGACCCCTTGGGCGGAGCCAATTTTGACCAAGGGGCCATGATTTGAACAATCTTGGTAGAGGTCTACTAGACAATGCTCAACACCAAATATCTAAGCTCCATGGCTTGCAGTTTCTGACAAGAAGATTTTTAAAGTTTGCCCTATATAACTCTATGTAAATCAAGTGACCCCCAGGGCGGGGCCAGTTCTGACCCCAGGGTCATAATTTGAACAATCTTGGTAGAGGTCCACTAGATGATGCCTCATACCAAATTTCTAAGCTCCAGGCCTTGTGGTTTCAGATAAGAAGATTTTCAAAGTTTTTCCTTTAAGTTGCCATAGCAACCAGAGTTCTGCATGGAATTGAAATCTTTGAACAAGTTTGGAAGAGCTTCATGCAACGAACATCCCATGCATGTTTGATTGAATTTGGCTTCAGAGGAGATGTCATTTGAATGAAATTGTTGACGCCTCACGACGCACATCGGACATTGGGGTATGACAAAAGCTCACTCTGGCACTTTGTGCCAGGTGAGCTAAAAAGTTGAACAAATATGTTGTTCTTCAAAATGTGCATTACCTTAGTTATAATATGTCTGAACAGAGACAATTAAAGATATATATATTAAATTTCTTTTTATTGGCATCTGCAAACAAAATAGAGTGCTGTAGCTTAAGGTTCCTTAAAAATACAATAAAAACCGTATTTTCCTTGTTAAGACTTTCCTTTGTAAACCTTTGTAAAATTAAGTGACTCATAGACCAGCCAATTAATGACCCAGAGGCATAATTTGAACAATCTTTGCAGAGGACCTCTAGATGATGCTCCACACAAAATATCTAATGTCTATAGCTTATGTTTTCTCATGAAGATTTTCAAAGATTAAATATTTTACAAGAATAGGACCCCTGGGGCAGGGCCAATTTTGCCCAAAGGGACTTAATTTGAAGAAACCTGATAGAGGTCCGCTAGTCAATGCAACAAACAAAATATCTAAGCTCCAGGCTAAACGGTTTCAGACAAAGAGATTTTTTAAAATCTTTCCTATATAAGCCAATGTAAAATCAAGTGACCCTGGGGCAGGGCCATTAATGCCAATCTCTAGGCCATGTGGTTTCAGACAAGAAGATTTTTTATGATTTTCTTCTATATTTCTAAGTAAATCATGTGACCCCTAGGGCAGAGCCAAAAATGACCCCAGGGACATAATTTGAACAAGCTTGGTAGAATTCCACTAAAGAATGCTTCATGCTAAATTTTAAAACTCTATACCTTGTGGTTTCAGACAAAAAGATTTCTTAATATTTTCTTCTATATTGCTATGTAAAACTTGTGACCCTAGGAACGTAATTTGAACAAACTTGGTAGAGGTCTAATAGACAATGCTTCATGCCAAATTTTAAAACTCTAGGCCTTGTGGTTTCAGACAAGAAGATTTTTAAAGATTTTCTTCTATATTGCTATGTAAAATTTGTGACCCCTCAGGCAGGGCCAGTACTGACCCCTAGGGCATTATTTGAACAAAATTGGTAGTGGTCCAACAGACAATGGTACACAACAATTTCAGACCTCTGGGCTTAGCAGTTATAGACAGGAAGATATAAAAGTTTTTCAAGCTTCATGCAAGGAACATTCCTGCAAAGTTTTATCATCTTTCAACTAGTGGTTCAAAAGTGACCCCTGGGACACTATTTTAACAAACTAGGTAGAGGTACACTAGACAATGCTACATACTAAATCTTAAGACTCAGGGCCTAGTACTTTTCGACAAGAATATTTTTGATGTTTTTCCTTCTTGTTGCCATAGCAACCAGGGTTCTGCCTGAAATTAAAATCTTTGAAGAACTTCGGTAGAGCTTCATGCAAAGAATATCCCGGGCAAGTTTCATCAAAGTTGGCTTAGCTGTATTGGAGGAGAAGTTGTTTAAGTTACAATGCACTGATGCATGAAGGACAATCAATGATCACAAAAGCTCACACTTAGCACTTTGTGCTCAGGTGAACTAACGAGTCTGTACAAAACAAGAGACGTTTGTAAAACATATATGCCACACTAGTGCCTTATCCCTAGAGGCAGCCATAAAAGTATAGGAAGGTAGGACAGGGACTTGTGTCAGTACATTAAAGGGAGGATAACAGGGGCCTCTGATATCAAAAGCTATTTGCAAAAGCAAGTAGATGAATGAGAGGAAGTGTAGATTATGTCAATGACACTTTGGTTATAAAACGTATAACTTCAATTACTGGAGGAATGAAAGAGTACAGGAACTGCATGGGTAGGTAGCAATGTGGGAGAAGGCGACTGGGTAGGTAGGAAGTTTTGAAGCAGCAAGGCCCAAGGGTTTTCCAGTTATCAATCAGAATCTGTTTTTCTCTTTATGGTGTATGGCCACCATGACCCTGACCTGTAACCTCAAACACAATAGGTGTCATCTCCTGAACAGACCAACCTGCATGGCAAGTCTGTGAAGCCAATGCCTGAGGGTTAAGTGACCACAAAAGTGATATTAGTCATCTACAGGTCATTATCAACCAGCATTGCAAGTTTAAGGACCCAAGACCAAAGCATTGTATAGATATTGATCAGAAACCAGTTATTTCAGTTAATGATCAATATGACCTTGATCTTTGAGCTAGTGACCCTAAAAACTTTAGGAGTGATTTACTGGCAATTACCAAACTGCCTATGAAGTTCTAGGAAGCCATGGCCCAGGCATTCTGTAATTATTGATTGGAAACCGTTTTGCATTTCAAGGTCAGTGTGACATTGATCATTGAGCTAATAACCAGAAAAACTATAGGTGTCATCTACTTGTCATGACCAACCTGCCTAAGAAGTTTTGGGCAGCCTAGGCCAAAGCATCCTATAGTTAATGATCAGAAACTGTTTTGCTTTTAAGGTCATTGTGACCTTGGCCTTTGACCTAGTGACCTGAAAAGTATAGCTGACATCTACTGGGCATGACCAACCTACATACCAAGTTTGAGGATCCTGGGCCCAAGCGTTCTATAGTCATTGATCGGAAAACGTTTTGCTTTTTGGCCTTTGACTTAATGACCTGAAAAACTATAGGGGTCATTTACTGGTCATGACCAACATGCCTCTGAAGTTTTGGGGAGCTGTGCCCAAGCTTTCTATAGTAATTGATTGTAAAATCATTTTGCTATTCAAGGACACTGTGACCTTTGCCTTTGACCTGCTGACTTGAATTGCTATAAGATCATCTACTTGGAATGACCAACCTACATACCAAGGTAGAGGATCGTAAGCCCAAGCACTCTATAGTTATTGATCAGAAACTGTTTTGCTTTTCAAGGTCACTCTGACCTTGGCTTTTGACATGGTGACTGAAAAATTATAGGGTCATTTGCTGAAAAACTACAGGGGTCATCTACTGGTCATGACCAACCTTTATACCAAGTTTGAGGAAAGTGGGTCCAAGTGGTCACTAGATATTGATCGGAAACAAAATGTCCAAAGACTGACATTTGCAAAACAATATGCCCCCTCATCATCGATGGGGGCATAATGAAGTGACCCCTCTGTAGGGACCAGTTCTGACTCATTAGCCATGGTTTGTATGATTTTGGTAGAGGTACACTAGATGACACTACAAACTATATATTTAGACTCAAGGCCTTGTGGTTTCAGATTAGAAGATGTTAAAAGTTTTTCTTTTCAGATGCCATGGCAACCTGAGTTCTACATGGAATTCCAATTTTTTTTAAATAAAATTTTGAAAGGGGATCATTCTTTTGAAGTTTTATTGCATTTGGCCTGATGAAGTAGGAGGAAATGTCATTTGAAGTTCACTGTGGATGATGGATTGGCAACAGACAAAAAAACCTACTAAAATCTACACCTAACCTTTTTTGTCATGTGAGCTAAAAATGATTGTTCCACTAATTCTTTTTCGATAAGATTTGTAGACTTGAATACACTATCTGACTGAACTGAGCAAGTTTTTTTTCTAAACATGAGACAATGTTTTAGCTAAATTCAATCCCTATTAAAAACATGCTATGATATTACAGAAATTCAATGATAAAGATTAACAAGAGCCACCGCAAGCAGGGGCCATACTCGACTTTTCCTGTTTCCAAAGGCAAACACATCAGAGGAAGCACATTGTGGTGAAGGGATTTTAAATGAAACATCATTTGGAAATAAAATTATCAAATTCATCCATACCAATTTTTGCAAAATTCAATAATTAGATCTTGCCTGTCAAGGTCATTTAAAGGTCAAGATCAAACTTGAAAGAATCAAAATGTCAGATTTGTCATAAGTATAGTTTTGTCCAAGTATGAATCAAATCCATAAAAAATGTTGTGACAATTTAAGCAAAATTCAATAATCTGACCTTGATGGTCAAGGTCATTTTTAAGTCATGGTCACATTTGAGCTATTCAACATGTCGGTCTTGTCATGAGTGTTGTTTTGTCCAGGTATGAATCAAATCCAACAACAAATAACATAGTTATGGCAAATTTTAGCAAAATTCAATTATTTGACCTTGAATGTCAAGGTTATCTTAAGGTCAAGGTCACACATAAAAGAATCAAATCCATAAATAAATAACAAAGTTCTGACAATTTGAGCAAAATTCAATAATTTGACCTTGATGGTCACGATCATTTTAAGGTTAAGGTCACATTTGAATAATTTATCATGTCAGTTTTGTCATAATGGTTGTTTTTTTTAGGATGTGTCATAAGTGTTGTTTTGTCAAAGTATGGCCAATTTTAGCAAAATTTAATAATTTGACCTTTAAGGTGAAAGTCATTTATGAGTCAAGGTCAAGTTCAGTCTGGTCCACTTGAAGATCTTGTCCAAAGGGTTGTTGTGTCCAAATATGAAGACAATCCACCTAATAATAATAAAGTTATGGAGAATTTTAGCAAAAATTAATAATTTGACCTTGAAGGTGAAGGTCATTTATGAGTCAAGGTCAAGTTTAGTCCGGTCTACTTGAAGGTCTTGTCCCCCAGGCAGGCCCAATTTTTACCCAAAGGATATAATTTGAACAAACTTGGTAGAGGTTCAATAGACAATGTTTCATGCCAAATATCAAAGCTCTAGCCTTTGTGGTTTTTAAAAAAAAAAGTTTTTACTATATGTATATAAGGAAAACTATGACCCCACCCCCACCTGGGCAGGGCCATTTTCAACACTTGGGCTATAATTTGAACAATAATTGTAGGGGTCCTGTACACAATGTTTCATGTGAAATATCAAAGCTCCAGCCTTTGCAGTTTTAAAGCAGAAGATTTTTTAAAGTTTTTTCTATATGTATACAAGGAAAACCCATGACCCCCCTGGGGCGGGACCAGTTTTGATCCTAGGGCTATAATTTGAACAATCTTTGTAGAGGCCCACTAAACAATCTTTCATGCTAAATATCTAAGCTCTAGCCTTTGCAGTTTCAAAGAAGAAGATTTTTTAAGTTTTTACTACATGTATTTAAGGAAAATCTATGACCCCCGGATTTTGACCCCAGGACTATAATTTGAACAAACTTGGTAGAGGTCCACTACACAAAGTTTCATGCTCAATATCTGAGCTCTAGCCTTTGTCATTTCAGAGAAGATTGTTTTTACTGTGACCCCCCCCCCCCCCCCACACACACACACACACAAAGGTGGAGACAATTTTGACACTAAGGGCATTATTTGAACAACTTTGGTAGATGACCTATAGATGATGTCATACACTAAATATCAAACTCTGGGCCTTGTACTTTCTGACAAGAAGATTTTTTTAATTTACATTTTTGAAACTGTTTTTTTTTGCCCTGTGACCTACTTATACAACAAACCAGAACCATTTGAACAACTTTGAAAGGGGACCATCCAAGGATCATTCCTGTGTAGCTTGGTTAATGTGCAGTCAGTGATATCAGAGGAGATGTTTTTTTAAAGAAATTATTGAAGACGGACGACGCACAACCATGGACACGAGGATCACAAAAGCTCACCATGAGCAGGTTGTGCACAGGTGAGCTAAAAATTATGATCAATGTTAAAGTTTTCAGAGGGGAACGGCAACTGCAGCGGCAACGGCAACAATACCATGACTATAGCAATAACTCGATTTTTTTTTCAAAAAAAGTCGAGCTTAAAAACCTTCATCACAATAAAAGCAAAAAAAAAGTAAGTAACAGAGACAGGTGGCTATGAAAAATCCATAGATGTGTCTTCAACTGGGGTCAAATTAACAGCTGTATTAAATGGTGCCTGTTGACTTGTTGTGGAGCAAAACTGTTGACTATCACAAAAATATTCTTTTTTATTGTTGTTATTGTGATGATGATGATCAAAAGAGAAGTCCTGATCATCCTGTACATAAGAATTTAATGAAAATTCTGAGTCACATCCAATATCCATCCCACAGTTGTCTACATTCAAGGGATACTGACTAGAGAAGTCATGAAATTCTGATATTGGCTCATTTTGGACTGGTTGTTTTTGAAACTCAACAGGCTGTACCAAATTAACATAACCTGACCTGCGGCCAGAGAGTTCATTCATTGGCTGCATGGTCAGACCTTGATTTACACACATTTCATTAGTACTTTGTAAATGCTGCCCCTCTCTTTCTAATATAGCACGCTGCCATGGTAACAAGTCAGTTGTAACATAGCACTCTGGCAGAACCGGCTGCTGCTGTGCAAGCTTGTATGATATTTTTCGAATAATCTGAGGCCGAGCTGTGAGACTAGGGTCTACAGCCTGTGGCTGGACTAGAACATTATTGTGCAAGACACTACCATGAGGTGGTACATACAGCTCATTCCGGCTATCACAAGAAATTTGTTGACTAGACGTAGATGGATACATAGCTACTTGGCTGTCCAGCTGCAGCTGCTGCATCTGATAATGCAGTTGTGGATTCCCGATGTGTTTCTGATGAAATGACTGACGCTTTTGCTGCAGACGATGCTGAAGTAACTGTTGTTGTAGTGGTTTAGAACTTTCCCCGAATACAGGTTGCTGAACACTTTCATGACTAACCACTCTATCCATCTGCTGTTCAAGCTGTAAACTCTGTTTCATAGCCAGAATTTTATGTGGCTGAAGATCAACTGTCTCTGATGGCAGGCTCATTCTTTTCATCAAAGGCCTTGGTGCCTTTTTCTGTTGCTGATTGTCCTGTGCAGCGTACTGCTGTCCTATCAAGCTCACATCCTCAGTGTGATCCTGAAGCAAGCTACTAGGAGCCATTTTCATACCATAAACATTATGGACTTGATGTTCAGGTCGTAACTCAACCATTCCTTGGCATTTCATACTGTCTTTCAATCTCTGTTTGAATGCAATTATTCCTTGGGCAACAAGGCCATCTGATGCTCTGCGCCCTTCTCTGAAATCAACAGGTGATGTATTCTGACTTCTGTCATGAGTAACATCTTCATTGTTATGTCCCTGAAGCATCACAGAGGTACAAGCCCCTGTGTGACATTGATTTCCAGCACAAGACTCCACAGAGTTGTTACCAAATGATATGGGATATGCAACATTATTAATACCACTGAGACTAGAAACAAGGTCTGCCTCTAGGGATGAGTCAAAACTTGTGAAAGGTGAACATGAGGAATTTGTCCCAAGTGATGTTAAACTTGCTTTGCTTAACTGAGAAAAGTCACCAAAAGCTGAGCTTGGTATTAAACCTAGTCCAAATCCATCACGGACAAAAGTTTGACCTTTATGTGTAATAATATCATCACTATCATGGCTTTCCATGATGTCAGCTTCCACACCTTCGTCAATAGATGTAGTGATTACACTACCCATCATTGGAGTGGCACCACTGGATGGCTGTAATAGTACATCCTGAAGGCACACAGAAATATTTGGAATTGGTGCATTATCTAATTCACTCATATAACTATTCCTCCTTTGGCTCATTGCACTATCAGTAGACTGTCCAAATTGTTTTAAACTAATTAATTGTGGTTGATGATTAGGTCCAACACGTAAAATTGCTTGTTCAGCTATGGTACTAGGCCTTCGTCTATGGCAATCTATTTGCTTCTCGACAGGGAAACTGCTTCTGTGGGCTTTTAATCTCTCCAATAACAGGTAGTATATGGCTGTATAGTGGTCATATGCATCATTCTTCAATGCCTAGAAACAAAAAACAATACAATCCTTGTAAGTTTCATTTATTTTTTAGTTAAGAATTCTTTAATCCTTTTAAGGCATTTTTATCCTCTGCAACTCCTAAATACATAAAAATAAATTAATGGATAAAACAGCTTTTCACAATACTTTATCAGACCTGACCACCATGACTGAAGGGTAAATGTGTTTGGTGATCAATACATTCGATCACTAACAAGAGGGCCATGATGGCCCAAAATCGCTAAAACCCTTGATTTTTGACCTACTGACCCCAAAAATGAATGGGTTCTTTTACTGAGTAAAGAAAATTATCCTATGAAGTTTGAAGGCTCTGGGTAAATTGGTACTCCAGTTACTAAGCAGAAACAATTTTCACTCTACAGGTCCTTGTGAACTTAACCTTTGACCTATGGACCCTAACAAGAGGGCCATGATGGCCCTGTATAGCTCACCTGAGTATGACTGCTTTTAACAAAGTTGCTATGGACCTGGTTAATTGACCCCAGATGACCCATATTCAAACTTGACCTAGAAATAATTGAAACAATCTCTTTGACAAATTTCAAGGTTATTTGTACTGAAAATGTTACCTCTAGAGTGTTTACAAGGTTTTTCCATATTTGGGCTCTATGACCTAGTTTTTTAACCTAGATGTCCCATATTCGTATGTAAGCTAGAAATTATCGAAACAATCTCTCTGACAAATTTCCAGGATATTTGGACTGAAAAAGTAGCCTCTAGAGTGTTAACAAGGTTTTTCAATATTTAGGCTCTGTGACCTAGTTTTTGACCCCAGATAACCAATATCCAAACTTGAGCTACAAGTCATCAAAACAACCTTTCTGACAAATTTCTAGGACATTTGGACTTAAAATGTAGCCTCTAGAGTGTTTACAAAGTTTTTCGATATTTGGGCTCTGTGACCTACATGTTTCGACTCCAGATGACCCATATTCAAAATTGAGCTAGAAACCATAGAATTAAGCTTTCTGACAAATTTCCAGGTTATTTGGAATTAAAATGATACCTTTAGAGTGTTAACAAGGTTTTTCCATATTTGGGCTCTGTGACCTAGTTTTTGACCCAAGATGACCCATACTCCAACTTGAGCTAGAAATCATCAAAAAAAACCTGTCTGACAAATTTCCAGGATATTTGTACTGAAAATGTAACGTCTGGAGTGTTAAAAAGTATTTTACATGTTTGGACCATGTGACCTAGTTTTTGATCCCAGATGACCCATATCCAAATTTGAGCTAGAATTCCTTGAAACAACCTTTCTGACAAATTTCATGGACATTTGGACTAAAAATGTAACCTCTAGAGCATTAACAAGGTTTTTCTACTTTCGGGCTCTGTGACCTAGTTTTTGACCCCAGAAAACCTATATTCAAAACCGAGCTAGAAATCATCAATAGAACCTTTCTGACAAATATCCAGGTTATTTGGACTGAAAATGCTACCTTTAGAATGTTAACAAGGTTTTTCCATATTAGGACTCTGTGACCTAGTTTGTGACCCCAGATGACCCATATTCGAACTTGATCTAGAAATCCTCAAGGCAAACTTTCTGACAAATTTCCAGATTATTTGGGCTGAAAATGTAACCTCTAGAGTGTTAACAAGATTTTTCTATTTTTGGGCTCTGTGACCTAGTTTTTGAACCCGGATGACCCATATTTAAATTTGTGCTAGAAATCTTTGAAGCAACTTTTCTGACAAATTTCCAGATTATTTGGGCTGAAAATGTAACCTCTAGAGTGTTAACAAGATGTTTCTATTTTTGGGCTCTGTGACCTAGTTTTTGAACCCAGATGACCCATATTCGAACTTGAGCTAGAAATCATAGAAGCAACTTTCCTGACAAATTCCCAGATTATTTGGTGTAAAACTGTTACCTTTAGAGTGTTAACAAGGTTTTTCAATATTTGGGCTCTTTGACCTAGTTTTTGACCCCAGATGACCCATATTTAAACTTGACCTACAAATCGTCAAAGCAACCTTTCTGACAAATTTCCAGATTATTTGGACTGAAAATGTAACCTCTAGAGTGTTAACAAGATTTTTGTATTTTTGGGCTCGGTGACCTAGTTTTTGAACCCAGATGACCCATATTTTGAACTTGAGCTAGAAACCATCGATAGAACCTTTCTGACAAATTTCCAGGATATCTGGACTGAAAATGTAACCTCTAGAGTGTTAACAAGGTTTTTCTATATTTGGGCTCTGTGACCTAGTTTTCCAACCCTGATAACCCATGTTCGAACTCGTCCGAGATATTAGAGACAAACATCCTGACCAAGTTTCATGACAATTGAGGTAAAAAAATGTGACCACTAGAGTGTTAACAAACTAATTGTAGACAGACAGAAAAACTTCACCTTTGACCTATGGACCCTAAAAACAATAGGGTTCTTCTAATACAATTATCCTATAAAGTTTGAAGGCTCTGGGTGTAATAGTACTACAGTTACTCTGCAGATATAGTTTTCACTCTACAGGTCCCTGTGACCCTGACCTTTGATATACCAGCCCCAAAAACAATATGGTTCTTCTATTTAGTAAAAGCAATCATCCTATGAAGTTAAGAGGCTCTGGGTGAAATGGTAATCCTGTTATTGAGTGGAAACGGTTTTCACTCTAGAGGTCTCTCTGACCTTGACCTTTGACCTACTGACCCAAAACACAAAAGGGATTGTTTGTACTCAATAAGGGCAATAACCCTGTGAAGTTTGAAGGCTTTCGGTCAACTGGTACTCAAGTTATTGAAAGGAAATGAAGTGTGAAAGACAGACAGACAAACAGACACCCATGGACAAGGCAAAAACAATATGTCTCCATCAGAAGGGCGGGGTTGGGGGGAGACATAACAATGAACAATTGAAGGTATAGCCATTGGTGTTTCAGAGCAGTAGATTTTAAAAGTTTTCCATATATAAATCCTTGTGTCCAATCAAATGACCCCCTCCTCCCGGGTGGGGCCAGTTTTGATCCCAGGGTTATGATCTGAACAAACTTGGTAGAGGACCACTAGACAATGCTGCAAATCAAATATCTAAACTCTAGGCCTTGTGGTTTCTGACAAGAAGATTTTTAAAACTTTTCCTATATAACTCTATGTAAAACATGTGACCCCTGGGGCGGGGCCTTTTTTGACCTAGGGGCTATGATTTGAACAAACTTGGTAGAGGTACATTAAATATCTTAACTCTAGGCCTTGTGGTATATGAAAAGAAGATTTTTAAAGTTTTTCCTACATAACTCAATGTAAAAAGTGTGACCACTGGGGCGGGGCCATTTTTGACCCAGGGGCCATGATTTGAACAAACTTGGTAGAGGTCCTCTTGACAATGCTACATACGAAATATCTAAGCTCTAGGCCTTGTGGTTTCTGAAAAGATGATTTTTTAAGTTTTTCCTATATAACTCTATGTAAATGTGACAACTAGGGCAGGGCCGGTTTTGATCCCAGGGTCATGATTTGAACAAAATTGGTAAAGGTCCACTAGATGATCAAAACTCAAGGCCTTCGGATTTTGGAGAAAAAGATTTTTTAAAGTTTTTCCAACATATTTCTATATCAAACATGTGATCCTAGTGCAGGGCCATTTTTGACCTAGGGACGATCATTTGAACAAAGTTGGTAGAGGTCTATCAGACAATGCTGCACACCAAATTTCTGAACTCTAGGCCTTGTGGTTTCTGACAAGAAGATTTTTAAAGTTTTTCCTATATAAGTCTATGTAAATCAAGTGACCCAGTGGGCGGGGCCAGTTTTGACCCAGGGGCTATGATCTGAACAAACTTTGTAGAGGTCCACTAGATGATGCATCATAACAAATATCAAAGCTCAAGGCCATGTGGTTTCGGGGAATATGATTTTTAAAGATCCAACTTTTAAAATCTATTTTTAGCACCTGTGACCCAGAAATGCAATGGACCAGAACCATTTGAACAAACTTGGTAGAACTTCATGCAAGGAACATCCCAGGCAAGTTTCATCAAATTTGGCCCAGTGGTTTCAGAGGAGATGTCTTTTAAATGAATTGTGGATGACGGATGGACGATGGACAGACGGACGACGGACAACCACTGCGTGCTCAGGTGAGCTAAAAAGGTAATTTTGTAGCACTGCGTTGCATTTTGAATTTAATGTCTGTATGTGAGGTGACCATTGCTTGAAGTCGCACTAAATTCCAACCAGTAGTTTTCAAATTATGCTCTGGACAAGGAAAACCAACAAAGGGCAATAAGTCTGCAAATGTAGAAGATGGAGTTTCAGCTCTTATACATAGCACTTCCTCTCATTGTGCTTGACCATTGTATGAAGTAGGATTGAATTCCAACCATTAGTTTTCAAGTTATGCTCCAGACAAGGGAAACCAACAAAGGGCAATAACTGTGCAAATAGTGAAGATGGATTAAGATTCTTGAACACTGCACTTCCTCTCATCAAGCTTGACCATTGTATAAAGTTGCATTGAATTTCAACCACCAGTTTTCAAGTTTTGCTCAGGACAAGAAAATTGCAAAGAACTGACCGACCGCCCGACCGACAGACTAACCAACTACTGGGTGACTCCTATATACCCTGCAAATTTTGTTCAGGGGGTATAACAAGAGAGCCATGATGGCCCTGGATTGCTCACCTGAGTACTTTGCTTCAGGGCCTACCATTTAGCAAATATCAGATGCAACATTACATTTTCTAACTGAAGATATTCAAAGATCTCATCTTTTATACAACAAAATCCATGGGGCAGAGGCAATTTCGTGATAACAGCTTATGAGATGTCATTAGAAGCAATATTTTAAAGAAAACCTATTTTTAGCTCCGGTGGCCATTTTGTTCAATGGAGCAGAACCGTTTAAGCAATTTTAATGCAGGGGTATGTAAGGAACATTTCCAAGAAATTTAATGGAACATTACCTTGCCATTGAGAAGGAGATGCTGTTTGATTTCTTTCCTACTTTTAGCTTTTGCAGCCCTTATGTGCTATGGAACAGAACGGTTTGAGCAATTTTAGAAAAGGGCATAATAAGAAACATTTCTGTCAAAATTGGCTTAAAATGGCCAAGTAGTTTTTGAGGAGATGTCATTTGAAGCAAAATATTGATGAAAATCTATTTTTAGCTCTGGCGGCCATTTTGTTCAATGGAGCAGAACCATTTTAGCAATTTTAATAGAGGGCCATGTAAGGAACATTTCTGTGAAATTTGGTGGAAAATCTCCCAACCGTTTCAGAGGAGATGTTGTTTGAATTTTTTTCTACTTTTAGCTTTTGCAGCTCTTATGTGCAATATTAAGGAATGGTTTGAGCAATTTTAGAAAAGGACATGTCAAGGAACATTTCTGTAAAGTTTGGTTTAAAATGGCCAAATGGTTTATAAGGAGATGTTATTTGAAGCCAGATATTGACAAAAATCTATTTTTAGCTCTGGCAGCCATTTTGATCAATGGAGCAGAACCTTTTTAGCAATTTTAATAGAGGGCTATTTAAGGAACATTTCTGTGAAATTTATTGAAAAATCTCCCAACCGTTTAGGAGGAGATGTTGTTTGAATTTTTTTCTATTTTTAGCTTTTGCATCCTTATGTGCAATGGAGCAGAATAGTTTTAGCAATTTTAGAAAAGGGCATTATAAGGAATATTTCTATCAAATTTGGTTTTAAATGGCCAAGTGGTTTTGGACGAGATGTCATTTGAAGTCAAATATTGATGAAAATCTATTTTTAGCTCTGGCAGCCATTTTGTTCAATGGAGCAAAACCCTTTTAGCAATTTTAATAGAGGGCTATGTAAGGAACATTTCTGAAAATCTCCCAACCGTTTAGGAGGAGATGTTGTTTGATTTTTTTTCTATTATTAGCTTTTGCAGCCCTTATATGCAATGGAGCGGAACGGTTTGGAGTTTTAGGAAACGGCAATATAAGGAACATTTTTGTAAAGATTGGTTAACAAGAGGGCCATGATGGCCCTAGATCGCTCACCTGAGTATTTTGACTGTAGGTTTGCTGTTAAGCTGTATTTCGTACACATGGTCCAAATTTCATTGCCACAGCTCCAAAAACAAAAAGAACATCAGTAGGTCAAAAATATAGGTCACGCGATGACATTTTTGAAATCAGAACAAAAAACTGTAAACATGGTCCAAATTTCATTGCTGTAGCTAAAAAACAAAAAAAGTAGGTCAGTAGGTCAAAAATATCGGTCATACGGTGACATTTTTGAAATCGGAACAAAAAACTGTACACATGGTCCAAATTTCATTGCCATAGCTCCAAAAACAAAAAGTAGGTCAGTAGGTCCAAAATATAGGTCATGCGATGAAATTTTTGAAATCGGAACAATAAAAACTGTACACATGGTCCAAAATTCATTGCCATAGCTCCAAAATCAAAAAGTAGGTCAGTAGGTCAAAAATATAGGTCATGTGATTACATTTTTGAAATCAAAACAAAAAACTGTGCACATGGTCCAAATTTCATTGCTGTAGCTAAAAAACAAACAAGTAGGTCAGTAGGTCAAAAATATAGGTCATGACATTTTTGAAATCGGAACAAAAAACTGTACACATGGTCCAAATTTCATTGCCATAGCTCCAAAAACAAAAAGTAGGTCAGTAGGTCCAAAATATAGGTCATGCTATGACATTTTTGAAATCTGAACAAAAAACTGTAAGTATGGTCCAAATTTCATTGCAGTAGCTAAAAAACAAAAAAGTAGGTCAGTAGGTCAAAAATATTGGTCATTCGATGACATTTTTGAAATCGGAACAAAAAAACTGTACACATGGTCCAAATTTCATTGCCATAGCTCCAAAAACAAAAAGCAGGTCAGTAACTCAAAAATATAGGTCATGCGATGATATTTTTGAAAACGGAACAAAAAAATGTGCACACGGTCCAAATTTCAATGCTGTAGCTAAAAAACAAAAAAGTAGGTCAAGTAGGTCAAAAATATAGGTCATTCGATGAAATTTTTTTGAATCGGAACAAAAAACTGTACATATGGTCCAAATTTGATTGCCATAGCTCCAAAAACAAAAAGTAGGTCAGTAACTCAAAAATATAGGTCATGCTATGACGTTTTTTGAAATCAAAAGAAAAAACTGTACACATGGTCCAAATTTCATTGCCATGGCTCCAAAAACAAAAAGGAGGTCAGTAGGTCAAATATATAGGTCATGCGATGACATTTTTGAAATCGAAACGAAAAAATGTGCACACAGTCCAAATTTCATTGCTGTAGCTTAACAAGAGGGCCATGATGGCCCTGGATCGCTCACGTGAGTACTTTGGCTGTAGGTATGCTGCTAAGCTGTATTTCATTTTTTCATGTAAGTGGCTACAAACCAAATATGTAAAATACCTGTAAAATACCTGTCAATAAATAAAGTCTCTATGACAGAAAGTAGAAATATCTATTATAAACTATGGTGACCTTGACCCAGTGACCTCAAACCCTACCCATTGGTAGACGTCCATGCAAGGAACCTATGTACTGAATATCAAAGATATTGGTCTATAAATGAAGGCTCTATGAGGTACAGTAGATAAATCTATTTTTAGCCTCCATGACCTTTAACCTAATCTAATAATTTCAAAAAGCTTGATAAAGCTAGCTTCATGCCAAATATTAAAATTCTAGGCCTTGTGGTTTCAGACAAGTAGATTTTTAAAGACTTTCTTCTATACTGCTATTTAAAACTTATGACCCCTGGGGCGGAGCCAATAGTGACCCCAGGGATATTTTTCAAACAAACTAGGTAGAGGTCCACTAGACAATGCTGCATACCAAATATCTAAGCTGTAGGCATTGAGGTTTCCAGTAAGAAGATTTCTAAAGATTGCCTTTTTTACATATTAAGGGCCCCCCGGGTGGGGCCAATTTTGACCCAAGGGCCAACATATAAACAATACTGGTAAAGGGTCTCAACACAATACTCCACACCAAATATCTAAGGTCTAGTCCTATTAGTTTGGAAGAAAAATGATTTTTCATGGTTTTCCTATATAACTACATGTAAACCAAGAGAACCCTGGGGCGTGGCCCATTTTGACCCAGGGGACATAATTTGAACAAACTTGATAGACATCCACTCGACAATGCTGCATACCAAATATCTTAGCTGTAGGCATCGAGGTTTCCAGTAAGAAGATTTTTAAAGATTGCCTTTTTTACATATTAAGGGCCCCCAGGGCGGGGCCAATTTTGACCCCCGGGACCAACATATAAACAATACTGGTAAAGGATCTCAACACAATACTCCACACCAAATATCTAAGGTCTAGTCCTATTAGTTTCGGAGAAAAATGATTTTTCATGTTTTTCCTATATAACAATATGTAAATCAATAGAACCCTGGGGCGTGGCCAATTTTGACCCAGGGGACATAATTTGAACAAACTTGATAGAGGTCCACTAGACAATGCTGCACACCAAATATCTAAACTCTACGCATTGCCGTTTCTGACAATAAGATTTTTAAAAGTTTTTCCTATATAACTCTTTATAAAACATTTAACCCCTGAGGCGCCATTTTTGACCCAGGAGCCATGATTTGAACAAACTTGGTAGAGGTCCACTGGACAATGCTGCACACCAAATATCTGAACTCTAGGCCTTGTGGTTTCAGACAAGAAGATTTTTAAAGTTTTTCCTATATAATTCTATGTAAAACTAGTGACCCCTGGGGAAGGGCCATTTTTGACCCAGGGGTCATGATTTGAAGAAACTTGGTAAAAGTCCACCTAATGATGCTTCATACCAAATATCTAAGCTCCAGGCCTTGTAGTTCTGGAGAAGAAGATTTTTAAAGTTCATACTTTGAAAATCTATTTTTAGCTCCTGTGGCCTAGAAATGCCATGGACCTGAACCATTTGAACAATTTTGGTAAAGATTCATGCAAGTAACGTTCCTGCCAAGCAGTTCAGGAGAAGAAGTTGTTTGAAGAAAAAGCTGACGACGCACACGCACACACGGACGGATGGACGGACGATGGACGACGGACATCAAGTGATCACAAAAGCTCACTTGGGCACTTTGTGCTCAGGTGAGCTAAAAACAAACAAGAGGACCATGATGGCCCTATATCGCTCACCTGAATATGACTGCTTTTAACAAAGTTGCTATGGACCTGGTTAATTGACCCCAGATGACCCATATTCAAACTTGGCCTAGAAATTATTGAAACAATCTTTCTGACAAATTTCAAGGTTATTTGAACTGAAAGCGTAGCCTCTAGAGTGTTAACAAGGTTTTTCCATATTTGGGCTCTGTGACCTAGTTTTTGACCCCAGATGATCCATATCCAAACCTGAGCTAGAAACCATCAAAACAACCTTTCTGACAAATTTCCAGGACATTTGGACTGAAAATGTAGCCTCTAGAGTGTTTACAAAGTTTTTCGATATTTAGGCTCTGTGACCTAGTTTTCCACTCCAGATGACCCATATTCAAAGTTGAGCTGGAAATCATAGAAGCAACTTTTCTGACAAATTTTCAGGTTATTTGGAATTAAAATCTTAACTCTAGATTGTTAACAAGGTTTTTCCATATTTGGTCTCTGTGACCTAGTTTTTGACCAAAGATGACCCATATTAGTACTTGAGCTAGAAATCATCAAAACAACCTGTCTGACAAATTTCCAGAATATTTGGACTGAAAATGTAACCTCTGGAGTGTTAAAATGGTTTTTACATTTTAGGGCTCTGTGACCTTGTTTTTGATCCCAAATGACCCATATCCTAATCTGGGCTAGAAAACATTGAAACAACCTTTCTGACAAATTTCAAGGACATTTGGACTGAAAATGTAACCTCTAGAGCATTAACAAGGATTTTCTACTTTTTGGCCCTGTGTCCTAGTTTTTGACCCCACATAACCCATATTCAAAACTGAGCTAGAAATCATTAAAACAATCTTTCTGACAAATTTCAAGGTTATTTGAACTGAAAATGTTAACTCAATGCGTGTTAACACCCTTTTTCCATATTTGGGGTCTGTGACTTAGTTTTTGACCCCAGATGACCTTTGTTCAAATCTGAGCTAGAAATCATTAAAACATTTTTTCTAACAAATTTCGAGAATATTTGGACTGAAAAGTAGCTTCTAGAGTGTTAACAAGTTTTTTTTTCTATTTTTGGGCTCTGTGACCTAGTTTTTGATTTCAGATGACACATATTCAAATTTAACCTAGAAATCATTGAAACAACCTTTCTGACAAATTTCCAGGATATTTGGACTGAAAATGTTACCTCTAGAGTGTTAACAAGGTTTTTCCATATTTGGGCTCTGTGACATAGTTTTTGACCCTAGATGACCCAATTTTGAACTTGAGCTAAAAATCATCAAAACAACCTTTTTGACTAATTTCCAGGATATTTGGACTGAAAATGTAACCTCTAGAGTGTTAACAAGGTTTTTCTATTTTTGGGCTCTGTGACCTAGTTTTTGAACCCAGATGACACATATTCGAACTTGAGCTAGAAATCATAGAAACAACCTGTCTGACAAATTTCCAGATTATTTGGACTGAAAATGTTACTTCTCCTTCTACAAGAAGATTTTCAAAGTTTTCACTATATAAGCTTATGTAAAACCAATGACCCCGGGTTGGGGCCAAATTTGACCCCAGGGGTATAATTGGAACAAACTTGGTAGAGGTCCACTAGACAATGCTACATACCAAATCTTAAGGCTCAGGGCCTTGTGGTTTCAGACAAGAAGATTTTTTAAGATTTTCCTATATAAGCCTATGTAAAACCAATGACCCCAGGGTGGGGCAAAATTTGACCCCAGAGGTATAATTTGAACAAACTTGGTAGAAGTCCACTAGACAATGCTACATACCAAATATCTAAGCTCTATTCCTTACGGTTTCTGACATGAAGATTTTTAAAGTTTTTCCTATATAACTCTATGTAAAACAAGTTACCCCTGGGGCGGGGCCATTTTTGACCCAGAGGCCATGATTTGAACAAACTTGGTAGAGGTCCATTAGATGATATTTTATACCAAATATCTAAGCTCTATGCCTTACAGTTTCTGACAAGAAGATTTTTAAAGTTTTTCCTATATAACTCTATGTAAAACAAGTTATCCCTGGGGCGGGGCCATTTTTGACCCAGAGGCCATGATTTGAACAAACTTGGTAGAGGTCAACTAGATGATGCTTTATACCAAATATCTTAGCTCTATGCCTTACGGTTTCTGACAAGAAGATTTTTAAAGTTTTTCCTATATAACTCTATGTAAAACAAGTTACCCCTGGGGCGGGGCCATTTTTGACCCCAGGATCATAATTTGAACAAACTTGGTAGAGATCCACTAGATGATGCTTTATACCAAATATCAAAGCTCCAGGCATTGTGGTTTCTGACAAGAAGATTTTTAAAGATCCAACTTGTAAAATCTGTTTTTAGCTCCTGGGACCCAGAAATGCAATGAACCGGAACCATTTGAACAAACTTGGTAGAGCTTCATGCAAGGAACATTCTAGGCAAGTTTCATTAAATTTTGCCCAGTGGTTTCAGAGGAGATGTCGTTTGAATGAATTGTGGACGACGGACGGACGGACGCCGGACAATCAAGGATCCTAAAAGCTCACCTGAGCATGCTCAGGTGAGCTAAAAAGGAGGTCAGTAGGTCAAAAATAAAGGTCTGGATATGACATTTTTGAAATCGAAACGAAAAACTGTGCACATGGTCCAAATTTCATTGCTGTAGCTAAAAAACAAAAAGGTAGGTCAGTAGGTCAAAAATATAGGTAAAGGAATAACGTTTTTGAAATCATCTTGAAAAAAAGTACAAATGGTCCAAATTTTATTGCCATAGCAAAAAACTTAAACAAGAGGGCCATGATGGCCCTGGATCGCTCACCTGAGTACTTTGGCTGTTGGTTTGCTGTTAAGCAGTATTTCATTTTTTAATTGAAAATATATAAGTGCCTACAAACCAAATATGTAAAATATCAGTCAATAAATAAAGGCTCTATGACAGAAAGTAAAAATATCTATTATAAGCTATGGTGACCTTCACCTTGACCAAGTGACCTCAAACCCTACCCATGGCTAGAGGTCCATGCAAGGAACATATATATTGAATATCAAAGATATTGGTCTATAAATGAAGGCTCTATGAGGTACAGTAGATAAATCTATTTTTAGCCTCCGTGACCTTTAACCTAATCTAATTATTTGAACAACCAAACAAACTTTCTGACAAACTGCCAGGATATTTGGACTGAAACAGTAGCCTCTAGAGCTTTGACAAGATATTTCTATTTTTGGGCTCTGTGACCTAATTTTTGACCCCAGACGACCCATATTCGAACTTGACTTAGAAACCATCGAAATAACCTTTCTGACATATTTCCAGAATATTTGGGCTGAAAATGTTACCTGTAGAGTGTAAACAAGGTTTTTCGAAATTTAAGATCTGTGACCTAGTTTTTGACCCCAGATGACCCATATACAAACTTGGGCTAGATATAAACCAAACAACCTTTCTGACAAATTGCCAGGACATTTGGACTGAAACAGTAGCCTCTAGAGCCTTAACAAGATTTTTCTATTTTTAGGTCATGTGACCTAGTTTTTGACCCCAGATGACCCATATTCGAACTCGTCCCAGTAATTACTGGGACAAACATCATGACCAAGTTTCGTGACAATTGGAGCAAAAATGTGACCTGTAGAGTGTTAACGAACTAAGTGTGAACGGACGACAGACATTCATCGATCCTAATAGCTCACCCTGAGCCAGCTCAGGTGAACTAAAAAGCTTGATAAAGCTTGCTTCATGCCAAATTTTAAAATTCTAGGCCTTGTGGTTTCAGACAAGAAGATTTTTAAAGAATTTCTTCTATACTGCTATTTAAAACTTGTGACCCCTCGGGCCGGGCCAATAGTAACCCCAGGGACATTTTTCAAACAAACTAAGTAGAGGTCCACTAGACAATGCTGCATACCAAATATCTAAGCTGTAGGCATTGAGGTTTCCAGTAAGAAGATTTTTAAAGATTGCCTTTTTTACATAATAAGGGCTCCGGGGCGGGGCCAATTTTGACCCCTGGGCCAACATATATAAAATACTGGTAAAGGTTCTCAACACAATACTCCACACCAAATATCTAAGGTCTAGTCCTATTAGTTTGGAAGAAAAATGATTTTTCATGTTTTTCCTATATATAAACCAAGAGAACCCTGGGGCGTGGTCAATTTTGACCCAGGGGACATAATTTGAACTAACTTGGTAGAGGTCCACTAGACAATGCTGCATACCAAATATCTAAGCTGTAGGCATTGAGGTTTCCAGTAAGAAGATTTCTAAAGAAAGCCTTTTTTACATATTAAGGGCCCCCGGGGTGGGGCCAATTTTGACCCCCAGGCCAACATATAAACAATACTGGTAAAGGTTCTCAACACAATACTCCACACCAAATATCTAAGGTCTAGTCCTATTAGTTTCGGAGAAAAATGAATTTTCATGTTTTTCCTATATAACTATATGTAAACCAAGAGAACCCTGGGGCGTGGCCAATTTTGACCCAGGGGACATCATTTGAATAAACTTGGTAGACTCTCACTAGACAATGCTACATACCAAATAACTAAACTCTAGGCCTTGTGGTTTCTGAGAAGGAGATTTTTAAAGATTTCCAATATAAGCCTATGTAAAATCAATTGACCCCCAGGGTGGGACAAAATTTGACCCCAGGGGCATAATTTGAACAAACTTGATAGTGGTCCACTAGAAAATGTTACATACCAAATGTTAAGGCTCAGGGCCTTGTGGTTTCAGACAAGAAGATTTTCAAAGTTTTTCCTTTAAGTTGCCATAGCAACCAGAGTTCTTGATGGAATTGAATTCTTTGAACAACTTTGGTAGAGCTTCATGCAAGGAACATCCCAGGCAAGTTTCATTAAATTTGGCCCAGAGGTTTCAGAGGAGATGTCGTTGGAATGAAATTGTTGACGGATGCCGGACGACGGACAAAGACCAGTCACAATAGCCCACCATGAGCCAAAGGCTCAGGTGAGCTAAAAACTTTACCAGTTTAGGTTTTAATTAGGGCCGGGAATTACATTCAAAACACCACCGAATATTCGAACATTGAAAAACGAATACGAATTTTCGAAAAAAGAAATGTTTTGAATTTTTTTTGAATTTTTTTACTTTAAAATTTCAAAGACAGTAAATTAAACCCTTGACCTTCACTTGACCAGGTGTTCATATGTTTGTATAATGCGTGTCAATGATTATCGCCAATTAACTGTGAAAAGTTGGGGGTACCCGTTTCACAGTTTGTAATTTACCAGTTTAACAGTTTATAATGTAAATTTTTCCGACTTTAGTTATCTTACTTTATTGTTTTCTGTGCTTTAATCTTTCCGAACAATCGATAATTGTCTTAATTTTTGTGAAGAAGAATAAATCGGCACGTATTAATCATGCTAGAACAATCAACTGATCAATATTCATCACTCTAAAATTAACTCTAAAATTAACTCTATTTCAAATTTAAAGCTCTACTCGGTACTAATAAGTGTTTGCAAATATTGTTTTCTGATTTTTTTTAAAGGGATGATTTTGGACGTATCTACTCTGTTGAAAAAAAACTAAAGTCAATATATCGCAATGCCGTCCCATGTTTGGAATTACTTTTAACATTCTATTGATTAGTCTAAAGCTACTTGTGATCTATGCAAGAAAGTGTTTGAGTATAAAGGGACTACTTCTAACCTTCTAAATCATCTCAATTCACAACATCCAACATCTAAAAAAGGTAAGAACATACATGTTTAATAAGATGCTCATTTTACGTTCACGGCGTTAAGAAAGCATGGGATATGCCTATATTCCGTCTGAAGATATTTATTCCGTAGAAATTAGACTCCATGTGATATTTACTGCGTTATAGCTAAATTTATCTCAAGAATGTTTCATACATATTGATTTACAATCAATAACAAGAGGGCCATGATGGCCCTGTATCGCTCACCTGAGTATGAATGCTTTTAACAAAGTTGCTATGGACTGGTTAATTGACCCAGATGACCGATATTCGAACTTGACCTAGAAATTATTGAAACAATCTCTTTGACAAATTTCAAGGTTATTTGTACTGAAAATGTTACCTCTAGAGTGTTAACAAGGTTTTTCCATATTTGGGCTCTATGACCTAGTTTTTTAACCTAAATGTCCCATATTTGAACTTGACCTAGAAATTATTGAAACAATCTCTCAGACAAATTTCCAGGATATCTGGACTGAAAAAGTAGCCTTTATAGAGTGTTAACAAGGTTTTTCCATATTTAGGCTCTGTAACCTAGTTTTTGACCCCAGATAAACCATATCCAAACTTATGCTACAAATCATCACAACAACCCTTCTGACAAATTTCCAGGACATTTGGAGTGAAAATGTAGTCTCTAGAGTGTTTACAAAGTTTTTCGATATTTGGGCTCTGTGACCTAGTTTTCCACTCCAGATGACCCATATTCAAACTTGAGCTAGAAACCATAGAATTAAGCTTTCTGACAAATTTCCAGGTAATTTTGAATTAAACTGTTACCTCTAGAGTGTTAACAAGGTTTTTCCATATTTGGGCTCTGTGAACTAGTTTTTGACCCAAGATGACCCATACTCCAACTTGAGGTAGAAATCATCAAAAAAACCTGTCTGACAAATTTCCAGGATATTTAGACTGAAAATGTAACCTCTGGAGTGTTAAAAAGGTTTTTTAATATTTGGGCCATGTGACCTAGTTTTTGATCCCAGATGACCAATATCAAAATATCAGCTAAAAGTCATTGAAACAACCTTTCTGACAAATTTCAAGGACATTTGGACTAAAAATGTAACCTCTAGACCATTAACAAGGTTTTTCTACTTTCGGGCTCGGTGACCTAGTTTTTAATCCCAGAAAACCTATATACAAAACTGAGCTAGAAATCATCGATAGAACCTTTCTGACAAATTTCCAGATTATCTGGACTGAAAAAATTACCTTTAGAATGTAAACAAGGTTTTTCCATATTTGGACTCTGTGACCTAGTTTTTGACCCCAGATGACCCATATTCGAACTTGATCTAGAAATCCTCAAGGCAACCTTTCTGACGAATTTCCAGATTATTTGGGCTGAAAATGTAACCTCTAGAGTGTTAAAAAGATTTTTCTAGTTTTGGGCTTTGTGACCTAGTTTTTGAACCCAGATGACCCATATTCGAACTTGACCTAGAAATCATTAAAGCAACTTTTCTGACAAATTTCCAGATTATTTGGGCTTAAAATGTTACCTCTAGAGTGTTAACAAGGTTTTTCAATATTTTGGCTCTATGACCTAGTTTTTGACCCCAGATGACCCATATTTAAACTTGACCTAGAAATCATCAAAGCAACCTTTCTGACAAATTTCCAGATTATTTGGGCTAAAAATGTAACCTATAGAGTGTTAACAAGATTTTTCTGTTTTGGGGCTTTGTGACCTAGTTTTTGAACCCAGATGACCCATATAAGAACTTAAGCTAGAAATCATTAACTGAACCTTTTTGACAAATTTCCAGGATATTTGGACTGAAAAAGTAGCCTCTAGAGTGTTAACAAGGTTTTTCTATATTTGGGCTCTGTGACCTAGTTTTCCAACCCTGATAACCCATGTTCGAACTCGTTCGAGATATTAATGAGACAAACATCCTGACCAAGTTTCATGACAATTGAGGCAAAACTGTGACCACTAGAGTGTTAACAAACTAATTGTGGATGGACGGACGGACGACGGACAAAAGGTGATCAGAAAAGCTCACTCTGTCACTACTTGACAGGTGAACTAACAAAAAATGTTGACATAGTAATAAAGGTCTTCTTAATCATCGATTATTCCAAGCATATTAAAGTAGTATAGTATTCATCCTAATCAATTTCGAATACTAGGTAAAAGAGAAATATCAGAACAAATCTTGTAAAAACAAATATTCGAATATATTTGAACATGGAAAATGAATATTCTAACTTCAAATTCCTTATTCGTTCAAAGCCCTAGTTTTAACAAGAGGGCCATGATGGCCCTGAATCGCTCACCTGAGTATGACTGCTTTTAACAAAGTTGCTATGGACCTGGTTAATTGACCTCAGATGACCCATATTCGAACTTGAACTAGAAATTATTGAAACAATCTCTTTGACAAATTTCCAGAATATTTGGACTGAGAAAGTAGCCTCAAGAGTGTTAACAAGGTTTTTCGATATTTAGGCTCTGTGACCTAGTTTTTGACCCCAGATGACCCATATACAAACTTGGGCTAGATATAAACCAAACAACCTTTCTGAAAAATTGCCAGGACATTTGGACTGAAACAGTAGCCTCTAGAGCCTTAACAAGATTTTTCTATTTTTAGGTCATGTGACCTAGTTTTTGACCCCAGATGACCCATATTCGAACTCGTCCCAGTAATTACTGGGACAAACATCGTGACCAAGTTTCGTGACAATTGGAGCAAAAATGTGACCTGTAGAGTGTTAACGAACTAAGTGTGAACGGACAACAGACATTCGTCGATCCTAATAGCTCACCCTGAGCCAGCTCAGGTGAGCTAAAAAGCTTGATAAAGCTTGCTTCATGCCAAATTTTAAAATTCTAGGCCTTGTGGTTTCAGACAAGAAGATTTTTAAAGAATTTCTTCTATACTGCTATTTAAAACTTATGACCCCTCGGGCGGAGCCAATAGTGACCCCAGGGACATTTTTCAAACAAACTAAGTAGAGGTCCACTAGACAATGCTGCATACCAAATATCTAAGCTGTAGGCATTGAGGTTTCCAGTAAAAAGATTTTTAAAGATTGCCTTTTTTACATAATAAGGGCCCTGGGGCGGGGCCAATTTTGACCCCTGGGCCAACATATATACAATACTGGTAAAGGTTCTCAACACAATACTCCACACCAAATATCTAAGGTCTAGTCGTATTAGTTTGGAAGAAAAATGATTTTTCATGTTTTTCCTATATAACTATATATAAACCAAGAGAACCCTGGGGCGTGGTCAATTTTGACCCAGGGGACATAATTTGAACAAACTTGGTAGACAATGCTGCATACCAAATATCTAAGCTGTAGGCATTGAGGTTTCCAGTAAGAAGATTTCTAAAGATTGCCTTTTTTACATATTAAGGGCCCTTTGGGTGGGGCCAATTTTGACCCCCGGGCCAACATATAAACAATACTGGTAAAGGTTCTCAACACAATACTCCACACCAAATATCTAAGGTCTAGTCCTATTAGTTTCGGAGAAAAATGAATTTTCATGTTTTTCCTATATAACTATATGTAAATCAAGAGAACCCTGGGGCGTGGCCAATTTTGACCCAGGGGACATAATTTGAACAAACTTGTAGACATCCACTAGACAATGCTACATACCAAATAACTAAACTCTAGGCCTTGTGGTTTCTGAGAAGGAGATTTTTAAAGTTTTCCTATATAAGCCTATGTAAAATCAATTGACCCCCAGGGTGGGACCAAATTTGACCCCAGGGGCATAATTTGAACAAACTTGATAGTGGTCCACTAGAAAATGCTACATACCAAATGTTAAGGCTCAGGGCCTTGTGGTTTCAGACAAGAAGATTTTCTAAGTTTTTCCTTTAAGTTGCCATAGCAACCAGAGTTCTTGATGGAATTGAATTCTTTGAAGAAATTTGGTAGAGCTTCATGCAAGGAATATCCCAGGCATGTTTCATCAATGTTGGCTCAGCGGTTTAGGAGGAGATGTTGTTTAAGTCAAATTGTTGACGACGCGCGATGCACGCCGCCGGACGCTGGACATTCAACGATCCCAGAAGCTCACCCTGAGCAGGCTCAGATGAGCTAAAAATTGCCTGACAGCCCCACCCTCATGTATCATATGCACCTCTTAGTGGAAACTGAAAATTCTTGAAAAAAAAAGTGCATATTATATTCGAGCATTTACAGTATATAATTTTTATTCTGATGGGGTGGGGGTGGGTGGGGAGGAGGGAGGGCAAATGTCAATGGTAATATTTCTACTTAAGGGCAAACGTCCAAGATGATATTTTATCTGGGGTACAAATGTCCAATAATAAATTTAAGACTTTGGGGAGCAAATGTCCTGGGGGGCAAATGTCCCAGATTCATCAAGATTTCCAGCATCATTAATTATCAGGTTTTGGAAGCTGTAATTAAGCGACAGCTTATTTATTTGTCGGCAAATGTTTTCTTAACGCATTTAAGTCAATCTGATATAGATTATATAGATTTTAAACTAAGGTTAGATCTGAATGGGACCCATTCGTTTCCATTTTGTGGATAACCTGGATTTCCAATATTGTTTTTTATTTCCAAATGAGACTGCATCTTATGAGGTGTCTTTATGGTTTACCTGTACACATGGCATGTTTATGTTGAGTGTGTAAACTTCTACAGCATGTTTAAATCATATCTTGAATATTTTGTAAATATTTTGTGTTGCATAAGAAAGATGAATTCTCCTTCGATTAATATAAGTTTATTAAAATTTTGTTTTGTTTTTACTAAAAGAATATCAACTAGAAATGGTTTTTGATTGAACAAAAAACATATGTCTCCCCCCAGCCAGTTGCTGCAGGCAGTATTGAATCAGACGATTGTAAAATTTGACATTTAACCTCCAAGTGTGACCTTGACCTTGAGACACCACACCCGCAAAGTGGGTTCTGCATGTTGCCTTGATGAGGTGAACATCTGACCCAAGTTTCATAAAAATACTTCAAGGGCTTTGGAAGATACAGAGCGGACATGATTTTGTGGCATTTGACATTTAACCTCCAAGTGTGACCTTGAGACACACACCCGAAAAGTGGGTTCTGCATGTCACCTTGATGAGGTGAACATCTGACCCAAGTTTCATAAAAATCCTTCAAGGGCTTTTGAAGATACAGAGTGGACACGATTTTGTGGCATTTGACATTTAGCCTCCAAGTGTGACCTTGACCTTGGGACACCACACCCGCAAAGTGGGTTCTGCACGTCACCTTGATGAGGTGAACATCTGACCCAAGTTTCATAAAAATCCTTCAAGGGCTTTTGAAGATACAGAGCGGACACGATTTTGTGGCATTTGACATTTAACCTCCAAGTGTGACCTTGACGTTGAGACACCACACCCGCAAAGTGGGTTCTGCACGTCGTCTTGATGAAGTGAACATCTGACCCAAGTTTCATAAAAATCCTTCAAGGGCTTTGGAAGATACAGAGCGGACACGATTTTGTGACGGACAGAGGGACGGACGGACGGACGGACGGACTACCAGGGGAAAAACAATATGTCTCCCCCATTTTTGGGGGGAGACATAATTAGCGTATGAGCATGGTGACAAAAATATTAAAGTAGAATGGTCTGTTTATTTTAGTATACATGCAGTATCTATCAAATATCAAAAGCTACTGTAACTTTTCCCACTGACACAATTGTCTCAGTATTTTACAAGAATTCCTCAATTATCTTTGACTAGAGTGACTATGTGTTTCTGGCAGAAAATGAGTGAGTTATTTGGGATCCCAGCTAAATATAGATTTTCACATGTGTTCAAATGGATAACAAGAGGGCCATGATGACCCTGTATCGCTCACCTGAGTATGACTGCTTTTAACAAAGTTGCTATGAACCTGGTTATTTGACCCCAGATGACCAAAATTCGAACTTGACCTAGAAATTATTGAAACAATCTCTTTGACAAATTTCAAGGTTATTTGTACTGAAAATGTTACCTCTAGAGTGTTAAAAAGGTTTTTCTATATTTGGGCTCTATGACCTAGTTTTTGACTCCAAATAACCCATATCCAAACTTGAGCTACAAATTATCAAAACAACCTTTCTAACAAATTTCCAGGACATTTGGACTGAAAATGTAGCCTCTAGAGTGTTTACAAAGTTTTTCGATATTTGGGCTCTGTGACCTAGATGTTTCGACTCCAGATGACCCATATTCAAAGTTGACCTAGAAACCATAGAATTAAGCTTTCTGACAAATTTCCAGGTTATCTGGAATTAAAATGTTACCTCTAGAGTGTTAACAAGGTTTTTCCATATTTGGGCTCTGTGACCTAGTTTTTGACCCCAGATGACCCATACTCCAACTTGAGCTAGAAATCATCAAGAAAACCTGTCTGACAAATTTCCAGGATATTTCGACAGAAAATGTTACCTCTCGAGTGTTAAAAAGTTTTTTACATATCTGGACCATGTGACCTAGTTTTTGATCCCAGATGACCCATATCCAAACCTGAGCTAGAAATCATTGAAACAATCTTTTTGACAAATTACAAGGACATTTGGACAAAAAATGTAACCTCTAGAGCATTAACAAGGTTTTTCTACTTTCGGGCTCTGTGACCTAGTTTTTAACCCCAGAAAACCTATATTCAAAACTGAGCTAGAAATCATTGATAGAACCTTTCTGACAAATTTCCAAGTTATTTGGACTGAAAATGCTACCTTTAGAATGTTAACAAGGTTTTTCCATATTTGGACTCTGTGACCTAGTTTGTGACCCCAGATGACCCATATTCGAACTTGATCTAGAAATCCTCAAGGGAACTTTTCTGACAAATTTCCAGATTATCTGGGCTGAAAATGTAACCTCTAGAGTGTTAACAAGATTTTTCTATTTTGGGATCTGTGACCTAGTTTTTGAACCCAGATGACCCATATTTGAACTTGTGCTAGAAATCTTTGAAGCAACCTTTCTGAGAAATTTCCAGATTATTTGGGCTGAAAATGTTACCTCTAGAGTGTTAACAAGATTTTTCTATTTTTGGGCTCCGTGACCTACTTTTTGAACCCAGATGACCCATATCTGAACTTGAGCTAGAAATCATCGATAGAACCTTTCTGACAAATTTCCAGTTTATTTGGACTGAAAAAGTAGCCTCTAGAGTGTTAACAAGGTTTTTCTATATTTGGGCTCTGTGACCTAGTTTTTCAACCCTGATAACCCATGTTCAAACTCGTCCGAGATATCAATGAGACAAACATCCTGACCAAGTTTCATGACAATTGAGGCAAAACTGTGACCACTAGAGTGTTAACAAACTAATTGTGGATGGACGGACGGACGACGGACAAAAGGTGATCAGAAAAGCTCACTCTGTCACTATGTGACAGGTGACCTAAAAATAGAAACTGATTCGCCTTCACAAACTTGAAAGCTAGGCAATGACTGGCTGATTGTAAGGTCACAAAGTTATGGCCAGTTTTAGCAAAATTCAATAATCTGACCTTGACTGTTAAGGTCATTTAAAGGTCAAGGTCATACTTGAACAAGAGCTATCACTAAATGTGATTAATTCCCCCAAAACACCGCTACAGAACAGAAGAAGTTATCAATTTAGTTACCGAATACTTTGTATAAAAAATTGAAAAAGAGTTATGGTTGTGGGCAATTAAAGTTGTGGTTCTTGTACATTGCATTTCCTCTCATTGCACTTGACCATTGTACAAAGTTGCATTGAATTCCAAAAAATAGTTTTCAAGTTATTCTCCAGACAAAGAAAACCAACAAAGGGTAATAACTCTGCAAACGCTGAAGACAGAGTTATAGCTCTTGTACATTGCACATCCACTCAATGTGCTTGACCATTGTATGAAGTTGCACTGAATTCCAACCACAAATTATATTCTGGAAAAGGAAATCCAAGGAAGGGCAATAACTCTGCAAATAGTGAAGATGGAGTTACAGCTCTTATACAATGCACTTTCTTTGATTGTGCTTGATCATTGTATGAAGTTGCATTGAATTCAAACCAGTAGTTTTCAAGTTATCCTCCATACAAAGGAAAACCAACAAAGGGCAATAACTCTGCAAATAGTGAACACGGAGTTATGTTTCTTGGACACTGCGCTTCCTCTCATTGTGCTTGACCATTGTATGATGTTGCACTGAATTCAAACCAGTAGTTTTCAAGTTATCCTCCATACAAAGGAAAACCAACAAAGGGCAATAACTCTGCAAATAGTGAACAAGGAGTTATGTTTCTTGGACACTGCGCTTCCTCTCATTGTGCTTGGCCATTGTATGAAGTTGCACTGAATTCCAACCAGTAGTTTTCAAGCTATGCTCCGAATAAAGAAAACCAATAAAGGGCAATAAGTCTGCAAATAGAGAATTTGGAGTTATGATTCTTGAACACTGCACTTTCTCTCATTGTGCTTGACCATTGTATGATTTTGCATTAAACTGAAACCAGTAGTTTTCAAGTTTTGCTCCATACAAAGGAAAACCAACAATGGGCAATAACTCTGCAAATAGAGAAGATGGAGTTATGTTTCTTGTTTCTTGGACACTGCACTTTCTCTCATTGTGCTTGACCATTGTATGAAGTTGCATTGAATTCCAACCAGTAGTTTTCAAGTTATCCCCCATACAAAGGAAAACCAACAAAGGGCAATAACTCTGCAAATAGTGAACATGGAGTTATGATTCTTGGACACTGCGCTTCCTCTCATTGTGCTTGGCCACTGTATGAAGTTGCACTGAATTTCAACCAGTAGTTTTCAAGCTATGCTCCGAATAAAGAAAACCAATAATGGGCAATAAGTCTGCAAATAGAGAATTTGGAGTTATGATTCTTGAACACTGCACTTTCTCTCATTGTGCTTGACCATTGTATGATTTTGCATTGAATTGAAACCAGTAGTTTTCAAGTTTTGCTCCATACAAAGGAAAACCAACAAAGGGCAATAACTCTGCAAATAGTGAGCAAGGAGTTATGATTCTTGAACAATGCACTTCCTCTCATTGTGCTTGATCATTGTTTGTAGTTGCACTGAATTCCAACCTGTAGTTTTCAAGTTATGCTCCCAAAAAGGAAAACCAATTAAGGGCAATAACTCTGAAAATAGAGAAGATGAAGTTCTGTTTCTTGGACACTGCACTTCCTCTCATTGTGATTCACCATTGTATGTAGTTGCATTGAATTCCAACCAGTAGTTTTCAAGTTATGCTCCGGACAAAAAAAACCAATTAAGGGCAATAACTCTAAAAATAGTGAAGATCGAGTTATGATTCTTGGACACTGCACTTCCTCTCATTGTGATTGAC
This sequence comes from Cyclina sinensis, assembly GCA_012932295.1. Lineage (NCBI taxonomy): Eukaryota > Metazoa > Mollusca > Bivalvia > Venerida > Veneridae > Cyclina > Cyclina sinensis. The sequence goes on from JAAONU010000002.1 coordinate 20,098,468, forward strand.
CACTGTGTGAAGTTGCAATGAATTCCAACCAGTTGTTTTCAAGTTTTGCTCCATACAAAGGAAAACCAACAAAGGGCAATAACTCTGCAAATAGTGAACACGGAGTTATGATTCTTGGACACTGCACTTCCTCTCATTGTGCTTGACCATTGTATGAAGTTGCACTAAATTTCAACCAGTAGTTTTCAAGTTATGCTCCGGACAAGGAAAACCAATAAAGGGCAATTACTCTGAAATAGAAAAGATGGAGTTATGATTCTTGGACAATGCACTTCCTCTCATTGTGCTTGACCATTGTATGAAGTTGCATTGAATTCTAAACATATGTTTTCAAGTTTTGCTCCGGACAAGGAAAACAAATAAAGGGCAATAACTCTGAAAATAGTGAAGATTGAGTTATGATTCTTGGACACTGCACATCCTCTCATTGTGCTTGACCATTGTATGAAGTTGCATTGAATTCCAACCAGTAGTTTCAAGTTATGCTCCGGACAAGGTAAACCCCGACCGACCGCCGACCCGACCGACCAAACAACCACCGGGTGACTCCTATATACCCCCAAACTTCATTTTGGGGGTATAAAGAATGAAAATGTTGGATTTGTCATAAGTGTTGTTTCATCCAAGTATGAAAGAAATCCATAAATAAATAACAAAGTTATGACAATTAAGTAAAATTCAATCATTTGACCATAAAGGTCAAGGTCATTTTAAGGTCAAGGTCATACCAGAATTATTCAACATGTTGGATTTGTCATAAGTGTTGTTTTTTCTAAGTATGAATGAAATCCAATCACAAATAACAAAGTTAGGCCAACTTTAATAAAATTCAATAATTTGACCATGAAGGTCGTTTCAGACAAGATTTTCAAAGTTTTCTCTATCTAAGCCTATGTAAAATCAATTGACCTCCGGGTCAGAGCTAAATTTTACTCTAGGGGTATGATTTGAACAAATCTGGTAGAGGTCTAAGACACAATGCTACATACCAAATCTTAAGGCTCAGGGCCTTGACATTTCAGACAAGAAGATTTTCAAAGTTTTTCCTATATAAGCCTATGTAAAATTAACTGACTGGAGTGGGGCCAAATTTGACCTCAGAGGTATAATTTGAACACACTTGGTAGAGGTCCACTAGACAATGCTACACACCAAATCTTAAGGCTCATGGCCGTTTCAGACAAGAAGATTTTAAATGTTTTCCCTATATAAGCATATGCAAAATCAATTGACCTCAGGGGCAGGGCAAAATTTGACTCTAGGGGTATGATTTGAACAAATCTGGTAGAGGTCTAATAGATAATGCTACATACCAAATCTTAAGGCTCAGGGCCTTGTCATTTCAGACAAGAAGATTTTCAAAGTTTTCCCTATATAAGCCTATCATAAATCAATTGACCCACAGGGTGGGGCCATATTTGACCCCAGAGGTATAATTTGAACAATCTTGGTAGAGGTCCACTAGACAATGCTACACACCAAACTTTAAGGCTCAGCCTCTTGTGGTTTCAGACAAGAAGATTTTCAAAGTTTTCCCTATATAAGCCTATTTATAATCAATTGACCCCAAGGGCAGGGTCAAATTTAACCCCCGGGGTAAAATTTGAACAAACTTGGAAGTGGTCCACTAGACAATGCTACATATAAAATCTTATGGCTCAGGGCCTTGTGGTTTCAGACAAGAAAATTTTCAGAGTTTTCCCTATATTAGCCCATCATAAATCAATGGACCCCTGGGCGGGGCCAGAATGGATCCCATGGGTGTAATTTGAACAAACTTCAAGTCAAATTGTTGACGACGCACGACGCATGCTAACAGACGCCGAACAATCAATGATCCCAATAGCTCACCCTTGAGCACTTTGTGCTAAGGTGAGCTAAAAACAAAAACATTATGGCCTAGGCCTTGACATAATGAACAAGAGCCACCACAAGCAGGGGCCATGAATCAAATCCATAAATAAACAAGAATTTGTAAAAGAGTTAGCACGGATGTGCAGGCTGATCTGGATCTGCACTGGTCGCATATGAGATTTAACACTTAACCATGTGGTAAAGGGTTAAATGTTGTGGGCTTCTCTTTTTACTTTCTCTTCCAATGCTTGGATCAGAAAACTTTAAAAATACTGTTCCTTTTAATGGCTTTTGTTCATCAATGCTTATGAATTCAACTTTTCCAACAACACCATTTACTAGACGGTCAGGAAGATCAATATTCTTTGTGATCATGACAGTAGCTCCAACAGCTATAGTTAGAGTAGATGTTAATACCCTGTTGAGTATATCTGACTGGTGGTTATTTGTACTGAAACAGTGTTTGTATGCTTGTCTCTCTTTGAATCTATTGAATGTATAGTTACTTTTCCAGGTAAATCTTCTATCATTTGATAATTGTATGTTCCTGCTTGATCATTAGTTAAAAACATATTGACTGTGTCGTGTGGAAATGAATCAGTTTGAGAATTAGTAGCTCTTGCAAATTCACAATATCTTCATCAGTGAAGTCACCTGTCCTTACATGAGAAGGTATGACTGCAAATTCTGAATACTGGTGTGTCTCCAACAGGGTTCAGTTGTAGCAAGTCACCCACAGCTAAGATCGCCACAACAGCAAAAGGAGTGTTCTCATTATTGTGAACATTTGTGCCAAGTACTTTCAAAATCCCTTGATGGATGAGAAAGTTATGGACCAGACACAACATATAAACTCCAACAGACAATGTTGAGATTTATTTATCAAGTGTGACCTTGACCTTGGAGGTAGGGGTATGGATGTCACACATGACACATTGTCTTATTATAACAAACATTTGTGTCAAACTATTTCAAATTCTGTTGATGAATGGCTTAGTTATGAATCGGACATGACATTGTGATGGACGGACAGACGGACAGATGGACGGACAGACAGAGCCCATTTATATATCCCCCTTTTTGGACCAGACACAAAATATACCCTATAACAGACCATGTTAAGCTTTGACCTTTAAGAGTGACCCTGACCTTGGAGGTAGGCGTCCGAGTGCTGTCCATGACACGTCGCCTCATTATTGTAACTGTTGTGCCAAGTATTTTCAAAATCCCTTGATGGATGAAAAAGTTATGGACTGGACATGGCATATACACTCCAACAGACAATGTTGACCTTTAATTATCAAGTGTGACCTTGACCTTGGAGGTAGGGGTATGGATGTCACACATGACACACTGTCTTATTATAACAAACATTTGTGCCAAACTATTTCAAATTCTGTTGATGAATGGCTTAGTTATGGACCGGACACGAAAGTGTGATGGACAGATGGATGGACGGAGCCCATTTCTATATCGCTCTTTTTTCTTTGAAAAGGTGGGGGACAACAACAGTTACGACAATTTAAGCAAAACTCAATCATTTGACCTAGACTGTCAAGGTCATTTTAGGTTCAAGGTAATACCTGAATTATTCAACATGTCAGTTTTGTCAAAAGTGTTGTTTTGTCAAATCCAACCATAAATAACAATGTTATGGCCAATTTAAGCAAAATTCAATAATTTGATCTTGCCTTTCAAGGTCATTTTTTAGGTCAAGATCATACTTGAAAGAATCAAAATGTCAGATTTGTCATGAGTATTGTTTTGCCCAAGTATGATTAAAATCCAACCAAAAATAACAAAGCTATGGCCAGTTTTAGCAATGTTCAATATATATGAATCAAATCCAACCACAAATAACAAAGTTATGACAAAATTACAATGATTTGACCTTGACAGTCATGGTCATTTTAAGGTTAAGGTCACACTTGAATAATCTAACATGTCGACTTTGTCATATGTGCTGTTTTGTCCAAGTCTGATTCAAATCCAACCATAAATAACAAAGTTATTGCCAGTTTTAGCAATATTCAATCATTTGACCTTAACTGTCAAGGACATTTAAAGGTCAAGGTCAAACCTGAAATAATCATTATGTCGTATTTCTAATAAGTATTGTTTTGTTCAAGTATGAATGAAAGCCATAAATAAATGACAAAGTAAATGACAATTTAAGCAAAATTCAATCATCTGACCTTGACAGTCAAGGTCATTTTTAGGTCATGGTCATATTTATTCAACATGTCGGTTTTGTCATAAGTGTTGTTTTGTTCAAGTATGAATCAAATCCAACAACAAATAACAAAGTTGAGGCGAATTTTAGCAAAATTCAATAATCTGACCTTGAGGGTGAAGGTCATTTATGAGTCATGGTCAAGTTCAGTCTGGTCCACTTGAAGATCTTTACAAAAGGGTTGTAAAATTCAATAATTTGACCTTGAAGGTGAAGGTCATTTATGAGTCAAGGTCAAGTTTAGTCTGGTCTTCTTGAAGGTCTTGTCCAAAGGGTTGTTGTGTCCAAGTATAAAGACAATCCATAAAGGAATAAACAAGAGGGCCATGATGGCCCTGGATAGCTCACCTGAATACTTTGGCTGTAGGTTTGCTGTTAAGCAGTATTTCATTTTTTAATTGAAACTAGAGCTATCACTAAATGTGATTAATACCCCCAAAACACCACTACAGAACAGAGGAAGTTATCAATTTAATTACAGAAAACTTTGTAAAAAAATTGAAAAAGAGTTATGGTTGTGGTTCTTGTACATTGCATTTCCTCTCATTGCACGTGACCATTGTATGAAGTTGCAATGAATTCCAAAAAAATAATTTTAAAGTTATTCTCCAGAAAAAGAAAACTAACAAAGGGCAATAACTGTGCAAACAGTGAAGACAGAGTTATAGCTCTTGTACATTGCACATCCACTCAATGTGCTTGACCATTGTATGAAGTTGCATTGAATTCCAACCACGAGTTTCCAAATTATATTCTGGAATAGGAAATCCAAGGAAGGGCAATAATTCTGCAAATAGTGAAGATGGAGTTACAGCTCTTATACAATGCATTTTGTCTCATTGTGCTTGATCACTGTATAAAGTTGCACTGAATTCCAACCTGTAGTTTTCAAGTTATGCTCCAAATAAAGAAAACAAACTAAGGGTGATAACTCTGCAAATAGAGAAGATGGCGTTATGATTCTTGGACACTGCACTTCCTCTCATTGTGCTTGACCATTGTATGACATTGCACTGAATTCCAACCAATTGTTTTCAAGTTATCCTCCAAAAAGAGGAAAACCAACAAAAGGCAATAACTCTGCAAATAGTGAAGATGGAGTTATGATTTTTGGACACTGTGCTTCCTCTCATTGTGCTTGGCCATTGTATGAAGTTGCACTGAATTCCAACCAGTAGTTTTCAAGCTATGCTCCGAATAAAGAAAACCAATAAAGGGCAATAACTCTGCAAATAGAGAATTTGGAGTTATGATTCTTGAACAATTCACTTCCTCTCATTGTGCTTGACCATTGTATGAAGTTGCATTGAATTCCAACCAGTAGTTTTCAAATTTTCCTCCCTACAAAGGAAAACCAACAAAGGGCAATAATTCTGAAAATAGTGACGATGGAGTTATGGTTCTTGGACACTGCACTTCCTCTCATTGTGCTTGACCATTGTATGTAGTTGCATTGAATTCCAACCAGTAGTTTTCAAGTTATGCTCTGGACAAAAAAAATTAAAAGGCAATAACTCTAAAAATAGGGAAGATGGAGTTATGAATCTTGGACACTGCACTTCCTAACATTGTTATTGACCACTGTGTGGGGTTCCAATGAATTCCAACCAGTAGTTTTCAAATTTTCCTCCCTACAAAGGAAAACAAACAAAGGGCAATAATTCTGAAAATAGTGAAGATGGAGTTATGGTTCTTGGACACTGCACTTCCTCTCATTGTGCTTGATAATTGTATGTTGTTGCAATGAATTCCAACCAGTAGTTTTCAAGTTATGCTCTGGACAAAAAAAATTAAAAGGCAATAACTCTAAAAATAGTGAAGATGGAGTTATGAATCTTGGACACTGCACTTCCTCACATTGTGATTGACCACTGTGTGAGGTTGCAAAGAATTGAAACCAGTAGTTTTCAAGTTTTGCTCCATAAAAAAGAAAACCAACAAAGGGCAATAACTCTGCAAATAGTGAAGACGGAGTTATGATTCTTGGACACTGCACTTTCTCTCATTGTGCTTGACCATTGTATGAAGTTGCACTGAATTCCAACCAGTAGTTTTCTAGTTATGCTCCAGACAAGGAAAACCAATAAAGGGCAATAACTCTGAAAATAGTGAAGATGGAGTTATGATTCTTGAACACTGCACTTCCTCTCATTGTGCTTGACCATTGTATGATGTTGCACTGAATTCAAACCAGTAGTTTTCAAATTTTGTTCCCTAAAAGGAAAACCAACCAAGGGCAATAACTCTGAAAATAGTGAAGATGGAGTTATGTTTCTTGGACACTGCACTTCCTCTCATTGTGCTTGACCATTTTATGTAGTTGCACTGAATTACAACCAGTAGTTTTCAAGTTATGCTCTGGACAAAAAAAAATTTTAAGGGCAATAACTCTAAAAATAGTGAAGATGGAGTTATGATTCTTGGACATTGCCCTTCCTCTCATTGTGATTGACCACAGTGTATAGTTGCAATGAATTCCAACCAGTAGTATTCAAGTTTTGCTCCATACAAATAAAAACCAACAAAGGGCAATAACTCTTAAAATAGTGAAGACGGAGTTATGATTCTTGGACACTGCACTTCCTCTCATTGTGCTTGACCATTGTATGAAGTTGCATTGAATTCCAACCAGTAGTTTTCAAGTTATGCTCCGGACAAGGTACACCCCGACCGACCGCCCAACCAACCGACCACCGGGTGACTCTTATATACCCCCCAAACCTTGTTTTGGGGGTATAAATATATAAGTGCCTACAAACCAAAAATGTAAAATACCAGTCAATAAATAAAGGCTCTATCACAGAAAGTAGAAATATCTATTATAAGCTATGGTGACCTTGACCCAGTGACCTCAAACACTACCCATGGGTAGAGGTCCAGGCAAGGAATCTTTATACTGAATATCAAAGATAATGGTCTATAAATGAAGGCTCTATGAGGTACAGTAGATAAATCTATTTTTAGCCTCCATGACCTTTAACCTAATCTAATAATTTGAAAAAGCTTGATAAAGCTTGCTTCATGCCAAATTTTAAAATTCTAGGCCTTGTGGCTTTAGACAAGAAGATTATTAAAGATTTCCTTTTTTACATATTAAGGGCCCCCGGGGCAGGGCAAATTTTGACCCCAGGGCCAACATTTAAACAATATTGTTAAAGGTTCTTTACACAATACTCAACACCAAATATCTAAAGTCTAGACCTATTTGTTTTGGAGAAAAATTATTTTTCATGTTTTTCCTATATAAATCTATGTAAACCAAGGGATCCCTGGGGCGTGGCCAATTTTGATCCAGGGAACATAATTTGAACAACCATGGTAGACATCCACTAGACAATGCTACATAACAAATATCTAAGCTGTATGCACTGAGGTTTCCAGTAAGAAGATTTTTAAAGATTGCCTTTTTTACATATTAAGGGCCCCTGGGGTGGGGCCAATTTTGACCCTGGGGCCAACATATAAACCATACTGGTAAAGGTTCTCACAATACTCCACACCATATATCTAAGGTCTAGTCCTATTAGTTTCGGAGAAAAATGATTTTTCATGTTTTCCTATACAACTTTATGTAAACCAAGAGAACCCTGGGGCACGGCCAATTTCACCCAGGGGACATAATTTGAATAAACTTGGTAGACATCCACTAGACAATGCTACATACCAAATATCTAAGCTGTAGGCATTGTGGTTTCTGAGAAGAAGATTTTTAAAGATTTCCTATATAAGTCTATGTAAAATGAAGTGACCCCTGGGGCGGGGCCAATTCTGACCCCAGGGAAATAATTTGAACAATTTTTGTAGAGTTCAATAAGAGTGTGCTAAATGCAAAACATCTAAGCTCTAGGCCTTGTGGTTTCAGACAAGAAGATTTTTAAAGTTTTTCCTTTAGGTTGCAATGGCAACCAGAGTTCTGCATGGAATTGATTTCTTTGAACAACTTTAGAAGAGCTTCATGCAAGGAACATCCATGGCAAGTTTCATCAACTTTGGCCCAGTGGTTTAGGAGGAGATGTTGTTTAAAGCAAAAGTTGACGACGCACTAACGCATGACGGAGACAGGGCAATCCTAAAAGCTCACCATGAGCACAAAGTGCTCAGGTGAGCTAAAAAATTATGCTCAATGTTAAAGTTTTCAAATGGCAATGGCAAAGACACCATGACTATAGCAATTACTCGACTTTTTCTTTGAAAAAAAGTTGAGCTAAAAATCAATTTTCCTGCTCCTTGACTATCAACACATTATTACTGTCTTCTCTACATAGAACAGTCAAATGGCTGACATCAAAATTATAATATCATCATTTTAAAGAAATTTGAAAAAGAACAGGAAACAGTAAAAGTCTCACCTCAACTGTTTTCTGTTGACTTATACCTAAACTCTGCATAAGTCGCAGTATTTGTTCATTATATTCCCCAACCTTGGGCCCATATCCAACCACTGGACAAGGCGGAACAACCTTTGGTGCCCCACCCTCCATCTGCATCCAGGTATGGTTCATGATCTGCTCTATGGTGTAACGTTTCCATGGCTCAAGCACCAACATTCTTCTGATTAAGTTTTCACATTCTGTGAACATGAACATAAAATATTATTTTTATAGTAATGTCAAACTTTGATTACTCAGAAGTCTGTAGGGGGTATAAAAGCTTTATAAATTATCTACCAATTGCATGAGTTATCAAAGACCTCAAGTCTTGCTCACAGTACTGCAGTCATAATTATTCAAGGAAATTCATTTCTCTTATACATACAAGTTGTTAATTTTTCATTTGTTCATTATCTACAGTGATGATGAACATCCTTCTTTAATTTCCTATTACCCAGTGAACTGCTAAAATATAACACATTCAATGTTTTCAAGACATATCAGAAACATCATCTGTAATTCTTGTTCTAATATGCCAATTTTTAAAATGGAAGACATGAAGAAAAAAAAAAAATTCAATTAAATAATTACACAAAAAGCGCCGCAATGCAACGAAAACCAGGTTTTCAACGACCAAGTATTGATGTGACAGGAATTAGGAAGAAATATGGCAGTGAAGTAAAAATGGTGCTGTTATTTTGGTACCAACACAGAAAGTTGGTTTCAATAGTTCAAAATAAAAATAAATCAGATACCTGAGTAGCAATGCCAGGCTGTATTTTCATGTAAGCTACACACATAGGTCTAAGCAAACTCAAGTTATTATGCGGAAACTGAATTTCTATTTTTAGCAACAATGACATTTACCCTGATCACAGACATCTGGGTAGCAATCCCGAGTAGCGTCTTGAAATAAGCTACCCACACACCCAATTTGCTGTCAAGAGGTCACAGCTAACTCAAGTTATTATGTGGAAACTGAATTTCTATTTTTAGCAACAGTGACCTTGACCTTGATCACAGACACCTGGGTAGCAATGCCAAGCTGCCCCTTGATATAAGCTACCCATACACAAAGTTTGGGGTCAATAGGTCAAAGCAAACTCAAGTTAATAATGGGGAAACTGAATTTCTATTTTTAGCAACAGTGACCTTGACCTTGATCACAGACACCTGGGTAGCAATCCCAAGCTGCCTCTTGATATAAGCTACTCATATACCAAGTTTGGCGTCAATAGGCCAAAGCAAACTCAAGAATTTGAGCGGAAGCTGAATTTCTATTTTTAGCAACAGTGACCTTGACCTTGATCACAGACACCTGGGTAGCAATGCCAAGCTGCTCATTGATATAAGCTACCCATACACCAAGTTTGGCATCAATAGACCAAAGCAAACTAAAGTTAATGAGCAGAAACTGAATTTCTATTTTTAGAAACACTGACCTTGACCTTGATCACAGACAACTGGGTAGCAATGCCAAGCTGCCCCTTGATATAAGCTACCCATACACCAAGTTTGGGGTCAATCGGTCAAAGCAAACTCAAGTTATTGAGCGGAAACTGAATTTCTATTTTTAGCAACAGTGACCTTGACCTTGATCACAGACATCTGGGTAGCAATGCCAAGCTGCCCCTTGATATAAGCTACCCACACACCAAGATTGGGGTCAATAGGTCAAAGCAATCTCAAGTTATTGAGCGGAAACTGAATTTCTATTTTTAGCAACAGTGACCTTGACCTTGATCACAGACACCTAGGTAGCAATCCCAAGCTGCCTCTTGATATAAGCTACCCATATACCAAGTTTGGGGTCAATAGGTCAAAGCAAACTCAAGTTATTGAGGGGAAACTGAATTTCTATTTTTTTAGCAACAGTGACCTTGACCTTGATCACAGACACCTGGGTAGCAATCCCAAGCTGCCTCTTGATATAAGCTACTCACAGACCAATTTGGGGTCAATAGGTCAGCAAACTCAAGTTATTGAGTGGAAACTGAATTTCTATTTTTAGCAACAGTGACTTTGACCTTGATCACAGACACCTGGGTAGCAATCCCAAGCTGCCTCTTGATATAAGCTACTCATACACCAAGTTTGGCGTCAATAGGCTAAAGCAAACTCAAGTATTTGAGCGGAAGCTGAATTTCTATTTTTAGCAACAGTGACCTTGACCTTGATCACAGACACCTGGGTAGCAATGCCAAGCTGCCCCTTGATATAAGCTACCCATACACCAAGTTTGGCATCAATAGACCAAAGCAAACTAAAGTTATTGAGCAGAAACTGAATTTCTTTTTTTAGCAACAGTGACCTTGACCTTGATCACAGACACCTGGGTAGCAATGCCAAGCTGCCCCTTGATATAAGCTACCCATACACCAAGTTTGGGGTCAATAGGTCAAAGCAAACTCAAGTTATTGAGTGGAAACTGAATTTCTATTTTTAGCAACAGTGACCTTGACCTTGATCACAGTCATCTGGGTAGCAATCCCAAGCTGCCTCTTGATATAAGCTACCCATATACCAAGTTTGAGGTCAATAGGTCAAAGCAAACTCAAGTTATTGAGTGAAAACTGAATTTCTATTTTTAGCAACAGTGACCTTGACCTTGATCACAGACATCTGGGTAGCAATCCCAAGCTGCCTCTTGATATAAGCTACCCATATACCAAGTTTGGCGTCAATAGGCCAAAGTAAACTTAAGTTATTGAGCGGTAACCAAAAGTTGACGCCAGCCCACCTGCCCGCCCGCCGACTTCAGCATTACAATAACCAGTTTTCGTTGAAAACCTGGTTAATAACCAAAATATTTAATGCTATCCAAGGACAATGCCACATACAAAATATCTAAGCTGAAGGGCGTATGGTTTCAGACAAGAAGAATTTTTATGTCTTCCTTATGTAAGCCTACATAAAATCAGGGCAGGGCAATTAATGACCCCAGAGGCATTATTTAATATTAGTAGAGGGCTGCAAAATGATACTCCATGCATACCTTAGGCCTAACCTTACGGTTTCTCACAAGAACATTTACAAAAATTAAATATTTTACACAAACAGGAGACCCAAGACTGGGCCTGGAAAATAAATTAAACAAACTTGGTAGAGTCCACCAGACAATGAAACATACAAAATGCAATGTATCTTAGCTCTAGGTAATACAGTTTTAGACAAGAAGATTTTTCAAGTCTTCCCTATATAAACCTATGTAAAAACAAGTGACCCCAGGGCAGGGCAATAAATGACTACAGGAGCATTATATGAACAAGGGCCATCCTCAACTTTTTCTTATTTCCAAAGGCAAACACATCAGAGGAAGCATATTGTGGTGAAGGGTTTTCAAAGGCAACATTTAGGATTATTATTATCAAATCCATCCATTAATGAAAAAAGTTATGGCCAATTTTAGCAATATGCAGTCAAATAAAGGTTAAGGTCAAGTTCCGTTTAATCTTTTGTAGGTATTGTCAAAAGGGTAATAATATCCAAGTATGAGGACAATACATCCATTTAAATCAAAGATAGAGCCACCTTTAGCACCATCAGTCATTTAAAGGTCAAGGTCATACAAATTATTTAATATGTCAGTTTTGTTCTCAGCCTTGTTCTGTCCCCTTATCAATCAAAACCATTGCTTTATAACAAAGTTAAACAAATTTGAGCAAATTTCTATACATTAACCTTCACAGTCAAGGTCATTTTAAGGTCGAGGTCAAAACTGAATTATTCAACATGTTGGTTTTGTCATAAGTGTTGTTTTGTCCACGAATGAATCAAATCCAACAATTACTTACAAAGTTATGGCCAATTTCAGCAAAACTGAATAATTTGAACTTGAAGGTAAAGGTCATTTATGAGTCAAAGTCAAGTTCGGTCTGGTCTACTTAAAGGTCTTTTCCAAAGAGATGTTGTGTCCAAGTATGAAGACAATCCAACTACTAATTACAAAGTTATGGCCAATTTAAGCAAAATTCAATAATTTAACCTTGAAGGTGAAGGTCATTTATGAGTAAAGGTCAAGTTCAGTCTGGTCCACATGAAGGTCTTGTCCTAAGTGTTGTTTTGTCTGTGTATTTATCAAATCGGTAAATCAATGACAAGGTTATGATAATTTAAGCAAAATTAAATCATCTGACCTTGACAGTCAAGGTCATTTTAAGGTGAAAGCCAAACCTGAATTATTCAACATGTCGGCTTTGTCATAAGTGTTGTTTTGTTTAAGTATGAAACATATCCATAAAAAGATAACAAAGTTACGACAATTTTAACATAATACATTAACTTGACTTTCATGGTCAAGGTCATTTTCAGGTCAAATTCAAACTTGAATAAAGAAATATGTCAGTTTTGTCATAAGTGTTGTTTTGACCAAGCATGAATCAAACCCATAAATAAATGACAAAGTTATGATAATTCATTTTCAGGTCATATTCAATCTTAAATAATTCAATGTGTCAACTTTGTCTAAGTGCTTTTTTGTCCAAGTTTGAATCAAACCCATGATTAATGACAAAGTTATGACAATTTAAGCAAAATTCAATAATTTGACTTTGAAGGTGAAGGTCATTAATGAGTTAAGGTCAAGTTTAGACTGGTCTACTTGAAGGTCTTGTCCAAAGGGTTGTTGTGTCAAAGTACGAAGACAATCCATAAAAGAATAAAAAAAATATGATCAATGTTAAAAAGTTTTCGGATGGGAACGACAACAGCAAAGACACCATGACTGTAGCAATAACTCAATTTTTTTCTTCAAAAAAAAGTCTAAGGAACAATCTTGGCAGAGGACCTCTAGATGATGCTCTATTCAAAATATCTTAGCCCATGGCCTTGTGGTTTCAAACAAAAAGATTTCTAAGATTTTAAAATGTACATTAAAATATATACAAAATACTGTTGATAAATGTAAGGCACACTTTATTTCTTATTATCACTTGTCTGTTTATCAGGTATTGCGGCGAGATCTACTGTGAGCCTTACGCCGTAAGCGACCATCGCTCTAACTGTACAGGGTGTTGCTGCACCGAGCCATTATGCCGCTTCTACTCAGCTGGAGATTAGTCTCCTGGACTTCCAGGTTGTAGAATATGACCCCTATTCATCCAATATGGCTCTGATGGACACATATTTTCAATAAGTTTTACCTTTGAATAGTACTCAGCGTTCACAGTGGTGTTTAAGGGTACTGCATGCTGTAATATCATCCCTGCCCTGTCCATGAAGATATACATCTGTTTTCTGATGGTCTTCACCCGTCGCGCCTTTTTTGGAGGTGGAGAGCCATCTGTCTTCCATTGCCGAGATTGTTCCTTGGTTTCGGGGTCAAACAGGAATATCCAGATCTCTTTGTTAGTAATAATATGGTCCAGATAATCGTCTCCATCCTTGCAATACTGTGTGAGAAACTTTCTCGAGGCAGCCACTCTCATTTCCTTATGCTCTGGTGTAAGAAGTGTAGGGACCCATCGCCAACTAAGTTTCTTCATGTTTAGATTGTGATTGTGATTGTTTAATATGTGATAAACTGTTCCACTACTCATTCTGGTGATGTTACACAAATCTCAAATAGTATACTGCCGATCTCTTTCAATGATGTCCTTGACGGTCCTAAAAGACAATCACAGTCAAGGTTGATTTTCTTCCCTGACCCTTGTCATCTTCATCTCTCCAGGCCATCGCTAAAACGCTTGTGTTGCTTGAAAATTAATGCCTGGCAAACAGGAGGCATAACTTTAGCAGTTTCTAGCATTTTTCACATCTGTGTGGGCATCTTCCTGAGATTCACACAAAACTTAATAACAGAGTGATGATCAGCATAATCCGTTGACATCATTTTTTCCCCCCCGATTTCTATAAGCAACGGTTGTTAGTTTTTTGCGATTTAACAACAATGGTAACAGTATGATGTCATACTTTGCAGTGTACATTGACATGCCATCATTCTATTTTTGCATAATAAACGCAGAAGATATAAATGACAGAAGCTTATACGAACATAACAAAAATTGGACTGCCCCACCTAACAGATACTTGGTTACTATGACAACATGAAAAATGAGTGTATATTGTTCGCAAATAGAAAACAATAAAATTACTCAATTCAAAAACGTTGAAAGATATGGAATGTAAAGTTAAGTCACAATATCCCTATAAATAAAAAAAATATGGCAAAAGTCTACGTAATTCTGTAACACCCCTGTATATGCCCAGCTAGTGCCTTATCCCTAGTTTTGAGGAGCTGGGACCATGTGTTCTATAGTTATTGATCAGAAACCATTTTGCTATTCAAGGACACTGTGACCATGGCCTTTGACCTGGTGACCTGAAAAACTAGAAGGGGTTTTTGACACAAAAACATATGTCTCCCCACTATGTACTCTAAAGATGGAACAGCAGCATGTTTTTTGGTATGCAGGGTGAAAGTCAAAACGTAAGTTGCAGTTGGTTTTAACAGATTTAATAGATGAAGGTGAAGCTGAAAAGTGATGTGGAAATCATGTTTTTACAATCAGAAAGTAAAGATATTGGTTACCTAGTGACAACTTGTGTTTGAACATCAGAAGTAGTTTAAGCTATCAAACAAAGATGGAATTTTATCTATCAGTTGTTCATAGAGGCTCTGTGTTGTTGTTGATCTGAATGTTTGCATGATAGCTGTAATAAGTTGGCACCGTTCCAGATTGTACTACTGCAAGGTTTTTCACAAATATGTGATCAATCAGCATTTGTTGAATTGTAGTGGGGGTTGTTATAAGCTGATTGAAGTCAGTCATGGTTTGTTCGAGCTCATTAACTGACACTGGTGCATTAAAGTCACCAAGAACAATTGTTTGTGAAGTTGGTAAATTGTAAAGAATCAAACTGAGCTGTTCACAGAAATAATGCATGTGAAGTTGTGGAGGTTTATAAACATTCAATAGTGATAAAGACAGAGATGTTATATCAACACATTCAATATCTGCAATAGAAGTATCAGTGCGCATAAAGTCAAAGTCTTGGTGGACAAAGATGCCAACACCTCATCTTGGAGTCTGGTTGTTTTGGTGTGTTGGCTTATGAATGAACACAGCTTGGTATTGTGTATTGGGGGGTTAAACTATGTCATCAGCACTTGTCCATGTTTCCTGAAGAGCTACAGTATCAGCCTGGAGGAAAAAGTAATTGTTTTTAATGTCATGAAAATTGGGGAAAAAAGTGAAAGCCGAACAAGTTTTTTCTATTTTTAGCTCTAGTGGCCATTTTGTGCAGTGAAACGGAATGTGCCGGCAATATGCAAAACAAGGGTTGATACTGATTACTCCTGAGAAGTTTCATCGAAATCCCACCAGGAGTTTGACCTGTGAAAGCCGGACAAGGTTTTTATAAATTTAGCTCTGGTTGCCATTTTGTGCAGTGAAGCGGAACGTGCCAGCAACATGCACAACTAGGGTTGGTACTGATCACTCCTGTGAAGTTTCATCGAAATTCCTCAAGCAGTTTGACTGTGAAAGCTAGACAGCTCTGGCGGACATTTTCTGCAGCAAAGCAGAATGTGCTGGCAATACCGTACTGATCTCTCCTTTGAAGTTTCATCGAAATCCCGCCAGCAGTTTGACCTGTAAAAGCCGAACAAGCTTAATGCAGACAGATGGATGGTGAAGGCAAAAACAATCTGTCTCCAAAAAATTTTGGGAGACATAACTAAAGGGCTCATCTGCAAGTCATGAACAACTTATATACAAAGTTTGAGGAACATGGGCCTAAGCATTCTACACTTAATCGAAAACCATTTTGCTTTTCAAGGTCACTGTGACCCTTCACCTTAGACCCAATGACCTGAAAAATGATAGTTGTTATCTACTGATCATGACAAACCTACAAACTAAGTCTGACAAACCTGGGCCCAAGGATTTCCTACATATTCAGCTGAAACTGATTTGCTTTTCAAGGTTATTGTGGCCTTGACCTTTGACCTATTAACCTTAAAACTACAGGAGTTTACTAATTGTCATGACTAACCTACCTATGAAGTTTTGAGGAGCTGGACCCAAGCATTCTATAGTAATTGATCGGACACTATTTTGCCATACAGTCACTATTACGGTACAGAACGTTTTTAACTTTAACCATCCTTGGCTGTCCCCTTAGTTCGACGTTCGACATTTGCCATGTTCGTTAGAGAAACATTTTAAAGAAGTTCAAATGGTTGCATTGTAGAATTTAAAGAATTATTTAGGCCCAAATAGAGGTATTTTGACAGACTGAACACAATGCATATTATCTTGACTGTATTGATACAAAATTTGGTATGATTTTCAGATATGTCCAATATTTGAAATGTATAAAATACTGAACTTTGGATAACAAATTTTCGGATGCATATTATTATGTTTTCAGTTTGACGGGTTTGACTGGAATAGTTGTCAATAAACTCCTGTATGAAGAACAATTTGGGTAGTCTTCGTCATCTTTCTTTCGCCTACAATTGCAGCCACAGTCGAACTCTAAGGACACTAGATGAGTACACAGAAACTTCAAAGGCACATAAACTCCTACCAACCAGAAGATTTGTCTCTGCTTTACACACCAATTATACTCAGTGACAGCAAGGGAAAATATCTCAAGTTTTGTGTGGACAAAAATTCTGAATTTTAGTCAAAGATTCAGTGGTATAAGAAAGGCGGTACAGATTCAAATGCAGCGTTGAACTGGGTTCGAAACAACATTCATACATTGGTCAAAAGGTTCAAAAACATCTGTGTGTATGTTTGGTTTGGTACATGCCACTTAACAGAAAAGAAGGGAAATATATTCTGTTGAAACAGAATTTGGCTGAGGTGCCATCAACTATTCAGAGAAATTTTACTGAAATCAAGAATTATTGTGTCTCAAATAAAGTGAAAGTGGTATTTTTACAAGTATAGTATTATTCCATTTAAGAGTGGAACAAATATAAGGGGCACGAAGATAGCGATTCGTTCTCGGACGATGACAAATGTTTATCATCAGCAATCAATCAGATAAACATTTTCATAGATTCTTTTAATACCGAGCAGGCTACCTACATTCCGAAATTGAATGAAGACTTGCACAGGAGTAGAAAATCGAAAGGAAAGAGAACACGCAACTCTTTGAAACTGAGTTTATTGAATGATAGAATTCATCCAGGAACTGTTTTGGCTAAATCTTGGCTTATGTCTTTGCTTAAGGGTTGGAGAATTTTTTCTAGAAAATTCAAAATTTATATAAAACAGTTAGGTCAAAATGTCAGATGAGCAATTGGTAAGTTCTCAAGATATCTGGTGGTGAAAAGTGTGTACGACAGTTGACTGAAAAAGGTGCTGAATGACAGTTACAGATGGTCCGAGGTAAGTTTAGAAATTTAATAAGTCAGTGGACGTGACTTGCAACAGAATGTTCAGTATTACTGTCAGACTGCAAAAATATCACGAAAAATTAGAGAGCAGAGAAGTAAATTAGAAGCCGGTTTCAATGCTATTTAAAAAATTATGAGTGAGTTCACTCAGTTTGAGGAGTCTGACATTTCTGCAACTGTTAGTAGGTTCGAAGAAATAGAAAGTGATCATGTTCGGTTGATGACGCAAATTTCAGAAACTCTTAGGTCATTACATTCTGAAAAGGGCTCTTGTAGAAGCAAACAAACACATTCATCACGATCATACCAACTGTCTAAGATGTCGAAAATTGAGTATTTGGCAGAGTCTGTCCATTTAAAAACAAAACTTAAATTTCACAATACTGAAAGCCAAATGAAAGCAGATCTTGAAAAGCAATTTAATTTAGTGATTGTTAATGCAAAAGCAGCTGCTATTGACGACTTAGATGAACAATTTCCAAAACTAACACATTCCGAGGTAGAAAGACTTCCCAATACTGACAAGAACACAGATATTCAGGATTACGTAGCTAGTCAAACTGGGAATGTCAAAATGCCTGACCCGAATGCACAAGCCGTAGGAACAGTCCCTAGACTACCCCGAGTTCATGCACATTCATGTCAAAACTGAACCAACAAGTACTGCTCAGACTGGCAATGTTACACATACGCAACCAACACCAATGGCAAATTATACATACACCAAAAATTTGAATCCCACAGTTCCACCTTTCATACTGCCTGTAAGTGTACTCAATATGGGAACAAATCAAACTGCACCCCACACTGTGAAAAATGCACAAGAAAACTGTGTAAATCAAGGTCTTATAGAACTAGCTAAATCACTTGCTGATCAAGTATCCCTAAACCGTCTTACTTCGCCTGAACCCAATGTATTTTATGGGGACCCAATTCAATATTAAACTTGGAAATTGTCCTTTAAGACTCTTATAGATTCCAGAAATATTCCGCCGTGTGAAAGAATTCACTATTTGAAAAGGTACGTTGGTGGCTCTGTCAAAGATGTCATTGAAAACTATTTTATCAGTTTTAAAATCTTACCTCTAGAGTGTTAACAAGTTTTTTCCATATTTGGGCTCTGTGACCTAGTTTTTGATCCAAGATGATCCATATTCGAAAATGAGCTAGAAATCATCAAAACAACTTGTCTGACAAATTTCCAGGATATCTGGACTGAAAATGTAACCTCTGGAGTCTTAAAATGGTTTTTACATTTTTGGGCTCTGTGACCTAGTTTTTGATCCCAGATAACCCATTTCATAAATGAGCTATAGATCACTGAAAAAATCTTTCTGACAAATTTCAAGGCTACTTGAACTGAAACTGTTACCTCTAGAGTGTTAACAAGGTTTTTCCATATTTGGGGTCTGTGACCTTGTTTTTTAACCCAGATGACCAATATTGGTATCTGAGCTAGAAATCATTAAAACAACCTTTCTGACAAATTTCCAGAATATTTGAACAGAAAAGTAGCCTCTAGAAAGTTAACAAGTTTTCTTTCCTAATTTTGGGCTCTGTGACCTAGTTTTTGACCCCAGATGATCAATATTTAAAATAAATTACCTAGAAATCATTAAAACAACTTTTCTGACAGATTTCCAGGTTATTTGGACTGAAAATGTTACCTTTTAGAATGATAACAAGGTTTTTCCATATTTAGGCTATGTGACCTAGTTTTTGAACCAGATGACCCATATTTTAACTTGACCTAGAAATCATCAAAAGAACCTTTCTGACAAATTTCTGGGATATTTTGACTTAAAATGTAACCTCTAGAGTGTTAACAAGTTTTTTCTATTTTTGGGCTCTGTGACCTAGTTTTTGAACCCAGATGACCCAACCAGTACAGCTCTGGAGGACTGTCCAAATTTCGAGAAGTAATTGCAAAAAGCATGACTTCGAGTAAAAGATGATTTTCTCCAGTACAAATGAAGTGACTTTGCGGTGTAGTGGAGTAAAATATCTTTGAGTGACTTCGTGTTTCTGCAAGTAAAATTTGGAGTGACTTCGCGTAGCTACATACTATTTTATGAACAAATGAAAACATTTCAAAAACGTACATTTGTTAGCATCCTTGCTCCCTTAAATTATGCAAAACCATTGCAAATTAGCACATTCTTAAAAATAATTACATGTTGCACATGGTAATTATCAGGGTTATTTTAAGTGAACTGCTTCAACTGTCAAAGAAATTACAACACTCAACAGCGGCTTTCAACTTTTTACAAAGGGCGCCATGTCTTCAAATAAACTCAAAAACACAGAAGCTGACACCTGTGTGAATAACATACCTAAATAAAAACTAAAACACCTTTTTTCAAACTAGTTTGTATACCAATATGTGAGCTCAGGTGTGAAAGTGAAATTTACAGATCTTTTTTCGATGTAAGACAAAGAAACAACCTGTTAATCACACTTCCCTATGACCTATGATCTTTACATGTGATACAACACCATCTTTTTTATTGGTTGTTATTATAAGAGATAACCTTTGACAGCAAGCATGAGTAATTTTCCATAAAATATCCTCACTATTTTACTGCCTTTTCAACATCACATGACCTAAAGCTGAATCCTTTTCTAAAAATAGCAATGCCTGAACTCTTACTTTCAATTCTCATTTTCAGAAAATCTTTAAATAGTAACACCTTGAAAGAAACGTTTGAGTTAGAATTTATGGAGTAGGAATATTTTGATTTTTCTTAACCTTTGATCAAAAGCAGCGGTGTCGAAATGTGTATTTATGTAGATAAGGAACAAGTAGTAGATCATCTAAGATGTCGTATCTGTGTGGGAAAGAGATTTAAGTTCACATAAAGAAATACAATCTTAGAACAATATGCAGGGTCATTGTGTCTTAAGTAGACATTGATTTTCGATGGAAATGAGAGTAAATATTAAAGATTTGATTGGATTTTCTTTAATCAATTTTCATCTGTCCGTAAAAAAAATTATATATTCTTTAAAAATCATGATTTTTAATTTTGACAATGGTGAATATTTGTTTCATCTTTTCTAAATTTTCATAGGGAACTGTCAGATTTTCGATAGTCGTGACAGCACATTTTAAAAAAAATTGTTTCATTTCTCTAACCAGTTAAATTCGCGGAGTGCTGCAATATTACCCCTGCAAAGTGCCACGATTTTACTCCTTACTTGAAGTGGCTTCAGTCACTCTTTTTCACGCGAAGTCACTCTTTTTTAAATGCAAATTACTCTCGCGAAGTGTGGAGTGAAATCCTCCAAATTTTGCGTAATTTAGACAATCCTCCTAAGCTGTACTGTATTCGAACTTAAGCTAGAAATCATAAAAACAACCTTCCTGACAAATTTCTAGACTATTTGGACTGAAAATGTTACCTCTGCTTCTAAAAGAAGATTTTCAAAGTTTTCCCTATATAGGCCTATGTAAAATCAATTGACCCCCAGGGCAGGGCCAAATTTCACAAACTTGGTAGAGGTCCACTAGACAATGCTACATACAAAATCTTAAGGCTCAGGCCCATGTGGTTTTAGACAAGAATTTTCAAAGTTTTCCCTATGCAAAATCAAAAGACACCCGGGGTGGGGCCAAATTTGACCCCAGGGGCATAATTTGAACAAACTTGGTAAGGTCCACTAGACAATGCTACATACCAATTCTTAAGGCTCAGGGCCTTGTGGTTTCAGACAAGAAGATTTTCGAAGTTTTTCCTTAAAAAGTCTATGTAAAATCAATTGACCCCCTGAGCAGGACCAAATTTGACCCCAGGGGTATAATTTGAACAAACTTGATAGAGGTCCACTGGAAAATGCTACACACCAAATCTTAAGGCTCAGGGCCTTGTCGTTTCAGATAAGAAGATTTTCAAAGTTTTTCTTTTGAGTTGCCATAGCAACCAGAGTTCTTGATGGAACTGAATTCATTGAACAACTTTGGTAGAGCTCTATGCAAGGAATATCCCAGGCATGTTTTGTCAATGTTGGCTTAGCGGTTTAGGAAGAGAAGTCGTTCAAGTCAAATTGTTGATGACGCATGACGTATGCCGACGGATGCCGGACATTCAACGATCCTAAAAGCTCACCCTGAGCAGTGCTCAGGTGAGCTAAGAGTGAAATTTAGTTTTAGTACAGTAATATTAAACCTCATCTAGTGACAACAAAAAACCATCCAATAGTAGTGGTGATAGATAGTTACAAGGAGCTATCTTGTCATTATTTGCAGGCTTCCTTTTACATTCAGTTAGTACATTGTCATACTTTAAACAATGTTTCAGAACAATTTTTCATGTTCTTTAATTTGATCTTGACTGTTAAGGCTACTATTTTATATATAAATAACATTTTATACAAACTTATATTTTGATGTCTTATTTGTTTTTTGCTGTATTATTTATTCTCCAATACAAACATTTGAAAAAAATATCCTAGTTTACTAAATGGAAAAGAATTAAAGAATACACACATATTCTGGCGATGTATGAATGTAATAGTTCTAACAGGTCTTTGTGTTCATAAAACATTCTTTAACACTTATTATGTAAAAGGAACAAGGAATTAAATATACAAGTGGTATAGGAAATACAAAGATGTCACAAAAATGCAATGGACAGACAGTACATGTAAGTCCTTCTCCCATTCAGTGTCAGGCAATCAAATTCTTATGAAGAAGCAAGTCCATAACAGAAAGATGCAATGCATTTAAGAATACAAAAAAAGCTAGAATGGGATTCAAATCCCAATCGTAGCGCAGCGAAGGCTTACACTCTAACCCGAGCTAAAGAATCAATTAGTTATTGTGAATCTGCGGCACGAAATACCCAAAAACATGGAAATATACCCAAAACACTTGAAATATACCTCAATACTAATAAAAGACAGGGTTTTTTTTAAAACAAGCATTATTGCTAAGTGGTCTCTACAAGGCAAAGAAAAAAAAGAAATAGACATAGAACAAGAGGGCCATAATGGTCCTAAATCGCTCACCTGAGTCTCACTGCTCATGTTACAAGTATCATTATTGGTTGTTATGGGTGTTCATTGTTCTCAAGTTTGAATAAGTTTGCAATAAGTTTGAAGACTCTGGGTGTAATGGCACTCAAATTTTTTAGTAGAAATAGTTTTATTCTACAGGTCTCAGTGAACTTGACCTTTGACCTACAGACCCCAAAAACAATAGGGTTCTTCTAATATAATAACCCTATGAAGTTTCTGAGCAGAAATAGTTTTCCCTATGACCTTAACTTTTGACCTACTGACCCCAAAAATGATAGGGTTGTTTCACCAAGTAAAGACACTCATTCTATGAAGTTTGAAGGCTTGGGTAAAATGGTACTCCAGTTACTGAGCAGAAACAGTTTTCACTGTATAGGTCCCTGTGAACTTAACCTTTGACCTATGGACCCTAAAACCAATAGGGTTCTTCTAACACAATTATCCTATAAAGTTTGAAACACATAATGAACAACTGAAGGTCTAGCCCTATGTGTTTCAGAGCAGCAGATTTTTTAAAGTTTTCCCTATATAAGTCCTTGTGTAAAATCAAATGATCCCCTCCCCCCCCCCCCCCCCCCACAACCATGATGGGCCAGTTTTGACCCATGATTTGAACAAACTTGGTAAAGGTCCACTAGACAATGCTACATACAAAATATCTTAGCTCTATGCCTTTTGGTTTCTGATGTGAAGATTTTTTAAACTATTTTTTCCTATATACAGTACACGCAGCGCGGACTTTGACATTGTTAACATTGTCGCGGGGGCCGGTATCGTCTCCGGGTGGCCAGTCGCGGTGGACTGAACACCCGAAATTTCGGGTGTCCGCTAAAATGACCACCGCGTCAACCGCCGGGGGGTATGACCACCGCGTGTCGCGGTGACCGAACGCCGCGCGTCCCCGCGATGTTCTGACTTTGAGATTACTGCATTTAAACATACTCAGCGTACAGTACACGTACGTGGTTTTCTTTTTACTCAGTCTTATTTTACTTACATGTATTTTGTGGCTAACTTCAGTTGGTCAAATTAAAACCAAATTTCAAGTACATATGCGGTGTAGGTTTATTGTGTACTTTCGTTTTTGGAATTTTTGAAAAACGCTTGTTACTATATAGCAAAATCGATCAATAATTTTTGCCAAGCGCCTAGACGATACAGATGTCGAAAGAAGTTAAACACGTGTTGACCTTAAAACACAGACAATTCATTTTCTGAAAATATGATCAGCTGTTTCCGGAAGCAACTGCTTTGAATGGTCATTCTTTGCGTAAACAAAAAGGAGCGTACATAAATGCATCATAATTAGAGTGGATTTGTTCGAATTTTGACAGTTTAAATTAGATCTATTAACTTTTCGCAGTTTGATGATCGTTAGTAATTTAATTGCGTGTAATTTATTTGCGAGTGGATTAACGCAAGCGCGGCACCGATTGAAGACTTGAAAATATATTAATTGCAGCAATTAAAGTTAACAAGATGGCATGTAGTGTGTAAATCTATTCATAATCGGCTGTGTTACCCTCAGTCATACAACCAAACATCGAACGTCAACAAATAAAAGTTTAACCGGATGGGGTATTAAAAAGAAAAAGAAACAACTTCAACTGGTAATAATTACGTGTTTTGTAACTCGTTTGAAAAAAAATAGGGGAAGGTAAAATTGTGTTGCGACTTCGTTTCTTTCGGACACCGAAAACCCCCGCGACCCGACGCCGCGACATGGCGCGGTACTGAACACCGCGGACGGCCGCGCTGACCCCCACCTTTTATACGAATGAACACTCGACGCGGTGGTCATTTTGGTCTTCAACGCGGACAGTAAAATCGCGGGGACGGGTGTTCGTTGTCAAAGTCCGCGCTGCGTGTACTGTAACTCTATGTAAACAAGTGACCCCCGGGGCAGGGCCCTATTTTGACCCAGTGGCTATGATTTGAACAAACTTAGTAGAGGTCCACTAGACAATGCTACACACCAAATATCTAAACTCTAGGCCTTGTGGTTTCTGACAAGAAGATTTTTTAAAGTTTTCCCTATATAACTCTATGTAAAACATGTGACCCCTGGGGCGGGACCATTTTTGACCCAGGGGCCATGATTTGAACAAACTTGGTAGAGGTCCACTGGACAATGCTGCACACCAAATATCTAAACTCTAGGCCTTGCAGTTTCTGACAAGAAGATTTTTAAAGTTTTACCTATATAACTCTACATAAAACATGTGACCCCTGGGCGGGGCTATTTCTGACCCAGGAGCCATGATTTAAACAAACTTGGTAGAGGTGCACTGGACAATGCTGCACACGAAAATTAATATCTAAACTCTAGGCCTTGTGGTTTCTGACAAGAAGATTTGTAAAGTTTTTCCTATATAACTCTATGTGAAACATGTGACCCCTGGGGCTGGGCCATTTTTGACCCAGGAGCCATGATTTGAACAAACTTGGTAAAGGTCCACTGGACAATGCTGCACACCAAATATCTAAACTCTAGGCCTTGTGGTTTCTGACAAGAAGATTTTTAAGTTTTCCCTACATAAATCTATGTAAAATCAACTGACCCCTGGGGTGGGGTCAGTTTTGACCCTAGGGTCATAATTTGAACAAACTTGGTAGAGGTCCACTAGATGGCCTTGTGGTTTCGGAGAAGAAGATTTTTAACAAGAGGGCCATGATGGCCCTGGGTCGCTCACCTGAGTACTTTGCTTGAGGGTCTACCGTTAAGCAAACATCAGACGCAACATTACATTTTCTTACTGAAGATATTCAAAGATATCATCTTTTATACAACAAAATGCATGGGGCAGAGGCAATTTTGTGATAACAGCTTGTGAGATGTCATTTGAAGCAATATTTTGAAGAAAACCTATTTATAGATCCGGTGGCCATTTTGTTCAATGGAGCAGAACCGTTTAAGCAATTTTAACGCAGGGGTATGTAAGGAACATTTCTGTGAAATTTGATGGAAAATAACCTTACCATTGAGGAGGAGATGCTGTTTGATTTCTTTTCTACACTTAGCTTTTGCAGCCCTTATGTGCAATGGAGCAGAACGGTTTGAGCAAATTTTAGAAAAGGGCATTATAAGGAACATTTCTGTCAAATTTGGTTTAAAATGGCCAAGTGGTTTTGGAGGAGATGTCATTTGAAGTCAAATATTGATGAAAATCTAATTTTAGCTCTGGCAGCCATTTTGTTCAATTGAGCGGAACCATTTTAGCAATTTTAATAGAGGGCTATGTAAGAAACATTTCTGTGAAATATGGTCGAAAATCTCCCCACTGTTTAGGAGGAGATGTTATTTGAATTTTTTTCTATTTTTAGCTTTTGCAGCCCTTATGTGCAATGGAGCCGAACGGTTTGAGCAATTTTAGGAAAGGGTAATATAAGGAACATTTCTGTAAAGTTTGGTTAAAAATAGCTTAGGTGTTTAGGAGGAGATGTCATTTTAAGTAAAATGTTGATGACAACTGACGATGGACGTCGGACACAGGGCGATCACAATAGCTCACCCTGAGCATCTGCTCAGGTGATTTAAAAATCCAACTTTTAAAATCTAATTTTAGCTCCAGTGAACCAGAAATGCAATGGACCAGAACCATTTGAACAATCTTGGTAAAGCTTCATGCAAGGAACATCCCAGGCAAGTTTCATTAAATTTGGTCCTTTGGTTTCAGAGGAGATGTCATTTGAATGAAAAGTTGACAACGGACAGACGGACGGACGGACTGACGGATAGAGGACGGACAAAGACTGATCAGAAAAGCTCACCCTGAGCACTTTGTGTTCAGGTGAGCTAAAAACAACATATTTATGGTTGTTTCCCTTCCATTCACAATCAATCTGCTCAGCCTACTGCTTTCAAACACAGCAATAATTGTAATGACTGAAGGAAATGCTGAAAATGATTATGATACTCTATACTTTGTATTGGCTATGAGGCCACAGATCTGGGCGAGGTGTAAAACCCGAAACCCGGAAAAAATATAGCGATTTTCCGGAAATCATGGAAAAGGCTTAAGTGCTGTACATGTGCTAGAGTCATAAATTTGATATCTATATAAATTAGAGACTCTCAGCTATAACATACATGTAAATATTCATATTTGCTTAAGGGAAATATAAGTTATAAAGCTCCTGAAAATAGCATTACCACTGCCGTAAAATACAGCCGTACGAGAAAACCCGGAAATCATGGAAAAAGCTGTATTTTCCTAAATACGTGTGCTAGAATAATTTTTTTTCCTATATTAACTAGAGACTCAGCTTTTATATATATGTAATATCTGCTTACGAGGAATTTATATTATCATGCTCCTGAAAATAGCATTACTGCAGCCATAAAATACAGCCGTTCGAGAAAACCTGGTTATCATGGAAAAGTTCCTTAATAACTACATGTGCTATAGTAATAGATTTGGTATCTATATTAACTAGAGACTCTCAACCTTTACATATATGTAAATAACTAGAAATGGGTTTTTGATTGAACAAAAACATATGTCTCCCCCCAGCCAATTGCTGCAGGCAATATTGAGTCAGATGATTGTGAAAAAAGGGGGGATATTTTTGTCAAATGTACATGATGAACAAGAAACTCTTACTCTGTCAAGAAAGGATTGAGCAGAAACCTTGTTTCATATTGTACAAAATGGTTGTATTCATTCAGTCTAATAACTGTAGCATGTTGGAATCATGTCGATGGCAGTGCTGTTACATAGATATGGGCATGAGGTGAACATCTGACCCAAGTTTCATAAAAATCCTTCAAGGGCTTTTGAAGATACAGAGCGGACACGATTTTGTGGCATTTGACATTTAACCTCCAAGTGTGACCTTGACCTTGAGACACCACACCCGCAAAGTGGGTTCTGCACGTTGCCTAGGTGAGGTGAACATCTGACCCAAGTTTCATAAAAATCCTTCAAGGGCTTTGGAAGATACAGAGCGGACACGATTTTGTGACAGACAAACGGACGGATGGACAGATGGACGGACGGACAGACAGACAACCGGGGGAAAAACAATTTGTCTCCCCCATTTTTGGGGGGAGACATAATTATATTTGCATGAGAGGAATTTATGTTATGAAGCCCCAAAAAAATAGCATTACTGATGTCGCAAAATATGGCCGTACAAGAAAACCCGGTTAGTTACATCATTTTAAGATTGTCTTTTGTTAATTTGAAAATTCATATTCATGGGTGTCTCTGGAATGGGATACTTTCTGTATGCTGCATTAATCCCTTAGCATAAAATAACTAATCTCTTCAGGGGGAGTCCGTCATATGGGCAACCAGTACAGACAATAAATAAGCTCAGATAGATAGATAGATAGATCGAATTCAATAAGTTAGGTGTGCTATCTTAATCATGCATACAGCAATCAAAATTCTCTTCTGATTAATTTTGAGCTTTGATGTGGAGGTTGGTGTTAAAACAAACAAAAAATGAGTAAAACTCGATAATATACAAACCCGATTTCTTTATATACCTTTCTCACAGTCTAAGGGAGATAATCATTACTATAAATAGGACGATTAATGCAAGGATCAGTTCGGAGTGGATCAGTGGTCCAGTGGTAACATGCTGGACTGGTAACCCAGGGGTCCCAAAATCAATCACCGCTCCTCCACTAACATTACTAATTGCCTTTCATATGAGATGTTAAGCTGAGGTCCCATGCTGTACAGTGAGCATGCAAAAGAACCAGGGGTGTCTCTGGAATGGGATGCTTTCTGTATCTTGCACTACCCACAAATTAAAATAGATATATATCTTTCTTAGTTTTACTAGCAAATTTAACCATTACTGCTGTCTGCTTAACGTGCATATTATTTGTATTTCTAAACTTCAAGAAAATCGTTTTTTCCCGGATTTTCCGTAGAATCAGGTTAATTCTTTATCAAATTAAACTTACTTCACGTCATTAAATCAAGATAAATTTCATTAATGTTTCATATTGAAACGCAATTCAAACATACATGGTATTTTCTTTAATCAATCTTCACTTCTTTTTTTACCAAGAGCATCTTAAATGATTTACGGAAATTCAATGTTTCTTTCCGCGTTTTCTGTAGAATCAGGCTTTTTCTTTATCAATTTAAACTTACTGAGCGTTAAATCAAACTTATTTTTATAAAAGTTTGATATTGAAAGGAAAATAAAGCATATATAGTATTTTCAGTCATTTATCTTTGTTATTTTTTAAATAAGAATGTCAAAAATGAATTACGGAAAATCAATGGTTTTTCCGGGTTGTCCAGGTTTTACACCTGCCGAAAGATCTGGACTTCATCACTCATAAGTGATAATCAGAGGGACAGTGACCTAATTAAAATATACAGCTACATCTCCTTTTTTACTGCTTCAAGATTGTTCAACGATCACATATACATATATGTGCTTTTCTCAAGGTTATAACTGTTTCAAACTCGTTTGTAATAATCAGTCAACTTCTACATTTATCTATCGTTAAGAAAACACCTCATGATAATGTACAAATAAAGTTACATGAAAAGAATCTACAAACTTTTCATGAGGGTGATAATCTCTTCTGTTTACTTTTCGGCGAGGTTTGGTCACGTTACAAATTAATGCGTTATTTCATGTAATCGAATGCCTTTTCATTCAAGAGTGCGAAATCGACATGTTTATAATCAAAATTGTTTGAACATATTTGCTGAAGTGTAAAGAATTACATAATATTAGGAATCTTTAATCTTTTAGTCAGTATTGACTTTTGCTGTAATACGTGCAGGAACTATTTTTCTGTTCTCTAAGAAGGGTGTAAAAATTAATGCGCCAGTCATTTTATACAGACAGACTATTTGCGGATTTGGTAACTAAGAGTGATAGAGGCTGAAATTGTGCTAACATTATTTGTTTGGTCTGACAACCCAAACAAATAAAAACCAAGATCATAAACTTTGACCATAAGGTGGGTTTTTTCACATCTCTCCCCATATATAATAGACCCCCTAACAGTGCCATTAATGACCCCAGTGTTATAATCTGAACAAGAGGGCCTTGTACAAATTAAAACAGCAAGGCCGACGAAAGGAATCAAGCTAAGTTCACCTGATGTTGGAGTTGAAATCTACATGCATAATTGTACATTTGGTCAAAATTTATAAAGAGAGAAAATAGGTCAGAAGTAGGTCAGTGTTACCTAGAGTCAAAGCTGAAATACAATGTCTGACAAGAACATTTCCAAAGATTTTATAAGCGCATGGCCAATTTTGACCCCTGGGAAATTTTAAGACTGTTGACCATGCAGTTTCAGACAGAATGACTTTTAAAGTTTTTCCTAAATAACTCAATGTAAATTAAGTACCCTCAAGTCCCCCCAAATTTTGATCCAAGGGACATCAATTGTATGCAAAACATGTGACCCCTTGGGTGGGGCCAGTTTTCACTCCAGGACAATAATTTGAACAATATCGGTAGAGGTAGACTAGGTAATGTGACACATAAAATGAGTAGTCTCAAAGCCATGTGGTTTAAGAGAAGGCTCTTTCAGTTTTTCCTATATAATTATGTCTTTATAAAACTAAGTGATCCCCAGGGCAGGGCCATTAATAACCCCAGAAGTATGATTTGAATAATCTTGGTAGAGCATCTCTTCTTGGTGCTCCATGCAAAATATCTCAGGTCTAGGCCATGTGGTTTCAGACAAGATTTTCAGTTTTTCCTATATAATTTTTTGCAAACATGTGACCCTTAGGGCAGGGGCAATTTTTACCATAGTGTCATAATTTGAACAATCTCAGTATAGGTCTATTAGACAATGTGACACAAAAAATATCTAGACATAAAGCCATACAGGTTAAAAGAAATTTTTTTTAAAGATTTTCTTATATAATTATGTGTATATAAATTAAAGTGACCAGCAGAGCAGTGCCATAAATGACCCCAGGTGTATTATTTGAATAATCTTGGTAGAGGACCTCTAGATGATATCCAATCAAAAAATCTCAGCTCTAGAGAATGTGGTTTCAGACAAGTAGATTTTCAAAGTTTTTCCCTTGAGTTCTTTGTTCTCAGATGAGCTAGAAATCTGATCTCTGGGGTCTGGTAAACAGTGAATCCAGAATTAATTTTGAACAATACTGGTAGAAATCAACTAGGTTATACTTCATACTAAGTTTTAGAGCTATGGTAAGAGCCTTGTGGTTTCAGGCAAGTATTTTCTTCTAGATGTCATAACAACTAAGTTTTGCAAGGAATTGAATTCTTTGAACAACTTCTGCTGAGCTTCCACTCTGAAGCATTCTTGTTCAATTTCACCAACTTAATCCAGTAGTATGGAAGGTTATGATAGTCACTTAAAGTAACTGTTGACACGAGACAAGACAGAAGTTTTTCATGACGTGTGAGTAGACACCTCAAATCAAGTATTTTTTCTATTTCCAATTTCACAACTTAAAACTTTTAAAATAACTTTTTACATACCAGATGACATAAAAAATGGAATCCTGAATCTGCCTGAGAGAACCCTAACTCGTAGCATTTGCAGATTCTGGCCATCAAATGGTAAAGCACCACACACAAGAACATATAACACCACACCCAAGCTCTGTAATACAAAACAAAACACAATTACCATCTACAAAAAAAAAAGAAGCAATAGGGCCATCATGGCTCTGGATTGCTCACCTGAGTACTTCAGCTGTCGGTTTGCTGTTAAGCAAACATAAGAAGCAGTATTTCATTTTCTTATTGTAATATTCTAATTGTAGGTGCCAACAGACCAAATATCTAAAATATCAGTCAATAAATAAAGGCTCTATGACAGAAGTAGAAATATCAATTATTAGCTATGGTGACCTTGACCCAGTGTCCTCAAACCCCACCTAAGGGTAGAGGTCCATGCAAGGAACCTACATATCAAATATCAAAGATATTGGTCTATAAATGATGGCTCTATGAGATAAAATATAGATAAATCTATTTTTAGCCTCAGTGACCTTTACCCCAATCTAATAATTCAAACAAGCTTGGTAAAGGTCAACTAGACAATGCTTCATGCAAATTTTAAAATTCTAGGCCTTGTGGTTTCAGACAAGAAGATTTTGCCAAATTTTAAAACTCTAGGCCTTGTGGTTTCAGACCAGAAGATTTTTGAATATTTTCTTCTATATTGCTATGTAAAATCAACTGACCCCTTGGGCGGGGCTAATAGTGACCCCAGGGACATTATTTGAACAAACTTGGTAGAGGTCCACTAGACAATGTTTCAGGCCAAATTTTAAAACTCAAGGCCTTGTGGTTTCAGTCAGGATTTTTAAAGATTTTCTTCTATATTGCCATATAAAACTTGTGACCCTTTGAGTGGGGACCAATAGTGACCCAAAGGGACATTCTTTGAACAAGCTTGGTAGAGGTCCATTAGACAATGCTTTATGTAAAATTTTAAAACTCTAGGCCTTGTGGTTTCAAACAAGATTTTTAAAGATTTTCTTCTATATTGCTATGTAAAACTTGAGACCCTTCGGGTGGGGCTAATTATAGTTAACCCACTGATATTATTTGAACAAATTTGGTAGAGGTCCACTAGACAATACTACACACCAAGTTTCAGATTTGGGCTAGCAGTTTTAGACAAGATTTTAAAAGTTTTTCATTCCTGTTGCTGGAAAGTAACATTATAAAGAACCAAGGCTAATTGGTTTTTTTATTTCTTTTATAGTAAACGATGTTTACAGCTTTATACATTCATTACAAATGTGCTATGAAGTTATGCCGTGTGAGAATTTAACGATGTTTGTAACCCACGTGGAAACAACGAGTGTGCAATGTTTTGATAATCTTAGATCAAGTTTTACTGACCTTTGCATATTTCTCAGCATGAAACACAATTATTTCCTGTGGTATAAAGATAATAAAACTTAGTTGGCCTGTGTGAACAAAATGGTATGAATTCCTATTGCATCATTCATTATGTATTTTATGACCTGTAATGATCTATGTTGTTTTAGCAAGTGTCACATCGCTAATTCACACAGGAAGTCATACGGACCTGTCAATCATTTAACAAAACAAGAGGGCCAACGGCCATAAAGCCCTCACCTGGGTTCAAAGATGAAAGAAATTTTTATGAATGTAATGATGCATATCACAGAAATGAACCAATGCAATTTCATTGCCATAGCTCCAAAAACAAAAAGTAGGTCAGTAGGTCATAATATAGGTCATGAGACGACATTTTTGAAATGGGAACAAAAAACTGTACACACAGTCCAAATTTCATTGTAATAGCTTTAAAACAAATAATAGGTCAGTAGGTCAAAAATATAGGTCATGCTATGATGTTTTTGAAATCGGAACAAAAACTGTACACATGGTCCAAATTTCATTGCCATAGCTCAAAAAAAAAAAAGTAGGTCCGTAGGTCAAAAATAAAGGTCCTGCGATGACATTTTTGAAATCGAAACGAAAAACTGTGCAGATGGTCGAAATTTCATTCCTGTAGCTAAAAAACAAACAAGAGAGCCATGATGACCCTAGATCGCTCACCTGAGTATTTTGACTGTAGGTTTGCAGTTAAGCAGTATTTCATGTTTTAATTGAAAATATGTAAATAATGTAAATATAAATATGTAAATATGTAAAATATCAGTCAATAAATAAAGGCTTTATGACAGAAAGTAGAAATATCTATCATAAGCTATGGTGACCTTGACCTTGACCAAGTGACCTAAAACCCTACCAATGGGTAGAGGTCCATGCAAGAATCCTATATACAGAATATCAAAGATATTGGTCTTTAAATGAAAGCTCTATGAGGTACAGTACCTCTTTTTAGCCTCGGTGACCTTTAACCTAATCTAATAATTCGAAAAAGCTTGATAAAGCTTGTTTCATACCAAATCTTAGATCTCAGGGCCTTGTGGTTTCAGACAAGAAGATTTTCTAAATTTAGAAATGAAAGCTCTATGAGGTACAGTATATAAACCTTTTTTTAGCCTCAGTGCCTTTACCCTAATCTAATAATTCGAAAAAGCTTGATAAAGCTTGTTTCATACCAAATCTTAGATCTCAGGGCCTTGTGGTTTCAGACAAGAAGATTTTTAAAGTTTTACTATATAAGCCTATGTAAAATCCATTGACCCCCGGGTAGGGGCAAAATTTGACCCCAGGGGCATAT
Source organism: Cyclina sinensis (assembly GCA_012932295.1). Classification (NCBI taxonomy): domain Eukaryota; kingdom Metazoa; phylum Mollusca; class Bivalvia; order Venerida; family Veneridae; genus Cyclina; species Cyclina sinensis. The sequence goes on from JAAONU010000002.1 coordinate 20,132,442, forward strand.
ATTGAACAAACTTGGTAGAGGTCCACATGACAATGCTACATACCAAATCTTAAGGCTCAGGCCCATGTGGTTTCAGACAAGAAGATTTTTAAAGTTTCACTATATAAGCCTATGTAAAATCCATTGACCCCAGCGGCATAATTTGAACAAACTTGATAAAGGTCCACTAGACAATGCTACATACCAAATCTTAAGGCTCAGGGCCTTGTGGTTTCAGACAAGAAGATTTTCAAAGTTTTTCTTTTAAGTTGCCATAGCAACCAGAGTTTTGATGGAATTGAATTCTTTCAACAACTTTGGTAGAGCTTCACGCAAGAAACATCCCAGGCAAGTTTCATCAAATTTGGCCCAGAGGTTTCAGAGGAGATGTCGTTTGAATGATATTGTTGACGGATGACGGACGCCGGAAAAGACCGATCACAATAGCCCACCACGAGCCAAAGGCTCAGGTGAGCTAAAAAGTAGGTCAGTAGGTCAAATATATAGGTCATGCGATTACATTTTTGAAATCGAAACAAAAAACTGTGCACATGGTCCAAATTTCATTGCTGTAGCTAAAAAACAAAAGGTAGTTCAGTAGGTCAAAAATATAGGTCAAGGAATAATGTTTTTCAAATCATCTTGAAAAACTGTACAAATGGTCCAAATTTTGCTGCCATAGCAAACAAGAGGGCCATGATGGCCCTAGATCGCTCACCTGTGAATTTTGGCTGTAGGTTTGCTGTTAGGCAGTATTTTATGTTTTAATTGAAAATATGTAAGTAATGTAAATATAAATATGTAAACTTGTAAAATATCAGTCAATAAATACAGGCTCTATGACAAAAAGTAGAAATATCTATCATAGGCTATGGTGACCTAGACCTTAACCCAGTGACCTCAAACCCTATCCACAGAATATATGATCCATGGAGGGAAAAATTTGCTGTAGCTTTAAAACAAAAAGTAGGTCAAAATATAGGTCATGCTATGATGTTTTTGAAATCAGAACAGAAAACTGTAAACATGGTCCAAATTTCATTGCCATAGCTCCAAAAAACAAAAAAGTAGGTCAAAAATATAGGTCATGCGATGACATTTTTGAAATCGGAACAAAAAAACTGTGCATATGATCCAAATTTCATTGCCATAGCTCCAAAAACAAAAAGTAGGTCAGTAGGTCAAAAATATAAGTCATGCAATGACATTTTTGAAATCGGAACAAAACACTATACACATGATCCAAATTTCATTGCCATAGCTCAAACAAAAGGGCCATAATGGCCCTGGATCGCTCACCTGATTACTTCGGCTGTAGGTTTGCTGTTAAGCAGTATTTCATTTTTTAATTGAAAATATATAAGTGCCTACAAACCAAATATGTAAAATATCAGTCAATAAATAAAGGCTCTATGACAGAAAGTAAAAATATCTATTATAAGCTATGGTGACCTTGACCTTGACCCAGTGACCTCAAACCCTACCCATGGGTAGAGGTCCATGCAAGGAACCTATATATTGAATATCAAAGATATTGGTCTATAAATGAAGGCTCTATGAGGAACAGTAATTAAATCTATTTTTAGCCTCCATGACCTTTAACCTACATGTAATCTAATTATTTGCTTCATGCCGAATTTTAAAATTCTAGGCCTTGTGGTTTCAGACAAGAAGATTTTTAAAGATTTCCTTTTTGAAATATAAAGGGCCCCCGGGGCGGGGCAAATTTTGACCCTGGGGCCAACATATAAACAATACTGGTAAGAAGTCTCTACACAATACTCAACACCAAATATCTAAGGTCTAGTCCTATGAGTTTCGGAGAAAAATGACTTTTCATGTTTTTCCTAAATGTAAACAAAGAGAACCCTGGGGAGTGACCAATTTTGACCCAGGGGACATAATTTGAACAAACTTGGTAGACATCCACTAGACAATGCTACATATCAAATATCTAAGCTGTAGGCATTGAGGTTTCCAGTTAGAAGATTTTTAAAGATTGCCTTTTTTACATATTAAGGGCCCCCGGGGCGGGGCCAATTTTGACCCCAGGGTTAACATATAAACAATACTGATAAGAAGTCACTACACAATACTCAACACCAAATATCTAAGGTCTAGTCCTATGAGTTTCGGAGAAAAATGATTTTTCATGTTTTTCCTATATAACTATATGTAAACCAAGAGAACCCTGGAGTGTGGCCAATTTTGAGGTTTCCAGTAAGAAGATTTTTAAAGATTTCCTTTTTTACATATTAATGGCCCCCGGGGAGGGACCAATTTTGACCCCAGGGCCAACATATAAAGAATACTGGTAAAGGTTCTCTACACAATACTCCACACCAAATATCCAAGGTCTAGTCCTATTAGTTTCGGAGAAAAATGATTTTTCATGTTTTTCCTATATAACTATATGTAAACCAAGAGAACCCTGGAGCGTGGCCAATTTTGACCAAGGGGACATAATTTGAACAAACTTGGTAGAAATCCACTAGACAATGCTACATATCAAATATCTAAGCTGTAGGCACTGAGGTTTCCAGCAAAAAGATTTTTAAAGATTGCCTTTTTTACATATTAAGGGCCCCCCGAGGGGGGCCAATTTTAACCCTAGGGCCAACATATAAACAATACTGGTAAAGGTTCTCTTCACAATACTCCACACCAAATATCTAATGTCTAGTCCTATTAGTTTCAGAGAAAAATGATTTTTCATGTTTTTCCTATATAACTATATGTAAACCAAGAGAACCCTGGGCCGTGGCCAATTTTGACCCAGGGGACATAATTTGAACAAACTTGGTAGACATCCACTAGACAATGCTACATATCAAATATCTAAGCTGTAGGCATTGAGGTTTCCAGTAAGAAGATTTTTAAAGATTGCCTTTTTTACATATTAAGGGCCCCCGGGGAGGGACCAATTTTGACCCCCGGGGCCAACATATAAAGAATACTGGTAAAGGTTCTCTACACAATACTCCACACCAAATATCCAAGGTCTAGTCCTATTAGTTTTGGAGAAAAATGATTTTTCATGTTTTTTCTATATAACTATATGTAAACCAAGAGAACCCTGGGGCGTGGCCAATTTTGACCCAGGGGACATAATTTGAACAAACTTGGTAGATATCCACTGGACAATGCTACATATCAAATATCTAAGCTGTAGGCATTGTGGTTTCTGAGAAGAGGATTTTTAAAGATTTCCTATATAAGTCTATGTAAAATGAAGTGACCCCTGGGGCGGGGCCAATTTTGACCCCAGGGAAATAATTTGAACAATTTTTGTAGAGTTCCATTAGAAATGACCCAGAGGCCATGATTTGAACAAACTTGGTAGAGGTGCAGTAGACAATGCTACACACAAAATATCTAAGCTCTATAACTTACAGTTTCTGACAAGAAGATTTTTTAAGTTTTTCCTATATAACTCTATGTAAAACAAGTGACCCCTGGGGCGGGGCCATTTTTGACCCAGGGGCCATGATTTGAACAAACTTGGTAGAGGTCCACTGGACAATGCTGCACACCAAATATCTAAACTCTAGGCCTTACAGTTTCTGACAAGAAGATTTTTTAAGATTTTCCTATATAACTCTATGTAAAACAAGTTACCCCTGGGGCGGGGCCATTTTTGACCCAGAAACTTTGATTTGAACAAACTTGGTAGAGGTCCACTAGACAATGCTACACACCAAATATCTAAGCTCTATGTCTTACGGTTTCTGATAAGAAGATTTTTTAAGATTTTCCTAAATAACTCTTTGTAAAACAAGTGACACCCGGGGCGGGGCCATTTTTGACCCAGAGGCCATGATTTGAACAAACTTGGTAGAGGTTCACTAGACAATGCTACATACCAAATATCTTAACTCTATGCCTTCTTGTTTCTGACAAGAAGATTTTCAAGTTTTCCCTATATAACTCTATGTAAAATCAACTGACCCCTGGGGTGGGGTCAGTTTTGACCCCAGGGACATAATTTGAACAAACTTGGTAGAGGTCCACTAGATGATGCTTCATACCAAATATCAAAGCTCCAGGCCTTGTGGTTTCGGAGAAGAAGATTTTTAAAGATCCAACTTATAAAATCTATTTTTAGCTCCAGTGAACCAGAAATGCAATGGACCAGAACCATTTGAACAATCTTGGTAGAGCTTCATGCAAGGAACATCCCAGGCAAGTTTCACTACATTTGCCCCATTGGTTTCAGAGGAGATGTCGTTTGAATGAAAAGTTGACGACGGACGGACGGACGGACTGACGACGGACGACGGACAAAGACAGATCAGAAAAGCTCACCCTGAGCACTTTGTGCTCAGGTGAGCTAATAAACAAAGCAGTCTGAAGGACAGCTATATCCCCTGCCGCAGTAGACAATGGAATGGATAACAAGTGTGAAGAGATGTCCTAATAGGATATAGGATAATGATTTCTACGGAAAATGGGCTGTTACATTTGGACCTCACATTTGTAAATGATGGAATCATGAAGATGAAACTGCTAGTTATTCAAATCAATTAATGAGATATTGAGAATATAGAAAATTACAATAGTCAGTAAGTTATGGAGGACAAAATGTGGACTTTTTTATATTTGACCTCTATATGTGACCTTGACCTTAGTGTAGCAACCTGGCTGTTGCTCTGTGCATATCGTCGTGATCTTTTGTGCCAAGTCATTATAACTAGATGCCTTTTTGGGTGTTCAGTGGAACACTTGTGTCGCCCTTGGGTATTCTGTTAGAATAACTAAAAAGGTAAATAAGAGCCTGCTGGCAAAGACAGAGTCAAGTACCTATGAATTAAAAAAAAAAAAAAAAAAAAATTTGGACCCTTGGGATGGGAGGTGAGGTTACTGGTTTGTAGGGTGGATGGGGAGTTCAGTACCTATGTATTAAAAAAAAAATTTGGACACTACCTATGTATTTAAAAAAAAAAAAATCGGACCCTGGAGGGGGGGGGGGATGACAGGTTTGGGGGGTGGATGGGGAGTCAAGTACCTATGTATTAATAAAAAAAACAAAAAAAATAAAAATTTGGGCCGGGGAGGGGGAGTGACTGGTGGGGTGGGGGAGGGGGTTGAAGATGGAGAAGGAGTCAACAAATACCAAACTATTAAAAAAAACAATAGGGCGGGGGGTGTAAAATGGGGCTGGGGAGGGGGTCCCCATGCAGAGGGGACGTTGGGGGGGGGGGGGGGGGTGGAGAAGTACTTCCCCATCTCATGTCAGTTTATATTTTATTTCTAGGCTTAAGAAGTTTTTTTCTTATATATAAGTATAAGCAAAATCAAGTGATCCCTGGGGGTGGGGCTAACTGTGACTCCAGGGACATGGGTACCAACAATCTTTACAGGGGTTTTGCTTGTGATCAAGTATTCCAAGTTTGAATGGAATATCCTTGACACTTTTTGAGACATGGACATAAAGAAAAGGTTAACCAAGAAATTTTAACTTGAAAAAGGGGCATAACATTGCAAAATAAATTTTGAGGGTTATCTGCCCTTGAGAAATCGTGTTGTCTTAAGTGATACAATTGTAAGTATTACAATTGCAAAGTTTGATGAAGAAATATTAAGAAATGGCATAGTTATAGCCAATGTTAAGTTTTCATGACAAAATCCAAGTACAAAAAGGGGCATAACTCTGTCAATTGTGACCTTGACCTACACATTTTGGCATCATCACGACCCTGTTGTCGTAAGCAATATAATTTGAAAGTTTGATGTTGAAATGTTAAGAAATGGCAAAGTTATTCCCAACGTTAAGTTTTCATGACAAAATCCATGTATAAAAAGGGCCATAACTCTGTCAAATGTGACCTTGACCTAGAAATTTTGGCATCAACCCGACCCTGTTGCCATAAGCAATACAATTTGAAAGTTTGATAAGATAATGTTCAGAAATGGCAAAGTTATAGCCAACGTTAAGTTTTCGTGACGGACCGACAGACCGCCGGACGGACGGACAAAGCGATCCCTATGTATCGCCTTTTCTTCGAAAGGGCGACACAAAAACTTTCAAGAAGTTTAAAAGTTATGGAGCAGACATTAAATGTAGACGTTTTTATATATGACCTTTCAGTGTGACCTTGACATTGGGGGCAGCATCCTGGTTGTTGTGCTATGCACATTGCTTCATAATGGTGATCATTTGTTCCAAGTTATTTTAGAAACTTTCAACAAGTTTAAAAGTTATGGAGCAGACACGAAATAAGGACTTTTTCATATATGACTTAAAGTGTGACCTTGATCTTGGGGGCAGTGACCTCTGCACATCATCTCATAACAGTGATCATTTGTGCCAAGTTATGATAAACAAGAGGGCCAATGGCCCTAAAGCGCTCACCTGTGTTCAAAGATGAAAGAAATTTTTATGAATGTAATAATGCATATCACAGAAATGGACCAATGCAATTTCACTGCCATACCTCCAAAAACAAAAAGTATGTCAGTAGGTCAAAATATAAGTCACAAGACGACATTTTTGAAATCGGAACGAAAAGCTGTACACATGGTCCAAATTTCATTGTCGTAGCTTTAAAACAAAAAAGTAGGTCAATAGGTCAAAAAAAAAGGTCACACTATGACGTTTTTGAAATCGGAACAAATAACTGTACACATGGTCCAAATTTCATTGCCATAGCTCCAAAAACAAAAAGTAGGTCAGTAGGTCAAAAATATAGGTCATGCAATGACATTTTTGAAATTGAAACGAAAAACTGTGCACATGGTCCAAATTTCATTGCTGTAGCTAAAAAACCAAAAAGTAGGTAAGTAGGTCAAAAATATAGGTCATGCAATGACATTTTTGAAATCGAAACGAAAAACTGTGCACTTTGTCCAAATTTCATTGCTGTAGCTAAAAGACAAAAAAGTAGGTCAGTAGGTCAAAAATATAGGTCAAGGATTAATATTTTTGAACTCACCTTGAAAAACTGTACAAATGGTCCAAATTTTATTGCCATAGCGAAAAACTTTAAAAAATGAGAAAAAAAAAATTTTGGGCGGGGCGGGGGGGGGGGGGGGGGGGAAGATGAGTGACCCCCTGGGGAGCGGGGATGACCCCATTGTGGTCACAGTGCATACAACCAAATATCTAAGCTCCATGCCTTGCAGTGTGTGACAAGAAGATTTTTATAGTTTTTTTGCTATGTAACTCTATGCAAAACGTGACCCCTTGGGCGGGGTCAGTTTTGACCCAGGGGCCATGATTTGAACAATCTTGGTAGAGGTCTACTTGACAATGCTCAAAACTAAATATCTAAGCTCCATGCCTTGTAGTTTCTTACAAGAAGATTTTTAAAGTTTTCCCTATGTCTTCTTTGACCCAGGGGCTATGATTTGAACAAACTTAGTAGAGGTCCAATAGACAATGCTGTACACCAAATATCTTAGCTCTAGGCCTTGTGGTATCTGAAAAGATGATTTTTTAAGTTTTTCCTATATAACTCTTTGTAAAACATGTGACAATTGGGGTAAAGCCATTTTAGACCCATGGACATGATTTAAACAGACTTGGTAGAGGCCAACTAGACAATGCTGCACATCAAATATCTTAACTCTAGGCCTTGTGGTTTCTGTAAACATGTGTCCCCTGGGGCAGGGCCTATTTTGACCCAGTGGCTATGATTTGAACAAACTTAGTAGAGGTCCACTAGACAATACTACACACCAAATATCTAAACTCTAGACCTTGCAGTTTCTGACAAGAAGATTTTTTTCCTAAATAACTCTATGTAAAACATGTGACCCCAGGGACGGGGCCTTTTTTGATCTTAAGACCATGATTTGAACAAACTTAGTAAAGGTCCACTAGACAATGCTACATACCAAATCTTAAGGCTCAGGGCCTTGTGGTTTCAGACAAGAAGATTTTTAAAGTTTCACTATATAAGCCTATGTAAAATCAATTGACCCCCCGGGGCGGGGCCAAATTTGACCCGAGGGGTATAATTTGAACAAACTTGATAGAGGTCCACTAGACAATGCTACATACCAAATCTTAAGGCTCAGGGCCTTGTGGTTTCAGACAAGAAGATTTTCAAAGTTTTTCCTTTAAGTTGCCATAACAACCAGAGTTCTTGATGGAATTGAATTCTTTGAACAACTTTGGCAGAGCTTCATGCATGGAATACCTCAGGCATGTTTTGTCAATATTGGCTTAGCGGTTTAGGAGAAGTCGTTCAAGTCAAATTGTTGACGACGCACGATGCACGCTGACGGACGTGGGACATTCAACAATCCTAAAAGCTCACCCTGAGTAGTGCTCAGGTGAGCTAAAACTCTAACTGGAAAATGCCAAATATGTGCACAACTAGACTTGGTACTGATCATTTCTGTAAAGTTTGGATGAAATTGCACCAGTAGTTTTTGAGGAGTAGTTTGGACAGGTTCTGTGACGGATGGACAGACGGACGGACAGACAGACAATGGAGAAGTGATCCCTATATGTTGTGGCTACTTTGTAGCATGTCGCAGCTACTGTGTACCAGGTGACACAAAAATCATTAACGGGTCATAATGCCTTTTTTTATTCAAGGGCCATAACTCAGCCAAAAATCAATGAACCAAAAAACCCGTTAAATATGCGCATACCGTCATCATGTGATTTTAAGCCACGCTGTTTTTCCAGAATCAGGCAATAAATAGTTGGGGGTGCAGCTAATACATAGGTTTAGGTTCCAAAGACATTTTTCCAGAATTTGAAAACACCAATTTTTTTACCGCAGTGAAACTGTCGAGCGCACCAGTAGACTGAATACGCTGAACAAGATATTGGTGAAGTCTTAAGACTTAAACAAAAATGTTTATTTGATTGATAAAAGAAAGTACTAAATAATAAAATATTATTAAAATCTTTCTGATGTTTAATCTTTTCCTGTCTAAAAATATACTTTAAGGTAATACCCAAAGTTAAACATATATCCGTAAAATCACAGTGTCACTGTTAATGCGAGGTTGGTCTCACCTGCAATATAGGTTAGGACACTTGAGAAAGGTGTGAAAAACTCTGAAAGCATGATGACATGTTTGAGATTCCTTTGGCATGTTTGACAAGATATTGAGATGACACGATCAACTCAAATTTTATTTAAAAGCTAGCACAGTTTGGTGATACATCATTCTCTCGAATTGTCTCAAAGATTACTTCTCATGTTGTAAACCTGCTTGTTTTATACGCTGTCCTACTGTCCTTTTTAGGACAACGGCCCTTCGGGGCAACCAAAATTATTCAGAAAGGAGATACATCTTAAATTGTCGCAGTTGATACGATTCGAGCAGAACATGCCGATTCCGCCCGTCCACTTAGTATTCATTTTGCATGCAATGTTAAAATTATGGTCATTCAAAATGGCTACTGACTGGAAAATAGACCGCGACTTATACATTGCGACTACATAGCTTGGTGACAAACATTCTGGTTTCAATAAGATCCCCCAAGTAGTTTTGGAGATGTAGCTTGGACAAGATTTTTATATATACTCAACAAAAAAAGAAACCTGACAGTGTATGTTTTATTCATTTTTTCAGAAAACAGACAATACAGCATGACAACTTTTGGGCATGTTAAAATGATCTATTCCCAACCCAGATATGCATTTTGGTTTTATTGGTCATGATTTAAGTTGGTTAAATTACCTAATTTCAATGATAACGGTCAAAATTGAATTTATCAGTTTGGATGTAATGGCATTGACATTTTTACTGGTGAATTTTAACCCTTTAGATCACAATTTAATCTTTCAAGTGTTCTGGTATTGAAATCAATATCGAACGTGAGCACCTCTAGCTCTAATGAGTGTATCCACGCGTAACGTCCCAAGTCCGTTGGGAAGATTGTTCCATTCATGAATCAATGCATTTGTAAGCTCTTGGATATTTTGTGGAGCATATCTTTGGCGAACGTTTCTGCCAAGCTCGTCACAGATATGCTCTTTTGGATTCATATCCGGAGTCATTGCTGACCATTGCATGACGTTAACGTTTGCTGCTGCTAAGTGGTAATAATTCTTGCTGTGTGGGGACGGGCATTATCCTGTTGGAAAACAGCTGGAGCATTTCTTCTCAAAAACGGAATAGCTTCTGCATTTAAAATAGAGTTAATGTATCCTTGGGCATTTAAGTTGCATCGCAGAGCGATGAGTCGGGTTTTCTGCAACCTCCCCCCCCCCATTTTCCCACCCCATACCATTACGCCACCACCCCCAAAACGATCATGTTCTCTAACACAGACAGGCGCGAACCATTCACCTTGCCGGCGATAGACTCGTGTGTGGCCGTCGGCATTACTCAGATTGAATCGCGATTCGTCCGCCAACAGGACAGTGTTCCTTTCACATCGACGCCAGTGACGGTAGGCACGTGCCCATGTCATACGGACCTGACGATGGTGTAATGTCAGTATACCATCTAATTGGGCGTGTTTTTGTGTGTAACCTATTGCGAATAGTTTGAGCACTTATGTTAAACAAAGGTGCCGTCAACGTCGCAGGTCTGAAGTGGTTACATAAGTGCATTAAGATAATGGCACGACCATCCCTTCGGGTACTTGCCCTTGGTCTACCTGACCTGGGATGATGGGACACACCACCTGTTTGCATAAAACGTCTAACAAGCTCCTGAACTGTGTTGCGACTGCAGTTAAAGGTTCTGCTAACGTTGACAATGGAAGCACGGCCTGGAGCATTCCAATAGTCCTATATTTCTCAGCTTCTAACAACCGTGGCATTGTAAAACTTGTCAACTTTAGATGTGAATTTCACTGTGTGATCACTGATCACATGTATAGTGCTTTGTAAAACTGTCTACCGGTTACCGTCCCGTGTGCACGAGCTCCACGTGCAAAATAGAAATTTAACGCCTAGCTGCATTTGACTGATAACATGACGACGAAAAGATGCACGTGTAAAGTGTGTAAGTAGTACATGTTTGTACAATATACACAATTTGGATAAATTCGCAGATGTGCAAAATATTTAAAAACTAAAAGTGTCAGGTTTCTTTTTTTGTTGAGTGTAGAAGTTATAGTAAACAAGAGGGCCATGATGGCCCTAAATCACTCACCTTAGTCTCATTGGTGATGTTACAAGTATCATTACTGGTTGTTATTGGTGTTCATTGTTCGCAAATTTGAATAAGTTTGCAATAAGTTTGAACACTGGGTGTAATGGTTCTCAAATTTTTTAGCAGAAATAGTTTTATTCTACAGGTCCCAGTGAACTTGACTTTAGACCTACAGACACCCAAAACAATAGGGTTCTTCTAATATAACTACCCTATGAAGTTTGAAGGTTCTGGGTGTAATGGTACTCCAGTTACTGAGCAGAAACAGTTTTCACTCTACAGGTCCCTGTGACCTTGACTTTTGACCTACTGACCCCAAAAATGATAGGGTTCTTTTACTGAGTAAAGACAATCATTCTATGAAGTTTGAAGGCTCTGGGTAAAATGGTACTCCAGTTACTGAGCAGAAACAGTTTCCACTCTACAGGTCCCTGTGAACTTAACCTTTGACCTATGGACCCTAAAATCGAAAAGAGTTCTTCTAATACAATTATCCTATGAAGTTTGAAGGCTCTGGGTGTAATGGTACTACAGTTACTCTGCAGAAAAACTTTTCACTATACAGGTCCCTGTGACCTTGACCTTTGACATACTAGCCCCAAAAACAATATGGTTCTTCTATTTAGTAAAAGCAATCATCCTATGAAGTTTGAAGGCTTTGGGTGGAATGGTACTCCTGTTATTAGGTGGAAATGGTTTTCACTCTACAGGTCCCTCTGACCTTGACCTTTGACCCAAAAAACAAAAGGTTTTTTCTCTACTTAATAAAGGCAATAACACTGTGAAGTTTGAAGGCTTTGGGTCAACTGGTACTCAAGTTACTGAAAAGGAAATGAAGTGTGACAGACAGACAGACAGACAAACAGACATCCATGGAAAGGGCAAAATCAATATGTCTCCATCAGAAGGCCGGGGTTGGGGGGAGACATTACAATGAACAATTGAAGGTCTAGCCCTTGTGGTTCAGAGCTGCATATTTTTTAAGTTTTCCCTATATAAGTCCTTGTGCAAAATCAAATGACCCCCCACCCCAAGGCTGGGGCCAGTTTTGACCCTAGGTCATGATTTGAACAAACTTGGTAAAGGTCCACCAGACAATGCTGCACACCAAATACCTAAACTCTGGGCCTTGTGGTTTCTGACAAGAAGATTTTTGAAGTTTTTCCTATATAACTCTATGTAAAACATGTGACCCCTGGGGAGAGGTCTTTTTTTGACCCAGGGGCTATGATTTGAGCAAACTTGGTAAAGGTCCACTAGACAATGTTGTACACCAAATATCTTAACTCTAGGCCTTGTGGTTTCTGAAAAGAAGATTTTTAAAGTTTTTCCTATATAACTCTATGAAAAACAAGGCAGTCTGAAGGACAGCTAAAACCCCTTCCGCAGCAGACATGAATATGTACTTCTTGACCTTTAACAAACCATGACCTTGACGTTGTGCCCTGCATATTATAAGCACATAGTCTCATGATAGTAATTATTTGTGCCAAGTTATTTAAAATCTTCTATAAAGTCAAAAAGTTATGGAGAACATTTAAGCTTGACCTTGGGGGTAGCCACCTGGAAGTTGGGTTCTACACATCGTGTCATAGTGGTGATCATTTGTGCAAAGTAATTAAAAAACTTTTCGAATGCCAAGTTAGTAAGTTATAGAGCAGACGTAAAATGTGGATATTTGACCTTTAACTGTGACCTTGACCTTGTGGGTAGCAACCCAATTATTGTGCTCTGCACATCGTCTCATAATGGTGATCACTTGTGCCAAGTTATTTCAAATTTTTTTTGTGGTTTAAAAGTTATGGTGCAGACACGAAATGTAGACTTTTAACACTTGACTTTTAAGTGTGACCTTGACCTTAGGGGTAGCAACCCAATTATTGTGCTCTGCACCTCGCCTGATAAAGGTGATCACTTGTGCCAAGCTCTTTCAAAAAATTTTCAGTGGTTTAAAAGTTATGGAGTGGAAATGAAATGAAGACTTTTTAACACTTGACCTTTATGTGTGGCCTTGACCTTGGGGGTAGCAACCCAATAATTGCGCTCTGCACATCGTCTCATAATGGTAATCACTTGTGCCAAGTTATTTCAAAAAAATTTCAGCAGTTTAAAAGTTATGGAGTGGACACGAAAGTATTACGTACCGACAGACGGACAAGTTGATTCCAGTATACCCCCCTTACAACTTCAATGTGCGGGGGTATAACAAATTTTCTTTGTTTTTTAATGGATTTAAGTCATTTTTACTCATTCATGTCGCGTAACTGGGAGGTCTAGTTTTTGACTGAAAGCCACTGTAACCAGCACCTTTGACCTAGTGACCTCAAAATAAGTATGGGTCATGTACTAGTCATGACCAACCTCCATACCAAACATGAAGACTAGTGGTCAAAGGATTCTTCAATAATTGGGCGGAAGTTATTGGGCGGACAAGGAAAATCTGACAGACGGATGGACAGATAAGTTGATTCCTGTATACCCCCCTTAAAACTTCATTGTGCGGGGGTATAACAAATTTTCTGTTAATTACATGGTTTTTAATGGATTTAAGTCATTTTTACTCATTTATGCCGCGTAACTGGGAGGTCAAGCTTTTAAGTGAAAGCCACTGTAACCATGACCTTTGACCCAGTGACCTCAAAATCAGTAGGGGGCATGTACTGGTCATGACCAACCTCCATACCAAATATGAAGACTGAGGGTCAAAGGATTCTTCAATTATTGGGCAGACAAGATTTTTTTAGTCAAAGTTCTGGTGACCATGACCTTTGACCAAGATATCTCAAAATAAATAGGGGTCATCTTCTGGTCATGACCAACCTCCAAACCAAATATGAAGACTGTGGGTCAAAAGAATCTTAAGTTATTGGGCCGACAAGCTTTTTTTAGTCAAAGCTCCTGTGACCTTGAACTTTGACCCAGTGATCTCAAAATAAATAGGGATCATTTACTGGTCATGACCAACCTCCACACCAAATATGAAGACTGTGGGTCACAGGATTCTTAAGTTATTGGGCGGACAAGCTTTTATAGTCAACGCCCCTGTGACCTTGAACTTTGACCCAGTGACCTCAAAATCAATTTGGGTCATCTACTGGCCATGACCAATCTTCAGACCAAATATGAAGACTGTGGGTCAAAGGATTCTTAAGTTATTGGGCGGACAAGGAAAAACCGACAGACGGCCGGACAGACAAGCTGATTCCAGTATACCCCCCCACAACTTCGTTGTGCGGGGGTATAACTAGGCTGGGTGACAAACTCTAAAGTTCAATGAAATCCCTCTGGTGGTTTTGGAGATGAAGCAAGGACAAGATTTTAGAGTAAAAAAAATGACAAAGTGCCCATAACTCTGCCAAAAATAAATCGAGCGGAATCCCCTGATGATATGCACATCAAGGCTTGGTGACAAACACTCCTGTTAAGTTTCAATGAAATCCCTCAAACGGTTTTGGAGATGAAGCAAGGACTAGATTTTAACAGACAGACGGACGAAGGGACAGACTGTGCAATTACTATATGCCTCCCTTCGGCAGCATAAAAATCATGAAAGGGCCATAACTCTGAGAACAAGAGCCAGTCGAACTGGATGATGCTCCCGGAATAGGTTTTAGACACAGAATAGTGTGTCCATAAAGTCTTTGCCAAATTCAGCATAAAGATATTATGTTATTGGTAGTTGCTGGAAAAGGTTAAAACTGTTTAAATATGCAATGAAGAATGTAAGACAGTTACCATTTCAAGCAAAGAGGTATGTTTTTTTTGCTCTGCACTTCACCACTATGAGATTTATCCAACTGTGAAGTTTCAAGTCAGTAGTTTTCATTGTGGACAAAAAACAAGTATGAAAAATTATAAAGGGCAGTAATCAAAAGTTATGAAGAAGAGAGTTGTGGATTTTATGCACTGCAATTCTACTCAATAACATCTATCTACCTACAAAGTTTCTTGTTGATAGCTCTTGTAGTTTCAGATTTATGTCCCAGACAGATTCAAAGTATAAACAAGAGGGCAATGATGGCCCTGGATTGCTCACCTGAGTACTTTGCTTGAGGGTCTACCGTTAAGCAAACATCAGATACAACATTACATTTTCTAACTGAAGATATTCAAAGAAACAAGAGGGCCATGATGGCCCTAGATCGCTCACCTGAGTATTTTGGCTGTAGGTTTGCAGTTAAGCAGTATTTCATGTTTTAATTGAAAATATGTAAGTAATGTAAATATAATATATATGTAAATATTTAAAATATCATTCAATAAATAAAGGCTCTATGACAGAAAGTAGAAATATCTGTCATAAGCTATGGTGACCTTGACCTTGACCCAGTGACCTAAAACCCTACCCATGGGTAGAGGTCCATGCAAGGATCCTATATACCGAATATCAAAGATATTGGTCTTTAAATGAGGTACAGTATATAAACCTATTTTTAGCCTTGGTGACCTTTAACCTAATCTTATAATTCGAAAAAGCTTGATAAAGCTTGTTTCATACCAAATCTTAGATCTCAGGGCCTTGTGCACATTGTTTCAGACAAGAAAATTTTTTAAGTTTTACTATATAAGCCTATGTAAAATCAAATGACCCCCTGGGTAGGGGCCAAATTTGAACTCAGAGGCATAATTTTAACAAACTTGGAAGAGGTCCACACGACAATGCTATGTACCATATCTTAAGGCTCAGGGCCTTGTGGTTTCAGACAAGAAGATTTTTAAAGTTTCACTATATCAGCCTATGTAAAATCCATTGACCCCCAGGGCAGGGCCAAATTTGACCCCAGGTGTATAATTTGAACAAACTTGGTAGAGGTCCACAAGACAATGCTACATACCAAATCTTAAGGCTCAGGTCCTTGTGGTTTCAGACAAAAAGATTTTCAAAGTTTTTCCTTTAAATTGCCATAGCAACCAGAGTTCTTGATGGAATTGAATTCTTTGAACACCTTTAGTAGAGCTTTATGCAAGGAACATCCCAGGCAAGTTTCATCAAATTTGGCCCAGTGGTTTCAGAGGAGATGTCATTTGAACAAGAGCCATGTTACACATGGTTAATCCCCCCGCCAGGAAGAAGCTACCTGAAGGTTGTACTTTCAAACACTCAATGTAATAATGTTTGAAGAAAATCCCACAAAAAATAGGCAAGGTAGAGTTATTGTTCTTGCAAACTGCACTTCCTACCAATGTGCTATGTCAGTGTATTAAGTTTGAAGAAAATCGCTCAAGCACTTTTGGAGTTATGCTGCGGACTAAGTTTTTCAATTAAATCTGATAAAGGGGAATAATTCTAAAAGAAGGCAAGGTAGAGTTATTATTCTTTCACACTACACCTCCTCCAAATGTGCTCTTTCAGTATATGAAGTTTGAAGAAAATCACTCAAGTACTTTGGAGTTATGCTCCGGACAAAACTGGAACGGACGGACACGAGGACGGACAGAGACCATTTCTAATATCCCCTCTGCCTTTGGCAGGGGGATAATAAGTTCAAGAATTCAAGAATTAGATATACATGTATATGCTTGGGATTTTTAAAATGTAAACAAGTAAATCTGATAAAGGGGAATAACTCTAAAAAAAAGGCAAGGTAGAGTTATTGGACTTGCACACTGCACTACCTACCAATGTGTTCTGTCAGTGTATGAAATTTGAATAAAATCCCTCAAGTAGTTTTGGAGTTATGCTCCGGACAAAATTAATCAAGTAATTCTGATAAAGGGGAATAACTCTAAAAAAGGCAAGGTAGAGTTATTGTTCTTGCACACTGCACTACCTACCAATGTGCTCTGTCAGTGTATGAAGTTTGAATAAAATCCCTCAAGTAGTTTTGGAGTTATGCTCCGGACAAAATTTATCAAGTAATTCTGATAAAGGGGAATAACTCTAAAATTAAGCAAGGTAGAGTTATTGCACTTGCACGCTGCACTCCCTACTAATGTGCTCTGTCAGTGTATGAAGTTTGAATAAAATCCCTCAAGTAGTTTTGGAGTTATGCTCTGGACAAAATTTATCAAGTAATTCTGATAAAGGGGAGTTACTCTAAAAATAGGCAAGGTAGAGTTATTGGACTTGCATACTACACTACCTACCAATGTGCTCTGTCAGTGTATGAAGTTTGAATAAAATCCCTCAAGTAGTTTTGGAGTTACGCTCCGGACAAAATTTATCAAGTAAATTTGATAAAGCGGAATAACTCTAAAAAAAAGGCAAGGTAGAGTTATTGCACTTTCACCTTGCACTACCTACCAATGTGCTCTGTCAGTATATGAAGTTTGAATAAAATCCCTCAAGTAGTTTTGGAGTTATGCTCCGGACAAAATTGTTTCGGACGGACGCACGGACGCACAGACGCACGGATGCACGGACGGACGAAGGGCATTCCTAATATCCCCTACGCCTTTGGCGGGGGGATAAATAAAAGACCGGTCACAATAGCCTACCATGAGCCAAAGGCTCAGGTGAGCTAAAAAGGGCAAGAACTCAAAAATTAGGCAAGGCAGAGTTATGGTTCTTCTGCACTGCACTTCTACTTGATACCTCTTGTAGTTTCAGAGTAATGTCCTGGACAAAGTTCAAAGTGTAAAAATAAACAAAGGGCAATAACTCAAAAATAAGGCAATGCAGAGTTATGGTTCTTACATGTATGTATTGCACTTGTACTCAATAAGATCTATCTACCTACAAAGTTTCTTGTTGATACTTCTTGTAGTTTCAGAGTTATGTCTGGGACAAGAAAATGCGGATGGAGGGACATACGGACGGACAAAGCGGTGACTATATGCTCTCCCTTCGGGGAGCATAAAAATCATTTAACTGGAAAAT
Source organism: Cyclina sinensis (assembly GCA_012932295.1). Taxonomy (NCBI): domain Eukaryota; kingdom Metazoa; phylum Mollusca; class Bivalvia; order Venerida; family Veneridae; genus Cyclina; species Cyclina sinensis. The sequence goes on from JAAONU010000002.1 coordinate 20,150,311, forward strand.
GCCAACAACATACTCAACTAGACTTGGTACTGAGCATTCCTGTAAAGGTTGTTGGATGAAATTGCACCAGTAGTTTTTGAGGAGTAGTCTAGACAAGTTTTGTGACAGAGGGACAGACAGACGACAAAGGAGAAGTGATCCCTATATATATCGCAGCTACTGTGTAGCAGACGACACAAAAATCAAAGATCATTTTTTGTTATACAGCTTTAAATGCCTTTTTTTTTTTAAGCTGTATCACCAGGAACTGATCATTTATCTTATGCTTTTTCTTATATTATAATTATTTCTCAGCACTGCCTTTCTCTTAAAGTTTGATTTTTCTTTTTTTTTTAAATAAATGGATCAATTTTTTACAGAGTTTTGGACATATAAACAAGAGGGCCATGATGGCCCTAAATCCCTGACCTGAGTCTCGTTGCTCATGTTACAAATATCATTAATGGTTTTTATGGGTGGAAGTTGGATTAAGTTTGCAATAAGTTTGAAGACTCTGGGTGTAATGGTACTCAAATTTTTTAGCAGAAATAGTTTTATTCTACAGGTCCCAGTGAACTTGACTTTAGACCTACAGACCCCCAAAACAATAGGGTTCTAATATAACTACCCTATAAAGTTTGAAGGTTCTGGGTGTAATGATACTCCAGTTACTAAGCTGAAACAGTTTTCACTCTACAGGTCCCTGTGAACTTAACCTCTGACCTATGGACCCTAAAAACAAAAGGGTTCACCTAATACAATTATCCTATAAAGTTTGAAGGCTCTGGGTGTAATGGTACTGCAGTTACTCTGCAGGAATAGTTTTCACTCTACAGGTCCTTGTGACCTTTGTCATACTAGCCCCAAAAACAATACGGTTCTTCTATTTAGTAAAAGCAATCATGCTATGAAGTTTGGAGGCTCTGGGTTAAATGGTAATCCTGTTATTGAGTGGAAACGGTTTTCACTCTAGAGGTCCCTCTGACCTTGATCTTTGACCTACTGACCCAAAACACAAAAGGATTTTTTGTACTCAATAAGGGCAATAACCCTGTGAAGTTTGAAGGCTTTGGGTCAACTGGTACTTAAGTTATTGAAAGGAAATGAAGTGTGAAAGACAGACAAACAGACACCCATGGACAAGGCAAAAACGATATGTCTCCATCAGAAGGGCGGAGTTCGTGGGAGACATAACAACGAACAATTGAAGGTATAGCCATTGGTGTTTCAGAGCAGCAGATTTTCAAAGTTTTCCCTATATAAATCCTTGTGTAAAATCAAATGGCCCCCCGGGTGGGGCCAGTTTTGACCCCATGGTCATGATTTGAACAAATTTGGTAGAGTTCCAGTAGACAATGCTGTACACCAAATATCTAAACTCTAAGCCTTGTGGTTTCTGACAAGAAGCTTTTTAAAATTTTTCCTATATAACTCTATGTAAAACATGTGACCCCTGGAACAGGGCCTTTTTTGACCCAGGGGTTATGATTTGAACAAACTTGATAGAGGTATAGTAGAGAATGCTGTACACCAAATATCTTAACTCTAGGCCTTGTGGTGTCTGAAAAGAAGATTTTTGAAGTTTTTCCTGAAAAACACTATGTAAAACATGTGACCACTGGGGCAGGGCCACTTTTGACCCAGGGACCATGATTTGAACAAACTTGGTAGAGGTTCTCTTGACAATGTTACATACAAAATATCTAAGATCTATGCCTTTTGGTTTCTGATGTGAAGACTTTTTAAACTTTTTCCTATATAACTCTATGTAAACTAGAACTATTGCTGAATGCGATTCATACCCCCACCAATGTCCTTGACAGAAGACGACATGGAAAGGTGGTTAAGGGAATCACTTTAGAGGCACAAATACATATACATAAAAAGAAATTATCTCTGGTGAAAAAAACAAATTGTACAGGTAATAGTATAAATATATATTGTCAAATCATGTTCGAAACAGTTACAAATAACCTTTCATTTACATAAATATCTGTTCTAGTTTCAGAAACATTTAAGTATTAATGGTTATATCAGAACATTTTCTAAGCCTAAAAGGGGCATAACTTGTGTCATAATTCAACAGAATTGTAGAATTTTCGTCATCTGAGCTTGCTTGTAACCATTCATATTTCTATTCCTATATACGTAACTCTATGTAAAACATGTGACCCCTGGGGTTGGGCCATTTTTGACCCAGGAGCCATGATTTGAACAAACTTGGTAAAGGTCCACTGGACAATGCTGCACACCAAATATCTAGACCATAGGCCTTGCAGTTTCTGACAAGAAGATTTTTTAAAGTTTTCCCTATATAACTCTATGTAAAACATGTGACCCCTGAGGCGGGGCCATTTTTGACCCAGGAGCCATGATTTGAACAAACTTGGTAAAGGTTCACTGGACAATGCTGCACACCAAATACCTAAACTCTAGGCCTTGTGGTTTCTGAAAAGAAGATTTTTTAAAGTTTTCCCTATATAACTCTATGTAAAAAGATGTGACCCCTGGGGTGGGGCCATTTTTGACCCAGGAGCCATGATTTGAACAAACTTGGTAAAGGTCCACTGGACAATGCTGCACACCAAATATCTAGACCATAGGCCTTGCAGTTTCTGACAAGAAGATTTTTAAAATTTTCCTATATAACTCTTTGAAAAATCAACTGACCCCTGGGGTGGGGTCAGTTTTGACCCCACGGTCATAATTTGAACAAACTTGGTAGAGGTCCACTAGATGATGCTTCCTACCAAATATCTAAGCTCCAGGCCTTGAGGTTTCGGAGAAAAAGATTTTTAAAGATCCAACTTTTAAAATCTAATTTTAGCTCCAGTGAACCAGAAATGCAATGGACCAGAACCATTTGAACAATCTTGGTAGAGCTTCATGCAAGGAACATCCCAGGCAAGTTTCATTTAATTTGGCCTTTTGGTTTCAGAGGAGATGTCATTGGAATGAAAAGTTGACGACGGATGGACGGACGGACGGACAGACGACAGACAAAGACTGATCAGAAAAGCTCACCCTGAGCACTTTGTGCTCAGATGAGCTAAAAATTGGTCCAGAGAGCTGAAATTTGGTAAAAACTGATAAATTTTTGGTTTTACGGAGCCTTCAACCTACAGTTTCCTATAATTTGACAGTTTTTCCATGCTTTCAGAATACTTACCCATACATCAATTTGGGGACCAACATATTTTTTTCCTTCAAACACCTCTGGTGCTGCATAAGGAGGACTGCCACACCAAGTTGCAAGAGGTTCTTTGCCATTAAAGAAGTTTCCAAATCCAAAATCTACAAAAGAAAAATAAACATTTCAGAACTCGGACATAAAAACAACTCTTCTTTACTGAAAATAAAGTACATGCTGGAGAAAATAGAAATTAACAACTCCAAAAGTGATAATTTCAAGAAAGCCCTGATAACCAATTATTCCACTTTGAAATGAAGTTTGAATATTCATCAACTGTGCTTTAACAGTTCTCGACTAGAGTTCATGAAAATTTAAAATGAACTGTCTTTGTGAAGCTGTTCAAAAACAATTCATGAACCAAAGAACAATCCATCAAAGGTGTAAAACTGTCCATGAAATGTACCTTAACAGTTTTATAAAAAAAATCCATTCAGTGTTTGAACTGTTCATTTTATAGGAACATGAACAGATAATGAACCAACAGTGTGTCTAGAAATATGCACATACAGTACGCTCAGCGCAGATTTTGCAAAACCCGTGAGACCCCGCGGATGAGACTCATCGCGGATGAAATTTTGCACAAAATTTGTCCGCGAGACCCTGCGGACTGAAAATGTTCACAACCGCGGACATGAATTTGTGGCCGTAAGCGTTTTCCCTGTGGAACGCCACGGTAAATCACGGCGGAACGCGGTGGTCAATCACCGCGGATCGCGGTGAAAACTGTAGCTTTTTTACGATTAATTATTAAAACTTTACTATTTAAAATATGTAAAATTTGATTTTGTAATAAAAAAAAAATTTGTAGATACAATGTATTTGTTGTTTGTATATCTTGTTGTTCTCTCGTTATTGAATTACCATGAACAAAAATACTCTAAATCGTGGCAAATCATAGTCGTATAAAATTCGAAAATAGAGTAGACATGCAAGTTCACGGTTGTGAAAACCACTTTTAAGTCAAATACTGAATAACCTCGGTGTACGGCATGTACGAAAAAGTAACAAGAGACAACAATGAAAACATCAACTTTTGTTTCTTACACCATGAAAACTTAATCCTTGTCAATATCTCCTTACAAAACTAGGTGTTACTATTTATACATTTTCCGAAAATGTGAATTGAAAGTAGAGAGCAAGCATCCAAAAGCATGCAGCATTAGATCATGTGATGTGGAAAAGGCGGTAAAATACTGGGATTTCTTTTATGGAAAATTACTCAGGCTTGCGTTCAAAGGTTAGCTCTTGAATTACAACCAATAACAAGAGGGCCATGATGGCCCTAAATCGCTCACCTGAGTCTCATTGCTCATGTTACAAGTATCGTTACTGGTTGTTATGGGTGTTCGTTGTTTGCAAGTCTGAAAAAGTTTGTAGTAAGTTTGAAGACTCTGGTGTAATGGTACTCAAATTTTTGAGCAGAAATAGTTTTACTCTACAGGTCCCAGTGAACTTGTCCTTTGACCTACAGACCACAAAAGCAATAGGGTTCTTCTAATATAATTTCCCTATGAAGTTTGAAGGTTCTGGGTGTAATGGTACTCCAGTTACTGAGCAGAAATAATTTTCACTCTTCAGGTCCCTTTGACCTTGAATTTTGACCTACTGACCCCAAAAGTAATAGGGTTCTTTTACTGAGTAAAGACAATCATCCTATGAAGTTTGAAGGCTCTGGGTAAAATGGTACTCCAGTTACTGAGCAGAAACAGTTTTCACTCTACAGGTCCCTGTGAACTTAACCTTTGACCTATGGAACCTAAAAATAATAGGGTTCTTCTCATACAATTATCCTATAAAGTTTGAAGGCTCTGGGTGTAATGGTATTACAGTTACTCTGCAGAAATAGTTTTCACTCTACAGGTCCCGGTGACCCTGACCTTTGACATACTAGCCCCAAAAACAACATGGTTCTTCTATTTAGTAAAGGCAGTCATCAAATGGAGTTTGAAGGCTTTGGGTGAAATGGTACTCCTGTTATTGAGCGGAAACAGTTTTCACTCTAGAGGTCCCTCTGACCTTGACTTTTGACCTACTGACCTACTGACCCAAAAAACAAAAGGGTTTTTTTCTACTCAATAACCCTGTGAAGTTTGAAGGCCGTGCACGTGTTTCAAATACACATCAGTACCATCAGTTTCATAACTTTTGTTTTAGTTGCAAGAGCATAGTAATTGTGTAGCGCTAATCAGAAACTAATAACTGTGTACCATTAATTAATTAACATCATAAACTCGAATTCAAGTTGAATCACGGGCGTTTGATGACAGCGTTGTCTATGCCTCGTATTATAAGTATCGGCGCGATTTGATTGAACATAACAATATTCATCACAAATACCTTTTAAACTTACCTTTTCTTTGTCAGACTGATAAGTGAACAAGAGGACCATGATGGCCCTATATCGCTCACCTGAATATGACTGCTTTTAACAAAGTTGCTATGGACCTGGTTAATTGACCCCAGATGACCCATATTCAAACTTGGCCTAGAAATTATTGAAACAATCTTTCTGACAAATTTCAAGGTTATTTGAACTGAAAGCGTAGTCTCTAGAGTGTTAACAAGGTTTTTCCATATTTGGGCTCTGTGACCTAGTTTTTGACCCCAGATGATCCATATCCAAACCTGAGCTAGAAACCATCAAAACAACCTTTCTGACAAATTTCCAGGACATTTGGACTGAAAATGTAGCCTCTAGAGTGTTTACAAAGTTTTTCGATATTTAGGCTCTGTGACCTAGTTTTTTAATCCAGATGACCCATATTCAAAGTTGAGCTGGAAATCATAGAAGCAACTTTTCTGACAAATTTTCAGGTTATTTGGAATTAAAATCTTAACTCTAGATTGTTAACAAGGTTTTTCCATATTTGGTCTCTGTGACCTAGTTTTTGACCAAAGATGACCTATATTAGTACTTGAGCTAGAAATCATCAAAACAACCTGTCTGACAAATTTCCAGGATATTTGGACTGAAAATGTAACCTCTGGAGTGTTAAAATGGTTTTTACATTTTAGGGCTCTGTGACCTTGTTTTTGATCCCAGATGACCCATATCCTAATCTGGGCTAGAAAACATTGAAACAACCTTTCTGACAAATTTCAAGGACATTTGGACTGAAAATGTAACCTCTAGAGCATTAGCAAGGATTTTCTACTTTTTGGCCCTGTGTCCTAGTTTTTGACCCCACATAACCCATATTCAAAACTGAGCTAGAAATCATTAAAACAATCTTTCTGACAAATTTCAAGGTTATTTGAACTGAAAATGTTAACTCAATGCGTGTTAACACCCTTTTTCCATATTTGGGGTCTGTGACTTAGTTTTTGACCCCAGATGACCTTTGTTCGAATCTGAGCTAGAAATCATTAAAACATTTTTTCTAACAAATTTCGAGAATATTTGGACTGAAAAGTAGCTTCTAGAGTGTTAACAAGTTTTTTTTCTATTTTTGGGCTCTGTGACCTAGTTTTTGATTTCAGATGACACATATTCAAATTTAACCTAGAAATTATTGAAACAACCTTTCTGACAAATTTCCAGGATATTTGGACTGAAAATGTTACCTCTAGAGTGTTAACAAGGTTTTTCCATATTTGGGCTCTGTGACATAGTTTTTGACCCTAGATGACCCAATTTTGAACTTGAGCTAAAAATCATCAAAACAACCTTTTTGACTAATTTCCAGGGTATTTGGACTGAAAATGTAACCTCTAGAGTGTTAACAAGGTTTTTCTATTTTTGGGCTCTGTGACCTAGTTTTTGAACCCAGATGACACATATTCGAACTTGAGCTAGAAATCATAGAAACAACCTGTCTGACAAATTTCCAGATTATTTGGACTGAAAATGTTACTTCTCCTTCTACAAGAAGATTTTCAAAGTTTTCACTATATAAGCCTATGTAAAACCAATGACCCCGGGTTGGGGCCAAATTTGACCCCAGGGGTATAATTGGAACAAACTTGGTAGAGGTCCACTAGACAATGCTACATACCAAATCTTAAGGCTCAGGGCCTTGTGGTTTCAGACAAGAAGATTTTTTAAGATTTTCCTATATAAGCCTATGTAAAACCAATGACCCCAGGGTGGGGCAAAATTTGACCCCAGAGGTATAATTTGAACAAACTTGGTAGAAGTCCACTAGACAATGCTACATACCAAATATCTAAGCTCTATTCCTTACGGTTTCTGACAAGAAGATTTTTAAAGTTTTTCCTATATAACTCTATGTAAAACAAGTTACCCCTGGGGCGGGGCCATTTTTGACCCAGAGGCCATGATTTGAACAAACTTGGTAGAGGTCCACTAGATGATGCTTTATACCAAATATCTTAGCTCTATGCCTTACAGTTTCTGACAAGAAGATTTTTAAATTTTTTCCTATATAACTCTATGTAAAACAAGTTACCCCTGGGGCGGGGCCATTTTTGACCCAGAGGCCAAGATTTGAACAAACTTGGTAGAGGTCCATTAGATGATGCTTTATACCAAATATCTAAGCTCTATGCCTTACAGTTTCTGACAAGAAGATTTTTAAAGTTTTTCCTATATAACTCTATGTAAAACAAGTTATCCCCTGGGGCGGGGCCATTTTTGACCCAGAGGCCATGATTTGAACAAACTTGGTAGAGGTCCATTAGATGATATTTTATACCAAATATCTAAGCTCTATGCCTTACAGTTTCTGACAAGAAGATTTTTAAAGTTTTTCCTATATAACTCTATGTAAAACAAGTTATCCCTGGGGCGGGGCCATTTTTGACCCAGAGGCCATGATTTGAACAAACTTGGTAGAGGTCAACTAGATGATGCTTTATACCAAATATCTTAGCTCTATGCCTTACGGTTTCTGACAAGAAGATTTTTAAAGTTTTTCCTATATAACTCTATGTAAAACAAGTTACCCCTGGGGCGGGGCCATTTTTGACCCCAGGATCATAATTTGAACAAACTTGGTAGAGATCCACTAGATGATGCTTTATACCAAATATCAAAGCTCCAGGCATTGTGGTTTCTGACAAGAAGATTTTTAAAGATCCAACTTGTAAAATCTGTTTTTAGCTCCTGGGACCCAGAAATGCAATGAACCGGAACCATTTGAACAAACTTGGTAGAGCTTCATGCAAGGAACATTCTAGGCAAGTTTCATTAAATTTTGCCCAGTGGTTTCAGAGGAGATGTCGTTTGAATGAATTGTGGACGACGGACGGACGGACGGACGGACGCCGGACAATCAAGGATCCTAAAAGCTCACATGAGCATGCTCAGGTGAGCTAAAAATTCAGTTTAATTTTAAGCAGCATCTCTATTAATACCAAATTACGACGACAGCAAACAAATCACAAACAAGTTGATGATTTAAAAATCAATAGTCTTTGTGGGCAAGGTCAACGGGCGTTTGCATTAAATTTAATTTTAAGTAGCATCTCTATTAATACCAATTACCGCAGCGACAGTCTTTGAAACGGGCAGATATCTTACAAATTAATTAATGCACCGCAAATCAATTAATCGATAGGCGAAAGCAGTCATTTGTTAATTGGTTATCAATGAAACGCAGTGTATTCGCCAAATCGGATCATATTATCATAACGAATAATTAAAGAATTAGTGGCGTGTCAAAAATTTGACTGGCATGATCAAAGGTATGCGCGTTTTTCATGTTTTCCGGGATGTCAGGTGTTTTTCCAGGACTCCTGGATGGGACCTCGATTTCCGGGACAATCCCGGACAATGCGGGACATATGACAGGTATGGATCTATCCATTTATGAAGCTTCAAGTCTACAGCTTTGAAAGTGTTGGAGTTATGCTCCAGACAAGAAAATTAAACAAAGAGGAATAACTCCAAAATCCAGAAGTGCAGAGTGATGGTTCTTGTGCACTGCACTCCGTCTCAATGAGATCTATCCACCTAGGAAGTTTCAAGTCAATAGTTTTAATAGTGTAGAAATTATGCTACAGACAAACATTAGGACGTCACCCGCCGCCCGCCATGGTAGATCCCATAAAATGTCCCGTCTTCAAGACGTATAATGATGCTTGACCAGTTACACTAAAACAGCATTGTTGGGTGTGAAAAAATTGCTATACTCAATTACTTGTTTATTTATTTCCACTTCTTTCCACTTTCTTACCTGTTTTTAGATCGAGTACCAGTATAAATTGATTACTGTTTTGCATGTTACTTTGCTATCATTTTAACTTGCCAATTAATGTGTTTTTCAACACTAAATCATTTTTATTCACTATTCAATAAATAAAGTAAAATACCTCTCCAGGCAATGGTTCAAACTATTTAAAGTTAAATAAGTCAGGATGCCAGCAATTCTTATTCAAAGCACAGAGACTACTGTCAGAAGTGAAAGTTAAAATGTGTGAAGATTGTTCTTTATCACCGCACCAATGTGATAAGAATCATATCAATTTCTTCAACTGTTTTTTTAGATATGCTCTAGAAAAGCATAATTTCAACATAAAAGTAATGGAGATAATCGAAAAATGAGCCAAGAGTCTTTGTTCGGACTTCCTCGTCATATAAGTGTGACCATTGTAAAAAGTATAAACTCAATCCCTCAAGTATTTTCTGAGTTGTGATGCAAAGATGTGTTGGGAGACACCATGGTCATTTGAGACTCTAATAGGAGTCTCACATGTGTTGCCAATGCTTCTATATTAAGAGCAACGACTTAATAAACCAAGGGGGCCATTGGCCCCAAAGTGCTCACCTGAGGATAGATTGTTATTTGTGTGGAAGCTATCATTATTTCATGTAAATCTAAGCTCTAGCCTTTGAAGCTTCAAAGGATAATTTTCTTATAAGTTTTTACTATATGCAAATAATGAATATCTATGACCCCCAGGCAAACCCAATTTTTACCCCGGATATAATTTGTACAAACTTGGAACAGGTTCACTAGACAATATTTCATGCCAAATAATTAAGCTTAAGGCTTTGTCATTTCAGAGGAGAAGATTTTTTGTTTTTTAAGGAAAACCTAACCCCAGGGAGCAGGGCCAATTTTTGCACTAGGGGCATTATTTGAACAACTTTGGTAGAGGACCTACAGATGATGTCATATACCAAATATCAAAGCTCTAGCCTTTGTCATTTCAGAGGAGAAGATTTTTTAAGTTTTTACTAAATACATATAAGGAAAACCTATGACCCCCTGCGGCGGGGCCAACTTTGTCACTAGGGGCATAATTTGAACAACTTTCGTAGAGGACCTAAAGATGATGTAAGATACCAAATATCAAAGCTCTAGCCTTTGTCATTTCAGAGAAGAAGATCTTTTAAGTTTTTACTATATACATATAAGGAAAACCTATGACCCCCTGGGACGGGGCCAATTTTGGCACTAGGGGCATAACTTGAACAACTTTCGTAGAGGACCTATAGATGATATCATATACCAAATATCAAAGCTCTAGCCTTTGTCATTTCAGAGGAGAAGGTTTTTGAAGTTTTTACTATATACATAGAAGGAAAACCTAACCCTTGAGGGCGGGGCCAATTTTGGCACTAGGGGCACAATTTGAACAACTTCGGTAGAGGACCTATAGATGATGTCAGATACCAAATATCAAAGCCATAGCCTTTGTCATTTCAGAGGAGAAGGTTTTTGAAGTTTTTACTATATACATAGAAGGAAAACCTAACCCCCGAGGGCGGGGCCAATTTTGGCACTAGGGGCATAATTTGAACAACTTTCGTAGAGGACCTAAAGATGATGTCATACACTAAATATCAAATCTCTAGCCTTTGTCATTTCAGAGGAGAAGATATTTTAAGTTTTTACTATATACATATAAGGAAAACCTATGACCCCCCGGGGCAGGGCCAATTTTGGCACTAGGGGCATAATTTGAACAACTTTGGTAGAGGACCTATAGATGATGTCATATACTAAATATCAAAGGTCTTGGCCTTGTGCTTTCTGACAAGAAGATTTTTTTAATTTGCATTTTTGAAACTTCTTTTTTGGCCCTGTGACCTACTTATGCAACAGACCAGAACCATTTGAACAGCTTTGAAAGGGGACCACTCAAGGATCATTGCTGCGTAGTTTGGTTAATGTGCATCATTGGTTTCAGAGGAGATGTTGTTTTTATGAAATTGTTGACCACGGACGACGCACAACGACGGACACCAGACACAGGGGGATCACAAAAGTTCACCATGAGCATGTTGTGCTCAGGTGAGCTAATTAATTTCAAGAGTGTTATGGTGCTATTCAATAACTGCTATTATGCACTGATCACTTAAGATGAATAAATTTGTGATTGTAAATGTTCAAGATATTAGTATTTATACAAAAGTTTAATTATATTCCATGTGAAAAAGGGGTATAACTCTAGAAACACTGATCACTTGGTAATGTTCCTTGTGGTACAGATGTGCCTTGTCCCCAGTAGCAAGTATGCCAAGAATGAGTACAATATTTCTGAAAGTTTTCAAAATTTTCTGTATCAATAACCAATTTCAACAAAAATTTCAAGTTAAAATGGGGCAGAACTCTAAAAACAGCTTTCAGAGTAATGCCTCTTGTCATACAACTGTGCCCTGTCATAATAAGCAAATATATCAAGTTTCATATTGATACCTTTGATAGATTTGAAATCATTGCACTTAATAACCAATTTCGACAAAAACTCTAAGTTAATAAGAGAGCCATGATGGCCCTAGATCGTTCACCTGAGTATTTTGGCTGTACGTTTGCTGTTAAGCAGTATTTCATGTTTTAATTGAAAATATGTAAGTAATGCAAATATAAATATGTAAACATGTAAAATATCAGTCAATAAATACAGGCTCTATGACAAAAAGTAGAAATATCTATCATAAGCTATAGTGACCTTGACCTTAACCCAGTGACCTCAAACCCTACCCACGGAATATAGGATCCATGCAGGGAAAAATTTGCTATAGCTTTAAAACAAAAAGTAGGTCAAAGTATAGGTCATGCTATGATGTTTTTGAAATCGGAACAAAAAACTGTACACATGGTCCAAATTTCATTGACATAGCTCCAAAAACAAAAAAGTAGGTCAGTAGGTCAAAAATAAAGGTCATGCGATGACATTTTTGAAATCGGAACAAAAACTGTGCAAATGGTCCAAACTCATTGCCATAGCTCAAAAAACAAAAAGGAGGTCAGTAGGTCAAAAATATAGGTCATGCAATTATATTTTTGAAATTGGAACAAAAACTGTATACATGGTCCAAATTTAATTGCCATAGCTCCAAAAACAAAAAGGAGGTCAGTAGGTCAAAATATAGGTCATGCGATTACATTTTTGAAATCGTAACAAAAAACTGTACACATGGTCCAAATTTCCTTGCCATAGCTCCAAAAATAAAAAGTACGTCAGTAGGTCAAAAATATAGGTCATGCGATTACATTTTTGAAATGGAAACGAAAAACTGTGCACATGGTCCAAATTTCATTGCTGTAGCTAAAACAAAAAAGTAGGTCAGTAGGTCAAAAATATAGGTCGAGGAATAATCTTTTTGTAGCTCAAAAAACAAAAAGTAGGTCAGTAGATCAAAAATATAGGTCTCGCAATGACATTTTTGAAATCGGAACAAAAAACTGTTTACATGGTCCAAATTTCATTGCTGTAGCTAAAAAACAACAAGTAGGTCAAAAATATGTCATGCGATGACATTTTTAAAATCAGAACAAACAAGAACTGTCACTGTAAGATGACAATGCCCCCAAATGTGGTGCTTTGACCTTTGAACTGAGAACCAGTCATTCAGTGGTCAAGGTCAAATAAATATAGGTCAGTGGGAAGGTCTTGTCCAAAGGGGTGTTGTGTCCAAGTATGAAGTAAATCCACTTACTAATAAGGAAGTTATGGGCAATGTTGAAGTTTTTGGACAATTGGATATTCAAGGTAAAGGTCATTCAGGGGTCAAGGTCAAACAAATATAGGTCAGTGGGAAGGTCTTGTCCAAAGGGGTGCTGTGTCCAAAGGGGTGCTGTGTCCAAGTATGAAGTAAATCCATTTACTAATAAGAAAGTTATTGCCAATGTTAAAGTTTTCGGACGGACGGACGGACGGACAGTTCAAAAACTAAATGCCTCCCTTCGGGAACATAAAAACTAAGAACATGGTCCAAATTTCATTGTTGTAGCTCCAAAAACAAAAAGTAGGTCAGTAGGTCAAAAATATAGGTCATGCGATGACATTTTTGAAATCGGAACAAAAAACTGTACACAAGGTCCAAATTTCATTGACATAGCTCCAAAAACAAAAAGTAGTTCAGTAGGTCAAAAATATAGGTCATGCGATGACATTTTTGAAATCAAAACGAAAAACTGTGCACATGGTCCAAATTTCATTGCTGTAGCTAAAAAGCAAACAAGTAGGTCAGCAGGCTAAAAATATAGGTCATGCGATTACATTTTTGAAATAGGGACAAAAAACTCTACACATGGTCCATTTCATTGCCATAGCTCCAAAAACAAAAAGGAGGTCAGTAGGTCAAAAATATAGGTCATGCGATTACATTTTTGAAATCGGGACAAAAAACTGTACACATGGTCCATATCACTGCCATAGCTCCAAAAACAAAAGAGGGGTCAGAAGGTCAAAAATATAGGTCATGCAATTACATTTTTGAAATAGGAACAAAAACTGTATTAATGGTCCAAATTTCATTGCCATAGCTCCAAAAACAAAAAGGAGGTCAGTAGGTCAAAATATAGGTCATATGATTACATTTTTGAAATCTTAACAAAAAACTGTACACATGGTCCAAATTTCCTTGCCATAGTTCCAAAATTAAAAAGTACATCAGTAGTTCAAAAATATAGGCCATGCAATTACATTTTTGAAATCAAAACGAAAAACTGTGCACATGGTCCAAATTTCATTGCTTTAGCTAAAACAAAAAAGTAACTCAGTAGGTCAAAAATATAGGTCGAGGAATAATCTTTTTGTAGCTCAAAAAACAAAAAGTAGGTCAGTAGATCAAAAATATAGGTCTCGCAATGACATTTTTGAAATCGGAACAAAAAACTGTACACATGGTCCAAATTTCATTGCTATAGCTTTAAAAAAAAAAAGTAGGTCAGTAGGACAAAAATATAGGTCATGCGATGACATTTTTGAAATCAAAACGAAAAACTGTGCACATGGTCCAAATTTCATTGCTGTAGTTAAAAAAACAACAAGTAGGTCAGTAGGTCAAAAATATGTCATGCGATGACATTTTTCAAATCAGAACAAAAAACTATGAACATGGTCCAAATTTCATTGTTGTAGCTCCAAAAACAAAAAGTAGGTCAGTAGGTCAAAAATATAGGTCATGCGATGACATTTTTGAAATCGGAACAAAAAACTCTACACATGGTCCAAATTTCATTGCCATAGCTCCAAAACAAAAAAGAGGTCAGTAGGTCAAAAATATAGGTCATGCATTGACATTTTTTAAAACGGAACAAAATACTGTACACATGGTCCAAATTTCATTGCCATACCTCCAAAAACAAAAAGTAGGTCAGTAGGTCAAAAATATAGGTCATGCGATGACATTTTTGAAATCAAAATGAAAAACTGTGCACATCGTCCAAATTTCATTGCTGTAGCTAAAAAACAAACAAGTAGGTCAGCAGGCTAAAAATATAGGTCATGCGATTACATTTTTGAAATCGGGACAAAAAACTGTACACATGGTCCATTTCATTGCCATAGCTCCAAAAACAAAAAGTAGGTCAGTAGGTCAAAAATATAGGTCATTCGATGACATTTTTGAAATCGGAACAAAAAACAGTACAAATGATCCAAATTCCATTGCCATAGCTCCAAAAAGAAAAAGTGGATCAGTAGGTGAAATATATAGGTCATACGATGACATTTTTGAAATCGAAACAAAAAACTGTGCACAGGCTCAAAATTTCATTAGCGTAGCTAAAATACAAAAAAAGTAGGTCAGTAGGTCAAAAATATAGGTCATGATATGTCGTTTTTGAAGTCAGAACAAAAAACTGTATACATGGTCCAAATTTCATAGCCATAGCTCCAAAAACAAACAAAGGGCCAATGGCCCTAAAGCGCTCACCTGGGTTTCAAAGATGAAAGAAATTTTTATGAATGTAATGATGCATATCACAGAAATGGACCAATGTAATTTCAATGTCATAGCTCCAAATACAAAAATCTGTCACAATACTACCATGTGACTGTGCCAATTTCGACCATGGAGCTTAAATTTGAACAAACTTGGAAGAGGTCTACTGGAGGAGGCTACACACCAAATATCTAACCTCTTCTGAGAAGATTTTAAAAATTTTTTCCTATGTAAATCTATGTAAAATCAAGTGACCCCCGGGTCCTGGCCAATATTGACCCTGGGGCAATCATCTGAACAAACTTGGTCAACGTCTACTAAAGGATCCTACATATCAAATATCTAAGCTCTAGGCCTTACGGTTTTAGAAAAGATTTTAAAGAATTTTCCTTTCGGTTGTCATGGCAACCAGAGTTCTTCATGGAATAGAATTCTGTGAAAACATTTGTTAGAGCTTCATGCAAGCAACATTTCTGATAAGTTTTGTTGAAATTGGCCCAGTGGTTTAGGAGGAGATGTTGTTTTAAAAAAAAGTTTACGAAAGCATGCACGCATGGACATACTAACGACGGACTATATCTCTCATTTGACTACAAATGCAGCCCTGCACAATCTAGATTTAATATAGCAAGCTCTATGCCTTCTAGTGAAGAATTTCCAATTTTCATTTAAAAACAGTAAAGTAAGTCAGCAGCTCAAGGTCAAGGTCAGCCAAGGTCAAAGATAAAATACCTTAGTGCAAAACCAGTAAGCAGGTCAGTAGGGCAAAATCAAGGTCAACCAAGGTCAAAGATAAAATCTGCATCCAAAGTTATCTTAATATCTCAAGTTTCAAAGCTGTAGCTTGAAAAACAGAAAAGTAGGTCATTAGGTCAAGCTCAAGGTCAAAAATAAAATCTGCATCAAAAGTTTTCTGAATATCTCAAGTTTCATAGTTGTAGCTTAAAAAGAACCAAAAAGATCCTATTTAGTCTATGTAAGATCAAATGACCCCCCGGGGTGGGGCAATTTTTTACCCCAGGGCCATAATTTGAACAATCTCAGTAGAGGTCAACTAGACAATGTATCATGCAAAATATCTTAGCCCTAACTTTTGTGGATTCAGACAAGAAGATTTTTGAAGTTTTTGCTATGTACATATAAGGAAAACCCCTGACCTCTGGGGTGGGGCCAATTTTGACCCCCGGAGGGCCATAATTTGACCAAATTTGGTAGAGGTCCACAAAGTAATGTTACATGCAAAAAATCTAAGCTCTATGCCTTATGGTTCTAGAGAAGAAGATTTTTGAAGATTCTACTATATATTTCTGTGTAAAACTGATAAGCCCAGGGGTGAGGCCAATTTGACCCCAGGGGTCATGATTTGAACAACCTTGGTAAAGGTCCACAAGGTAATGCTACATGCCAAAAAGTTAAGCTCTAAGCCTTATTTTTCTAGAGAAAAAGATTTTTTAAGATTTTACTATAAACATATAGACAAAACAACAAAACCCTGGGGCGGGGGGAATTTTGAACCCAGGAGCATAATTTGAACAATCTTTGTAGAGGACCTCTACCCAATGATACATGCAAAATATCAAATCTCTAGGCCCGACAGATTCTGACAAGAAGATTTTTTAAGATTTTCCCTATATAAATCTATGTAAAATGGGCAACCCCTGGGGCGGGGCCGTTTTTGACCCAAGGGCCATAATTTGAACAATCTTGGTAGAGGACCACTAGGTGATGCAACATACCAAATATCAAAGCTCTAGGTCTTATGGTTTTAGACAAGAAGATTTTTAAAGATTTCCCTTTTGCTTGCCATGGCAACCAGAGTTCTGCATGGAATCAAATTCTTTGAACAATTTTGGTAGAGCTTCATGCAAGGAACATTTCTGTGAAGTTTTGTTGAAATTGGCCCAGTGGTTTAGAAGGAGATGTTCTTTAAAACAAAAGTTTACGCACGCACGGACGCACCGACGACGGACGACGGACATTGACTGATCACAATACCTCACCTTGTGCACTACGTACACAGGTGAGCTAAAAAGTAGGTCAGTAGGTCAAAAGTAAAGGTCATGCAATGACATTTTTAAAATCAAAACGAAAAACTGTGCACATGGTCCAAATTTCATTGCTGTAGCTAAAAAACAAAAAAGTAGGTCAGCAGGTCAAAAATATAGGTCAAGAAATAATCTTTTTGAAATCATCTTGAAACAAGAGGGCCATGATGGCCCTGGGTCGCTCACCTGAGTACTTTGGCTGTAGGTTTGCTGTTAAGCAGTATTTCATTTTTTAATTGAAAAAAAAATATATAAGTGCCTACAAACCAAATATGTAAAATATCAGTCAATAAATAAAGGCTCTATGACAGAAAGTATAAATATCTATTATAAGCTATGGTGACCTTGACCTTGACCCAGTGACCTCAAACCCTACCCATGGGTAGAGGTCCATGCAAGGAACCTATATACTGAATATCAAAGATATTGGTCTATAACCAAAGGCTTTATGAGGTACAGTAGATAAATCTTTTTTTAGCCTCCGTGACATTTAACCTAATCCAATAATTTGAAAAAGCTTGATAAAGCTTGCTTCATGCCAAATTTTAAAATTCAAGGCCTTGTGGTTTCAGATAAGAAGATTTTTAAAGATATTAAGGGCCCCCGAGGCGGGGCAAATTTTAACCCAAGGGCCAACATTTAAACAATATTGGTAAAGGTTCTTTACACAATACTCAACACCAAATATCTAAGGTCTACACCTATTTGTTTTGGAGAAAAATTATTTTTCATGTTTTTCCTATATAACTATATGTAAACCAAGAGAACCCTGGGGCATGGCCAATTTTGACCCAGGGGACATAATTTGAACAAACTTGGTAGAAATCCACTAGACAATGCTACATACCAAATATCAAAGCTATAGGGATTGTGGTTTCTGAGAAGAAGATTTTTAAAGATTGCCTTTTTTTACATATTAAGGGCCCCAGGGGCGGGGCAAATTTTGACCCCAGGGCCAACATATAAACAATACTGGTATAGGTTATCTACACAATACTCCACACAAAATATCTAAGGTCTAGTCCTATTAGTTTTGGAGAAAAATGATTTTTCATGTTTTTCCTATATAACTATATGTAAACCAAAAGAACCCTGGGGCATGGCCAATTTTGACCCAAGGGACATAATTTGAACAAACTTGGTAGACATCCACTAGACAATGCTACATACCAAATATCAAAGCTGTAGGCATTGAGGTTTCCAGTAAGAAGATTTTCAAAGATTGCCTTTTTTACATGTACATATTAAGGGCCCCTGGGGTGGGGCCAATTTTGACCCCAAGGCCAACATATAAACAATACAGGTAAAGGTTATCTACACAATACTCCACACCAAATATCTAAGGTCTAGTCCTATTAGTTTTGGAGAAAAATGATTTTTCATGTTTTTCCTATATAACTATATGTAAACCAAGAGAACCCTGGGGTGTGGGTAATTTTGACCCAGGGGGCATAATTTGAACAAACTTGGTAGACATCTACTAGACAATGCTACATACCAAATATCAAAGCTGTAGGCATTGTGGTTTCTGAGAAGAAGTTTTTTCAAAATTTCCTTTTTTACATATTAAGGGCCCCGGGGCAGGGCCAATTTTGACCCCAGGGCCAACATATAAACAATACAGGTAAAGGTTATCTACACAATACTCCACACCAAATATCTAAGGTCTAGTCCTATTAGTTTTGGAGAAAAATGATTTTTCATGTTTTTCCTATATAACTATATGTAAACCAAGAGAACCCTGGGGTGTGGGTAATTTTGACCCAGGGGGCATAATTTGAACAAACTTGGTAGACATCTACTAGACAATGCTACATACCAAATATCAAAGCTGTAGGCATTGTGGTTTCTGAGAAGAAGTTTTTTCAAAATTTCCTTTTTTACATATTAAGGGCCCCGGGGCAGGGCCAAATTTGACCCAAGGGCCAACATATAAACAATACAGGTAAAGGTTATCTACACAATACTCCACACCAAATATCTAAGGTCTAGTCCTATTAGTTTTGGAGAAAAGTGATTTTTCATGTTTTTCCTATATAACTATATGTAAACCAAGAGAACCCTGGGGCGTGGGTAATTTTGACCCAAGGGGCATAATTTGAACAAACTTGGTAGACATCTACTAGACAATGCTACATACCAAATATCAAAGCTGTAGGCACTGTGGTTTCTGAGAAGAAGATTTTTAAAGATTTCCTATATAAGTCTATGTAAAAGGAAGTGACCCCTGGGACGGGGCCAATTTTGACCCCAGGGAAATAATTTAAACAATTTTTGTAGAGTTCCATTAGAGGGTGCTAAATGCCAAATATCTAAGCTCTAGGCCTTGTGGTTTTAGACAAGAAGATTTTCAAAGTTTTTCCTTTAAGTTGCCATAGCAACTGCAGAGTTCTGCATGGAATCAAATTCTATGAACAATTTTGGTAGAGCTTCATGCAAGGAACATTTCTGTGAAGTTTTGTTGAAATTGGCCCAGTGGTTTAGGAGGAGATGTTTTTTAAAACAAAAGTTTACGCATGGACGCACGCACCAACAACGGACGACGGACATTGACTGATCATAATACCTCACCTTGTGCACTACGTGCACAGGTGAGCTAAAAAGTACAAATGGTCCAAATTTTATTGCCATAGCGAAAAACTTAAACAAGAGGGCCATGATGGCCCTGAATCGCTCACCTGATAGACCATGAAACGATATTGTAGACATAATGAGGAGAGAATTGGTGAAAGAAGGGCATGTGTCCACACTTGCTGATTGGTGAAGTTTTAACTTTACATGAACTGTTTTAATAATTTCCAGTTTACCTCATTTCGTCTAGATGATAAATACATGGAAAATGTTAACATTTCAAAGTCATTAGACTTTCGATACATTTTTTTTTTCTTTGTAAGTTAACATGAAACTATTGTATGAAGTACAAATTGAAATATGGATATCTGAAACAGGTGTAATGTTTTCATTTTGGCTGAAGGTAGTTTCCTTCAGAAATGTACAGTCTAGAAGTGACTTTTGTGTTAGGGTATATGCTATTTTGAGACAGTATTTAAGTTACATAATGGTATGCAGTTAACCTGTGTTGGTAAATTCTGTACCAGTACAGAATTTGAGAGCACGTTATGACACACAAGATAGGTGATCCACAGACCATGGACTGTACGTACTGAACTCAGCAGTTGGGAAGACCGAAGCAAACTTTGCAGACTAAGATCAGATGGCTATATAAACTATATATAAAATGAATTGACTATGGGGCGGGGTCAATTTGACCCCGGGGATCATGATTTGAGCAAACTTGGTTAAGGTCTACTAGGTCATGCTACATGCAAAATTTCTAAGCTCTAGGCTTTCTGGTTCTGGAGTAGAAGATTTTTTGAAGTTTTTCCTATATAAACTCTATATAAAATCAACTGACCCCCAGGCGGGGTCAATTTGACCCCGGGGATCATGATTTGAGCAAACTTGGTAGAAGTCTACTAGTTAATGCTACATGCAAAATATCTAAGCTCCAGGCCTGCAGTTCTGGAGAAGAAGATTTTTGAAGTTTTTCCTATATAAACTATATATAAAATGAATTGACTATGGGGCGGGGTCAATTTGACCCCGGGGATCATGATTTAAGCAAACTTGGTAAAGGTCTACTAGGTAATGCTACATGCAAAATATCTAAGCTCCAGGCTTTGTGGTTCTGGAGAAGAAGATTTTTGAAGTTTTTCCTATATAAACTCTATATAAAATCAATTGACCCCCGGGCGGGGTCAACTTGACCCCGGGGATCATGATTTGAGCAAACTTGGTAGAAGTCTACTAGGTAATGCTACATGCAAAATATCTAAGCTCCAGGCTTTGTGGTTCTGGAGAAAAAGATTTTTGAAGTTTTTCCTATATAAACTCTATATAAAATCAATTGACCCCCGGGGCGGGGTCAATCTGACCCCGGGGATCATGATTTGAGCAAACTTGGTTAAGGTCTACTTGGTTATGCTACATGCAAAATATCTAAGCTCTAGCCTTTGTGGTTCTGGAGAAGAAGATTTTTGAAGTTTTTCCTATATAAACTCTATATAAAATTAACTGACCCCCGGGCGGGATCAACTTGACCCCGGGGATCATGATTTGAGCAAACTTGGTAGAAGTCTACTAGTTAATGCTACATGCAAAATATCTAAGCGCCAGGCTTTGTGGTTCTGGAGAAGAAGATTTTTGAAGTTTTTCCTATATAAATTCTAAGTAAAATCTATTTACCCCCGGGGCTGAACCAGTTTGACCCCGGAAGTCATGATTTGAGCAAACTTGACAGAGGTCCCCTAGATGATGCTTCATACCAAATATGAAAGCTCTGGGCCTTGTTATTTCAGACAAGAAGATTTTTGAAATTTCCATTTTAAAAACACCTTTTAGGGCCTCACAGCCATATTGTGCATTGGACCGGAACCATTTGAGCAAACTTAGTAAAGGGACATCTAAGGACCATTAGTATGAAGTTATTTTAAAATTGGGCCAGGGGTTTAGGAGGAGATGTCATTTAAAGAAAATGTTGACGACGGACGACGGACGACGGACGGACGACGGACGGACGACGGACGCCGGACACAAGGGTATCCTAATAGCTCACTCTGTCACTGCGTGACAGGTGAGCTAAAAAGAGGCATAACTCTGTCAAATGTGACCTTGACCTAAAGATTTTGGCATTATCCCGACCTTGTTGTCATAAGCAATACAATTTGAAAGTATGATAAGGAAATGTTAAGAAATGGCAAAGTTATAGCCAACGTTAAGTTTGCGTGATGGACCAACAGACCGACGGACAAAGCGATCCCTATGTATCGCCGTTTCTTTGAAAGAGCGACACAAAAATCCTTCAAGGGGTAAAGAATTTACAGAGCAAACAAGACACACTCTTTTTTTTTAATTTTCATATATTTAACCTTCCAGTGTGACCTTGACCTTGAGCTGATACAAGGGCAATATGAGTTATGCACACTGCCTTGTTGAGGTGAACATTTGAGCAAAGTTAGAAGAAAATCCTTGTCTTATAATTCATTGTTAAAAATCTGACCTTCAAGTGTGACCTTGACCTTGAGCTACAAGCGATTCAAGAGATAGAGAGCTGACATGAAACTGCAGACAGAGAGTCGGATATAATACCAGCCATTTTTTTCCTTCTATATTCGGTAAGGGTAAACGGACCCGTTCCCAATCGAAAATAGCTCCCATTTTTCCCAATCACCAACCTAAAATTCCCAAACTGCTCGATTGAAATAACTGCATACAGCACTTTCGTAACTTCTTCGTTACGCACTGGTAAACAAGGTGTTTATCCTCTAGGTCTTAGTAAAGGGTTCTTACTGTCACTGGGCAAATGGAACAACAACCTATCTTTAGTTAATGTTAATGCCGACAAATCTGATAAAAAAAAAAAAATCCAAGAATTTCGTCAGAAAAAATCCAAGAATTTCATCAGAAAAAAAGAAAGAAACATAAGTGGTTTGTAGTTGATGTAAGCGACCAGAAGTTTACAAATAAGGTGAAGGTTATGTGTGATTGGCTGTGGAACATTGCAGTTTGCCTGGTTTACTAATTAACATGACATTTTGAATAGGTATTGAGTTGAAAGTGGCTTGTTTGTTGATCAGTTTAGACGATTATCAGCTAATAATTTATGTATTAATTGATAAGGCCGCTGTTTTTTACATGTTATAGAAACTTCAATAAGAGCATGCCTGCAAACACGATGCTATCAGAGCAACTTTATCTTATTACTTCTGAATCTCTAACATGTACACAACTTGTAAAATGTAAGTTTTTACCAACGGAGTGATAAAACAACTTCAAAATTCAGTGCTTTTTAATATACAGTTGTATGTGTTATAACCTGTGTACAGTTAGTATTTTAATTTAAGTCCGAAGTGTCCGTAATTTGTTTCAAACAGTTTTAAACTATTCAATTGTAAAGTTTAATCAATTCTTTCCTGTAGAAATGTATATATTCTGAGTGAATCGTTCATATTTTAAGGTTTAACCACAACGATAACTAAATTTAAAAAATAAAGTAAATATAACGATACAAAAATCTGAAAAATGAAGTCTTTATGTAGTCTAAGTATTTTTGATGGTGACTGTGTTTAAATTTTAAAGAAACAACAGAGAATTAATACTGTTGTTATTACTGAAAATTCCCAAATTGGAGAAAAACGACGCAATTTTTCCCATTTCCACTGGTACCGGACCCTTTCCCAAAATGGCAAAAAAAATCCCTTAATACAGATGGTTAGACGATCAAGGGCAAAACATAATTCGCCCCTTCGAGCATATATAATAATTGGGGGGATAAGTCTAGACATCAGGGGCTTAAAATATTATAGAAGAGAAACACTAAAACTAATACCTGCTATTTTGATGTTCATATTAGCATCTAGGAGCAGATTTTCAGCCTGAAATAGACACAAGAAATTGGTAAAACCAAATAATGCTCCCCTAAGTATTTTTTGTTCAGAATGGCAGAAAAGTAAGAAATGTACTATCAATGGCATTTCAATGACATGTGAAATTAAATACATTTATGTTATAGTAAGGATAATCATGATGAAATATATTTGAGGATTTATAGTATAAAAAAAACACATTTGTAAGGACAGTTGACTTACTGCAAAATTAACCTGTATGTGAATGTTTGCCAGAATTTTTATAATCACAACAAGAGGTGTCAAGTGCTTGGCTGGCAGGTGTAAAAAGTAGACCTGTACTTCATATAATCAGTGTTGTTCACCAGAATTCCAGCTAATAAGCCATTGGTTTATGTATCAATTGGGGTTGCTTTATTAAGTTTTATAAAGGGAGATAATTAAAAACAAGAGGGCCATGATGGCCCTGGATCGCTCACCTGAGTACTTTGGCTGTAGGTTTGCTGTTAAGCAGTATTTCATTTTTTAATTGAAAATATGTAAGTGCCTACAAACCAAATATGTAAAATATCAGTCAATAAATAAAGGCTCTATGACAGAAAGTAGAAATATCTATTATAAGCTATGGTGACCTTGACCTTGACCCAGTGAACTCAAACCCTACCCATGGGTAGAGGTCCATGCAAGGAACCTCTATACTGAATATCAAAGATATTGGTCTATAAATGAAGGCTCTATGAGGTACAGTAGATAAATCTGCTTTGGCCTCCGTGACCTTTAACCTAATCCAATAATTTGAAAAAGCTTGATAAAGCTTGCTTCATGTCAAATTTTAAAATTCTAGGTCTTGTGGTTTCAGACAAGAAGATTTTTAAAGATTTTCTTCTATATTGTTATTTAAAACTTGTGACCCCTCGGGCGGGGCCAATAGTGACCCCAGGGACATTTTTCTAACAAACTTGGTAAAGGTCCACTAGACAATGCTACATACCAAATATCTTAACTGTAGGCCTTCTTGTTTCTGACAAGAAGATTTTTTAGTTTTTCCTATATAACTCTATGTAAAACAAGTGACCCCCGGGGCGGGGCCATTTTTGACCCAGAGGCCAGGATTTGAACAAACTTGGTAGAGGTCCACTAGACAATGCTACATACCAAATATCTTAACTGTAGGCCTTCTTGTTTCTGACAAGAAGATTTTTTAGTTTTTCCTATATAACTCTATGTAAAACAAGTGACCCCCGGGGCGGGGCCATTTCTGACCCAGAGGCCAGGATTTGAACAAACTTGGTAGAGGTCCACTAGACAATGCTACACACAAAATATCTAAGCTCTATAACTTACGGTTTCTGACAAGAAGATTTTTTAAGATTTTCCTATATAACTCTATGTAAAACTAGTGGCCCCTGGGGCGGGGTCATTTTTGACCCAGAGGCCAGGATTTGAACAAACTTGGTAGAGGTCCACTAGACAATGCTACACATCAAATATCTAAGCTCTATAACTTACGGTTTCTGACAAGAAGATTTTTTAAGATTTTCCTATATAACTCTATGTAAAACAAGTGACCCCCGGGACGGGGCCATTTTTGACCCAGAGGCCAGGATTTGAACAAACTTGGTAGAGGTCCACTAGACAATGCTACACACCAAATATCTAAGCTCTATAACTTACGGTTTCTGACAAGAAGATTTTTTAAGATTTTCCTATATAACTCTATGTAAAACTAGTGACCCCAGGGGCGGGGCCATTTCTGACCCATAGGCCAGGATTTGAACAAACTTGGTAGAGGTCCACTAGACAATGCTACACACAAAATATCTAAGCTCTATAACTTACGGTTTCTGACAAGAAGATTTTTTAAGATTTTCCTATATAACACTATGTAAAACTAGTGGCCCCTGGGGCGGGGTCATTTTTGACCCAGAGGCCAGGATTTGAACAAACTTGGTAGAGGTCCACTAGACAATGCTACATACCAAATATCTTAACTCTAGGCCTTGTGGTTTCTGACAAGAAGATTTTCAAGTTTTCCCTATATAACTCTTTGTAAAATCAACTGACCCCTGGGGTGGGGTCAGTTTTGTCCCCAGGGACATAATTTGAACAAACTTAGTAGAGGTCCACTAGATGATGCTTCATACCAAATATCAAAGCTCCAGGCCTTGTGGTTTCGGAGAAGAAGATTTTTAAAGATCCAACTTATAAAATCTATTTTTAGCTCCAGTGAACCAGAAATGCAATGGACCAGAACCATTTGAACAATCTTGGTAGAGCTTCATGCAAGGAACATCCCAGGCAAGTTTCATTAAATTTGCCCCATTGGTTTCAGAGGAGATGTCGTTTGAATGAAAAGCTGACGACGGACGGACAGACGGACGGACGGACGACGGACAACGACCGATCAGAAAAGCTCACCCTGAGCACTTTGTGCTCAGGTGAGCTAAAAACTAACTGATGTCAAATGATTGTTCTTTAACACTCCACTTACTCTCATTGGTCTTTATAATTATGTGAAGTTTCATTTAATTTCCTTCAATACTTTTCAAGTTATTTTCCTAACAAGCATTATTAGGTATTATAAAGGGAGATAATTAAACAAGAGGGTCATGATGGCCCTGGATCACTCACCTGAGTACTTTGGCTGTAGGTTTGCTGCTAAGCAGTATTTCATTTTTTCATTGAAAATATGTAAGTGCCTACAAACCAAATATGTAAAATATCAGTCAATAAATAAAGGCTCTATGACAGAAAGTAGAAATATCTATTATAAGCTATGGTGACCTTGACCTTGATCCAGTGACCTCAAACCCTACCCATGCGTTGAGGTCCATGCAAGGAACCTCTATGCTGAATATCAAAGATATTGGTTTATAAATGAAGGCTCTATGAGGAACAGTAATAAATCTACTTTAAGCCTCTGTGACCTTTAACCTAATCTAATAATTTCAAAAAGCTTGATAAAGCTTGCTTCGTGCCAAATTTTAAAATTCTAGGCCTTGTGGTTTCAGACAAGAAGATTTTTCAAGTTTTTGCTATATAATTCTATGTGACCCCCTAGGGCAGGGCCTATTTTGACCAAGGGGCCATGATTTGAACAAACTTGATAGAGGTCCATTAGATAATGCTGCATACCAAATATATTAACTCTAGGCCTTGTTGTTTATGACAAGAAGATTTTTAAAGTTTTTCCTATATAACTCTCTGTAAAACATGTGACCCCTGGGGCGGGGCCATTTTTGACCTAGGGTCCATGACTTGAACAAACTTGATAGAGGTCCTCTAGACAATGCTTCATACAAAATATCTTAACTCTAAGCCTTATGGTTTCTTCCGTGAAGATTTTTAAAACCTTTTCATATATAACTCTATGTAAACAAGTGACCCCCAGGGCTGGGCTTATTTTGACCCAGTGGCTATGATTTAAACAAACTTAGTAGAGGTCCACTAGACAATGCTACACACTAAATATCTAAGCTCTATGCCTTACAGTTTCTGACAAGAAGATTTTTAAAGTTTTTCATATATAACTCTATGTAAAACAAGTGACCCCTGGGGCGGGGCCATTTTTGACCCAGAGGCCAGGATTTGAACAAACTTGGTAGAGGTCCACTACACAATGCTACACACCAAATATCTAAGCTCTATAACTTACGGTTTTTGACAAGAAGATTTTTAAAGTTTTTTCCTATAAAACTCTATGTAAAACAAGTGACCCCTGGAGCGGGACCATTTTTTACCCAGAGGCCATGATTTGAACAAACTTGGTAGAGGTCCACTAGACAATGCTACACACCAAATATCTAAGCTCTATAACTTATGGTTTCTGACAAGAAGATTTTTAAAGTTTTTTCCTATATAACTCTATGTAAAACAAGTGACCCCCGGGGCGGGGCCATTTCTGACCCAGAGGCCATGATTTTGAATAAACTTGGTAGAGGACCACTCTACCACGCTACAAACCAAAACAACTAAGCTCTAGGCCTTGTGGTTTCAGACAAGAAGATTTTTAAAGTTTTTCCTATATAATTCTATGTAAAACTTGTGACCCCTGGGGCAGGGCCATTTTTGATCCAGGGGTCATGATTCGAACAAACTTGGTAAAGGTCCACCTAATGATGCTTCATACCAAATATCTAAGCTCCAGGCCTTGTAGTTCTGGAAAAGAAGATTTTTAAAGTTCAAACTTTGAAAATCTATTTTTAGCTCCTGTGGCCTAGAAATGCAATAAACTTGAACCATTTGAACAATTTTGGTAAAGCTTCATGCAAGTAACATTCCTGCCAAGTTGCAAGATTGGTTCAGCAATTCAGGAGAAAAAGTTCTTTAAAGAAAAAGTTGATGACGCACGGACGGACGACGGACATCAGGCGATCACAAAAGCTCACCTTGAGCACTTTGTGCTCAGGTGAGCTAAAAACTAAGTAATGTAGAGTGATGGTTTTTTAACACTGAACTTCCTCTCACTAGTCTCTATAACTGTGTGAAGATATAATGAGATATCATTGATACATTACAAGTTATACTACAGACAAGCATTATTTAACTTTTGTAATTTTCATTACAAAGTAAGAGAGTATAGTAACTTCATGCCCACATGTTTAAAACAAGAGCACCGCTTGGCGGAGCATTATATGCCCGAAGGGTGTTTTTTCTTAGTATGAGGCATTTGTGATATAAGGGAGGAAACCTTAGGATTTAAAATTAAATGATTTCCTTTAAATTTTGATTTTTTTTACCTTTGACCTTCTGACCGCAAAATCAATAGGGGTCATTCACTCAATGTGTGCAACCATTATATGAATTTTGAAGTCTCTTAAACAAATGGTTGTCAAGTTACATGGCAAAACTTGTTTTCAATGTTAAGGTCTATGTGACCTTGACCTTTTACCTACTGACCCCAAAATCAACAGGGGTCATTCACTGAATGTGTGCAACCATTATATGAATTCTAAAGTCTCTCTGAAAAATGGTTGACGAGTTACAGACTGTAAACGATTCTAAACATTTAGGTCACTGTGACTCTGACCTTTGACATGCTGGTCCCAAAATGTATAGGTGTCATACACTCAATGTGTGCAATCTAGATATAAAGTTTGAAGTCTCTACAACAAGAACTGTCACTGTAAGATGACAATGCCCCAGAAAGTGGTGCTTTGACCTTTGAGCTGAGAACCAGTCATTCAGGTGTCAAGGTCAAATAAATATAGATCAGTGGGAAAGTCTTGTCCAAAGGGGTGTTGTGTCCAAGTATGAAGTAAATACACTTACTAATAAGAAAGTTATGGGCAATGTTAAAGTTTTTGGACAATTGGATTTTCAAGGAAAAGGTCAATCAGGGGTCAAGGTCAAATAAATATAGGTCAGTGGAAAGGTCTTGTCCAAAGGGGTGTTGTGTCCAAGTATGAAGTAAATCCACTTACTAATAAGAAAGTTATTGCCAATGTTTAAGTTTTCGGACGAACTGATGGACAGACAGTTCAACAAGAGCCACCACAAGCAGGGACCACGCTCGACGTTTTCCTATTTCCAAAGGCAAACACATCAGAGGAAGCACACTCATTTGGAAATATAATTATACATAACAAAATTATGGCCAATTTTAGCAATATTCAGGAATTTGACCTTAAAAGTCTAGGTCAAGTTCAGTTTAACCTTCTTTGGAGGTATTGTCTAAAAGGTAGTTATGTCCAAGCATGAAGACACTACATCCATTAACAACAAAGATATAGCCAAGTAAAGTAATGTCAAGGTCATTTAAAGGTCAAGGTAATGCTTGAATTGTTTTATTCTCAGTGTTGTTTTGTCCCTGTATAGATCAAATCCGTCCATAAATAACAAAAGTTTAGCTATTTTAGCAAAATACAATAATTCGAACTTGACTGTAAAGGTCATTTAAAGGTTAAGGTCATACTTAAATAATTTAACATGTATGTTTTGTCATGAGCGTTGTTTTGTCGAAGTATTAATAAAAAAGAACTAAAAATTACGTTACGGCTAATATTAGCAAAATTCAATAATTTGACTTTGATGTTCAGGGACATTTGCAGGTCAAGGTCACAGCTGAATGATTCAATGTGTCAGTTTTGTCATTAGTGTTGTTTTGTCCCAGAATAAATCAAATCAAACCATAAATAACAAAAATTTGGCTATTTTAAGCAAAATTCAATAACTTGACCTTTAATGTCAAGGTTATCTAAAGGTCAAGGTCATACTTATAATAAATTAAAATGTTGGTTTTGTTGTTTTATCAAAGTATAAATCAAATCCATAAATAAACAACAGTTATGACAATTTAAGCAAAATACAATAATGGGACCTTGACTGTCAAGGTCATTTTAGGCTAAAGGTCATACCTGAATTATTGAACATGTCAGTTGTGTCAAAAGTGTTGTTTTGTCCAAGTATGAATCAAGTCTAACCATAAATTACACAGTTATGACCAATCTTAGCAAAATTTAATAATTTGATCTTGCTAGTCAAGGTCATTTTTAAGGTCAAGGTCAAATTTCAATCAAAATGTCGGATTTGTCAAAAGTATTGTTTTGTCCAAGTATAAATCAAATCCATCAATAAATGACAAAGTTATGACAATTTAACCAAAATTCAAACATCTGACCTTGACGGGCAAGGTCATTTTCAGGTAATGGTCACACTTAAGTTATTCAACATGTCAGTTTTGTCACAAGAGTTGTTTTGTCCAAGTATGAATCAATTCCAACAATAAATGACAAAGTTATGGCAAATTGTAGCAAAATTCAATCATCTGACCTTGACGGTCAAGGTCATTTTAACGGTAAGTTGGTACATGAAAGAATCATAATGTTGGATTTGTCATAAGTGTTGTTTTGTCCAAGTATGAGCAAATCCATAAATAAATACAAAAGTTATGACAATTTGAGCAAAATTCAATAATTTGACCTTGAAGGTCATGGTCATTTAAAGGTAAAGGTCACACTTGAATAATTTATCATGTCGGCTTTGTCATAAGTGTTTTTTTTTATAAATATTATTAACATCCAACCACAAATAACAAAATTATGGCCAGGTTTAGCAAATTCAATAATATAACCTTGACTGTAAAGGTCATTTAAAGGTCAAGGTCATATCTGAAAGAATCAAAATGTCGGATTTGTCATAAGTGTTGTTTTGTCCAAGTAGGAATCAAATCCATAAATAAATGAGAAAGGTATGACAATTTAAGCAAAATTCAATCATCTGACCTTGATGGTCAAGGACATTTTTAGATTATGGTCATACCTGAGATATTCAATATCTTGGTTTTGTCAGAATTGTTGTTTTGTCCAAGTATGAATCAAAACCAACCATAAACAACAAAGTTATGACAATTTAAGCAAAATTTAATTATTTGACCTTGACGGTCATGGTAATTTTAAGGTTAAGGTCAAACTTTAATAATTTATTTTTTCAGCTTTGTCATAAGTGTTGTTTTGTCCAAGTCTGATTCAAATCCAACCATAAATAACAAAATTATGGCCAGTTTCAACAAAATTCAATGATTTGACCATGACTGTCAAGGTCATTTAAAGGTCAAGGTCAAACTTGAAATAATCATAATGTCGAATTTGTCATAAGTGTTGTTTAATCCAAATATGAATAAAATCTATAAATAAGTGAGACAGTTATAACAATTTAAGCAAAATTCAATCATCTGACCTTGCAGTCAAGGTCATTTTAAGGTCATGGTCATATATGAGTTATTCAACATGTCGGTTTTGTCATAAGTGTTGTTTTGTCCAAGTATAAATCAAATCCAACCATAAATACTAAAGTTATGGACACTTTTAGCAAAATCTTAGATCTCGGGGCCTTGTGGTTTCAGACAAGAAGATTTTTAAAGTTTTACTATATAAGCTTATGTAAAATCCATTGACCCCTGGGTAGGGGGCAAATTTGAACAAACCTGGTAGAGGTCCACAAGACAATGCTACATACCAAATCTTAAGGCACACGGTCTTGTGGTTTCAGACAAAAAGGTTTTTAAAGTTTCACTATGTTAAATAAGTTGACCCCTGGGGCGGGGCCAAATATGATCCCAGGGGCATAATTTGAACAAACTTGTTAGAGGTTCACAAGACAATGCTACATACCAAATCTTAAGGCTCAGGGCCTTGTGGTTTCAGACAAGAAGATTTTCAAAGTTTTTCCTTTAAGTTGCCATAGCAACCAGAGTTCTTGATGGAATTGAATTCTTTGAACAACTTTGGTAGAGCTTCATGCAAGGAACATCCCAGGCAAGTTTCATAAAATTTGGCCCAGAGGTTTCAGAGGAGATGTTGTTTGAATGAAATTGTTGATGGACGACGGACGACGGACAAAGACCGGTCACAATAGCCCACCATGAGCCAAAGGCTCAGGTGAGCTAACAATCTTTGTAGAGGCCCACTAAATAATATTTCATGCCAAATACATGTATCTAAGCTCTAGCCTTTGCAGTTTCAAAGAAGAAGATTTTTTAAAGTTTTTACTACATGTATTTAAGGAAAATCTGACCCCAGGGGGAGGGCCAATTTTGACCCAGGACTATAATTTGAACAATCTTGGTAGAGGTTCACTACACAATGTTTCATGCCAAATATCTTAGCTCTTGCCTTTGTCATTACAGAGCAAATATTTTTTAAGTTTATACATATAAGAAAAAATACGATCCCCCAGGGCGGGGCCAATTTTGATACTAGAGGCACAATTTGAACAACTTTGATAGAGGTCCACTACACAATGTTTCATGCTAAATATCTGAGCTCTAGACTTTGTCATTTCAGAGGAGAAGATCTTTTAAGTTTTTACTTTATACATATAAGGAAAACCTATGACCCTCTGGGGCAGGGTCAATTTTGACACTAGGAGCATAATTTGAATAAAACTTTGGTAGAGGACCTATAGATGAAGTCATATACCAAATATCAAAGCTCTGGGCCTTGTACTTTCTGACAAGAAGATAATTTTAATTTGCATTTTTGAAACTTCTTTTTTGGCTCTGTGACCTACTTATGCAACAGACTGGAACCATTTGAACAAATTTGAAAGGGTAACACCCCAGGATCATTCTTATGTAGTTTGGTTAATGTGCAGACAGTGGTTTCAGAGGATATGTTATTTTTAAGAAATTGTTGAGGACGGACTACGCACGACGACGGACGCTGGACACAGGGGGATCACAAAAGCTGACCATAAGCACGTTGTGCTCAGGTGAGCTAAAAATTGCAAAGGGCAATAACTAAAAAATAATGCGAAAGAGAGTTATGCTTCTTAAGCACTGCAACTCTCCACAGTGAGATCTATTCATCTATAAATCTTCAATACCTTACGAGTTATGGCCTGGACAAGGTACCCACCCCCCCCCCCCCAACACACACAAACACATAAAAACACACATACGGACAGGGTAAACACTATATGCCCGCTCGTCATTACAATGGCGGGGGATAAAAAGTCTTTCAAGATTTCTGTCTTATCCATTCATCTAAACAAGAAGGCCATGATGGCCCTAGATCCCTCACCTGAGTATTTTGGCTGTAGATTTGCAGTTAAGCAGTATTTCATGTTTTAATTGAAAATATGTAAGTAATGTAAATAAATATGTAAATATGTAAAATATCAGTCAATAAATAAAGGCTCTATGACAGAAAGTAGAAATATCTATCATACGCTATGGTGACCTTGACCTTGACCCAGTGACCTAAACCCATGGGTAGAGGTCCATGCAAGGATCCTATATACCAAATATCAAAGATATTGGTCTTTAAATGAAGGCTCTATGAGGTACAGTATATAAACTTATTTTTAGTCTCGGTGACCTTTAACCTAATCTAATAATTCGAAAAAGCTTGATAAAGCTTGTTTCATACCAAATCTTAGATCTCAGGGCCTTGTGGCTTCAGACAAGAAGATTTTTGAAGTTTTACTATATAAGCCTATGTTAAATCAAATGAACACTGGGTAAGTGGCCAAATTTGACCCCAGGGGCATAATTTGAACAACTTGGTAGAGGTCCACATGACAATGCTACATACCAAATCTTAAGGCTCAGGGCCTTGTGGTTTCAGACAAGAAGATTTTTAAAGTTTTACTATATAAGCCTATGTAAAATCCATTGACCCCCCGGGCAGAGGCGAAATTTGACCCTAGGGGCATAATTCTAACAAACTTGGCAGAGGTCCACATGACAATGCTACATACCAAATCTTAAGGCTCTGGGCCTTGTGGTTTCAGACAAAAAGATTTTTAAAGTTCACTATGTTAAATAAGTTAACCCCTGGGGCAGGGCCAAATTTGATCACAGGGGCATAATTTGAACAAACTTGTTAGAGGTTCACAAGACAATGCTACATACCAAATCTTAAGGTTTAGGTCCTTGTGGTTTCAGACAACAGGATTTTTAAAGTTTCACTAAATAAGCCTATGTAAAATCCATTGACCCCCGGGGTGGGGCCAAATTTGACCCCAGGGGCATAATTTGAACAAACTCGATAGAGGTCCACTAGACAATGCTTCATACCAAATCTTAAGGCTCAGGGCCTTGTGGTTTCAGACAAGAAGATTTTCAAAATTTTTCCTTTAAGTTGCCATAGCAACCAGAGTTCTTGATGGAATTGAATTCTTTGAACAACTTTG
Source organism: Cyclina sinensis (assembly GCA_012932295.1). Classification (NCBI taxonomy): domain Eukaryota; kingdom Metazoa; phylum Mollusca; class Bivalvia; order Venerida; family Veneridae; genus Cyclina; species Cyclina sinensis. The sequence goes on from JAAONU010000002.1 coordinate 20,184,649, forward strand.
GTAGAGCTTCATGCAAGGAACATCCCAGGCAAGTTTCATCAAATTTAGCCCAGAGGTTTCAGAGGAGATGTCGTTTGAATGAAATTGTTGATGGACGCCTGACAAAGTTCGGTCACAATAGCCCACAATGACAACTGCGTCAGAGAATCGATTCATTGGCTCAGTGGTTACAGTGTTGGCATGTCACGTGGGAGAACGAGGTTCAAATCCTGCTCTGGGTTGTGTACTCTAAGATGCATTGCATCTTTCTGTTACGGACTTTCGTGTTCGTAAGACATGTGACACACCATCTCATCAAGGTGAACAAATATGGAAAGGTTTTTCAAATCATTCCATACATGGAGAAGTTATGGGCCAGACAATGTCTATAATAAACATTTTTTACATTTAGCCAGTGACTATGACCTTGACTTTTGAGCTATGACCCTGGGCCTTAGATGCCACACACTGTCTCATCAAGGTAAACAAATATGCCAAAGTATTTTAAAATCCTTCAATGCATGGGGAAGTTATGGCCTGGACAAGGCCTATGATCAACTATGTTACCTTTAATCTGGGACTGTGGCCTTAACCTTGGTCCTAGGCCTTACACCATCCTATCAAGGTGAACAAATATGCAAAGGTATTTTAAAATCCTTCCATGCCCGGACAAGGTCTATATCAACATTTTTTACCATTAACCATTGACTGTGACCTTGTTCTTTGAGCTATGGACCTAACACACTATCTCATTAACTTAAAGGTGAACAAACATGCAAAGGTATTTTTTAATCCTTCTAGCATGAAGAAGTTATGGCTCTGACAAGTTCTATAATAAAAATTTTCTACCTTTAACCTGTGACTGTGACCTTGACTTATGGATCTTGTTTTTACATGTGACACACCATCTCATCAAGCTGAACAAATATGCCAAGGTATTTTAATATCCTTTCATGCATGGAGAAGTTATGGCCAGATGGATGGACTGATGAAGGGATGAAAAGTGAATCCAATATAGCCCCTACACATTAAGTATGGTATAATTACTTAAGGCTAAAGCTTACGGTTTCTCACAAGAAGATTTTTAAAGATTAAATATTTTACACAAATAGGACCCTTGGTGTGAGACCAATTTTGACCAAAGAGACATAATTTGAACAAAGTGTGGCATAGTGGTTTCAGACAAGAAGATTTTTGAAGTCACCAATGTATATAAGCCTATGTAAATTTGTGACCCTTAAGGTGGGGCCAAATTTTGACCCTGACACAATGAATTAAACAATTTGGTAGAAGCCTAGAAGGTCCTGTTACCCCTGTTACACACCAAATATCTTACCTCTAGACCTTCTAGCTTCTGAAAAGAACTTTTAAGTTGTTCCAATATTATAAGTCTATATCAAATCAAGTGATCCAAGGGGTAGAGCTTATTATGTCCCTGGGTTTATGATCTGAACAAACTTGGTACTGGTCCAATAGACAATGTGACATATTAAATATCTAAGCTTATGCTTCGTAGTTTGGGAAAAGATTGTTTAAGTGTTCACTTTTAAAATCTTTTTTTTAGCATGTTAACCAGAATTTGCAATGGACTGTTTGAACACCTTTGATAGAGCTTCATGGAAGAAACATTCCATTCAAGTCTGATCAAATTTGGGCATGTGGTTTCAGAGGAGATGTCCTTTGAAACAATTGTGGATGACGGATGACCCACAATAACTGATCCTTAAAGCTCACATGAGCACTACATTCTTAGATGAGCTAAAACTCATGCAAATTATCTTTGCCCTAAGCGTTGTTATTTCAGAGAAGAAGAATTTCAAAGATTTTCATATAACAAGAGCTGTCGTAGGACAGCCCGCTTGACTATTCTCAGTACTTGACACTAAAGGGTTATAAAACCTTATAAACTCACAATTCACACAAAATCCTTGACAAAGTTACCTCCTCTTGTGGCAGTCTAAAGACATGATGATAAAAAATTGTTTTAAGTTAATCTGCAAGGGAAAGGTGACTAATGCTACCTAGCCAAAAACTTTAACCAAATTTCTAAGGCAACTAGATGGGTGTTCAGCTGAACACTTGTGTCGCCCTTGGGTACTCTGTAAGAATAACTAAAAAGGTAAACAACAGCTTGCTGGAAAAGACAGTTTGCTAGTCCAAGTACAACAAGACCTGTCCACAGACAGCATGCTCAACTTTTCTCAGTGCCAGATAATTAATTATAAGCCAAGTTAAAAAAGAGGCCCAAGTGAAAAAAAATTTGAGTGGGGCAGGACAAGTACCTAGTCATACAAGATGAAAAAACAAGAGGGCCATGATGGCCCTGGATCACTCACCTGAGTACTTTAGCTGTAGGTTTGCTGCTACAGTACGCGCCAGGAGGAACTTACATTTTCCGCTTTATTTCGCAGACGCGGAAAAAAAAATATCCGCCGCGACATCGAGGAAAAAAACGGAATTCCTCGATGTCTCGACACTGCGAAATATCTCGGCGATATTTGACGACCAGCGCGAAAATAATTAGGGTCATAACTCACCTGGATAAGCTGAACATTTAGTGAAATGACCGTAATGAAACTGTGCATTTTACGTCTGCCAATTCTGTGACATTTGGTAAAATTAAAACCATTGTCATTCCTTCCGTTAACAAATACGAGCATTCATAAACAAATGCATCAGAACGAGAGTTTAATACATTTAAATGATATTTTAAAGCGTAAAATTCGCCGAAATGCGTGTAATCAGGAACTTTGTGAGCCTCGATACGTCAATTCTTACCTGTGAAAAAGTTCGCGGAACCATTTAGCGGACATCCGCCGCGATATTTGGTGACCATGTCTGTGGCGGTGATCCTCGAAATGCGGCGGATTTGGTCGCATTTTAAGGAATGGGTAGTCCGCGCCAACCTCGAAGAAAACGAGAGTTCCTCCTGGCGCGTACTGTAAGCAGTATTTCATTTTTTAATTGAAAATATGTAAGTGCCTACAAACCAAATATGTAAAATATCAGTCAATAAATAAAGGCTCTATGACAGAAAGTAGAAATATCTATTATAAGCTATGGTGACCTTGACCTTGACCCAGTGACCTCAAACCCTACCCATGGGTAGACGTCCATGCAAGGAACCTATATACTGAATATCAAAGATATTGGTCTATAAATGAAGGCTCTATGAGGTACAGTAGATAAATCTATTTTTAGCCTCCATGACCTTTAACCTAATCTAATAATTTCAAAAAGCTTGATAAAGCTTGCTTCATGCCAAATTTTAAAATTCTAGGCCTTGTGGTTTCAGACAAGAAGATTTTTAAAGATTTTCTTCTATACTGCTATTTAAAACTTGTGACCCCTCGGGCAGGGCCAATAGTGACCCCAGTGAAATCTTTCAAACAAACTAGGTAGAGGTCCACTAGACAATGCTGCATACCAAATATCTAAGCTGTAGGCATTGAGGTTTCCAGTAAGAAGATTTTTAAAGATTGCCTTTTTTACATATTAAGGGCCCCCGGGGTGGGGCCAATTTTGACCCCGGGGCCAACATATAAACAATACTGGTAAAGGTTCTCAACACAATACTCCACACCAAATATCTAAGGTCTAGTCCTATTAGTTTCAGAGAAAAATGATTTTTATGTTTTTCCTATATAACTATATGTAAACCAAGAGAACCCTGGGGCGTGGCCAATTTTGAGCCAAGGGATATAATTTGAACAAACTTGATAGACATCCACTAGACAATGCTGCATACCAAATATCTAAGCTGTAAGCACTGAGGTTTCCAGTAAGAAGATTTTTAAAGATTGCTTTTTTTTACATATTAAGGGCCCCCGGGGTGGGGCCAATTTTGACCCCGGGGCCAACATATAAACAATACTGGTAAAGGTTCTCAACACAATACTCCACACCAAATATCTAAGGTCTAGTCCTATTAGTTTCGGAGAAAAATGATTTTTCATGTTTTTCCTATATAACTATATGTAAATCAATAGAACCCTGGGGCGTGGCCAATTTTGACCCAGGGGACATAATTTGAACAAATTTGAAAGAGGAAATGCTACATACCAAATATCTAAGCTGTAGGCATTGTGGTTTCTGAGAAGAAGACTTTTAAAGATTTCCCATATAAGCCTATGTAAAATCAATTGACCCCCGGGTGGGGCCTATTTTGACCCAGTGGCTATGATTTGAAGAAACTTAGTAGAGGTCCATTGGACAATGCTGCATACCATATATCTAAACTCTAGGCCTTGCGGTTTCTGACAAGAAGATTTTTTTTAAAGTTTTTCCTATATAACTCTATATAAAACATTTGACCCCTGGGGCGGGGCCATTTTTGACCCAGGAGCCATGATTTGAACAAACTTGGTAGAGGTCCACTGGACAATGCTGCACACCAAATATCTAAACTCTAGGCCTTGTGGTTTCTGACAAGAAGATTTTTTAAGTTTTCCCTATATAAATCTATGTAAAATCAACTGACCCCTAGGATGGGGTCAGGTTTGACCCCATAGTCATAATTTGAACAAACTTGGTAGAGGTCCACTAGATGATGCTTCATACCAAATATCTAAGCTCCAGGCCTTGTGGTTTCAGAGAAGAAGATTTTTAAATTTCCAACTTTGAAAAATCTATTTTTAGCTCCTGTGGCCTAGAAATGCAATTGACCTGAACCATTTGAACAATTTTGATAAAGCTTCATGCAAGTAACATTCCTGCCAAGTTTCAGCAAGATTGGCCCAGCAGTTCAGGAGAAGAAGTTGTTTGAAGAAAAAGTTGACGACGCACGCACGCACGGTCGGACGAGGGACATCAGGCAATCACAACAGCTCACCTTGAGCACTTTGTGCTCAGGTGAGCTAACAAGTGACCCCTGCGGGTGGGGCTAACTGTGACCCGAGGGACATGGGTACCAACAATCTTTGCAGGGGTCTTGCTGGTGATCAAGTATTCCAACTTTGAATGGAATATCTTTGACACTTTTTGAGAAATGGACAAAAATTTCTAAGTCAAAAGGGGCCATAATTCACACAAAATGCTTGACACAGTTATCTCCTCTTGTGAGCAGACTAAGTTCTTGATGGTTAACAAGAATTGTAAGTTTCAGGCCTATATCTGCAAGGGAAAGGTGACTAGTACTACCTTGCCCAAAAACTTTAACCAAATTTCTAAGTTGAAAAGAGGCAATAATTCACACAAAATGCTTGACACAGTTATCTCCTCTTCTGATTAGACTAAGATCTTGAGGGTAAACTAGTATTGTATGTTTCAGGGCTATATCTGAAAGGGAAAGGTGACTAGTACTACCTTGCCAAAAAACTTTAACCAAATTTCTAAGTTGAAAAGTGGCCATAATTCACACAAAATGCTTGACAGAGTTACCTCCTCTTGTTAGCAGAGTAAGCTCTTGATGGTAAACAAGTATTGTAAGTTTCAGGGCTATACCTGCAAGGGTTAGGTGAATAATGTTACCTTGCCCAAAAACTTTAACCTGAACCAACGCCAACGCCAGGGCGAGAACTACAGCCCTCCTTATTCTTCTAATAGTCGAGCTAAAAACCTATGTTAAATCAAGTGACCCCTTTAGCAGGTCAATTAATGACCCCAGGGGCATAATTTAATTGGCAGGTCAATAAATGACCCCAGGGGCATAATTTAAACAATCTTCGTGACTTTAGCTAAACAATGTCATATACCAAATATCTATGGGTTAAGAAATTATTTAAATAATCTTAGAAGAGGACCTCTATATAATGCTCCATGCAAATTATCTAAACCTGAGGCGTTGTTGTTTCACAGTGGTATATATTTAAAGCTTTTCCTATATAAGCCTATGTTAAAGAAAATGACACCCCAATGACACCCAGGGCAAGGTCATTAATGACCCCAGGCATAATTTGAACAGAGATAAGCTCAAGAATGCCACATACAAAATATCTAAGGTCTAGGGTTGTTTTGTTTTTTTTACTGACAAGAAGATTTTCAAAGATTTTATATTTAACACAAACAGGACCCTTGAGGCAGAGTCAATTTTGCCCCATAGACATAATAAGAACAATCTTGGTATGCATAATATCTAAGCCCTAGGCCTTGTGGTTTCAGATAAGAAGATTTTTGAAGTCTTCCCTATATATGCCTATGTAAAATCAACCGAAAAACATTGGCATACCCAGGTGCATAAGTTGAACAATCTTGTTATAGGACCTTTTGGTGAACCTGTATGCAAAATACCTAAGCTCTGGTTTTAGACAAGAAGATTTTCATTAAAGTTTTTCCTTTCTGTTGCCATAGCAACCACAGTTTTGGATGGAATTCAATTCTTTGAACAACTTTGGTAGAGCTATATGCAAGGAAAAACCTTGCAAAGTTTCATTCACTTTGGCCTGATGGTTCCAGAGATTTTGTTTAAAGCAAGTGGTGACCATTTGGCAATGCATGCTGCTCAGGTGAGATAAAAAGTGTTACAAAAGAAGAGAGTTACAAAAGAAGAGAAGTAAAATGCTGCTTGCAAGCTCATTTATAAACTTAACAGATGGAAATGCAGACATGATGTATGAAACCATTCAGTACATACTGGGTGACTTCTATCTATTATCAGTAAAATAAAAACACCCTACCTTAAGATCACGGTGAACAACCCTGTTTTTATGACAGTAATCAACAGCTTTGATGATCTGCCAGAATTTTTTTCGGGCCTCAGGTTCTGACATTCGACCGTGTTGTGCTATGTAATCTAAAATTACAAACAAGAAATTAAGACACTTTTGACAGACAATTTCTGATCACTCTGTAAATTTATGTATTTCCTTACAAAATAATAACCTTGAGACCTTGAGATCAACTTAAAAATGTAAACAACACAATATTCCCACCAAATTTCTGACTCTCAATCAATTTCTTGAAATGTGCTGTACCTCAAAAATGAAGGGAACACAATGTGAAATACATTTTACATTAGTGTCCCTCCATAATAAGGATGAGCCAAACAATACTGAAAAGTATAAACATACAAGTAAGACTGACTGATTACGACTGCATTCTGGAATGTCTAGATTGTTTGAGAACCCCTATGAAAAAGATTTCACTAAGTCATACACATTTCAAACCAATCATGAACAGGAGTGCCATGATGGCCCTATATCGTTCACATGAGTACCAATGTGTACAAACTGAAACAGCAAGGACAATGAAAAGAATCCAAGTTAGTTCACATGATGCTGAAGTTGAAAACTGTACATTTAGTCCAAATTTCAAAGAGAGGAAATAGGTCAGAAGTACAAGGTTAATGTCACCTAAAGTCAAAGCTGAAATAGAATTTCTGACAAGAAGATTTACACAGATTTTATATTTTACACATACAGGACCATCTGGGCAATTTTGAATCATAGGAAATAATTTGAACAATCTTGACAGAGGTCAACTACACAATGCTACACAACAAATTTCAAAGCTTATGAACATGCAGTTTCGAGGATGATTTTTTATTAGTTTTTTCTATATAACTCAATGTAAATCAAGTGACCCCTCAAGTAGGGTCAATTTTGACCCAAGGGACATAATTTGAATACTTTGGAAGAGATGAACTAGATGATGCTATATACCTAAAACAAACATTAAACCCCAACAAGAGGGCCATGATGGCCCTGTATCGCTCACCTGAGTATCACTGCTTTTAACAAAGTTGTTATGGACCTGGTTAATTGACCCCAGATGAACCATATTCGAACCTGACATAGAAATTATTGAAACAATCTCTTTGACAAATTTCAATGTTATTTCTACTGAAAATGTTACCTCTAGAGTGTTAACAAGGTTTTTCCATATTTGGGCTCTATGACCTAGTTTTTTTAACCTAGATGTCCCATATTCAAACTTGAGCTAGAAATTATCAAAGCAATCTCTCTGACAAATTTCCAGGATATTTGGACTGAAAAAGTAGCCTCTAGAGTGTTAACAAGGTTTTTCCATATTTAGGCTCTGTGACCTAGTTTTTGACCCCAGATAACCCATATCCAAACTTGAGCTACAAATCATCAAAACAACCTTTCTGACAAATTTCCAGGACATTTGGACTGAAAATGTAGCCTATTGAGTGTTTACAAAGTTTTTCCATATTTGGACTATGTGACCTAGTTTGTGACCCCAGATGACCCATATTCGAACTTGATCTAGAAATCCTCAAGGCAACCTTTCTGACAAATATCCAGATTATTTGGGCTGAAAATGTAACCTCTAGAGTGTTAACAAGATTTTTCTATTTTTGGGCTCTGTGACCTAGTTTTTGAACCCAGATCATCCATATTTGAACTCGTGCTAGAAATCTTAGAAGCAACCTTTCTGACAAATTTCAAGATTTTTTAGGCTGAAAATGTAACCTCTAGAGTGTTAACAAGATTTTTCTATTTTTGGGCTCTGTGACCTAGTTTTTGAACCCAGATGACCCATATTCAAACTTGAGCTAGAAATTTTAGAAGCAACCTTTCTGACAAATTTCCAGATTGTTTGGGCTGAAAATGTAACCTCTAGAGTGTTAACAAGATTTTTCTATTTTTGTGCTCCGTGACCTAGTTTTTGAACCCAGATGACCCATATTTGGACTTGAGCTAGAAATCATTGATAGAACCTTTCTGACAAATTTCCAGGATAATGGACAGAAAAAGTAGCCTCTAGAGTGTTAACAAGGTTTTTCTATATTTGGGCTCTGTGACCTAGTTTTCCAACCGTGATAACCCATATTCGAACTTGTCCGAGATATTAATGTCATAAACATCCTGACCAAGTTTCATGACAATTGAGGCAAAAATGTGACCACTAGAGTGTTTACAAACTAATTGTGGACAGACGGACGGACAACCGACAAAAGGTGATCAGAAAAGCTCACTCTGTCACTACGTGACAGGTGAGCTATTAAACCAAACCAAATCTTAAAGCTGAGGGCCTAGTAGCTCCAGAGAAGATTTTCCTTTTTTTTCCTGAATGTCTCAAAATAAATTAGGTGGCTCCATGGGAAGGGCCAATCATAACTAAAACAAGAGGGCCATGATGGCCCTATATCGCTCACCTGAATATGACTGCTTTTAACAAAGTTGCTATGGACCTGGTTAATTGACCCCAGATGACCCATATTCAAACTTGGCCTAGAAATTATTGAAACAATCTTTCTGACAAATTTCAAGGTTATTTGTACTGAAAGTGTAGCCTCTAGAGTGTTAACAAGGTTTTTCCATATTTGGGCTCTGTGACCTAGTTTTTGACCCCAGATGATCCATATTCAAACTTGGCCTAGAAATTATTGAAACAATCTTTCTGACAAATTTCAAGGTTATTTGGACTGAAAGTTTTTCGATATTTAGGCTCTGTGACTTAGTTTTTGACCCCACATGACCCATATTCAAAGTTGAGCTGGAAATCATAGAAGCAACCTTTCTGACAAATTGTCAGGTTATTTGGACTAAAAGTGTAGCCTCTAGAGTGTTAACAAGGTTTTTTACATATTTGGTCTCTGTGACCTAGTTTTTGACCAAAGATGACTCATATTAGTACTTGAGCTAGAAATCATCAAAACAACCTGTCTGACAAATTTCCAGGATATTTGGACTGAAAATGTAACCTCTGGAGTGTTAAAATGGTTTTTACATTTTAGGGCTCTGTGACCTAGTTTTTGATCCCAGATGACCGATATCCTAATCTAGGCTAGAAATCATTGAAACAACCTTTCTGACAAATTTCAAGGACATTTGGACTGAAAATGTAACCTCTAGAGCATTAACAAGTATTTTCTACTTTTTGGCCCTGTGTCCTAGTTTTTGACCCTACATAACCCATATTCAAAACTGAGCTAGAAATCATTAAAACAATCTTTCTGACAAATTTCAAGGTTATTTGAACTGAAAATGTTACCCCAATGCATGTAAACAAGGTTTTTCCATATTTGGGGTCTGTGACCTAGTTTTTGACCCCAGATGACCTTTATTCGAATCTGAGCTAGAAATCATTAAACCATTTTTTCTGACAAATTTCGAGAATATTTGGACTGAAAAGTAGCTTCTAGAGTGTTAACAAGTTTTTTTCTATTTTTTGGCTCTGTGACCTAGTTTTTTATTTCAGATGACACATATTCAAATTTAACCTAGAAATCATTGAAACAACCTTTCTGACAGATTCCAGGTTATTTGGACTGAAAATGTTACCTCTAGAGTGTTAACAAGGTTTTTCCATATTTGGGCTCTGTGACCTAGTTTTTGACCCAAGATGACCCAATTTTGAACTTAAGCTAAAAATCATCAAAACAACCTTTCTGACAATTTTCCAGGATATTTGGACTGAAAATGTAACCTCTAGATTGTTAACAAGGTTTTTCTATTTTTGGGCTCTGTGACCTAGTTTCTGAACCAAGATGACCCATATTCGAACTTGAGCTAGAAATCATAGAAACAACCTGTCTGACAAATTTCCAGATTATTTGGACTGAAAATGTTACTTCTCCTTCTACAAGAAGATTTTCAAAGTTTTCACTATATAAGCCTATGTAAAACAAATGACCCTGGGGGGGGGGGGCAAATTTGACTCCAGGGGTATAATTGGAACAAACTTGGTAGAGGTCCACTAGACAATGCTACATACTAAATCTTAAGGCTCAGGGCCTTGTGGTTTCAGACAAGAAGATTTTCGAAGTTTTTCCTATATAAGCCTATGTAAAACCAATGACCCCAGGGTTGGGCCAAATTTGACCCCAGAGCTATAATTTGAACCAACTTGGTAGGAGTCCACTAGACAATGCTACATACCAAATATCTAAGCTCTATGCCTTACGGTTTCTGACAAGAAGATTTTTAAAGTTTTTCCTATATAACTCTATGTAAAACAAGTTACCCCTGGGGCGGGGCCATTTTTGACCCAGAGGCCATGATTTGAACAAACTTGGTAGAGGTCCACTAGACAATGCTACATACTAAATCTTAAGGCTCAGGGCCTTGTGGTTTCAGACAAGAAGATTTTCGAAGTTTTTCCTATATAACTCTATGTAAAACAAGTTACCCCTGGGGCAGGGCCATTTTTGACCCAGAGGCCATGATTTGAACAAACTTGGTAGAGGTCCACTAGACAATGCTTCACACTAAATATCTTAGCTCTATGCCTTACGGTTTCTGACAAGAAGATTTTTAAAGTTTTTCCTATATAACTCTATGTAAAACAAGTTACCCCTGGAGCGGGGCCATTTTTGACCCAGAGGCCATGATTTGAACAAACTTGGTAGAGGTCCACTAGACAATGCTTCACACTAAATATCTTAGCTCTATGCCTTACGGTTTCTGACAAGAAGATTTTTAAAGTTTTTCCTATATAACTCTATGTAAAACAAGTTTTACCCCTGGGGCGGGGCCATTTTTGACCCAGAGGCCATGATTTGAACAAACTTGGTAGAGGTCCACTAGATGATGCTTTATACCAAATATCAAAGCTCCAGGCCTTGTGGTTTCTGACAAGAAGATTTTTAAAGATCCAACTTTTAAAATCTGTTTTTAGCTGATGTGACCCAGAAATGCAATGAACCGGAACCATTTGAACAAACTTGGTAGAGCTTCATGCAAGGAACATTCTAGGCAAGTTTCATTCAATTTTGCCCAGTGGTTTCAGAGGAGATGTCGTTTGAATGAATTGTGGACGACGGACGGACGGACGGACGCCGGACAATCAAGGATCCTAAAAGCTCACATGAGCATGCTCAGGTGAGCTAAAAATATAGCTTTCAGAATAATGCCCCTTGTGTTACAAATGCCTCTTGTCATGATAAGCAAGCATTCAAAGTTTCATATCAATAGCTTTTAAATTGTTTCCGTATTGGGCTACATTAAATTTTTTGTATGAGGACAATGATGAACACAACAATGACGCCGCGGCAATCAAAAAAATTTGGCTATTTAAGAAAAATTCAGTAATTTGACCTTGATGGTCCAGGTCATTTTAAGTTCAAGGTCATACCTGAATAATTTAACAAGTAGGTTTTGTCATAAGTGTGGTTTTGTCAAAGTATGATTCAAATCCAAATAAAGTAACTTGACCTTGAAGGTCCAGGTCATTTTAAGGTCCAGGTCAAACTTGTATTATTAAACTTGTCAGTTTTGTCATAAGTGTTATTTTGTCCAAGTATGAATTAAATCTGTAAATTGATAAAATTATTACAATATAAGCAAAATTCAATCATTTGACCTTGACTGTCAAGGCCACTTTCAGGTTAAGGTCATACTTGAATAATTTATTAAAAAGATTTTGTCATGAGTGTTGCTTGTCCAAATATTAATAAAAAAAAACATTATGGCCAATTTTAGCAAAATTCCATAATTTGACCTTGATGGCCATGGTCATTTAAAGGTCAAGGTCATACTTAAATGATTCAACATGTAATTTTGTCATAAGTGTTGTTTCTTCCAAGTAAAAGTAACCAAGTTATGGCCAATTTAAGCAAAACTCAATAACCTGACCTTGAATGTCAAAGTCATCTTAAGGTCAAGGTCAAACTTTAATAAATCAAAATGTCAGTTTTGTTGTTTTATCAAAGTATGAATAAAATCCATAAATAAACGACAGTTATGACAATTTAAGCAAAATTCAATTATTTGACCTTGACTGTCAGTCATTTTAGGGTCAAGGTTATACATGTACTTAAATTATTCAACATGTCAGTTTTGTTAAAAATGTTGTTTTGTCCAAGTATGAATCAATTCAAACCACAAATAACAAAGTGATGACCAATTTAACAAAATTCAATAATTTGACCCTGCCTGTCAAGGTCATTTTTTAGGTCAAGGTCATCCTTGAATCAAAATGTTGGAATTGTCAAAAGTAATGTTTTGTCCAAGTATGAATCAAATCCATAAATAAATGACAAAGTTATGACAATTTAAGCAAAATTCAATCATCTGACCTTAATGGTCCAGGTCATTTTTAGGTCATGGTCATACTTGAGTTATTCAACATGTTGATTTTGTCATAAGAGTTGTTTTGTCCAAGTATCAATACAATCCAACAAACAAGAGCCACCGCAAGCAGGGACCACGCTCGACCTTTTCCTATTTCCAAAGGCAAACACCTCAGAGGAAGCACATTGTGGTGAAGGGATTTCAAACGAAACATCATTTGGAAATATAATTATACATAACAAAGTTATGGCCAATTTTAGCAACATTCAGAAATTTGACCTTAAAGGTCAAGGTCAAGTTCAGTTTAACCTTCTTTGGAGGTATTGTCTAAAAGGTAGTTATGTCCAAGCATGAAGACACTACATCCATTAACAACAAAGATATATCCAAGTAAAGTAATGTCACGGTAATTTAAAGGTCAAGGTAATGCTTGAATTGTTCAACATGTTTGTTTAATTCTCAGTGTTGTTTTGTCCCTGTATAGATCAAATCTGTACATAAATAACAAAAGTTTGGCTATTTTAGCAAAATGCAATAATTCGAACTTGACTGTAAAGGTCATTTTAAGGTTGAGGTCATACTTGAATAATTCAACATGTATGTTTTGTCATGAGCATTGTTTTGTCCAAGTATTAATAAAAAAGAACCAAAATGACGTTATGGCCAATATTAGCAAAATTCAATAATTGATGGTCAGGGTCATTTGAAGGTCAAGGTCACAGTTGAATGATTCAAAGTGTCAGTTTTGTCAAAAGTGTTGTTTTATCCCAGTATAAATTAAATCAAACCATAAATAAAAATTTGGCTATTTTAAGCAAAATTCAATAACTTGACCTTTAATGTCAAGGTCATCTAAATGTAAAAGTCATATTTATAATAAATTAAAATGTCGATTTTGTTGTTTTATCAAAGTATAAATCAAATCCATAAATAAACAACAGTTATGACAATTTAAGCAAAATACAATAATGGGACCTTGACTGTCAAGGTCATTTTAGGGTAAAGGTCATACCTGAATTATTGAACATGTAAGTTTTGTCAAAAGTGTTGTTTTGTCCAAGTATGAATCAAGTCTAACCATAAATTACACAGTTATGACCAATCTAAGCAAAATTCAATAATTTGACCTTGCTAGTCAAGGTCATTTTTTAGGTCAAGGTCATATTTGAATCAAAATGTCGGATTGATAAAAAATATTGTTTTGTCCAAGTATAAATCAAATCCATCAATAAATGACAAAGTTTGGACAATTTAAGCAAAATTCAAACATCTGACCTTGACAGTCAAAGTCATTTTTAGGTCATGGTCACACCTGAGTTATTCAACATGTCGGTTTTGTCACAAGTGTTGTTTTGTCAAATTATGAATCAATTCCAACAATTAATGACAAAGTTATGGCAAATTGTAGCAAAATTCAATAATCTGACCTTGACTGTCAAGGTTATTTAAAGGTCAAGTCAAACTTAAAATAATCATAATGTCGGATTTGTCATAAGTGTTGTTTAGTCCAAATATGAATCAATTCAATAAATAAATGAGAAATTTATGACAATTTAAGCAAAATTCAATCATCTGACCTTGACAGTCAAGGTCATTTTAAAGTCATGGTCATATCTGAATTATTCAACATGTCGGTTTTGTCATAAGTGTTGTTTTTTTCTAAGTATAAAACAAATCCAACCATTAATACTAAAGTTACGGACAATTTTAGCAAAATTTAATAATTTGACCTTGAAGGTGAAGGTAATTAATAAGTCAAGGTCATACCTGAAAGAATCAAAATGTCGGATTTGTCATAAGTGTTGTTTTGTCCAAGTATGAATCAAATCCATAAATAAATGAAAAAGGTATGACAATTTAAGCAAAATTCAATCATCTGACCTTGATGGTCAAGGTCACTTTTAGGTTATGGTCATACCTGAGTTATTCAATATGTCGTTTTGTCATAATTGTACTTTTTTCAAAGTATGAATCAAAACCAACCATAAACAACAGGTTATGACAATTTAAGCAAAATTTAATTATTTGACCTTGACGGTCATGGTAATTTTAAGGTTAAGGTCAAACTTTAATAATTTATCTAGACAGCTTTGACATAAGTGTTGTTCTGTCGAAGTCTGATTCAAATCCAACCATAGATAACAAAATTATGGCCAGTTTTAACAAAATTCAATGATTTTACCTTGACCGTCAAGGTCATTTAAAGGTCAAGGTTAAACTTGAAATAATCATAATGTTGGATTTGTCATAAGTGTTGTTTAGTCCAAATATGAATCAAATCTACAGATAAATGAGAAAGTTTTGACAATTTAAGCAAAATTCAATCATCTTACCTTGACGGTCAAGGTCATTTTAAGGTCATGGTCATATCTGAATTATTCAACATGTCAGTTTTGTCATAAGTGTTGTTTCTTTCCCAAGTATAAATCAAATCCAACTATAAATACTAAAGTTATGGACAATTTTAGCAAAATTTGACAATTTGACCTTGAAGGTGAAGATCATTTATGAGTCAAGGTCAAGTTGAGTCTGGTTCACTTGAAGATCTTGTCCAAAAGGTTCTTATGTCCAAGTATGAAGACATTCCACCGATCAATAATTAAGTTATGGCAAATTTTAGCAAAATTCAATAATTTGACCTTGAAGGTGAAGGTCATTTATGAGTCAAGTTCAAGTTTAGTCCAGTCTCCTTGAAGACCTTGTCCAAAGGGTTGTTGTGCCCAAGCATGAAGAGAATCAACCTAAAGTTACGGCAAATTTTAGCAAAATTCAATATTTTCACCTCGAAGGCGAAGGTCATTTAAGAGTCAAGGTTAAGTTTAGTCTGGTCATCTTCAAGGTCTTGTCCAAAGGGTGGTTGTGTCCAAGCATGAAGAGAATCCACCTACTAATAATAAAGTTATGGCCAATTGAAGCAAAATTCAAATTTTTGACCTTGAATTTGAAGGTCATTCAAGCCTCAAGGTCAAGTTTAGTCTAGTCATCTTGAAGGTCTTGTCCAAAGGGTTATTGTGTCCAAGTATGAAGATAATCCATCTAGGAATAAAAAAATTATGATCAATGTTAAAGCTTTCGGACGGGAACGGCAACGGGAATGGCAACGACACCATGACTATGACAATAACTTGATTTTTTTTTCAAAAAAAGTCAAACTGAAAATAACAAAGTTATGGCCAATTGTAGATAAATTCAATAATCTGACCTTGGCTGTCAAGGCCATTTTAAGGTCAAGGTCATAGATGAAAGAATCATATTGTCGGATTTGTCATAAGTGTTGTTTTGTCCAAGTATGAATCAAATCCATAAATAAACTAGACTGGGTTTTTGTCACAAAAACATACGTCTCCCATCTATGTACTCTAAGGATGGAACAGCAGCATTTTTTTTGGTATGCATGGTGAAAGTCAAAACATAAGTTGCAGTTGGTTTTAACAGATTTAATAGATGTAGGTGAAGCTGAAAAGTGATGTGGAAATGAGGAAATACTTCATGTTTTTACAATCAGAAAGTAAAGATATTGGTTACCTAGTGACAACTAGTGTTGCACATCAGAAGTAGTTTAAGCTATCAAACACAGATGGAATTTGATTTATCAGTTGTTCATAGAGGCTTTGTGCTGTTGTTGTTCCGAATGTTTGCATATGTAATTGCATGATAGCTGTAATAAGTTGGCACAGTTCAAGATTGTACAACTGCAAGGTTTTTCACATATATGTGATCAATCAGCATTTGTCTAATTGTAGTGGGAGTTGTTATAATTGATTGAAGTTAGTCATGGTTTGTTCGAGCTCATTAGCTGACACTGGTGCATTAAAGTCACCAAGAACAATTGTTTGTAAAGTTGGTAAATTGTTTAGAAACAAACTGAGCTGTTCACAGAAATAATGCAGGTGAAGTTGTGGAGGTTTATAAACTTTCAATACTGATACAGACAGAATTGTAATATGAACACTGGTCCAACACATTCAATATCTGCCATAGAAGTATCAATGTGCCTAAAGTCAAAGTCTTGGTGGACAAAGATGTCATCACCTCCTCTGGGAGTCTAGTTGTTTTGATGTGTTGGCCTATGAGTGAACTCAGTTTGGTATAGTGTATTGGGGGTTGAACTATGTCATTAGCACTTGTCCACGTTTCCTGAAGGGCTATAATATCAGCCTTGTGAAAAAAGAAATTGTTTTTAATGTCATGAAAATGGGTGAAAAAAGTGAAAGCCGGACAACGTTTTTCTATTTCAAGCTCTGGTGGCCATTTTGTGCAGCGAAGCGAAACATGCTGGCAATATGCAAAACAAGCGTTGGTACTGATCACTCCTGTGAAGTTTCTTTGAAATCCCATCATAAGTTTGACCTGTGAAAGCCGGACAAGGTTTTTCTACTTTTAGCTATGGCGGCCATTTTCTGCAGCGAAGCAGAACATGCCAGTGATATGTACAACTACGATTGGTATAAATCACTCCTGAGAAGTTTATTCGAAATCCCGTCAGCAGTTTGACCTACA
Source organism: Cyclina sinensis (assembly GCA_012932295.1). NCBI lineage: Eukaryota > Metazoa > Mollusca > Bivalvia > Venerida > Veneridae > Cyclina > Cyclina sinensis. The sequence goes on from JAAONU010000002.1 coordinate 20,202,045, forward strand.
GTACGTGCCAGGAGGAACTCTCATTTTCCTCGAGGTCGTCGCGGACTTCCCATTCCTTAAAACATGACCAAACCTGCCGCATTTCGAGGACGACCGCCGCGAACATGGTCACCAAATATCGCGGCGGACGTCCGCTAAATGGTTCCGCAAACTTTTTCACAGGTAAGAATTGACGTATCGAGGCTCACAAAGTTCCTGATAACACGCATTTCGACGAATTTTACGCTTTAAAATATCATTTAAATGTATAAAACTCTCATAAAACTCTCATTCTGATTCATTTGTTTACGAATGCTCGTATTTGTTAACGGAAGGAATGACAATTCAAAACCGAAAGTAATTGTTTCTCGGAACAGCTGACCCTATTTTCAGAAAATAAATTGACTGGTTTTCGATTTACACATGTTAAAACTGCTCTGCTATATTTAAAGAAAACATACAACATGTAAACCCTACTGCGACATCTGTATCGTCTATGCGCTTGACAAAATTATTGATCGATTTTGCTTTACAATAACGAGCGTTTTCAACGACGGAAACACAGCAAATATATGAGAAATTTTGGTTTTAATTTTACCAAATGTCACATAATTGGCAGACGTAAAATGCACTGTTTCATTACGGTCATTTCATTAAATGTTCAGCTTATCCAGGTGAGTTATGACTCTAATTATTTTCGCGCTGGTTGTCAAATATCGCCGAGATATTTCGCGATGTCGAGACATCGAGGAAATCCGTTTTTTTACTCGATGTCGCGGCGGATTTTTTTTTTTCCGCGTCCGCAAAATAAAGCGGAAAATGTGAGTTCCTCCTGGCGCGTACTGTATGAAAGTCGGACAAGGTTTATCTATTTTCAGCTCTGGCGGCCATTTTGTGCAGCGAAGCGGAACGTACTGGTGACATACACAACTTAGATTGGTACTGATCTGTACTGTGAAGTTTCATCGAAATCTCGCCAGCAGTTTGACCTGTGAAAGCAGGACAAGGTTTTTCTATTCTTAGCTCTGGTGGCCATTCTGTGCAGTGAAGCGAAATGTGCCGGCAATATGCACAACAAGTGTTGGTACTGATCACTCCAGTACAGTTCAGTCGAAATCTCGTCAGCAGTTTGACCTGTGAAAGCCAGACAAGGTTTTTCTATTTTTAGCTCTGGTGGCTGTTCTATCATTGAAACTGACTATAACCTATGACCAATCACGTGACTTTGGAGGCGGCCCACAGAGAGCGCTCCATTGTAGAATCATCACTTGCTATAGAGATTTAACCATGCCAACGCTTGTAAATATATACAATAAACTTTAGAATAGATCTGTTGTGTTGCCTTCACAATTGTGTTGACATTCACTGAAACATAAAACAGTGGCCATTTTGTGCAGTGAAGCAGAACGTGCCAGCGATATGCATAACAAGGGTTGGTACTGCTCACTTTTGCGAAGTTTCATCTAAATCCCGCCAGCAGTTTGACCTGTGATAGCTGGGCAAGGTTTTTCTATTTTAAGGTTTGGTGGCCATTTGTGCAGCAAAGCGGAACATGCCAGCAATATGCACAACAAGCATGAGTACTGATCACTCCTGTGAAGTTTCGTTGAAATCTCTCCAGCTGTTTGACCTGTGAAAGCTGAACAAGGTTTTTTTATTTTGACCATTTTGGGCAGCGAAGCAGAACATTATGGAGACATGCACAACTAGGGTTGGTACTGATCACTCCTGTGAAGTTTCTTCAAAATCCTTGCAGCAGTTTGACCTGTGAAAGCCTGACAAAGTTTTTCTATTTTTAGCTGTGGCAGCCATTTTGTGCAGAAAAGCAGAACGTGCCAGAGATATGACCACCTAGCGTTGGTACTGATCACTCCTGTGAAGTATTGTCGAAATCCCGCCAGCAGTTTGACCTGTGAAAGCTGGACAAGGTTTTTCTTTTTTAAGATCTGGCAGCCATTTTACGCAGCGAAGTGGAACATGCCGGCGACATGAACAAAAAGCATTGGTACTAATCACTCCTGTGAAGTTTTGTCGATATCTGTCCAGCTCTTTGACTTGTGAAAGCTGAACAAGGTTTTTCTATTTTTAGCTCTGGTGGCCATTTTGTGCAGCAAAGCGGAATGTTACGGCAATATGCACAACTAGGGTCGGTACAGATCACTCCTGTGAAGTTTCATCAAAATCCCACCAGCAGTTTTACCTGTGAAAGCCAGACAACGTTTTCCTATTTTCAGCTCTGATGACCATTTTGTGCAGTGAAGCGGAACATGCCAGCGATAAGCATAACAAGGATTGGTACTTCTCACTCGTGTGAAGTATTGTCGAAATCTGACAGCTGGACAAGGTTTTCCTATTTTTAGCGGTGGCAGCCATTTTTGTCGACTGAAGCAGAACATGCGAGGGATATGCACAACGAGGTTGGTACTTATCACTACTGTGAAGTTTCGTCTGGCCAGCAGTTTGGCCTGTGAAAGCCGGACAAGGTTTTTCTTCTTCTAGTTCTGGTGGCCATTTTGTGCAGCAAAGTGGAAGGTACCGGCGATGTGCACAATAAGGGCTGGTTGGTGCCAAATAGGGGACTATAAACTGTGAAGTAACTTTTATTGGATCTGCGCAAAGAACACTTTAGTTATGAGACAAATGACATGTTTTCCTTTTATTATTATGATTTAATAAACAGTGATTGAACTATTAAGATTGTTTACTTCAATCAAAGGAGGCTGGGTAACAAATTTATACAAGGAAAATCCCAGCAACGTTTTATAAGCTTTAGCCAAGTAGTTTAGGAGGAAATGTTGTTTAAAGGCAACAAGAGGGCCATGATGGCCCTAAGTCGCTCACCTGAGTCTCATTCCTCATGTTACAAGTATTATTATTTGTTGGTTGTTATGGGTGTTTGTTGTTCGCAGGTTTGAATAAGTTTGCAATAAGTTTGAACACTACTGTGAAGTTTAACGGCTTTGAATCAACTTGTACTCAAGTTATTGAAAGGAAATGAAGTGTGACAGACAGACAGACAAACAGACAGACAAACAGACAGCCATGGACAGGGCAAACAACAATATGTCTCCATCAAAGGGGCGGGGTTGGGGGATGACATAACAGCAAACAATTTACGGTCTAGCCCTTGGTGTTTCAGAGCAGCAGATTATTTAAGTTTTCCCCATATAGGTCCTTGTGTAAAATCAAATGACCCCCCACCCCAGGTGGGGTCAGTTTTGACCCCTGGGTCATGATTTGAACAAACTTGGTAGAGGTCCACTAGACAATGCTGTACACTAAATATCTAAACTCAAGGCCTTGTGGTTTTTGACAAGAAGATTTTTAAAGTTTTCCTATATAACTCTATGTAAAACATGTGACCCCTGGGGCGGGGCCTTTCTTGACCCAGGGGCTAAGATTTGAACAAACTTGGTAGAGGTCCACTAGACAATGCTACATACCAAATCTAAAGGCTAAGGCCCATGTGGTTTCAGACAAGAAGATTTTCGAAGTTTTTCCTATATAACTCTATGTAAACAAGAGACCCCTGGGGCAGGGCCTATTTTGACCCAGTGGCTATGATTTGAACAAATTTAGTAGAGGTCCACTAGACAATGCTACACACCAAATATCTAAACTCTAGGCCTTGCGGTTTCTCACAAGAAGATTTTTTTAAAGTTTTTCCTATATAACTCTTTATAAAACATGTGACCCCTAGGGCGGGGCCATTTTTGACCCAGGGGCCATGATTTGTAAAAACTTGGTAGAGATTCACAGGACAATGCTGCACACAAAATATCTAAACTCTAGGCCCTGTGGTTTCTGACAAGAAGATTTTTAAGTTTTCCCTATATATATCTATGTAAAATCAACTGACCCCTTGGGTGGGGTCAGTTTTGACCCCAGGCTCATAATTTGAACAAACTTGGTAGAGGTCCACTAGATGATGCTTCATACCAACTATCTAAGCTCTAGGCCTTGAGGTTTCGGATAAGAAGATTTTTAAAGATCCAACTTTTAAAACCTATTTTTAGCTCCAGTGGACCAGAAATGAAATGGACCAGAACCATTTGAACAATCTTGGTAGAGCTTCATGCAAGGAACATCCCATGCAAGTTTCATTAAATTTTGCCCATTGGTTTCAGAGGAGATGTCCTTTGAATGAAAAGTTGACAACGGACGGACGACAGACGAAGACTGATAAGAAAAGCTCACCCTGAGCACTTTGTGCTCAGATGAGCTAAAAATGGACAATGCACAATGCACACTGCACAATGAACACATGGCAATCCTAAAAGCTCACCTTGAGCATATGCGCAGGTCAGCTTATAATTCAGTACCTAAGTTATGAAGCCTTCATATATATAACTAGAATTTCTGTATGAAAATTTTCATTTTTATTCACTGGCAAACAAAAAATGTGCAAGTAAGTAACTTAAAACTACAGAATCTTTAAAATAAATATTATGCATAAGTATTTTCTGTTGCACTTTCTTACAATAAAATAAAGCTTACCAAAGATTTCCCCATTTGGAGCATACTCTGACACAAGATACAGCATGTTTTTAGTTTCCATAACCTGCAATATAAAGCAACTAATTCACAGATGGGTCAACTATGCAAAAACAAGAGGGCCACTAGACAATGCTGCATACCAAATATCTAAGCTGTAGACATTGAGGTTTCCAGTAAGAAGATTTTTAAAGATTGCCTTTTTCACATATTAAGGGCCCCCGGGGCAGAGCCAATTTTGACCCCGGGGCCAACATATATAAAATACTGGTAAAGGTTCTCTACACAATACTCCACACCAAATATATAAGGTCTAGTCCTATCAGTTTGGAAGAAAAATGATTTTTCATGTTTTTCCTATATAACTTTATGTAAACCAACAGAACCCTGGGGCGTGGTCAATTTTGACCCAGGGGACATAATTTGAACAAACTTGGTAGACATCCACTAGACAATGCTGCATACCAAATATCTAAGCTGTAGGCATTGTGGTTTCTGAGAAGAAGATTTTTAAAGATTTCCTATATAAGCCTATGTAAAATAAATTGACCCCCAGGGTGGGGCCAAATTTGACACCAGGGGCATAATTTGAACAAACTTGATAGAGGTCCAAAAGACAATGCTACATACCAAATTTTAAGGCTCAGGGCCTTGTGGTTTCAGACAAGAAGATTTTTGAAGTTTTTTCTTTAAGTTGCCATAGCAACCAGAGTTCTTGATGGAATTGAATTCTTTGAACAACTTTGGTAGAGCTTCATGCAAGGAACATCCCAGGCAAGTTTCATCAAATTTGGCCCAAAGGTTTCAGAGAAGATGTCGTTAGAATGAAATTGTTGACGGACGACTGACAAAGTCCGGTCACAATAGCTCACCATGAGCCAAAGGCTCAGGTGAGCTAAAAAAGTAGTTCACTAGGTCAAAATTTAGGTCATCTAACATCAAAGTTCAATTCTACATCTGAAACTATGCAAATGGTCCACATTTCATAGCTGAACATGATCGCCCTGGATTGCTCACCTGAGTACTTTGTTTGAGGGTCTACCATTAAGCAAATATCAGATGCAACATTACATTTTTTAATTGAAGATATTTAAAAGTCTCATATTTTATACAAACAAGAAGGCCATGATGGCCCTGGATCGCTCACCTGAGTACTTTGCTTGAGGGTCTACCATGAAGCAAACATCAGATGCAACATTACATTTTTTAATTGAAGATATTCAAAGATCTCATATTTTATACAAGAGGGCCATGATGGCCCTATATCGCTCACCTGAATATGACTGCTTTTAACAAAGTTGCTATGGACCTGGTTAATTGACCCCAGATGACCCATATTCAAACTTGACCTAGAAAATATTGAAACAATCTTTCTGACAAATTTCAAGGTTATTTGGACTGAAAGTGTAGCCTTTAGAGTGTTAACAAGGTTTTTCCATATTTGGGCTCTGTGACCTAGTTTTTAACCCCAGATGATCCATATCCAAACCTCAGCTTGAAATCATCAAAACAACCTTTCTGACAAATTTCAAAGACATTTGGACTGAAAATGTAGCCTCTGAGTGTTTACAAAGTTTTTCGATATTTAGGCTCTGTGACCTAGTTTTTTTAATCCAGATGACCCATATTCAAAGTTGAGCTGGAAATCATAGAAACAACCTTTCTGACAAATTTTCAGGTTATTTGGAATTAAAATCTTAACTCTTGAGTGTTAACAAGGTTTTTCCATATTTGGGCTCTGTGACCTAGTTTTTGACCAAAGATGATCCATATTAGTACTTGAGCTAGAAATCATCAAAACAACCTGTCTGACAAATTTCCAGGATATTTGGACTGAAAATGACTAACCTCTGGATAGTTTAAATGGTTTTAACATTTTAGGGCTCTGTGTCCCTGTTTTTGATCCCAGATGACCCATATCCTAATCTGGGCTAGAAATCATTGAAACAACCTTTCTGACAAATTTCAAGGACATTTGGACTGAAAATGTAACCTCTTGAACATTAACAAGGATTTTCTTCTTTTTGGCCCTGTGTCCTAGTTTTTGACCCCAGATAACCCATATTCAAAACTGAGCTAGAAATCATTAAAACAACCTTTCTGACAAATTTCATGGTTACTTGAACTGAAAATGTTACCTCAATGCGTGTTAACAAGGTTTTTCCATATTTGGGGTCTGTGACCTAGTTTTTGACCCCAGATGACCTTTATTCGAATCTGAGCTAGAAATCATTAAAACTTTTTTTCTGACAAATTTGGAGAATATTTGGACTGAAAAGTAGCTTATAGAATGTTAACAAGTTTTTTTCTATTTTTGGGCTCTGTGACCTAGTTTTTTAATCCAGATGACCCATATTCAAATTTAATCTAGAAATCATTGAAACAACCTTTCTGACAGATTCCTGGTTATTTGGACTGAAAATATTACCTCTAGAGTGTTTACAAGGTTTTTCCATATTTGGGCTCTGTGACCTAGTTTTTGACCCCAGATGACCCAATTTTGAACTTGAGCTAAAAATCATCAAAACAACCTTTTTGACAAATTTCTGGGATATTTTGACTGAAAATGTAACCTCTAGAGTGTTAACGAGATTTTTCTATTTTTGGGCTCTGTGACCTAGTTTTTAAACCAAGATGACCCATATTCGAACTTGAGCTTGAAATCATAGAAACAACCAGTCTGACAAATTTCCAGATTATTTGGACTGAAAATGTTACTTCTCCTTCTACAAGAAGATTTTCAAAGTTATCACTATATAAGCCTATGTAAAACAATGACCCTGGGTTGGGGCCAAATTTGACCCCAGAGGTATAATTTGAACAAACTTGGTAGAGGTCCACTAGACAATGCTACATACCAAATCTTAAGGCTCAGGGCCTTGTGGTTTCAGACAAGAAGATTTTCGAAGTTTTTCCTATATAAGCCTATGTAAAACCAATGACCCCAGGGTGGGGCCAAATTTGACCCCAGAGGTATAATTTGAACAAACTTGGTAGAGGTCCACTAGACAATGCTACACACCAAATACCTAAGCCTTATGCCTTACGGTTTCTGACAAGAAGAGTTTCGAAGTTTTTCCTATATAACTCTATGTAAAACTAGTTACCCCTGGGGCGGGGCCATTTTGACCCAGAGGCCATGATTTGAACAAACTTGGTGAAGGTCCACTAGACAATGCTACACACCAAATATCTAAGCTCTATGCCTTACGGTTTCTGACAAGAAGATTTTGAAAGTTTTTCCTATATAACTCTATGTAAAACAAGTTACCCCTGGGGCCGGGCCATTTTTGACCCAGAGGCCATGATTTGAACAAACTTGGTAGAGGTCCACTAGACAATGCTACACACCAAATATCTTAGCTCTATGCCTTACGGTTTCTGACAAGAAGATTTTTAAAGTTTTTCCTATATAACTCTATGTAAAACAAGTTACCCCTGGGGCGGGGCCATTTTTGACCCAGAGGCCATGATTTGAACAAACTTAGTAGAGGTCCACTAGACAATGCTGCACACCAAATATCTAAGCTCTATGCCTTACGGTTTCTGACAAGAAGATTTTTAAAGTTTTTCCTATATAACTCTATGTAAAACAAGTTACCCCTGGGGCGGGGCCATTTTTGACCCAAGGATCATAATTTGAACAAACTTGGTAGAGGTCCACTAGATGATGCTTTATACCAAATATCAAAGCTCCAGGCCTTGTGGTTTCTGACAAGAAGATTTTTAAATATCCAAGTTTCAAAATCTGTTTTTAGCTCCTGTGACCCAGAAATGCAATGGACCGGAACCATTTGAACAAACTTGGTAGAGCTTCATGCAAGGAACATTCTAGGCAAGTTTCATTAAATTTTGCCCAGTGGTTTCAGAGGAGATGTCGTTTGAATGAATTGTGGACGACGGACGGACGCCGGACAATCAAGGATCCTAAAAGCTCACATGAGCATGCTCAGGTGAGCTAACAAAAAATCCATGGGGCAGAGGCAATTTCATGATAACAGCTTGTGAGGAGATGTAATTGAAGCCATATATTGAAGAAATTCTGATTTCAACTCCTGTGGCCATTTTGTTCAATCGTGCAGAACCGTTTAAGCAATTTTAACGCAGGGGTATGTTATGATCATTTCCATGAAATTTAATGGAAAATTACCATGCCATTGAGGAGGAAATGTTGTTAGAATTTTTTTCTATTTTTAGCTTTTGCAGCCCTTATGTGCAATGGAGTGGAAAGGTTTAAGCAATTTTAGAAAAGGGCAATATAAGGAACATTTCTGTCAAATTTGATTTGAAATGGCCAAGTGGTTTTGCAGGATATGTCATTTGAAGCCAAACATTGAAGAAAATCTATTTTTAGCTCTGGTGGCCATTTTGTTCAATGCAGGAGAACCATTTTAGCAATTTTCAAGGAGGGCTATGTAAGGAACATTTCCAAGAAATTTTCATCAAGCCGTTCAGGAGGAGATGTTGTTTTAATTTGTTTTCTATTTCTAGCTTTTGCAGCCCTTATGTGTAATGGAGCAGAAAGGTTTGAGCAATTTTAGAAAAGGGCATTATAAGGAACATTTCTGTCAAATTTGATTTAAAATGGTCAAGTGGTTTAGGAGGAGATGTCATTTGAAGCCAAACATTGATGAAAATCTATTTTTAGCTCTGGTGGTCATTTTGTTCAATGGAGCGGAATCATTTCAGCAATTTTAATAGAGGGCTATCACCCAACCATTTAGGAGGATATGTTTTTTATTTTTTTAGCTTTTGCAGCCCTTATGTGCAATGGAGCGGAAAGGTTTGAGCAATTTTAGAAAAGGGCAATATCAGGAACATTTCTGTAAAGTTTGGTTAAAAATAGCTGTGTGGTTTAGGAGGAGATGTCACTTAAAATGAAATGTTGACGACGGACTACTGACGACGGACGCCAGACACAGGGTGATCACAATAGCTCACCCTGAGCATTTGCTCAGGTGCGCTAAAAAGAAGAAAGTAGGTCACTCAGTCCAAATCTAGGCCACTTCATATCAAAGTTCAATTCTACATCTGAAACTGTGCAAATGGTCCAAATTTCATAACTGTATATCAAATAACAACAAGAGGGCCATGATGGCCCTGAATCGCTCACCTGATAGACCATGAAACGATATTGTAGACATAATGAGGAGAGAATTGGTGAAAGAAGGGCATGTGTCCACACTTGCTGATTGGTGAAGTTTTAACTTTACATGAACTGTTTTAATAATTTCCAGTTTACCTCATTTCGTCTAGATGATAAATACATGGAAAATGTTAACATTTCAAAGTCATTAGACTTTCGATACATTTTTTTTTTCTTTGTAAGTTAACATGAAACTATTGTATGAAGTACAAATTGAAATATGGATATCTGAAACAGGTGTAATGTTTTCATTTTGGCTGAAGGTAGTTTCCTTCAGAAATGTACAGTCTAGAAGTGACTTTTGTGTTAGGGTATATGCTATTTTGAGACAGTATTTAAGTTACATAATGGTATGCAGTTAACCTGTGTTGGTAAATTCTGTACCAGTACAGAATTTGAGAGCACGTTATGACACACAAGATAGGTGATCCACAGACCATGGACTGTACGTACTGAACTCAGCAGTTGGGAAGACCGAAGCAAACTTTGCAGACTAAGATCAGATGGCTATATAAACTATATATAAAATGAATTGACTATGGGGCGGGGTCAATTTGACCCCGGGGATCATGATTTGAGCAAACTTGGTTAAGGTCTACTAGGTCATGCTACATGCAAAATTTCTAAGCTCTAGGCTTTCTGGTTCTGGAGTAGAAGATTTTTTGAAGTTTTTCCTATATAAACTCTATATAAAATCAACTGACCCCCAGGCGGGGTCAATTTGACCCCGGGGATCATGATTTGAGCAAACTTGGTAGAAGTCTACTAGTTAATGCTACATGCAAAATATCTAAGCTCCAGGCCTGCAGTTCTGGAGAAGAAGATTTTTGAAGTTTTTCCTATATAAACTATATATAAAATGAATTGACTATGGGGCGGGGTCAATTTGACCCCGGGGATCATGATTTAAGCAAACTTGGTAAAGGTCTACTAGGTAATGCTACATGCAAAATATCTAAGCTCCAGGCTTTGTGGTTCTGGAGAAGAAGATTTTTGAAGTTTTTCCTATATAAACTCTATATAAAATCAATTGACCCCCGGGCGGGGTCAACTTGACCCCGGGGATCATGATTTGAGCAAACTTGGTAGAAGTCTACTAGGTAATGCTACATGCAAAATATCTAAGCTCCAGGCTTTGTGGTTCTGGAGAAGAAGATTTTTGAAGTTTTTCCTATATAAACTCTATATAAAATCAATTGACCCCCGGGGCGGGGTCAATCTGACCCCGGGGATCATGATTTGAGCAAACTTGGTTAAGGTCTACTTGGTTATGCTACATGCAAAATATCTAAGCTCTAGCCTTTGTGGTTCTGGAGAAGAAGATTTTTGAAGTTTTTCCTATATAAACTCTATATAAAATTAACTGACCCCCGGGCGGGATCAACTTGACCCCGGGGATCATGATTTGAGCAAACTTGGTAGAAGTCTACTAGTTAATGCTACATGCAAAATATCTAAGCGCCAGGCTTTGTGGTTCTGGAGAAGAAGATTTTTGAAGTTTTTCCTATATAAATTCTAAGTAAAATCTATTTACCCCCGGGGCTGAACCAGTTTGACCCCGGAAGTCATGATTTGAGCAAACTTGACAGAGGTCCCCTAGATGATGCTTCATACCAAATATGAAAGCTCTGGGCCTTGTTATTTCAGACAAGAAGATTTTTGAAATTTCCATTTTAAAAACACCTTTTAGGGCCTCACAGCCATATTGTGCATTGGACCGGAACCATTTGAGCAAACTTGGTAAAGGGACATCTAAGGACCATTAGTATGAAGTTATTTTAAAATTGGGCCAGGGGTTTAGGAGGAGATGTCATTTAAAGAAAATGTTGACGACGGACGACGGACACAAGGGTATCCTAATAGCTCACTCTGTCACTGCGTGACAGGTGAGCTAAAAAAAGTAGGTCATTGAGTCCCCTAGGGCAGGGCCAACTTTGACTCCAAGGCTTTAATTTAAACAATCTTGATATAGGTCCACCAGACACTGTTTCATGTCAAATATCTTAGCTCTAGCTTTCTCGGTTTCAGAGATCACTTTTTTATATGTATATAAAGAAAACCCATGACCTACAGGGCAGGGCTAATTTTAACCCTACGGTCATAATTTGAATAATCTTTGTAGAGGTCCACAATGTTTCATGCCAAATATCTAAGCTCTAGCCTTTGAAGCTTCAGAGGATAATTTTCTTATAAGTTTTTACTATATGTATATTAAGACAAGAGGGCCATCATGGCCCTGTATCGCTCATCTGAATATGACTGCTTTTAACAAAGTTGCTATGGACCTGGTTAATTGACCCCAGATGACCCGTATTCGAACTTGACCTAGAAATTATTGAAACAATCTTTCTGACAAATTTCAAGGTTATTTGGACTGAAAATGTAGAATCTAGAGTGTTTACAAAGTTTTTCCATATTAGGGCTCAGTGACCTAGTTTTCGACTCCAGCTGACCCATATTCAAACATGAGCTAAAAATCATAGAAGCAACCTTTCTGACAAATTTTCAGGTTATCTGGAATTGAAATCTTAACTCTAGAGTGTTAAAAAGGTTTTTCCATATTTGGGTTCTGTGACCTAGTTTTTGACCAAAGATGACCCATGTTAGTACTTGAGCCTGAAATCATCAAAACAACCTGTCTGACAAATTTCCAGGATACTTGGACTGAAAGTGTAACCTCTGGAGTATTAAAATGGTTTTTACATTTTAGGGCTCTGTCACCTAGTTTTTGATCCCAGATGACCCATATCCAAATCTCAGCTAGAAATCATTGAAACAACCTATCTGACAAATTTAAAGGATATTTGGATTGAAAATGTAACCTCTGGAGTGTTAAAATGGTTTTTACATTTTAGGGCTCTGTGACCTAGTTTTTGATCCCAGATGACCCATATCCAAATCTCAGCAAGAAATCATTGAAACAACCTATCTGACAAATTTCAAGGATATTTGGATTGAAAATGTAACCTCTAGAGCATTAACAAGATTTTTCTACTTTATGGCCCTGTGACCTAGTTTTTGACACCAGATAACCCATATTCAAAATTGAGCTAGAAATCATTGAAACAATCTTTCTGACAAATTTCAATGGTATTTGGACTGAAAATGTTACCTCTAGACTGTTTACATGGTTTTTCCATACTTGGGGTCTGGGACCTAGTTTTTAACCCCAGATGACCCATATTCAAATCTGAGCTAGAAATAATTAAAACAAACTTTCTGACAAATTTCCAGAATATCTGGACTGAAAAGTAGCCTCTAGAGTGTTTACATTTTTTTTTCTATTTTTGGGCTCTGTGACCTAGTTTTTTACTCCAGATGACCCATATTCTAACTTAATCTAGAAATCATTAAAACAACTTTTCTGATAGATATCCAGATTATTTCGACTGAAAATGTAACCTCTAGAGTGTTAACAAGGATTTTCCAAATTTGGGATATGTGACCTAGTTTTTGACCCAAGATGACCCATATTCAAACTTAAGCTAGAAATCAACAAAACAACCTTTCTGACAAAATTTCTGGGATATTTTGACTGAAAAAAGAAACCTCTAGAGTGTTAACAAGGTTTTTTTTATTTTTGGGCTTTGTGACCTAGTTGTTGGATCCAGATGACACGTATTTGAACTTAAGCTAGAAATCATAGAAACAACCTTTCTGACAAATTACCAGATTATTTGAACTGAAAATCTTACCTCTTCTGCTACAAGAAGATTTTCAAAGTTTTCACTATATAAGCCTTTGTAAAACCAATGACACCAGGGTGGGGCCAAATTTGACCCCAGGGGTATAATTTGAACAAACTTGGTAGAAGTCAACTAGACAATGCTAGATACCAAATCTTAAGGCTAAGGCCCATGTGGTTTCAGACAAGAAGATTTTCTAAGTTTTCCCTATGCAAATCAATTGACCCCCAAGGTGGGGCCAAATTTGACCCCAGGGGCATAATTTGAACAAACTTGGTAGAGGTCCACTAGACAATGCTACATACCAAATCTTAAGGCTCAGGGCCTTGTAGTTTCAGACAAGAAGATTTTCGAAGTTTTCCTATATAACCTATGTAAAATCAATGACCCCAGGGTGGGGCCAAATTTGACCCCAGGGTATAATTTGAACAAACTTGGTAGAAGTCAACCAGACAATGCTACATACCAAATCTTAAGGCTCAGGCCCATGTGGTTTCAGACAAGATGATTTTCAAAGTTTTCCCTATGCAAATCAACTGACCCCCAAGGTGGGGCCAAATTTGATCCCAGGGGCATAATTTGAACAAACTTGGTAGAGGTCCACTAGACAATGCTACATACCAAATCTTAAGGCTCAGGGCCTTTGGTTTCAGACAAGAAGATTTTCGAAGTTTTCCTATATAAGCCTATGTAAAATCAATGACCCCAGGGTGAGGCCAAATTTGACCCCAGAGGTATAATTTGAACATATTTGGTTGAGGTCCACTAGACAATGCTACATACCAAATCTTAAGAGTCAGTGCCTTGTGGTTTCAGACAAGAAGATTTTTCAAAGTTTTCTCTATATAAGCCTATGTAAAATCAATTGACCCCTGAGGCAGGGCCAAATTTGAACCCATGGGCATAATTTGAACAAACTTGGAAGAGGTTCACTAGACAATGCTACATACCAAATCTTAAGGCTCAGGGCCTTGTGGTTTCAGACAAGAAGATTTTTAAAATTTTACTATAATTATAAGCCTATGTAAAATCAATACCTCCGGGATGGGGCCAAATTTGACTCCAGGGGTATAATTTGAACAAAACAAGAGCCACCACAAGCGAGGGCCATACTCGACTTTTTCCTATTTCCAAATGCAAACACATCAGAGGAAGTACATTGTGGTTAAGGGATTTCAAATGAAACATCATTTGGAAATATAATTATACATAACAAAGTTATCGCCAATTTTAGCAAGATTCAGAAATTTGACCTTAAAGGTCAAGGTCAAATTCAGTTTAACCTTCTTTGGAGGTATTGTCTAAAAGCTAGTTATGTCCAAGCATGAAGACACTACATCCATTAAAGGTCATGTGACACGACTATAGCAACTTTGTCTATTCAAAATAATCATAATGTACTGATTAAAATGGTTTAACTGCGAAATTATGAAAAAAATTGCTTTTGATAAGAAAAAACGTGTTTTTGATGATCGGCTGTTTCCGTTCCGACATCGGCAGTTTCCGCCGCAATTTTTGGCTGTGACGTAGATTTATCCCTACTGTACCAGGCAGTAGTGCAGGATTACACTGCTCATAACACATCCAGTTTTAAATGAAAAAATAACACTAAACCACAAGTGCAAGAAACACAATAAAGTCACACTTTTAGAAATAACATGCTATAAATTGTAAATTAATTATAATAATGTTATTACTTCTCGATTTTTATAAGTAAATTCAAACTTTGCGATGGGAGAACAGGTTCTAATTTTACCTTAATAAATATTAATAAATATTCCAATTTCTTCCATGTTGTGGTTCTATATAAAACTATCTTCTCCGCGTTTTCCTGCTGCGTAACACTTCGATCCTCACTTGATGTTTACGTCATAAAAAAAATTCTTTTTCATTAACGTGTAGTAAAATTGAAGTGAATTTAGGTGATCTAGTGTGTTAACATTTGTTTCACTAAATGGAAATTCACACTACAGTGTATCTATATCTATCTATTTAAGCTAGATATAGATACACTACAGTGTATTTTCACGTTGGGATATTGTTTGAAAAATAATATGGCATGTCCATCAAGTAGAAATTTGTGTCTGCTTATAAATTAATATCCAATGAAATATCAAAGATCCATAAATCACGCCTAATACCGTGGGTTTATGTAAATTAACCTGTCCAAATGGGACCCCTGTATATTCTGCATAGCTGTCAAAACAAAGCAATTAACATTTTATGACCCAATCAATGATAAAGTTGAGACAAATAGCATAATTTTATGGAAAGTGACCTTACAAATTGATTGTATTACTTTTGATCACTTGTGAAAACATTATGTAATAGTTTGTTCCCATTAACATGTCTGAATGATTTTTAGTTAAGAAGTTTCCATGCAGATACAAATTTGATGGATCTAATTATGATAACAAGAGGGCCATGATGGCCCTGGATCGCTCACCTGAGTACTTTGCTTGAGCAAAAATCACATGCAACATGACATTTTCTAACTGAAGATATTCAAAGATCCCATCTTTTATACAAAAAATCCATGGGGCAGAGGCAATTTCTTGATAACAGCTTGTGAAGAGATGTCATTTGAAGCAATATTTTGAAAACAACCTATTTTTAGCTCCGGTGGCCAATTTGTTCAATGGAGCAGAACCGTTTAAGCAATTTTAATGCAGGGGTATGTAAGGAACATTTCGGTGACATTTGATGGAAAATTACCTTGCCATTGAGGAGGAGATGCTGTTTGATTTCTTTTCTACTTTTAGCTTTTGCAGCCCTTATGTGCAATGGAGTGGAACGGTTTGAGCAATTTTAGAAAAGGGCCTTATAAGGAACATTTCTGTCAAATTTGGCTTAAAATGGCCACGTGCTTTTGGAAGAGATGTCATTTGAAGCAACATATTGACGAAATCTATTTTTAGCTCATGCGGCCATTTTGTTCAATGGAGCAGAACTGTTTTAGCAATTTTAATAGAGGGCAATGTAAGGAACATTTCAGTGAAATTTGGTGGAAAATCTCCCAACCATTTAGGAGGAGATGTTGTTTGAATTTTTTTTCTATTTTTAGCTTTTGCAGCCCTTATGTGCAATGTAGCAGAAAGGTTTGAGCAATTTTAGAAAAGGGCATTATAAGGAACATTTCTGTCAAATTTGGTTTAAAATGGCCAAGTGGTTTAGAAGGAGATGTCATTTGAAGCCAAATATTGACAAAAATCTATTTTTAGCCCTGGCGGCCATTTTGTTCAATGGAGCGGAACCATTTTAGCAATTTTTATATGGGGATATGAAAGGAACATTTCTGTGAAATCTGGTGGAAAATCTCCCAACCGTTTAGGAGGAGATGTTGTTTGAATTTTTTTCTATTTTTAGCTTTTGCAGCCCTTATGTGCAATGGAGAGGAACGGTTTGAGCAATTTTAGGAAAGGGCAATATAAGAAACATTTCTGTAAAGTTTGGTTAAAAATAGCTTTGTGGTTTAGGAGGAGATGTCATTTAAAGTAAAATGTTGACACCGGACGCCGGACGCCGGACGCAGGGTGATCACAATAGCTCACCCTGAGCATTTGCTCAGGTGAGCTAAATATAAAATCATTCGACTTCTAAATGTGAACAAATTATCAGAAAAAACAAAGAACAATGTGTTTGTGTTATGATTTTGACATAGCTTTTAGGGCTTCTTCATATTATTTGTTCCTTGATCATTATTTTTTTGTTTTCATAAAAAGGAGAATGTATTATTAAAAAGCCAAAAAAAAGAGATATGCATATATAATGAAAAAATTCATAGATCTAGTCAAAGATTACTTACACGTACCTCAGGCAAAATATACCACAGACAAATAAGCAACACATCACTGTAAGGAGAATGTTTTTTTATGGAAAAAATCTCTCTGGAGTTAGTTAATCAAGTCTTCCAAAAAATTGCATCGGATAAAAATAAGCATGTTCAAAATCTTTTTGAATCAGTAACTTGAAAAATACCTCTTAGTCTATTTATTTTCACGGGTGTATCTTTTAATTCTATAACCCTGATTAAACTAGCCTCTATATAATATTGCTCATTGGCTTCGTAATACCATCAAAATTTCAAACTATTTATTTAAAAAAAATTTCAATGTATATTCATGATGTTAGCTTAACTTGTTCAATTTTGCTTTTTTACTACATTCAGTCTAAATTTTCATTTTCAATCATAATTTTAAAATCTTTTGTTAACAATTCAGGCAGCTGTGTTAAGTGGCAAGAGATAAATGTGCGTCACTTCCGGTTTCGCTCGTGGCAGGTGTGCGAGACCAAGTGCGTAAAATATGTATTTTAATTTGCTATAAAACATCTTTAAGATGAAAATTACCTGGGGAAATTTGTAAAACAGTCATAGTTAGATATATATTTTTCCCTCATATGAAAATTTCGAGGTCAAAAATTCGTGTCACATGACCTTTAACAACAAAGATATAGCCAAGTAAAGTAATGTCAGTCATTTAAAGGTCAAGGTAATGCTTGAATTGTTCAACACGTTTGTTTTATTCTCAGTGTTGTTTTCTCCCTGTATAGATCAAATCCGTCCATAAATAACAAAAGTTTGGCTACTTTAGCAAAATGCAATAATTCGAACTTGACTGTGAGGTCATTTAAAGGTTAAGGTCATACTTGAATAATTTAACATGTAGGTTTTGTCATGAGCTTTGTTTTGTCCAAGTATTGATAAACAAGAGGGCCATGATGGCCCTAAATCGCTCATCTGAGTCTCATTGCTCATGTTACAAATATTGTTATTGATTTTTATGGGTGCAAGTTTGAATAAGTTTGCAATAAGTTTGAAGACTCTGGGTATAATGGTACTCAAATTTTTTAGCAGAAATAGTTTTACTCTACAGGTCCCAGTGACTTTGACCTTTGACCTACAGACCCCAAAAACAATAGGGTTCTTCTAATATAATTACCCTGTAAAGTTTGAAAGTTCTGGGTGTAATGATACTCCAGTTACTAAGAAGAAATAGTTCTGACTCTACAGGTCCCTGTGACCTTGACTTTTGACCTACTGACCCCAAAAATGATTGGGTTCTTTAATTGAGTAAAGAAAATCATCCTATGAAGTTTGAAGGCTCTTGGTAAAATGGTACTCCAGTTACTGAGCATAAACAGTTTTCACACTAGAGTTCCCTGTGAACTTAACCTTTGACCTATGGACCCTAAAAACAATAGGGTTCTTCTAATACAATTATCCTACAAAATTTGAAGGCTCTGGGTGTAATGGTACTACAGTTACTCTGCAGAAATAGTTTTCACTCTAAAGGTCCCTGTAACCCTGACCTTTGACATACTAGCCCCAAAAACAATATGGTTCTTCTATTTAGTAAAAAAAATCATCCTGTGAAGTTTGGAGGCTCTGGGTGAAATGGTAATCCTGTTATTGAGTGGAAACGGTTTTCACTCTAGAGGTCCCTCTGACCTTGACCTTTGACCTACTGACCCAAAACACAAAAGGAATTTCTTTGTACTCAATAAGGGCAATAACCCTGTGAAGTTTGAAGTCTTTGGGTCAACTGGTACTCAAATTATTGAAAGGAAATAAAGTGTGAAAGACAGACAAACAAACAGACACCCATGGACAAGGCAAAAACAATATGTCTCCATCAGAAGGGCAGGTGTGGAAGGAGACATAACAACAAACAATTGAAGGTATAGCCCTTGGTGTTTCCCAGCAGCAGACTTTTAAAGTTTTCCCTATATAAATCCTTGTGTAAAATCAAATGACCCCCCGGGTGGGCCCAGTTTTCACTCCAGGGTCATGATTTGAACAAACTTGGTAAAGGTCATACATGCCATTCTCCCGTTACTCGCCGGGTTCTCCCGATATTAAGACCCTTACCCCGGCGCCCCGGCGAAGCACCCAAATCTCCCGATAAATCAACATTTTCCCCATGCTGTATCATTATACCTGGGAGAAATAAAGTACTGTTCTGTTCTGTTCTGTTCTTCCTTGAAAGAAAAAAAATCCTTAAAATTCGTTGAATCCAGACAGTATAAAAATCTGCCAAAAACGAATCCACAACATAAGTCCCGGACCGTCAGTGTATATCACACCTCGCTAATCCGTTGCAATGACACCCTAATAAACTTGTCAAAGACCAAATGACCGTGAAAAATAAGTTCGATAATTGATAGCTTCTGTCGGTGCCTTCGAATTAATAAATGAAATCCTTTAGCCTAATGTTTGCACATAGCACTACGTCAGCCCACGTGTTCGTAGAAGTCGGCTCCTTTGAAGTCAGTTGAAAGATGAACGACCTTTACACAGTTACTTTTGAGCTGAATTAGCGGTGCGTTTTTTATGCTCCATACTGTTTGATGTTTGGAAATTGAGTAACAAAGCGAGTTATTTTCGAAATACACCATTTAAAAGTGTATTTTTTTTTATTTTTATGCAGTTACACACTGCGTCAATGTGTAAATAAAACAGAAGGCGGTAGGCAATTATTTTGTATTCGGAAGTCTTTTGTACGTATCAATCCAAGGAACAAATTTTTCATTCAGTGACGACGACGAGTGACCAAAATTTCTACTCGTCCTGCATCACCATCACCTAGACCTAGGAGAAAAAAGATCAACGGTACTGTGCGGTTAAAAAGGCGCAGTGCTCCCCCTTACTCACGCTTCCGGTTTCGTTTTGACAGCGTATCACATCTACATCTACATGGAGAATTACTGTCGGTAAACTGTGACGTTATAATATACACTTCCATCGGTATATTTCTTGCAGTCAGTGTTTGCACTCGTTCTGCAGGACAGGCGATCAGATATACTCGTCCTCATACGAGCGAACTTTTTTTTTTTTTTTTTTTTTTTTTATCCCCGTTGTGATGTCCAAAAACCCGGCGATTTTCCACAAATCTCCTGTTAATGATCCAACCCTAAACGGCATGTATGGTAAAGGTCTACTAGATGCAGCAAACCAAATATCTGCACTCTAGTCCTTGTGGTTTCTGACAAGAAGATTTTTAAAACTTTTCCTATATAACTCTCTGTAAAACATGTGACCCCTGGGGCGGGGCCTTTTTTGACCCAGGGGCTATGATTTGAACAAACTTGGTAGAGGTCTAGAAGACAATGCTGTACACCAATGCTACATACAAAATATCTAAGCTCTATGCCTTTTGATTTCTGATGTGAAGACTTTTTAAACTTCTTCCCAATATAACTCTATGAAAAACAGGTGACCCCTGGGGCAGGGCCTTTTTTGACCCAGGGGCTATGATTTGAACAAACTTTGACAAGAAGATTTTTTAAAGTTTTTCCTATATAACTCTATGTAAAACATCACTGTGACCCCTGGGGCTGGGTCAATTTTGACCACAGGGTCATAATTTGAACAAACTTGGTAGACGTCCACTAGATGATGTTTCTGACAAGAAGATTTTTTAAAGATTTTCCTATTTAACTCTATGTAAAACATGTGACCCCTGGGGCGGGGCCATTTTTGACCCAGGAGCCATGATTTGAACAAACTTGGTAAAGGTCCACTGGACAATGCTGCATTACATAATTCTATGTAAAACATGACTGTGACCCTTTGAGCAGGACCATGATTTGAACAAACTTCGTAGAGGTCCACTGGACAATGCTGCATACCAAATTTCTAATCTCTAGGCCTTGTGGTTTCTGACAAGAAGGTTTTTCCTATATAACTCTATGTAAAACATGTGACCCCTGGGGCGGGGCCATTTTTTACCCAGGAGCCATGATTTGAACAAACTTGGTAAAGGTCCACTGGACAATGCTGCATACCAAATATCTAAACTCTAGGCCATGTGGTATCTGACAAGAAGATTTTTTAAAGTTTTTCCTATATAACTCTATGTAAAACATGTGAACCCTGGGGCGGGGCCATTTTTGACCCAGGAGCCATGATTTGAACAAACTTGGTAAAGGTCCATTGGACAATGCTGCATACCAAATATCTAAACTCTAGGCCTCGCGGTTTCTGACAAGAAGATTTTTTAAAGTTTTTCCTATATAACTCTATGTAAAACATGTGACCCCTGGGGCGGGGCCATTTTTGACCCAGGAGCCATGATTTGAACAAACTTGGTAAAGGTCCACTGGACAATGCTGCATACAAAATATCTAAACTCTAGGCCATGCGGTATCTGACAAGAAGATTCTTTAAAGTTTTTCCTATATAACTCTATGTAAAACATGTGAACCCTGGGGCGGGGCCATTTTTGACCAAGGAGCCATGATTTGAACAAACTTGGTAAAGGTCCACTGGACAATGCTGCATACCAAATATCTAAACTCTAGGCCTTGCGGTTTCTGACAAGAATTTTTTTTTTAAGTTTTTCCTATATAACTCTATGTAAAACATGTGACCCCTGGGACAGGGCTATTTTTGACCAAGGAGCCATGATTTGAACAAACTTTGTAGAGGTCCACTGGACAATGCTGCATACCAAATTTCTAAACTCTAAGCCTTGTGGTTTTTGACAAGAAGATTTTTTAAAGTTTTTCCTATATAACTCTATGTAAAACATGTGACCCCTGGGGCGGGGCCATTTTTGTCCCAGGAGCCATGATTTGAACAAACTTGGTAAAGGTCCACTGGACAATGCTGCATACCAAATGTCTAAACTTTAATCCTTGCGGTTTCTGACAAGAAGATTTTTAAAGTTTTTCCTAAATAACTCTATGTAAAACATGTGACCCCTGGGGCGGGGCCATTTTTGACCGAGGAGCCATGATTTGAAAGAATTTGGTAAAGGTCCACTGGACAATGCTGTATACCAAGTTTCTAAACTCTAGGCCTTGCAGTTTCTCACAAGAAGATTTTTTAAAGTTTTTCCTATATAACTCTATGTAAAACATAATGACCCCTCGGGCTTGGCCATTTTTGACCACAGGTTCATAATTTGAACAAACTTGGTAGAAGTCCAGTAGATGATGCTTCATACCAAATACCTAAGCTCCAGGCCTTGAGGTTTCAGAGAAGAAGATTTTTAAAGATCCAACTTTTAAAATCTAATTTTAGCTCCAGTGAACCAGAAATGCAATGAACCAGAACCATTTGAACAATCTTGGTAGAGCTTCATTCAAGGAACATCCCAGGCAAGTTTCATTTAATTTTGCCCTTTGGTTTCAGAGGAGATGTCAGTTGAATGACAAGTTGACGACGGATGGAGGAACTGACTGGCGGACGACGAACAAAGACTGATCAGAAAAGCTCACCCTGAGCACTTTGTGCTCAGGTGAGCTAAAAAGGAATGACAATTTAAGCAAAATTCAATCATCTGACCTTAATGGTCAAGGTCATTTTTAGGTTATGGTCATACTTGAGTTATTCAATATGTCGGTGTTGTTTTGTCCAAGTATGAATCAAAACCAACCATAAACAACAAAGTTATGACATTTTAAGCAAAATTTAATTATTTGACCTTGGTGGTCATGGTAATTTTAAGGTTAAGGTCAAACTTGAATAATTTATCTTGTCAGCTATGTCATAAGTGTACTTTTGTCGAAGTCTGATTCAAATCCAACCACAAATAACAAAAAATGGCCAGTATTAACAAAATTCAACTAGAAATGGTTTTTGATTGAACAAAAACATATGTCTCCCCCCAGCCAGTTGCTGCAGGCAGTATTGAATCAGATGATTTTGTGGCATTTGACATTTAACCTCCAAGTGTGACCTTGACCTTGAGAAACCACACCCGCAAAGTGGGTTCTGCATGTCACCTTGATGAGGTGAACATCTGACCCAAGTTTCATAAAAATCCTTCAAGGGCTTTTGAAGATACAGAGCGGACACGATTTTGTGGCATTTGACATTTAACCTCCAAGTGTGACCTTGACCTTGAGACACCACACCCGCAAAGTGGGTTCTGAATGTCACCTTGATGAGGTGAACATCTGACCCAAGTTTCATAAAAATCCTTCAAGGGCTTTGGTAGATACAGAGCGGACACGATTTTGTGACAGACAGACGGATGGACAGACAACCGAGGAAAAACAATATGTCTCCCACGATGAGGTGAACATCTGACTCAAGTTTCATAAAAATCCTTCAAGGACTTTTGAAGATACAGAGCGAGAGGATTTTGTGGCATTTGACATTTAACCTCCAAGTGTGACCTTGACCTTGGGACAAAACACCCGCAAAGTGGGTTCTGCACGTCACCTCGATGAGGTGAACATCTGACCCAAGTTTCATAAAAATCCTTCAAGGGCTTTTGAAGATACAGAGCGGACACGATTTTGTGGCATTTGACATTTAACCTCCAAGTGTGACCTTGACCTTGAGACACCACACCAGCAAAGTGGGTTCTGCAAGTCGCCTTGATGAAGTGAACATCTGACCCAAGTTTCATAAAAATCCTTCAAGGGCTTTGGAAGATACAGAGCGGACACGATTTTGTGACGGACAGACGGACGGACGGACGGACAACTGGGGGAAAAGCAATATGTCTCCCCCATTTTTGGGGGGAGACATAATGATTTGTACTTGACTGTCAAGGTCATTTAAAGGTCAAGGTCAAACTTGAAATAATCATAATGTTGGATTGGTGATGTGATGTTTAGTCCAAATATGAATCAAATCTAAAGATAAATGAGAAAGTTATGACAATTTAAGCAAAATTCAATCATCTGACCTTGACGGTCAAGGTCATTTTCAGGTCATGATCATATCTGAGTTATTCAACATGTCAGATTTGACATAAGTGTTAATTTGTCCAAGTATAAATCAAATCCAACTATAAATGCTAAAGTTATGGACAATTTTAGCAAAATTTAATAATTTGGCCTTGAAGGTGAAGGTCATTTCTGAGTCAAGGTCAAGTTGAGTCTGGTTCACTTGAAGATCTTGTCCGTCCAAAAGGTTGTTGTGTCCAAGTATTAAGACAATCCACCTATTAATAATTAAGTTATGGCAAATTTACCAAAATTCAATAATTTGACCTTGAAGGTGAAGGTCATTTATGAGTCAAGTTCAAGTTTAGTCCAGTCTACTTGAAGATCTTGTCCAAAGGGTTGCTCTGCCCAAGCATGAAGAGAATCCACCTATTAATAATAAAGTTATGGCTAATTTTAGCAAAATTCAATATTTTGACCTTGAAGGTGAAGGTCATTTATGAGTCAAGGTCAAGTATAGTCTGGTCTACTTGAAGGTCTTGTCTAAAGGGTTGTTGTGTCCAAGCATGAAGAGAATCCACTAACTAATAATAAAGTTATGGCCAATTTTAGCAAAATTCAATATTTTGACCTTGAATTTGAAGGTCATTTAAGCGTCAGGGTCAAGTTTAGTCTGGTCATCTTGAAGGTCTTGTCCAAAGGGTTGTTGTGTCCAAGTATGAAGATAATTTATCAAGGAATAAAACAAGAGGGCCATGATGGCCCTGGATCGCTTACCTGAGTACTTTGGCTGTAGGTTTGCTGTTAAGCAGTATTTCATTTTTTAATTGGAAATATGTAAGTGCCTACAAACCAAATATGTAAAATATCAGTCAATAAATAAAGGCTCTATGACAGAAAGTAGAAATATCTATTATAAGTTATGGTGACCTTGACCTTGAACCAGTGACCTCAAACCCTACATATGGGTAGAGGTCCATGCAAGGAACCCCTATACTGAATATCAAAGATATTGGTCTATAAAAGAAGGCTCTATGAGGTACAGTAGATAAATCTACTTTTAGCCTCAGTGACCTTTAACCTGATCTAATAATTTGAAAAAGCTTGGTAAAGCTTGCTTCGTGCAAAATTTTAAAATTCTAGGCTTTGTGGTTTCAGACAAGAAGATTTTTAAAGATTTTCTTCTATATTGTTATTTAAAACTTGTGACCCCTCGGGCAGGGCCAATAGTGACCCCAGGGACATTTTTCTAACAAACTTGGTAGAGGTCCACTAGACAATGCTGCATACCAAATATCTTAACTCTAGGACTTGTGGTTTCTGACAAGAAGATTTTTCAAGTTTTTCCTATATAATTCTATGTAAAACATGTGACCCCTAGAGCAGGGCCTATTTTGACCAAGGGGCCATGATTTGAACAAACTTGAGAGAGGTCCATTAGATAATGCTGCACACCAAATATCTTAACTCTGGGCCTTGTTGTTTATGACAAGAAGATTTTTAAAGCTTTTCCTATATAACTCTATGTAAAACATGTGACCCCTGGGGCGGGGCCATTTATGACCAAGGGGCTATGACTTGAACAAACTTGATAGAGGTCCTCTAGACAATGCTTCATACAAAATATCTTAACTCTAAGCCTTATGGTTTATTCTGTGAAGATTTTTAAAACCTTTTTCTACATAACTCTATGTAAACAAGTGACGCCTAGGGCTGGGCCTTTTTTGACCCAGAGGCCATGATTTGAACAAACTTGGTAGAGGTCCACTAGACAATGCTACACACAAAATATCTAAGCTCTATAACTTACAGTTTCTGACAAGAAGATTTTTCAAGTTTTTCCTATAAAACTCTATGTAAAACAAGTGACCCCTGGGGCAGGGCTTTTTTTGACCCAGAGGCCATGATTTGAACAAACTTGGTAGAGGTCCATTAGACAATGCTACACACCAAATATCTAAGCTCTATGCCTTATGGTTTCTGATAAGAAGATTTTTAAAGTTTTTCCTATATAACTCTATGTAAAACAAGTGACCCCTGGGGCGGGGCCATTTTTGACCCAGAGGCCAGGATTTGAACAAACTTGGTAGAGGTCCACTAGACAATGCTACACACCAAATATCTAAGCCCTATGCCTTACAGTTTCTGACAAGAAGATTTTTTAAGATTTTCCTATATAACTCTATGTAAAACCAGTTACCCCTGGGATGGGGCCATTTTTGACCCAGAAGCTTTGATTTGAACAAACTTGGAAGAGGTCCACTAGACAATGCTACACACAAAATATCTAAGCTCTATGTCTTACGGTTTCTGATAAGAAGATTTTTTAAGATTTTCCTATATAACTCTATGTAAAACAAGTGACCCCCGGGGCGGGGCCATCTTTGACCCAGAGGCCATGATTTGAACAAACTTGGTAGAGGTTCACTAGACAATGCTACATACCAAATATCTTAACTCTAGGCCTTCTTGTTTCTGACAAGAAGATTTTCAAATTTTCCCTATATAACTCTATGTAAAATCAACTGACCCCTGGGATGGGGTCAGTTTTGACCCCAGGGACATAATTTGAATAAACTTGGTAGAGGTCCACTAGATGATGCTTCATACCAAATATCAAAGCTCCAGGCCTTGTGGTTTTGGAGAAAATTTTTAAAGATCCAACTTATAAAATCTATTTTTAGCTCCAGTGAACCAGAAATGCAATGGACCAGAACCATTTGAACAATCTTGGTAGAGCTTCATGCAAGGAACATCCCAGGCAAGTTTCACTAAATTTGCCCCATAGGTTTCAGAGGAGAAGTCGTTTGAATGAAAAGTTGACGACGGACGGACGGACGAGGGACAAAGACTGATCAGAAAAGCTCACCCTGAGCACTTTGTGCTCAGGTGAGCTAAAAAACAAGATATGTTTGTAAAACATGTATTCCCCCTGTTGGCAGCCAATTAGTCACATGGCCAGATTATTGTGACTGACTTTTGACCTAGTGACCAAATATACATGTTATCTAAAATGTAAGTCTCACAGTCCACAAAACCCGATGCCATTTGGTAGCCAAGTAATTGGTCTGAACTGTTTTGACATACATGTGACCTTGACCTTTAACCCCAAAATCAATAGGGGTCATCGACTGGCCAAGACAAATGCAGATATGAAGTTTGAGGGTCAACGGCGCATGGGTTGTCAAGTTATTGATTGGAAACCGTTTTTTACCTACAAGGTCAATGTGACCTTGACCTTTGACCCCTTGACCCCAAAATCAATAGGGGTCATCTACTGGTGATGGACAACCATCCTACCAAGTTTGAAGTTTCTAGGCCTAAGCGTTCTCTAGTTATTGATCGGAAACCATTTTTAAGATGAAAGTCACTGTGATCTTGACCTTTGACCTAATGACCTCAAGATCAATAGGGGTCATCTACTGGTGATGACCAACCAGTATACCAAGTTTGGTGAACCTAGGTCAAAGCGTTCTCTAGTTATTGATCAGAAACCGTTTTTAGGATGGAGGTCCCTGTGAGCTTGACCTTTGACCTTATGACCTCAAAATCAATAGGGGTCATCTACTGGTAACGGACCAACCAGCATACCAAGTTTGGTGAACCTAGGTCTAAGCGTTCTCTAGTAATTGGTCGGAAACCGTTTTAAGGATGAAAGTCTCGGTGATCTTGACCTTTGACCTAATGACCTCAAAGTCAATAGGGGTCATCTACTGGGGATGACCAACCAGCATACCAAGTTTAGTGAACCTAGGTCAAAGCGTTCTCTAGTTATTGTTCGAAAACCATTTTTAGGATGAAGGTCCCTGTGAGCTTGACCTTTGACCTTATGACCTCAAAATCAATAGGGGTCATCTACTGGTGATGACCAACCAGCACACCGAGTTTGGTGAACCTAGGTCAAAGCGTTCTCTAGTTATTGATCGGAAACCGTTTTTAGGATGAAGGTCCCTGTGATCTTGACCTTTGACCTAATGACTTCAAAATCAATAGGGGTCATCTACTGGTGATGACCAACCAGCATACCAAGTTTGGTGAACCTAGGTCAAAGCGTTCTCTAGTTATTGGTCGGAAACCGTTTCTACCTACAAGGCCAATGTGACCTTGACCTTTGACCCCTTGACCCCAAAATCAATAGGGGTCATCTACTAGTGATGGACAATCATCCTACCAAGTTTGAAGTTTCTAGGCCTAAGCGTTCTTTAGTTATTGGTCGGAAACTGTTTCTACCTACAAGGTCAATGTGACCTTGACCTATGACCCCTTTACCCCAAAATCAATAGGGGTCATCTACTGGTGATGGACAATCATCCTACCAAGTTTGAAGTTCCTAGGCCTAAGCATTCTTTAGTTATTGGTCGGAAATCATTTGGTCTACGGACCGACGGATGGACCGACTGACCGACAGACAATTGCAAAGCAATATAACCCCTCTTCTTTGAAGTGGGGGCATAATAATTATGATTAATAAAGTTTTCGGACGGGAACGGCAATGGCAACGGCAATGGCAACAGCAACTACACCATGACTATGACAACAAGAGGGCCATGATGGCCCTGGATCGCTCACCTGAGTACTTTGGCTGTAGGTTTGCTGTTAAGCAGTATTTCATTTTTTAATTGAAAATATATAAGTGCCTCCAAACCAAATATGTAAAATATCAGTCAATAAATAAAGGCTCTATGACAGAAAGTAGAAATATCTATTACAAGCTATGGTGACCTTGACCTTGACTCAGTGACCTCAAACCCTACACATGGGTAGAGGTCCATGCAAGGAACCTATATACTGAATATCAAAGATATTGGTCTATAAATAAAGGCTTTATGAGGTACAGTAGATAAATCTATTTTTAGCCTCCATGACCTTTAACCTAATCTAATAATGTGAACAACCAAACAAGCTTTCTGACAAACTGCCAGGATATTTGGACTGAAACAGTAGCCTCTAGAACCTTAACAAGATATTTCTATTTTTGGGCTCTGTGACCTAGTTTTTTACCCCAGATGACCCATAATCGAACTTGACCTAGAACCATCAAAATAACCTTTCTGACATATTTCCAGAATATTTGGGCTGAAAATGTTACCTGTAGAGTGTAAACAAGGTTTCTCCAAATTTAAGATCTGTGACCTAGTTTTTGACCCAGATGACCCATATTCGAACTTGGGCTAGAAATCATCGATACAACTTTTCTGACATATTTCCAGGATATTTGGGCTGAAAATGTTACCTCTAGAGTGTTAACAAGATTTTTCCATATTCAGGCCGTGTGACCTAGTTTTTTACCCCTGATGACCCATATATGAACTTGACCTAGAAATCATCGAAACAACCTATCTGACATATTTCCAGTATATTTGGGCTGAAAATGTTACCTCCTGAGTGTTAACAAGGTTTTTCCATATACAGGCTGTGTGACCTAGTTTTGGAACCCACATGACCCATATTCCAACTTGAGCCAGAAATCATCTTAGCAAACTTTCTGACAGTTTTTTAGGTAATTTGGGCTAAAAATGTTACCTCTAGAGTGTTAACAAGGTTTTACCATATTTGGGCTGTGTGACCTAGTTTTTGACCCCACATGACCCATATTCAAATTTGAGCTAGAAATCATCAAAACAACTTTCCTGACATATTTCCAGGATAGTTTGGGCTGAAACAGTAGCCTCTAGAGCCTTAACAAGCTATTTCTATTTTTGGGCTCTGTGACCTAGTTTTTGACCCCAGATGACCAATATTCCAACTTGACCTAGAAACCATCGAAATAACCTTTCTGACAAATTTCAAGAATATTTTGGCAGGAAATGTTACCTGTAGAGTGTAAACAAGGTTTTTCCAAATTTAAGCTCTGTGACCTAGTTTATGACCCCAGATTACATATATTCGAACCTGGGCTAGAAATCATTCAAATAACCTTTCTGACATATTACAAGGATATTTGGGCTGAAAATGTTACCTCTAGAGTGTTAACAAGGTTTTTCCATATTCAGGCTGTGTGACCTAGTTTTAGACCCAAGATGACCTATATTCGAACTTGACCTAGAAATCATCAAAACAAGCTTTCTGACAGTTTTTCAGGAAATTTGGGTTAAAAATGTTACCTCTAGAGTGTTTACAAGGTTTTACCATATTTGGGCTGTGTGACCTAGTTTTTGACCCCACATGACCCATATTCAAACTTGAGCTAGAAATCATCAAAACAGCCTTTCTGACATATTTCCAGGATATTTTGGCTGAAAATGTTACCTCTAGAGTGATAAAAAGGTTTTTTCCATATTTCGTCTTAGTGACCTAGTTTTTGACCCCAGATGACCCATATTCGAACCTGGGCTAGAAATCATTCAAATAACCTTTCTGACATATTACAAGGATATTTAGGCTGAAAATGTTACCTCTAAAGTGTTAACAAGGTTTTTCCATATTTGGGCTCTGTGTCCTAGTTTTTGACCCCAGATGACCCAAATTCGAACCTGGGCTAGAAATCATTCAAATAACCTTTCTGACATATTACAAGGATATTTGGGCTGAAAATGTTACCTCTAGAGTGTTAACAAGGTTTTTCCATATTCAGGCTGTGTGACCTAGTTTTTGACCCAAGATGACCTATATTCGAACCTGACCTAGAAATCATCAAAACAAGCTTTCTGACAGTTTTTCTGGAAATTTGGGTTAAAAATGTTACCTCTAGAGTGTTTACAAGGTTTTACCATATTTGGGCTGTGTGACCTAGTTTTTGACCCCACATGACCCATATTCAAACTTGAGCTAGAAATCATAGAAGCAGCCTTTCTGACATATTTCCAGGATATTTTGGCTGAAAATGTTACCTCTAGAGTGATAAAAAGGTTTTTCCATATTTCGTCTTAGTGACCTAGTTTTTGACCCCAGATGACCCATATTCGAACCTGGGCTAGAAATCATTCAAAGAACCTTTCTGACGTATTACAAGGATATTTGGGCTGAAAATGTTACCTCTAAAGTGTTAACAAGGTTTTTCCATATTTGGGCTCTGTGACCTAGTTTTTGACCCCAGATGACCCATATTCGAACCTGGGCTAGAAATCATTCAAATAACCTTTCTGACATATTACAAGGATATTTGGGCTGAAAATGTTACCTCTAAAGTGTTAACAAGGTTTTTCCATATTTGGGCTCTGTGACCTAGTTTTTGACCCAAGATGACCCATATTCGAACTTGAGCTAGAAATCATGGAAACAACCTCTCTGACAAATTTCCAGATTATTTGGGCTGAAAATGTAGCCTCTATAGTGTTAACAAGAATGTTCTATTTTTGGGCTCTGTGACCTAGTTTTTGACCCCAGATGACCCATATTTGAACTTGAGCTAGAAATCATAGAAGCAACCTTTCTGACAAATTTCCAGGTTATTTGGGCTAAAAACATTACCTCTAGAGTGTTAACAAGATTTTTCTATTATTGGGCTCCTTGACCTAGTTTTTGATCCAATATGACCCATATTCGAACTTGTCCGAGTAATTACTGGGAAAAACATCCTGACCAAGTTTCGTGACAATTGGAGCAAAAATGTGACCAGTAGAGTGTTAACGAACTAAATGTGAACGGACGACGGACGACAGACGACGGACGACGGACATTCATCGATCCTAATAGCTCACCCTGAGCCAGCTCAGGTGAGCTAATAACTCGATTTTTTTTTTCAAAAAAAGTCAAGGTAAAAATGTACATATCATGGGAGCTGTACTGGAGGTGCATTATGGCACACTGTGACCTTTACCTTGATGGTAGGGACCAGGGTGTTGCACTTAGCACATCGTCTCATCATGATAAAAATTTGTGCAATGTTATTTTAAAATCTACCAAAGAGTTTGCAAGTTATGGAGTGCACAGGAAAAGCACATTGTCTCATGATGGCATACATTTGTGCCAAGTTATTTTAAAACTTTCTAATAGTTTGAAAGTTATGGAGGGGACATGAATTTTGTTGGACAGACAAACAGACCAAGACCATTCTTGGACCTCCCTTCCATTCTTGCTGTGGAGGATAACAAAAGTGCACTGAAACAAACCTGGTAAAGTTTTATGATATGCTGGTGACTAAGAAGTTTCATAATGGTAACCTCTCGATAAACCTTCTTCAAATTTGCCTCATCTAGCCTTGTCTTGTCAATAATCTTTATAGCAACCTGAAATAAAGAAATAAATCAATATGTATCCAATGTTATAACAAGAAGGCCTGGATCGCTCATCTGAGTACTTTGGCTGTGGGTTTGCTGTTAAGCAAACATAAGAAGCAGTATTTCAACAAATCACTTCAATCGGTACAATCAAGTGATAATGACATTGTTATATTCATCACAAATTCATGATACTGTCTTTTTCTTTTTTTTCTAATATGACAGTTTAGAACTGTATTATAAAATGAAAGAAACTTCTTGAGAAATGTGTATAAACTAAAACTAAAGAAAATGTCTGCAGATAACCTAAAAGAGATATAAAATATGTACATTTAAGTGTGGAAGACTTCAAAGTGAGTTTTTTTGATGCCTATCCTTCCTTTTAAGTTTTGGGTAGCACACTACCTACACAGGTGAACTGGAATAAGACAGTTATATTATGTAACAGGGAAAATTTAGTTTAGTTCAGTTTTATTGTGGTTTAATGCCAGATTAACAGCTAAGGTCATATCCCAGCAGTCAGGCCAGCCCGGCTTGCTCAGTCGGTACAGCATCGGATTGTCAAGCTTGACAATCCTGGTTCAATCCTCATCAGGGCCAGCAAAATTTCCCCGTGATAATTGATCTATCGGTCATTTTTCCTTCACCTCTGAAGCAAGTGAGGAAGTAGTCAGTCACTTGCGGAGAAATAGTAAACTGGTCGGATACCAAGGAACACTGGACTAGGTGGACTGACCGCCAGGATATGACCTTAGCTGTTAAACTGGCTTTAAACCCCAATAAAACCAAACCAAACCATCCCAGCGGTCAGTCCACCTAACAGTGTTCCTGGGTATCTAACCAGTTTACTAACCAAGGGAGGGACAAATGACCTATAGACACATTGTCTGAGATCAATTATCACAGAGAAATTTTGCCAGCGGGAAAATTTAGAGACAAATTCTTTTAAGATTTTTTTGGGTTGATTTTATTGTAATACTACAATTCTAATTTTGCATTTAAAAGTTTAAGTGAAAGATATTTAAACAACAGCCACTGCAAGCAGGGACCACACTTGACTTTTTCCTATTTCCAAAGGTAAACACATCAGAGGAAGCACATTGTGGTGAAGGGATTTCAAATAAAACATCATTTGGAAATATAATTATCAAATTTATCCATACCAATTTTTGCAAAATTCAATTATTTGATCTTGCCTGTCATTTAAAGGTCAAGATCATACTTGAAAGAATCAAAATGTCGGATTTGTCAGTATAGTTTTGTCCAAGTATGAATCAAATACATAAACAAGAGGGCCATCATGGCCCTGTATCGCTCACCTGAGTAAGACTGCTTTTGACAAAGTTTATGACCCCAGATGACCCATATTCAAACTTGACCTAGAAATTATTGAAACAATCTCTTTGACAAATTTCAAGGTTATTTGTACTGAAAATGTTACCTTTAGAGTATTAACAAGGTTTTTCCATATTTGGGCTCTATGACCTAGTTTTTTAACTTAGATGTCCCATATTCAAACTTGAGCTAGAAATTATCGAAACTATCTCTCTGACAAATTTCCAGGATATTTGGACTAAAAAGTAGCCTCTAGAGTATTAACAAGGTTTATCAATATTTAGGCTCTGTGACCTAGTTTTTGACCCTAATAACCCATATCCAAACTTGAGCTACAAATCATCAAAACAACCTTTCTGACAAATTTCCAGGACTTTTGGACTGAAAATGTAGCCTCTAGAGTGTTAACAAGGTTTTTTCCATATTTGGGCTCTGTGACCTAGTTTTTGAACCCAGATGACCCATATCAAAATTTGAGCTAGAAATCATTGGAACAACCTTTCTCACAAATTTCAAGGACATTTGAACTAAAAATGTAACCTCTAGAGCATTAACAAGGTTTTTCTACTTTCAGGCTCTGTGACCTAATTTTTAACCCCAGAAAACCTATTTTCAAAACTGAGCTAGAAATCATCGATAGAACCTTTCTGACAAATTTCCAGATTATTTGGACTGAAAATGTTACCTTTAGAATGTTAACAAGGTTTTTCCATATTTCGACTCTGTGACCTAGTTTGTGAACCCAGTTACCCATATTCAAACTTGATCTAGAAAACCTCAAGGCAACCTTTCTGACAAATTTCCAGATTATTTGGGCTGAAAATATAACCTCTAGAGTGTTAACAAGATTTTTCTATTTTTGGGCTCTGTGACCTAGAATTTGAACCCAGATTACCTATATTCGAACTTGAGCTAAAAATCATAGAAGCAAGCTTCCTGACAAATTTCCAGATTATTTGGTCTAAAAATGTTACCTCTAGAGTGTTAACAAGGTTTTTCAATATTTAGGCTCTGTGACCTAGTTTTTAACCCCAGATGACCCATATTTAATCTTGACCTAGAAATCGTCAAAGCAACCTTTCTGACAAATTTCCAGATTATTTGGGCTGAAAATGTAACCTCTAGAGTGTTAACAAGATTTTTCTATTTTTGGGCTCTGTGACCTAGTTTTTGAACTCAGATGACCCATATTTGAACTTAAGCTAGAAACCATCAATAGAACCTTTCTGACAAATTTCTAGGATATTTGGACTGAAAAAGTAGCCTCTAGAGTGTTAACAAGGTTTTTCTATATTTGGACTCTGTGACCTAGTTTTCCAACCCTGATAACCATGTTCGAACTCTTCCGAGATATTAATGAGACAAACATCCTGACCAAGTTTCATGACAATTGAGGAAAAAATGTGACCACTAGAGTGTTAACAAACTAATTGTGGACGGAGGGACGGACGACGGACAATAGGTGATCAGAAAAGCTCACTCTGTCACTACGCGACAGGTGAGCTAAAAAATGACAAAGTTATGACAATTTAAGCAAAATTCAATCATCTGACCTTGAAAGTAAAGGTCATTTTTAGGTCATGGTACAAATTCCAGGTAATCAACGTGTCGGTTTTGTCATCAGTGTTGTTTTGTCCAAGTATAAATAAAATCCAACCATAAACAACAAACTTATGGCCAATTTTAGCATATTTCAATAATTTGAACTTGACTATAAAGGTCGTTTTAAGGTCAAAGTCGTACCTGAAAGAATCATAATGTCGGATTTGACATAAGTGTTGTTTTTTTCCAAGAATGAATCAAATCCAACAACAAATAACAAAGTTATGTCCCATTTTAGCAAAATTTAATAATTTGACCTTGAAGGTGAAGGTCATTTATGAGTCAAGGTCAAGTTCAGTCTGGTCCACTTGAAGATCTTGTCCAAAGGGTTGTTGTGTCCAAGTATGAAAACAATCCACCTAATAATTATAAAGTTATGGCCAATTTTAGCAAAATTAAATAATTTGACCTTGAAGGTGAAGGTCACTTATGAGTCAAGGTCAAATTTAGTCTGGTCTACCTGAAGGTCTTATCCAAAGGGTTGTTGTGTCCAAGTATGAAGACGATCCATTAACTAATAAAACAAGAAAGCCATGATGGCCCTGGATCGCTCAACTGAGTACTTTGCTTGAGGATCTACTTAAACAAACATCAGATGCAACATTACATTTTCTAACTGAAGATATTCAAAGATCTCATATTATATACCAAACAAGAGGGCCATGATGGCCGTATATCGTCACTGAATATGACTGCTTTTAACAAAGTTGCAATGGACCTGGTAAATTGACCCCAGATGACCCATATTCGAACTCGACCTAGAAATTATTGAAACAATCTTTCTGACAAATTTCAAGGTTATTTGGACTGAAAGTGTAGCCTCTAGAGTGTTAACAAGGTTTTTCCATATTTGGGCTCTGTGACCTCGTTTTTGACCAAAGATGATCCATATCCAAACCTGAGCTAGAAATCATCAAAACAACCTTTCTGACAAATTTCCAGGACATTTGGACTGAAAATGTAGCCTCTAGATTGTTTACAAAGTTTTTCGATATTTAGACTCTGTGACCTAGCTTTTTAATCCAGATGACCCATTCAAAGTTGAGCTGGAAATCATAGAAGCAACTTTTCTCACAAATTTTCAGGTTATTTGGAATTACATTCTTAACTCTAGAGTGTTAACAAGGTTTTTCCATATTTGGGTTCTGTGACCTAGTTTTTGACCAAAGATGACTCATATTGGTACTTGAGCTAGAAATCATCAAAACAACCTGTCTGACAAATTTCCAGGATATTTAGACTGAAAATGTAACCTCTAGAGTGTTAAAATGGTTTTAATATTTTAGGGCTCTGTGACCTAGTTTTTGATCCAAGATGACCCATATCCTAATCTGGGCTAGAAATCATCGAAACAACCTTCATGACAAATTTCAAGGACATTTGGACCGAAAATGTTACCTCAACGCATATTAACAAGGTTTTTCCATATTTGGGGTCTGTGACCTAGTTTTTGACCCAAGATGACCTTTATTCAAAGCTGAGCTAGAAATCATTAAAACATCCTTTCTGACAAATTTCGAGAATATTTGGACTGAAAAGTAGCTTCTAGAGTGTTAACAAGTTTTTTTTCTATTTTTGGGCTCTGTGACCTAGTTTTTGATTTCAGATGACCCATATTCAAATTTAACATGGACATCATTGAAACAACCTTTCCGAAAGATTCAAGGTTATTTGGACTGAAAATGTTACCTCTCGAGTGTTAACAAGGTTTTTCCAAATTTGGGCTCTGTGACCTAGTTTTTGATCCTAGATGACCCAATTTTGAACTTGAGCTAAAAATCATCAAAACAACCTTTCTGACAAATTTCTGGGATGTTTTGACTGAAAATGTAACCTCTAGAGTGATAACAAGGTTTTTCAATTTTTGGGTTCTGTGACCTAGTTTTTGAACCCAGAAGACCCATATTCGAACCTGAGCTAGAAATCATAGAAACAACCTGTCTGACAAATTTCCAGATTATTTGGACTGAAAATGTTACTTCTTCTACAAGAAGATTTTCAAAGATTTCACTATATAAGCCTATGTAAAACCAATGACCCCGGGGTGGAGCCAAATTTGATCCCAGGGGTATAATTTGAACAAACTTGGTAGAGGTCCAATAGACAATGCTACATACCAAATCTTAAGGCTCATGGCTTTGTGGTTTCAGACAAGAAGGTTTTTGAAGTTTTTCCTATATAACTCTATGTAAAACAAGTTACCCCTGGGGCGGGGCCATTTTTGACCCAGAGGCCATGATTTGAACAAACTTGATAGAGGTCCACTAGACAATGCTGCACACCAAAAATCTTAGCTCTATGCCTTACAGTTTCTGACAAGAAGATTTTTTAAAATTTTTCCTATATAACTCTATGTAAAACAAGTTACCCCTGGGGCAGGGCCATTTTTGACCCCAGGATCATAATTTGAACAAACTTTGTAGAGGTCCACTAGATGATGCTTTATACCAAATATCAAAGCTCCAATCCTTGTGGTTTCTGACAAGAAAATTTTTAAAGATCCAACTTTTAAAATCTGTTTTTAGCTCCTGTGACCCAGAAATGCAATGAACCGGAACCATTTGAACAAACTTGGTAGAGCTTCATACAAGGAACATTCTAGGCAAGTTTCATTAAATTTTGCCCTTTGGTTTCAGAGGAGATGTCATTTGAATAATCTGTGGACGACGGACGGACGGACACCAGACAATCAAGGATCCTAAAAGCTCACATGAGCATGCTCAGGTGAGCTAAAACATCCATAAGGGCAGAGGCAATTTCGTGATAACAGCTTATGAGGAGATGTCATCTGAAGCCATATTTTTTAAGAAAACCTGTTTTTAGCTCCGGTGGCCATTTTGATCAATGAAGCAGAACTGTTTTAGCAATTTTAAAGCTGGGGTATGTAAGGAACAATTCCGTGAAATTTGATGGAAAATAACCTTGCCATTGAGGAGTAGATGCTGTTTGATTTCTTTTCTACTTTTAGCTTGTGCAGCTCTTATGTGCAGTGGAGTGGAACGGTTTGAGCAATTTTAGAAAAGGGCATTATAAGGAACATTTCTGTCAAATTTGGTTTAACATGGCCAAGCAGTTTTGGAGGAGATGTCATTTCAAGCAAAATATTGACAAAAATCTATTTTTAGCCCTGGTGGCCATTTTGTTCAATGGAGCAGAACTGTTTTAGCAATTTTAAAAGAGGGCTTTGTAAAGAACATTTCGGCGAAATTTGGTGGAAAATCTTCAAACCGTTTAGGAGGAGATGTTGTTTGAATTTTTTTCTATTTTCAGCTTTTGCAGCCCTTATGTGCAATTGAGCGGAACCGTTTGAGCAATTTTAGAAAAGGGCATTATAAGGAACATTTCTGTAAAGTCTGGTTTAAAATGGCCAATTAGTTTAGAAGGAGATGTCATTTGAAGCCAAATATTGACAAAACTCTATTTTTAGCTCTGGCGGCCATTTTGATCAATGGAGCGGAACCGTTTAAGCAATTTTAATAGAGGGCTATGTAAAGAACATTTCTGTGAAATTTGGTGGAAAATCTCCCAACTGTTTCGGAGGAGATGTTGTTTGAATTTTTTTCTATTTTTAATGGGGGGAGACATAACAATACACTGGATCGCTCACCTGAGTACTTTGCCTGAGGGTCTACTGTTAAGCAAACATCAGATGCAACATTACATTTTTTAATTGAAGATATTCAAAAATCTTATAAAAAACAAGGGGGCCATTGGCCCCAAAGCACTCACCTGAAGACAGACTGTTATTTGTGTTTCATGTTAAATATCTAAGCTCTAGCATTCTTAGTTTCAGAGATCACTTTTTTTTATATGTATATAAAGAAAACCCATGACCCCAAGGGCAGGGCCAATTTTGACCCTAGGGCCACACTAGAAACAATGTCTGTAAAGGTCCACAATGTTTCATGCCAAATGTCTATGCTCTAGCCTTTGGAGCTTCAAAGGATAATTTTCTTTTAAGTTTTTACTATAATGCAAACTAGAGCTATCAGTAAATGTGATTAATACCCCAAAACACCGCTACAGAACAGAGGCAGTTATCAATTTAGTAACAGAATACTTCGTAAAAAAAATGAAAAAGAGTTATGGTTGTGGGCAATTAAAGATAGTTGTGGTTCTTGTACATTGCATTTCCTCTCATTGCGCCATTGTATGAAGTTGCATTCAAATCCAAAAAAATAGTTTTCAAGTTGTTCTCCAAAAAAACTAACAATGGGCAATAACTGTGCAAACAGTGAAGACAGAGTTATAGCTCTTGTACATTGCACATCCACTCAATGTGCTTGACCATTGTATGAAGTTGCATTGAATTCCAACCATGAGTTTCCAAATTATATTCTGGAAAAGGAAATCCAAGGAAGAGCAATAACTCTGCGAAAAGTGAAGATGGAGTTATAGCTCTTATACAATGCACTTGTATGAAGTTGCACTGAATTCCAACCAGTAGTTTTCAAGTTATCCTCCATACAAAGGAAAACCAACAAAGGGCAATAACTCTGCAAATAGCGAACATGGAGTAATGATTCTTTGACACTGCGCTTCCTCTCATTGTGTTTGACCATTTTAAGATGTTGCATTGAATTCCAACCAGTAGTTTTCAAGTTATTCTCTGAACAAGGAAAATCAATTAAGGGCAATAACTCTGAAAATAGAGAAGATGGAGTTATGTTTCTCAGACACTGCACTTCCTATCATTGTGCTTGACCATTGTATGAAGTTGCATTGAATTCCAATCGGTAGCTTTCAAGTTATGCTCCGGAGAAGGTAAACCCCGACCGACCAACCACCGGGTGACTCCTATATACCCCCCCAAACTTCGTTTTGGGGGTATAATAATGAATATCTATGACCCCCGTGCAGGCCCAATTTTTACCCTGGATATAATTTGTACAAACTTGGGACAGGTTCACCAGCCAATATTTCATGCCAAATAATTGTGCTTAAGGCTTTGTCATTTCAGAGGAGAAGATTTTTTAAGTTTTTACTTTATACATATAAGGAAAACCTATGACCCCTGGGGCAGGGCCAATTTTGGAACTAGGGGCATAATTTGAACAACTTTGGTAGAGGACCTATAGATGATGTCATATACCAAATATCAAAGCTCTTGGCCTTGTACTTTCTGACAGGAAGATTTTTTTAATTTGCATTTTTGAAACTTCTTTTTTGGCCTTGTGACCTACTTATGCAACAGACCAGAACCATTTAAACAACTTTGAAGGGGACCACCCAAGGATCATTCCTGTGTAGTTTGGTTAATGTGCAGTCATTGGTTTCAGAGGAAATTTATGAAATTGTTGACGACGGACGACGCACGACGCCGGACACGGGGATCAAAAAAGCTCACCATGAGCACGTTATGCTCATGTGAGCTAAACAAGAGGGCCATCATGGCCCTAAATCGCTCACCTGAGTATTTTGGCTGTAGGTTTGCAGTTAAGCAGTATTTCATGTTTTAATTGAAAATATGTAAGTAATGTAAATATAAATATGTAAATATGTAAAATATCAGTCAATAAATAAAGGCTCTATGACAGAAAGTAGAAATATCGATCATAAGCTATGGTGACTTTGACCTTGACCCAGTGACCTAAAACCCTACCCATAGGTAGAGGTCCATGCGAGCATCCTATATACCGAATATCAAAGATATTGATCTTTAAATGAAGGCTCTATGAGGTAAGTATATAAACCTATTTTTAGCCTCCGTGACCTTTAACCTAATCTAATAATTCGAAAAAGCTTGATAAAGCTTGATTCATACCAAATCTTAGATCTCAGGGCCTTGCGGTTTCAGACAAGAAGTTTTACTATATAAGCCTATATAAAATCAAATGACCCCTGGGTAGGGGCCAAATTTGACCCTAGAGGCATTATTTGAACAAACTTGGTAGAGGTCCACACAACAATGCTACGTACCAAATCTTAAGGCTCAGGTCCTTGTAGTTTCAGACAAGAAGATTTTTAAAGTTTCACTATATAAGCCTATGTAAAATCCATTGACCCCCGGGGCAGGGCCAAATTTGACCAAAGGTGTATAATTTGAACAAACTTGGTAGAGGTCCACAAGACAATGCTACATACCAAATGTTAAGGCTCAGGTCCTTGTGGTTTCAGACAAGAAGATTTTCAAAGATTAACCTATGAAATAAGTTGACCCCTGGGGCAGGGCCAAATTTGACCCCAGGTGTATAATTTGAAGAAACTTGGTAAAGGTCCACAAGACAAATGCTACATACCAAATCTTAGATCTCGGGGCCTTGTGGTTTCAGACAAGAAGATTTTTAAAGTTTTACTATATAAGCCTATGTAAAATCCATTGACCCCCGACTAGGGGCCAAATTTGACCCCAGGGGCATGATTTGAACAAAATTGGTAGAGGTCCACACGACAATGCATCATACCAAATCTTAAGGCTCAGGGCCTTGTGGTTTCAGACAAGAAGATTTTTAAAGTTTCAATATGTTAAATAAGTTGACCCCTGGGACGGGGCCAAATTTGATCCCCGGGTCATAATTTGAACAAACTTGTTAAAGTGTTCACAAGACAATGCAACATATCAAATCTTAAGGCTCAGGGCCTTGTGGTTTCAGACAACAAGATTTTTAAAGTTTCACTATATAAGCCTATGTAAAATCCATTGACCCCAGGGGCATAATTTGAACAAACTTGATAGAGGTCCACTAGACAATGTTACATACCAAATCTTAAGGCTCAGAGCCTTGTGGTTTCAGACAAGAAGATTTTTGAAGTTTTTCCTTTAAGTTGCCATAGAAACCAGAGTTCTTGATGGAATTGAATTCTTTGAACAACTTTGGTAGAGTTTCATGCAAGGAACATCCAGGCAAGTTTCACCAAATTTGGCCCAGAGGTTTCAGAGGAGATGTCGTTTGAATGAAATTGTTGACTGACGATGGACAAAGACCGGTCACAATAGCCCACCATGAGCCAAAGGGTCAGGTGAGCTAAAAATCCATGAGGCAGAGGCAATTTCGTGATAACAGCTTGAACCCATATATTGAAGAAAACCTATTTTTAGCTCCAGTGGCCATTTTGTTCAATGGAGACGAACCGTTTAAGCAATTTTAAAGCAGGGGTATGTAAGGAACATTTTCTGGAAATTTGATGAAAAATTACCTTGCCATTGAGGAGGAGATGCTGTTTGATTTCTTTTCTTTTTTTAGCTTTTGCAGCCTTTGTGTGCAATGGAGCAGAATGGTTTGAGCAATTCTAGAAAAGTGAATTATAAGGAACGTTTCTGTCAAATTTGGTTTAAAATGGCCAAGTGGTTTTGGAGGAGATGTCATTTGCAGCAAAATATTGACAAAAATCTATTTTTAGCTCTGGTTGCCATTTTTATCAATGGAGCAGAACCATTTTAGCAATTTTAATAGAGGGTTATGTAAGGAACATTTCTGTAAAAATTGGTGGAAAATCTCCCAACCGTTTAGGAGGAGATGCTGTTTGAATTTTTTTCTTTTTTTCGCTTTTGCAGCCCTTATGTGCAGTGTAGGGGAACAGTTTGAGCAATTTTAAAAAAGGGCATTATAAAGAACATTTCTGTAAAGTCTGGTTTAAAATGGCCAAGTGGTTTTGGAGGAGATGTCATTTTAAGCAAAATATTGATCAAAATCTATTTTTAGCTCTAGTGGCCATTTTGTTCAATGACGCTGAACCATTTTAGCAATTTTAAAAGAGGGCTATGTAAGGAACATTTCTCTGAAATTTGGTGGGAAATCACCCAGCCGTTTAGGAGATGTTGATATAAATTTTTTTTCTATTTTTAGCTTTTGCAGCCTTT
The DNA here is from genome assembly GCA_012932295.1 of Cyclina sinensis. Taxonomy (NCBI): domain Eukaryota; kingdom Metazoa; phylum Mollusca; class Bivalvia; order Venerida; family Veneridae; genus Cyclina; species Cyclina sinensis. The sequence continues at coordinate 20,244,870 of JAAONU010000002.1, forward strand.
TTGTGCAATGGAGCAGAACGGTTTGAGCAATTTTACAAAAGGCCATTATAAGGAACATTTCTGTTAAATTTGATTTAAAATGGCCAATAGGTTATGGAGGAGATGTCATTTGAAGCCAAATATTGAGGAAAATTTATTTTTAGCTCTAGCAGCCATTTTGTTCAATGGCGCTGAACCATTTTAACCATTTTTAAAAGAGGACTATGTAAGGAACATTTCTGTGAAAACTGATGGAAAATCACCCATCCGTTCAGGAGGAGATGTTGTCTTAATTTTTTAATTTTTTTTTTTAGCTTAAGAAGCCCTAATATGCAATGGAGCAGAATGGTTTGAACAATTTTAGAAAAGGGCATTATAAGGAACATTTCTGTCAAATTTGATTTAAAATGACCAAGTGGTTTTGGAGGAGATGTCATCTGAAGCCAAATATTGACAAAAATCTATTTTTAGCTCTGGTAGCCATTTTGTTCAAAGGAGCTGAACCATTTTAGCAATTTTAAAAGAAGTTTTGTAAGGAACATTTCTGTGAAATTTGCTGGAAAATCACCCATCCGTTCAGGAGGAGATGTTGTTTTAATTTTTTTCTATTTTTAGCTTTAGAAGCCCTTATGTGCAATGGAGTGGAACGGTTTTGGCAATTTTAGAAAAGGGCATTATAAGGAACATTTTTTGTCAAATCTGATCTAAAATGGCCAATAGGTTTTGAAGGAGATGTCATTTAAAGCCTAATATTGAGGAAAATCTATTTTTAGCTCTGGTTGCCATTTTGTTCAATGGTGTGGAACCATTTTAGCAATTTTAAAAGAGGGCTATGTAAGGAACATTTCTCTGAAATTTGGTGGAAAATCACCTAGCCATTCAGGAGATGTTGTTTTAATTTTCTTTTCTATTTTTAGTTTTTGCAGCCCAATGCAGTGGTACCTTTTTAGTAATTTTAATAGAGGGCTATGTAAGGAACATTTCATGAAATTTGGTGGAAAATCACCCAACTGTTTAGGAGGAGATGTTTTTTTATTTTTTTTTCTATTTTTAGCTTTTGCAGCCCTTATGTGCAATGGAGCAAAAAGGTTTGAGCAATTTTTTTTAATAGGGCAATATAAGGAACATTTCTGTAAAGTTTGGTTAAAACTAGCTTTGTGGTTTAGGAGCAGATTTCATTTAAAGTAAAATGTTGATGCTGGACGACTGACGACAGACGCCGGAAACAGGGTTATCACAATAGCTCACCCTGAGCATTTGCTCAGGTGAGCTAAAAAGAAAACAAGAGGGCCATGATGGCCCTAAATCGCTCACCTGAGTCTCATTGCTCATGATACAAATATTGTTATTGGTTTTTATGGGTGCAAGTTTGAATAAGTTTGCAATAAGTTTGAACACTCAGGGTGTAATGGTACTCAATTTTTTTAGTAGAAATAGTTTTACTCTACAGGTCCCTGTGACTTTGACCTTTGACCTACAGACCCCAAAAACAATAGGGTTCTTCTAATATAATTACCCTGTAAAGTTTGAAAGTTCTGGGTGTAATGATACTCCAGTTACTGAGAAGAAATAGTTTTGACTCTACATGTCCCTGTGACCTTGACTTTTGACCTACTAACCCCATAAATGACTGGGTTCTTTAATTGAGCAAAGAAAATCATCCTATGAAGTTTGAAGGCTCTGGATAAAATGGTACTCCAGTTACTGAGCAGAAACAGTTTTCACTCTAGAGGTCCTTGTGAACTTAACCTTTGACCTATGGACCCTAAAAACAATAGGGTTCTTCTAATACAATTATCCTACAAAATTTAAAGGCTCTGGGTGTAATGGTACTACAGTTACTCTGTAGAAATAGTTTTCACTCTACAGGTTCCTGTGACCCTGACCTTTGACATACTAGCCCCAAAACCAATATGGTTCTTCTATTTAGTAAAAGCAATCATCCTATGAAGTTTGGAGGCACTGGGTGAAATGGTAATCCGGTTATTGAGTGGAAACGGTTTTCACTCTAGAGGACCCTCTGACCTTGACCTTTGACCTACTGACCCAAAACACAAAAGGAATTTTTTGTACTCAATAAAGGCAATAACCCTGTGAAGTTTGAAGTCTTTGGGTCAACTGGTACTCAAGTTATTGAAAGGAAACAAAGTGTGAAAGACAAACAAACAGACACCCATGGACAAGGCAAAAACAATATGTCTCCATTAGAAGGGCAGGGTTGGGGGGTGACATAACAATAAACAATTGAAGGTATAGCCCTTGGTGTTTCCCAGCAGCAGATTTTTAAAGTTTTCACTATATAAATCCTTGTGTAAAATCAAATGACCCCCCGGGTGGGGCAAGTTTTGACCCCAGGGTCATGATTTGAACAAACTTGGTAAAGGTCCACTAGACAATGCTGCAAACCAAATATCTGAACTCCAGTCCTTGTGGTTTCTGACAAGGAGATGTTTAAAAATTTTCCTATATAAGTCTATGTAAAACATGTGACCCCTGGGGCGGGGCCTTTTTTGACCCAGGGGCTATGATTTGAACAAACTTGGTAGAGGTCTAGTAGACAATGCTGTAAACCAAATATCTAAACTCTAGGTATTGAGGTATATGAAAAGAAGATTTTTAAAGTTTTTCCTATATAATTCTATGTAAAATGTGACCACAGGGGCAGGGCCATTTTTGATTCAAGGCCAATGATTTGAACAAACTTGGTAGAGGTCCTCTTGACAATCCTACATACAAAATATCTAAGCTCTATCCCTTTTGGTTTCTGATGTGAAGACTTTTTAAACTTTTTCCTATATAACTCTATGTAAACAAGTGACCCCTGGGGCAGGGCCTATTTTGACCCAGTGGCTATGATTTGAACAAACTTTGTAGAGGTCCACTGGACAATGCTACACACCAAGTATCTAAACTCTAGGCCTTGTGGTTTCTAACAAGAAGATTTTTTAAAGTTTTTCCTTTATAACTCTATGTAAAACATGTGACCCCTGGGGCGGGGCCATTTTTGATCCAGGAGCCATGATTTGAACAAACTTGGTAATGGTCCACTGGACAATGCTTCATACCAAATATCTAAACTCTAGGCCTTTCGGTTTCTGACAAGAAGATTTTTTAAAGTTTTTCCTATATAACTCTATGTAAAACATATGACCCCTTGGGCTGGGCCATTTTTGACCCAGGAGCCATGATTTGAACAAACTTGGTAAAGGTCCACTGGACAATGCTGCACACCAAATTTCTAAACTCTAGGCCTTGTGGTTTCTGACAAGAACATTTTTAAGTTTTCCCTATATAACTCTATGTAAAATCAACTGAGCCCTGGGGTGGAGTCAGTTTTAACCCCATGGTCATAATATGAACAAATTTGGTAGAGGTCCACTAGATGATGCTTCATACCAAATATCTAAGCTCCAGGCCATGAGGTTTCGGAGAAGAAGATTTTTAAAGATCCAACTTTTAAAATCTAATTTTAGCTCCAGTGAACCAGAAATGCAATGGACCAGAACCATTTGAAAAATTTTGGTAGAGCTTCATGCAAGAAACATCCCAGGCAAGTTTCATTTAATTTGGCCCTTTGGTTTCAGAGGAGATGTCATTTGAATGAAAAGTTGACGACGGACTGACGGACAGACGACAGACAAAGACTGATCAGAAAAGCTCACCCTGAGCACTTTGCGCTCAGATGAGCTAAAAAAATTCAAATTATAGGAAAATGTTGATCTTTATTTGTCCTTTTACTATCCATTTAAAATATCTTCAGCTTGTCATGACCGCACTTACGTCATGTTACATCATAATAATTATTTTGGTCAATCATTTGCCTTCTAGGAGAACAATATCCATGTGTTAACTTTTTAAGTCATGTTTTAATCTCTTGCTGTTTCTTTATCAAAATATTTTTGAGACTTTTCTTTTTTTTTAACAAACAAACATTCAGTGGTAACTAGAACTGCCACTGTCATGGCATGAATACCCCCACATAGCGCTTTGTCAGAATCAACAGGGGTCATTTAGAGGTCATGGACAACATCCCTGCCAAATCTGAGGGTAGTAAGCCAGTTTTTTGTAGTCCAGGCACCTGTGACCTTGATCTTTGACCCAGTGACCTAAGACTGAAGGTCAAAGGATTCTTAAAATATTGGACAGACAAGCTTTCTTTAGTCAAAGCTCCTGTGACCATGACCTTTGACCCAGTGACCTCAATATAAATAGGGGTCATCTACTGGTCATGACCAATCTCCACAACAAATATGAAGACTGTGGGTCAAAGGATTCTTAAGTTATTGGGTGGACAAGCTTTCTTTAGTCAAAGCTCCTGTGACCATGACCTTTGACCCAGTGACCTCAATATAAATAGGGGTCATCTACTGGTCATGACCAACCTTCACACCAAATATGAAGACTGTGGGTCAAAGGATTCTTAAGTTATTGGGCTGACAAGTTTTTTGTAGTCAAGGCCCCTGTGATGTTGACCTTTGACCCAGTGACCTCAAAATCAATAGGGATCTTATACTGGCCATGACCAATCTCCAGACCAAGTAAGATGACTGTGGGTCAAAGGATTCTTAAGTTATTGGGAGGACAAGGCCTTGGCCCTGTGACCACGACCTTTGACCCAGTGACCTCAAAATAAATAGGGGTCATCTACTGGTCATGATCAACCTCCACACCAAATATGAAGACCAGGGCTAGCGTTGTGGCTCGCCAAAATCGCCAATGGCGAAGATTTAAAAAATTTGGCTACAAATAATTCCATTTGGCTAAAATCGGGGCGAATCCTTTTTCTGGATAGATAAAAAATTGAAAGTGACGAATGGTTTTCCATTTCACTATCTATAATAAAGATGCATGATCTCGGTATGAAAATCGATACAGAGTCTACATCTGGGTCAAAATGTAGAACAATGAAAATATCACAGCTGATAGGGAGGTGTGAAATGCTTGTTTATTTATCATTTATTGTGACACAAGTGACTGAATTTTGTTTTTAAATGGACTGTTTAATGGCATCAGGGATTTTTGGTGTAAGAAACAGCATGGGACAATTAAAGAAGCCCTAACAGTGCTTCAATTACGAGAAAAATTTGATACGCAGTCTAGTTTTAAGGTCAAAATGTGTTTTGAATTTAAGGAAAATGTGAAAATGTTTTTACACACTTATTTGGTTGTTAATGCGCTAATTTGTGTTGTTGATTAAAGAACTAGCGTTTAAGATTTAACATAGGTTAATATTCAGTTTTAGTAATAGTTATGGACATTTTCCATGTTGATACTGCTGTCGGCAGAATTTTGCATCAAAGTTCAAAATTCCAACAAATTCACCTGTGCAGTGAGGAAAAAAAAAACTTATTTAAATTCTAAACACCAAAAGAACAAAAGGTATAATTACAGTTATTGCTGGTACAAACATATTTAGTAACAAAATAAAATGTTAACAGTCGTCAGTCCTGCGTTTGTTCTACCAGGTGCTTGGTTTGTCACAAAAAGTTAGGCTCACCCTACATAATGCTGGCTAAACATTTTGGCCAATACTCTGCCAAATTGGCTACAATTTTTTTTCATTTGGCTCAACGCTTGGCTACAAGAAATTTTTATCCCAGCGCAAGCCCTGGAAGACTGTGGGTCAAAGGATTCTTAAGTTATTGGGTGGACAAGCTTTTTTTAGTCAAGGCTCCTGTGACCTTTGACCCAGTGACCTCAAAATAAATAGGGGTCATCTACTGGTCATGACCAACCTCCACAACAAATATGAAGACTGTGGGTCAAAGGATTCTTAAGTTATTGGGTGGACAAGGAAAAACCGACGGACGGCAGGACGGACAGACAGACAGACAAGCCGATTCCAGTATACCCCCCACAACTTCTTTGTGCAGGGGTATAAAAAGTTGCATTGCTTGCAAAACACAATGAATCACACTTCTTTCAAAATGTACATAAATCTGAACTTCGTTGATCTTTGTGTGTCATTACCATAAACTGTTCCAATATGTTAACACTGAGGTAAATCTGGATATATTACAACAAAATGTTGTTTTGTTTATGAGTAAAATGTGTCTTCCTGGTAAAAAAAAAAGTAAACTTGAAACAACAATATGGTTTATTCATGGCTCTTAAAATGTCTTTGAAAAAAATAACAGCTGTGTCTGAGCAAAAATGGCAAACATCCAAAATAACAGTTGACCATGATATCTATCGAAAACAATGTTCAGTTGTAAGCAAACTGTTGGGACAGGTTAGGATTAATTTCTGTTCTGATGAAATATCGTCATGCTGGAATGACCAGAAAGGTTTAAACAAGATAACCAAACATCTACTGAAGAGTCCTAATGAAGTTGCCTTACCATCTGGCAAGACATCTGAAGGACTGGCCCAGGATGTTAGTGATTTTTTCATTAACAAAATATAATGCATTCGAATTGATAAAAGCTCAACCGTTCAGAGGGACTTGGTGAAATGAACAGTCCTCGGTTAAGGTGTTAGACAAATCTGAGCCTGCATCAAATGAAGAAGTGGAAAAAATTATTATGAAGACAGCCAGTAGTCATGTGAGCTCAATCCTATACCAACATGGCACCTTAAGTCGAGCTTTTCTGAGTTATCACCAATCCTCACAAGAATCATTAACACTTGTAGCTAGAAACATCAACTGTGCCAAAGAGTTTCAAAAGTTCAAGAATAAGCCCCCTCTTGAAAAAGTCAGACCTGGACCATAACACCCTCAAAAACTACCGTAAACGTTCGAATATTATACGCTAGCGTGTATAACACGCACCCCTGGTCTGGCCTCAAAATCTGGAAAAAAATGCTTGCATTGGAATATAATATGCACAAAAATTTTGTACGGAAATAGAGTTACCATTTTGCCACGTTTTTCATTCAGGAAGCAGTCATTGTCGGTGCATGTGACAATTACATTGTGTGAATATCTCTACAGTTGCATTTAACTATATATTTCATTAAGGACAATTAACCCTAGAGACTATTTCTTTCAAAAATATCGAATAAACATGGCATTATCTCAAGTGTCAACACCTTCTCAATGCCTTTTGGATGTGTAAACAAACATCTCGTAATTATGGCCACATCAAAGGACACTTATTATTGTGTTTTTTAAACAATATATGGGCATCTTCTTTATCCAAATAATTGGTCGATAATTGTGCAAATATTGACCGGCATAATACCGGTAAGTAGCAGTTATACATTTAGGGAAAAAATCAAAACAAAACAAAATAAATTAATAAACAAGAGGGCCATGATGGCCCTGGATCGCTCACCTGATTACTTTGGCTGTAGGTTTGCTGTTAAGCAGTATTTCATTTTTTAATTGAAAATATTTAAGTGCCTACAAACCAAATATGTAAATATCAGTCAATAAAAAAAGGCTCTATGACAGAAAGTAGAAATATCTATTATAAGCTATGGTGACCTTGACCTTGACCCAGTGACCTCAAACCCTACCCATGGGTAGAGGTCCATGCAAGGAACCTATACTTGGGATTATTCTAGCATGGAATAGAAGGGTGCTCCGCCCTGCCCTTTTTAAGCCCCACCCTTTTGCCCGTCAAATGCCTTTTTACAGCACCCTTTTGCCCTTCTTAGATTGCTTTAGATATTTATGTGTTCTTATTACAGATATTACCTTCGCCGACATTGTCTTTACAAACTTACTTGCCATTGCAAGTCGAATATCTGCATCGTAAAAAGTGTATGTTATTTCGGACAACCTAATTTCGGATACGTTTTTTGAGAATTCAAGCACATTTTAATCTAATATGTAATAAGTTTTAACTTAATTTAAGACTATGTCTGGCTCCTGTGAGCACCAGGGTTTCATGAAAACATATTCTAGTTGATGCTATATCAAAGCATGTATGGATGTTGACAGTCATAAGTGAATATGTTGATATCAGTGCCCTGATATGACATGGTCACCATAAGTGACTATGTCTGGCTCCTGTGGATTTCATGAAAATGTTGATGTTTTTACTACATGTATATCATATCATTTAAACAGTTGAAAGTATTCAAATGTTTAACAATAGACATTTAATAATTGCTTTGTTTTGCTGTAGATAACTTTCTTATAATATATACAGTTATTATACAGTTATTACTGTTACGATAATGATTCAGCTTAACAGTAAAACTGTCTCTTTTTTACCATGCCCGACATGCAGAAAGCACCCTGCCCCTTTTTTGTGCCCCCCTGCCCCCTTTTGAGCTCTAGAATAATACCTACTATATATTGAATATCAAAGATATTGGTCTATATATGAAGGCTCTATGAGGTACAGAAGATAAATCTATTTTTAGCCTCCATGACCTTTAACCTAATCTAATTTGAACTAGAACTATCGCTGAATGCGATTCATACCCCCACCAATGTCCTTGACAGAAGACGACATGGAAAGGTGGTTAAGGGAATAACTTTAGTGGCACAAATACATATACATAAAAAGAAATTATCTCTTACAAACAAATTGTACAGGTAATAGTATAAATATAATTGTCAAATCATGTTCGAAACAGTTACAAATAACCTTTCATTTTCGTGAATATCTGTTCTAGTTTCAGAAACATTTAAGTATTAATGGTTATATCAGAACATTTTCTAAGCCTAAAAGGGGCATAACTTGTGTCATAATTCAATGGAATTGTAGAATTTTCGTCATCTGAGCTTGCTTGTAACCATTCATATCAATTTTAAGTTTCAAGTAAATATCTGTTCTGGTTTAAGAAATATTATAGTAAATAAATTTAAAGACATAAGAATGGACTTAACTTTATCAAAATACAATACAAAGTTATCCCCCCACTTTTTTTAGTTATGAAACTTGACCTGCATATCTTACTTGCGACACTTCGCATATATTTGAAGTTTCAAATGATTATCTGTTCTAGTTTAAGAAATATTCAAGTACATGTTAAAATTTCAGAACATTTTCTAAGTCAATTTTTGACCTTCAAGTGTGGCCTTGACCTTAAGCTGGCACAAAGGTAAGATGGGTTCTGCACATTGCCCAGTTGGGGTGAACATTTGAGTCAAGTTTGAAGAAAATCCTTCCATTAGTATAGAATTTATAGAGCGGACATGACATATTGTCTAGTATTGATTGTAAGTAAATTAAAAGATTAAAAAGGGGCATAACTTTGTCAAAATGCAATACAGAGTTATGAAACTTGACCTGCATATCTTCCTTGTGATACTTCATATATCTTTTCAGTTTCAAGCAAATACCTGTGCTAGTTTCAGAAATATTCAAGTACATGTTATAATTTAAGAACATTTTCTAAGTCAATTTTGACCTTCAAGTGTGACCTTGACCTTAAGCCGGCAAAAGGGTAACATGGGTTCTGCACATCCCCTTGTTGAGGTGAACATTTGAGCCAAGATTAAAGAAAATCTTTCAATTAGTGTAGGACTTACAGAGCGGACACGACATAATGTCTAATATTTGATTGTTTGATATTTGACCTTCAATTGTGACCTTGACCTTGAGCTGACACATGGGCAACATGGGTTCTGCACATCCCCTTGTTGAGGGGAACATTTAAACCAAGTTTGAAGAAAATCCATCAGTTGGTATAGGATTTATAGAGCGGACACGATAATGGAGACGGACGGACGGACCGACCGACCAACCGACGGATGCGACAAAACGAATCCATTATAGCCCCCCCCCACATTTTGTGGTGGGGGTATAAAAAGCTTCATAAAGCTTGCTTCATGCCAAATTTTAAAATTCTAGGCCTTGTGGTTTCAGACAAGAAGATTTTAAAGATTTCCTTTTTTACATATTAAGGGCCCCCGGGGCGGGGCAAATTTTGACCCCTGGGCCAACATTTAAACAATATTGGTAAAGGTTCATTACACAATACTCAACACCAAATATCTAAGGTCTAGACCTATTTGTTTTGGAGAAAAATTATTTTTCATGTTTTTCCTATATAAATGTATGTTAACCAAGAGAACCCCGGGGCGTGGCCAATTTTGACCCAGGGAACATAATTTGAACAAATTTGGTAGACATCCACTAGACAATGCTACATACCAAATATCTAAGCTGTAGGCATTGAGGTTTCCAGTAAGAAGATTTTTAAAGATTGCCTTTTTTACATATTAAGGGCCCCTGGGGCGGGGCCAATTTCGACCCGAGGGCCAACATATAAACAATACTGGTAAAGGTTCTCTACACAATACTCCACACCAAATATCTAAGGTCTAGTCCTATTAGTTTCGGAGAAAAATGATTTTTCATGTTTTTCCTATATAACTATATGTAAACCAAGAGAACCCTGGGGCGGGGACAATTTTGATCCCAGGGAAATAATTTGAAAAATTTTTGTAGAGTTCCATTGGAGGGTGCTAAATGCCAAATATTTAAGCTGTAGGCCATGTGGTTTCAGACAAGAAGATTTTTAAAGTTTTTCCTATAGGTTGGTATGGCAACCAGAGTTCTGCATGGAATTGATTTCTTTGAACAACTTTGGAAGGGCTTCATGCAAGGAACATCCATGGCAAGTTTCATCAATTTTGGCCCAGTGGTTTTAGAAGAGATGTCGTTTGAATGAAAAGTTTATGGTCGGGACGGATGCCAGACGGATTGCGATCACAAAAGCTCACCTTGTCACTCTGTGACAGGTGAGCTAACAAGAAGCACCGCAATGCGACTAAACCAGGTTTTCAACGACCAAGTATTGATGGGACTGGAATTTGGAATGAAATATGGCAGTGAAGAAAAAATGATGCTGTTATTTTGGTTGCATGCAGATATTGATCTATGTAGGGTTATAGGTTTAGTACAAAGGAAATGGTAAAACACTGCAATAAATCAATGATTGGGAAAAGTGGTTGATGAAACGAATCAATTATTGGGCTTGTTCCTTACCCTACACAGACATATGACCGTACTGATGTACTTTGTCAAATATATGGCTGCCCATACTATCTTGTGGTCACTCAATAGGCCAAAGCAAACTCAAGTTATTGAGTGGAAACTGAATTTCTATTATCAGCAACAGTGACCTTGATCTTGATCACAGACACCTGGGTAGCAATCCCAAGGTGCCTCTTGAAATAACCTACCCACACACCAAGTTTGGCTTCAACAGGCCAAAGCAAACTCAAGTTATTGAGCAGGAAACTGAATTTCTATTATTAGCAACAGTGACCTTGACCTTGGTCACAGACACCTGGGTAGCAATCCCAAGCTGCTTCTTGATATAAGCTACCCACATACCAAGTTTGGCGTCAATAGGCAAAAGCAAACTCAAGTTATTGAGCGGAAACTGAATTTCTATTTTTGGCAACAATGACCTTGACCTTGATCACAGACACCTGGGTAGCAATCCCAAGCTGCCTCTTGAAATAATCTACCCACACACCAAGTTTGGTGTCAGTAGGCCAAAGCAAACTCAAGTTACTGAGCGGAAACTGAATTTCTTTTTTTAGCAACAGCGACCTTGACCTTGATCACAGACACCTGGGTAGCAACCCCAAGCTGCCTCTTGATATAAGCTACCCCCCACCAAGTTTGCCGTCAATAGGCCAAAGCAAACTGAAGTTATTGAGCGGAAACTGAATTTCTATTTTTAGCAACAGAGACCTTGACCTTGATCACAGGCACCTGGGTAGCAACCCCAAGCTGCCTCTTGATATAAGCTACCCCGCACCAAGTTTGGCATCAATAGGCCAAAGCAAACTCAAGTTATTAAGTGGAAACCATAAGTTGATGCCCCCCGTCCGCCCTCCCACCGACTTCAGCATTACAATAACCGGTTTTCATTGTTAACTTGGTTAAAAATAACACATAATATCAGCTTTTACGATACCAAACTTTCAGTACTGGTGACACTGGTTTTCTCCCCTTAACAACACTCTCCAAAAAGAAGGTGCACCAAAACTGAAAACATGATCATTTGGGCAGAAATTATTGACTTTTGGCTGGTATTTTAGAGGTTTTCATGCTGGAAAAAAATGTCTGACAGCACACCCTTGTGTATATTAGGCACACCTTTGTGGAAACTGAATTTTCTTGAAAAAAGTGTGTATTATATTCAAGTGTGTATAGACCTGTGTCAAATCTGCCATTTGTTTCCAAAATTCTTGAAAAGGTGGTCGACAGTCGCACTGAAAAACATGTTACACAGAACAACCTCCATTAAGAAAATCAGTCTGCATATCACAAATGCCATTCCACTGAGACCGCCCTACTTAAAGTTCAAAATGACATACTTCAATCACTAGATCAGAACAATGTCACTGTTCTTGTGTTATTGGATCTGTCGGCTGCGTTTGACACCACAGACCACTAAACTCTATTGTATCGCTTTGAAAATAATTTTGGACTTCTATAAAAATCCCTCCAATCGGTTTAATCATATCTAGAAGATCATTACCAAACATTTTATCAATGGTAAACGCTCAGAAGAGGTACGTGTGAAATTCAGTGTACCTCAAAGGTCCATCTTGGGTCCAAAAGTTTACACTATGTATACAAAGTCAGTCGGCATTATTTGTAGAAAATATGGACTTTCCCATCACTTTTATGCCAACGACTCCCAGCTATATCTAGTGTTTAAGCCTACAGATAAGGTATCACGGGAAGAGATGGTATGTCGCATTGAAAAAAGTCTTCAAGACATTATGTCATGGATGCATTGTAACATGCTAATACTTAAAGGTCATGTGACATGACTATAGCAACTTTGTCAATTCAAAATAATCATAATGTACTGATTAAAATGGTTTAACTGCAAAATTATGAAAATATTGCTTTTGATAAGAAAAAACGTGTTTTTGATGATCGGTTGTTTCCGTTTCGACATCGGTAGTTTCCGCCGCAATTTTTGGCTGTGACGTAGATTTATCCCTACTGTGCCAGGCAGTAGTGCAGAATTACACTGCTCATAACACATCGGTTTTTAAATGAAAGAATAACATTAAACCACAAGTGCAAGAAACACGATAAAGGCACACTTATAACAAAAACATGCTATATAAATTGTCAATAAAATAAAATAATTTGATTACTTCTCGATTTTTATATGTAAATTCAAACTATGTGCCAGGAGAACGGGTTGTAATTTTACCTAAATAAATATTCCAATTTCTTCCATGTTATGGTTCTAAATAAAACTATCTCATCCATGTTTTTACATGCTGCGTAACACTTCCTCACTTAATGTTTACGTCATAAACAAGTTCTTTTTCATTTAAGTGTATTAAAATTGAAGTCAATTTAGATGATCTAATGTGTTAACATTTGTTTCACAGGAATGGAAATTCACACTTCAGTGTATTATCACGTTGGGATATTGTTTGAAAAATAATAATATGGCATGTCCATCAAGTAGAAATTTGTGTCTGCTTATAAATTAATATCCAATGAAATGTCAAACATCCATAAATCACGCCTTATACTGTGGGATTTATGCAAATTAACCTGCCCAAATGGGACCCTTGTATATTCTGCATAGCTGTCAAAACAAAGCAATTAACTTTTTTTATGACCCAATCAATGAAAAAGTTTAGACAAATAGCAAAGTTTTATGGCAATTGATTGTATTACTTTTGATCAGTCACACTTGTGAAAACATTATGTAATAGCTTGTTCCAATTAACATGTCTGAATGATTTTTAGTTCAGAAGCTTCCATGCTGATACATATTTTAATTAGATAATTAAATTTAATGAATCTATTTATGATGAAAATAAAAATCATTCGACTTCTAAATGTGAACAAATTATTAAAAAAACAAAAACAAAAAATAATGTGTGTGTTATGATTTTGACACAGCTTTTAGGGCTTCTTCATAATATTTGTTCTTTGATCATATTGTTTTGTTTTCAAAAATGCAGAATGAATAAGCCAAAGAAAAAAGATATGCATTTATAATGAAAAAAATCATAGATCTAGTCAAAGATAACTTACACGTACCTCAGGCAAAATATACCACAGACAAAAATGCAACACATCACTGTAAGGAGAATGTTTTTTATGGGAAAAATCTCTCGATTGTAGTTAGCTAATCAAGTCTTCCAACAAACTGCATCGGATAAAAATAAGCATCTTTTTGGATCAGTTATTTGAAAAATATCTCTTAGTCTAGATATTTTCACTGATGTATCTTTTAATTCTATAACCCTGATTAAACTAGCCTCTATATGATATTGCTCATTGGCTTTGTAATTCCATCAAATTTTCAAATTATTTATTTAAAAAATCTTCAATGTATATACATGAAGTTAGCTTAACTCGTTCAATTTTGTTTTTTTACTTTATTCAGTCTACATTTTCACTTTCCATCATAATTTTAAAGTTTTTGTTAACAATCCAGGCAGCTGTGTAAAGTGGCCAGAGATAAATGTGCGTCACTTCCGGTTTCGCTTGTGACAGGTGCGCGCAACCAAGTGTGTAAAATATGGATTTTAATTTGCTATAAAAACATCTTTAAGATGAAAATTACCTGCGGAATTTTGTAAAACAGTCATAGTTAGATATATATTTTTCGCTCATATGAAAATTTCGAGGTCCAAAATTCGTGTCACATGACCTTTAATACCGAAAAAACAGAAATGATTGTGTTCTCATTTCAACGCAATGCCAAGCTGGTTCAAGAATGAATATGGAACAACATGTAACTTCTGTAACCAGGTCTTGCTATGCACAACTTCAACAAATAGGCCACATCAGAAAGTATCTAACCACCGATGCAACAAAATCGCTTATTAACCCTCTTAAGACTTCCAGGCTAGACTACTGTAAGTTGTAATGCCTTGTTGAATGGTCTGCCTAAGTCCACCATCAACAAACTCCAGAACGTTCAAAACACAGCAGCTTGTCTTATTACCAGGAAATCTCGATATGAACACATAACACCAACTCTAAAGGATCTCCATTGGTTGCTTGTACAACTTAGAATACAGTACAAAATCATTATCCATACCTTTAAAGCCCTCCATGGACAAATTCCAGTCGAGATTAGTAACTTGCTGGAAAAGTATGTACCAAGAAAAGACTTAAAGAGATATACAGCCAGTAACAGGCAAAAGTTTTATGCTTTCTTTCACGTTTCTTCAATCAATATACTATGAATGTGCTCGAAATAAATACAGTACACGCAGCGCAGACTTTGACAACGAACACCCGTCCCCGCGATTGAAGACCAAAATAACCACCGCATCGAGTGTTCATTCGTATAAAGCACGGTGAACAGTACCGCGCCATGTAGCGGCGACGGGTCGCGGGGATTCGGGATGTCCGAAAAAATGAAGTCGCATCACAATTTTACATTCCCAAAATTTTTTTTTTCAGATGAGTTACAAAAAATACCTGATTATTACCATTTGAAGTTGTTTCTTTTTCTTTTTAATACACCATCCGGTTTAACTTTTATTTGTTGACGTTCGATGTTTGGTTGTATGATTGAGGGTATTTGTAGAAAAGAAACACAGCCGATTATGAATAGATTTACAAACCTACATGCCATCTTGTAAATTAACTTTAATTGCTGCAATTAATATATTTTCAAGTCTTCAATCGGTGCCGCGCTTGCGTTAATCCACTTGCAAATAAATTACACGCAGTAAATTACAAATGATAATCAAACTGCGAACAGTTAATAGATCTAATTTAAACAGTCAAAATTCAAACAAATCCGCTCTAATTATGATGCATTTGTTTACGAACGCTCCTTTTTGTTTACGCAAAGAATGACCATTCAAAGCAGTTGCTTCTGGAAACAGCTGACCATATTTTCAGACAAGAGGGCCATGATGGCCCTGTATCGCTCACCTGAGTATGACTGCTTTTAACAAAGTTGCTATCGACCTGGTTAATTGACCCTAGATGACCCATATTTGAACTTGACCTAGAAATTATTGAAACAATCTCTTTGACAAATTTCAAGATTATTTGTACGGAAAATGTTACCTCTAGAGTGTTAAAAAGGTTTTTCCATATTTGGGCTCTATGACCTAGTTTTTTAACCTAGATGTTTAATATTCAAACTTGAGCTTGAAATTATCGAAACAATCTCTCTGACAAATTTCCAGGATATTTGAACTGAAAAAGTAGCCTCTAGAATGTTAACAAGGTTTTTATTTATTTAGGTTCTGTGACCTAGTTTTTGACCACAGATGACCCATATCCAAATCTGAGCTACAAATCATCAAAACAACCTTTCTGACAAATTTCCAGGTTCTTTGGACTGAAAATGCTACCTTTAGAATGTTAACAAGGTTTTTCCATATTTGGACTCTGTGACCTAGTTTGTGACCCCAGATGACCCATATTCGAACTTGATCTAGAAATCCTTAAGGCAACCTTTCTGACAAATTTACAGATAATTTGAGCTGAAAAGATTTTTCTATTTTTGGGCTCTGTGACCTAGTTTTTGAACCCAGATGACCCATATTTGAACCTGTGCTAGAAATTTTTAAAGCAACCTTTCTGACAAATTTCCAGATTATTTGGGCTGAAAATGTAACCTCTAGAGTGTTAACAAGATGTTTCTATTTTTGGGCTCTGTGACCTAGTTTTTGAACCCAGATGACCCATATTCAAACATGAGCTAGAAATCGAAGAAACAACCATCCTGACAAATTTCCAGATTATTTGGTCTCAAAATGTTACCTCTAGAGTGTTAACAAGGGTTTTCAATATTTGGGCTCTGTGACCTAGTTTTTGACCCCAGATGACCCATATTTGAACTTTACCTAGAAATCGTCAAAGCAACCTTTCTGACATATTTCCATATTATTTGGGCTGAAAATGTAACCTCTAGAGTGTTAACAAGATTTTTCTATTTTTGGGCTCCGTGACCTAGTTTTTGAACCCAGATGACCCATATTCAAACATGAGCTAGAAATCGAAGAAACAACCTTCCTGACAAATTTCCAGATTATTTGGTCTCAAAATGTTACCTCTAGAGTGTTAACAAGGGTTTTCAATATTTGGGCTCTGTGACCTAGTTTTTAACCCCAGATGACCCATATTTGAACTTGACCTAGAAATCGTCAAAGCAACCTTTCTGACATATTTCCAGATTATTTGGGCTGAAAATGTAACCTCTAGAGTGTTAACAAGATTTTTCTATTTTTGGGCTCCGTGACCTAGTTTTTGAACCCAGATGATCCATATTTGAACTTGAGCTAGAAATCATCAAACCTTTTTACAAATTTCCAGGATATTTGGACTGAAAAAGTAGCCTCTAGAGTGTTAACAAGGTTTTTCTACATTTGGGCTCTGTGACCTAGTTTTTTAACCCTGATAACCCATGTTTGAACAAACATCCTGACCAAGTTTCATGACAATTGAGGCAAAAATGTGACCACTAGAGTGTTAACAAACTAATTGTGGATGGACTGACGGATAGACAGACGGACGACGGACAAAAGGTGATCAGTAAAGCTGCACTACGTGACAGGTGAGCTAAAAATGAATTGCCTGGATTTTTAGATCAACACATGTTTTACTGCTTTTGACATCTGTATCATCTAGGCGCTTGACAAAAATTATTGATCGATTTTGCTACATAATAACAAGTTTTTTTCAAAAATTCTAAAAACGAAAGTACAAAATAAACCTACACTGCAAATGTATTTGAAATTATGTCTTCCCCCCCTCTGGGGGAGACATATTGTTTTTGCCTTGTCCGTCTGTCCATCTGTCCGTCAGTCACACTTTGTTTCTGATCGATAACTGGAGTACCGTTTGACCCAGAACCTTCAAACTTCATAGGGTGATTGCCCTTATTGAGTAGAAAAACCTATAGATTTTAGGGTCAGTAGGTCAAAAGTCAAGGTCACAGGGGCCCGAAGAGTGAAAACCGTTTCCGCTCAACAACTGGAGTTCTATTTCACCCAGAGCCTTCAAACTTCATAGGATGATTGCCCTTATTGAGTAAAAGAACCCTATTGATTTTGGGGTCAGTAGGTCAAAGGTCAAGGTCACAGGGGCCCAAGGAGTGTAAACCGTTTCTGCTCTATAACTGGAGTTCTATTTCACCCAGAGCCTTTAATCTTCATAGGATGATTGCCCTTATTGAGTAAAAAAAACCCTATTGATTTTGGGGTCAGTAGGTCAAAGGTCAAGGTCACAGGGGCCCAAATGGTGAAAACCGTTTCTGCTCAATAACTGGAGTTCTATTTCACCCAGAGTCTTCAAACCTTATCGGATGATTGCCCTTATTGAGTAGAATAACCCTATTGATTTTGGGGTCAGTAGGTCAAAGGTCAAGGTCACAGGGGCCAGAGGAGTGTAAACAGTTTCTGCTCAATAACTGGAGTTCTATTTCACCCAGAGCCTTCAATATTCATAAGATGACTGCCCTTATTGAGTAAAAGAACCCTGTTGTTTTTGGGGTTATTAGATCAAAGGTCAAGGTCACAGGGGCCCGAAGAGTGTTAACTGTTTCCACTCAATAACTGGAGTTCTATTTCACCCAGAGCCTTCAATCTTCATAGGATGATTGCCCTTATTGAGTAAAAAAAACCTATTGATTTTGGGATTAGTAGGTCAAAGTCAAGGTCACAGAGGCCCGAAGAGTGTAAACCGTTTCTGCTTAATAACATGAGTTCTATTTCACCCAGAGCTTTCAAATTTTATAGGATGATTGCCCTTATTGAGTAGAAGAACCCTATTGATTTTTGGGTCAGTAGGTCAAATGGCAAGGTCACAGGGGCCTGAAGAGTGAAAACCATTTCCACCCATAACTCGAGTTCTATTCCACTCAGTGTCTTCAAACTTCATAGGATGGTTTCCCTTATTGAGTAGAAAAATCCTATTGATTTTGGGGTTAGTAGGTCAAGGTCACAGGGGCCCGATGAGTGAAAACCGTTTCTGCTCAATAACTGGAGTTCTATTTCACCCAGAGCCTTCAAATTTCATAGGATGGTTGCCCTTATTGAGTGAAGGAACCATATAAATTTTGGGGTCAGTACATCAACTGTCAGGGTCACAGGTGCCTGAAGAGTGAAAACCGTTTCCACTCAATTACTGGAGTTCTATTGCACCCAGAGCGTTCAAACTTCATAGGATAATTGCCCTTATTGAGTACAAGAACCCTTTTGATTTTAGGGTCATTAAGTCAAAGGTCAAGGTCACAGGGGCCCAAAGAGTGTAAACTGTTTCCGCTCAAAAACTGGAGTTCTATTTCACCCAGAGTTTTCAATCTTCATAGGATGATTGCCCTTATTGAGTAAAAAAAAACCCTATTGATTTTGGGATCAGTAGGTCAAAGGTCAAGGTCACAGGGGCCCAAAGAGTGTCAACCGTTTCTGCTTAATAACTGGAGTTCTATTTCACCCAGAGCTTTCAAATTTTATAGGATGATTGCCATTATTGAGTAGAAGAATCCTATTGATTTTGGGGTCAGTAGGTCAAGGTCACAGGGGCCCGAAGAGTGTAAACCGTTTCCGCTCAATAACTGGAGTTCTATTTCACCCAGAGCCTTCAAACTTCAAAGTATATATATAATGATATAATGATATGTATATATATATAATGTTCTTACTTATACCATAATAAATGACAGAGGCATCTGTTTCAGAAAGGTAATATTTTTCCTTGGCCTTCCTTCAATTGGGTGCAGGGGGGAGACATGCGTTTTTCACAAAAAACATCTAGTTTGGTTTTAATTTGACCAACTGAAGTTAGCCACAAAATACATGTAAGTAAAATAAGAATGAGTACATGTACTGTACGCTGAGTATGTTTAAATGCAGTAATCTCCAAGTCAGAACATCCCAGGGATGCATGGCATTCTGTCATGGCGACATGCGGTGATCATACCCCTCGGCGGTAGTCGCGGTGGTCATTTTAGCGGACACCCGAAATTTCAGGTGTTCAGTCCACCGCGACTGGCCACCCAGAGACGATACCGCCCAATGTTAACAACGTCAAAGTCGGCGCTGGGTGTACTGTACAATGATCAGTTCAAGTAACAAAGATTTTCTCTATTTAAATGAAAAACAGGGTGGTTTCCTAACCTGACCCACGTGGGCCAAGATAGAAAATTTAGATTTCTTGCTAAATTTTGCAGTGAATGATTGAACGGTTTAAGTACCTGTCACTATTCTACAGCAAAAAGCAACCCAAGAGAAACGACGATTGGCTGTTTTTGTCATGTGACCTATTTAAAATAACCGTTCGGGTTTTACTTTCAGTTAAAGAACGTTCAAATATTTACGTTCGAGCCTGAATTTCACTTTTTTTATATGGACAAACCTACTGGGAATTTAAAGTTCTTCATATTGAACATGATTTGAGCAAATAATATCAATTTTTTGGAATTCATTTGCCTGTGTATCCCTTTAAGATCTCAGAATAGCTCTACAGCATTTGTGATTCCAAGAAATAGAATAGTGACATATGGTGATTGGAACTTTATGACCGCAGCTCCAAAACTATGGAATGCACTTACCAGGAATAAGAGACAGAAACACTCTCAGTTCTTTTAAGAAGTCGCTCAAAAGACATCTTTCAAACAGAGGGAAACTAAACAGAACTAGAAGGGGTTTTTGCCACAAAAACATGTTTCCCATCTATGTACATGTACTCTAAGGATGTAACAGCGGCATGGTTTTTGGTATGCAGGGTGAAAGTCAAAATAATAAGTTGCAGTTGGTTTTAACAGATTTAATAGATGTAGGTGAAGCTGAAAAGTTATGTGGAAATGAGGAAATACTTCATGTTTTTACAATCAGAAAGTAAAGATATTGGTTACCTAGTGACAACTGGTGTTGAACATCTGAAGTAGTTTAAGCTATCAAACACAGATGGAATTTTGATCTTTCAGTTGTTCATAGAGGCTCTGTTAATCCGAATGTTTGTTATAGCTGTAATAAGTTGGCACAGTTCTAGATTGTACAACTGCAAGGTTTTTCACATATATGTGATCAATCAGCGTTTGTCAACTTGTAGTGGGAGTTGTTATAAGTTGATTGAAGTTAAGTCATGGTTTGTTCGAGCTCAATAACCGACACTGGTGGATTCAAGCCACCAAGAACAATTGTTCGTGAAGTTGGTAAATTGTTGAAATCAAACTGAGATGTTCACAGAAATAATGCAGGTGAAGTTGTGGAGGTTTATAAACATTCATGCTGATATAAATGGAGATGATATATGATCACAAACACATTCAATATCTGCCATAGAAATATCAAATCACATTAAGTCAAAGTCTTGTTGGACGAAGATGCCAACACCTTCTCTTTGAGACTGGTTGTTTTGGTGTGTTGGCCTATGAGTGAACACAGCTTGGTATCGTGTATTGGGGATTGAATAATGTCATTAGCACTTGTCCACATTTCCTGAAGAGCTATAATATCAGCCTGGTGGAAAAACAATTGTTTTTAATGTCATGAAAATGGGGAAAAAAGTGAAAGCTGGACAAGGTCCTTTTATTTTGGTGGACATTTTCTTTCTATATGTTAATTTTTAATTGTACAGCGCCTTTGAACATGTAATTTTTATATGAAAAGGGCACTATATGAATCAGGTATAATAATGATAATAATATTCAAATACATGATCCCTATTTCAACTCTGCATATGTAGAAATGCCAACATGTGCAATAATCTGAATACATTAACAGATGTTAAAGTGGACATGTTTCTCGATTCCTGATTTTGATTGACTGCCAATATAATTAAACTGTTAAATTTGATGCGATCTATATAATGTTTATAGTTATTGACTTCAACTTCAACTTATTACAGGCCAAAAGTCAATATAGGCTATACTCAAGGGGTAGGACCTAAATCTTTTAACATTTATTGAATCATCTTAGCTTGAAAGAGGAAACATAAAGTTAAATTTACAAACAGAACTCTTCGTAAAATTTTTCAACATGCTTATTTTGAAAAACTTAACCTTAACATTAATAAAGAACCGAGGTTACACAATATGGTCTTAAAGTGACCCAAACTACACGTTTATTGTCTTAAAGTTAAAAAAATCGAACACAGATGCATTATGCACGTTCCTTACTGGTTGTAAATGTTTAATTCTGTTCCTGTTTACTTAAAATACCATTTTAATGGCGCAAATTGTTGGTCAAGCTGAAAAACCGAAGCAAAATATAGCAGAATCACACAAAAAATGGGACACCTTTGTTGGCATCCCTTCAATAACCTTTTTGTAACACATTTCTTCATCTGTCAAATAGAAACTACAGTAAGCATACATATATGGCTAGGTACTAGTCGTATACATTATACAAATATTCCTAGAAAATCCCCATACCTGTTGATAATTTATCCAAATTCCTGAATATTTACGCGAAAACTGACAACATTAGTCATAGACTACACGTTTTTTTCTCTTAAAGCACCGAGCTACATGATTTAGGTCCTACTCCTTGATACTAGGCAGGCATGTGTCAGGAACATTAAAATTATAAAACTTAAAAGATAATAACAAGGATTATTAAATAACTAAAAGTTATTAGTCCTATAAAAAGGCACCTGCCAAGTTCAATAACACGACGGCCTGCTTTATAACAGTGCCAATATCTATATCACTTTTCAGCCCCGGGCCGAAAGTGATATAGATATAAAGCCCGCATTTGAAGTAATTTGATTGGCTAATAATGCAGGGCCAAAATTGATACAGATTTCAGCAAAAAGCTTCTGAAAATGGCAGCCATTTTGTTCTATCTGTGGAGGCCGACAAGTTGCATAAATTAATGTAATTTCAAACATTCACGGCATGAATTGGTAGTGTTTAACCGACAATATTTTAAGTTTACAACGTGGTGATTTTACAAAAACACAAACAAGCATTTTCTGACTATGATCAATTACAAATGTCGTCTGGCGAAGATCAGGGGATATGTCGAGAGAATTGCGCAGTGAAGAAGTGCTGGAAATTCTAGCAAATGACCTGTTAATGCTTGATAAATTATGTGAGGACGAGTCTGTAAATGTTCCCAACCCATTAGCAGATTCAGAACCGGAATCTGGGCCTGGGGGACGCTTTCAGTTAGTGTCAGAAGAAGACTGTGACAGTTTCATTAAGGAAAATGAGAACAAAAACACGAACTATAAGACTAAAAGTGATGTTAAACTGTTGTTTGACTGGATGAGAAGCATCAGTGAACAGAGAGATCTGGAAGATATACCACCCCAAGGGCTTGATATGCTTTTAGCAAGATTTTTTCTCGGTAAGTAGATCAAAATAATATATCGTTCAAATGATATATATATCATTCAAATAAATTTCATTAATTTGCTTTTTATAGATCTATATAATATCCTATGCTATTCTGTCATATCTTAACACTCGCTGACTTGTCTTTGGTACGCTTTCAGACATTGACTCCGTCTGTCCAAGTCTAAAATTGCTCGGATATTTTCAATTACTGAAAATTACTTTGTCTATTATCGCCCATTTTATCAGCATTTCAATCATCTGCAGTGGTATTTCATTTAACTATCATTCCTGGGTAGTACCGGTATTAGACACAACCTCTTGCCAAACTCACAGCAGCTTGCTTTGCTTATATCAGAGATGTCTCTGCTCTTACAAAGCTGGAAGGCGATCACTGCTAAAATAAATTAATATCACTGTTTTATAACAAAACAAATGTCAGTTTCTCCATAGAAATATGTGCAATTTGTAATTTATACATTTATGATGTTTAGAAAAAATAATATTTGCCACTTAATGTTCTGATTCATGTAATTGGCTTGTTTACTATAAATATAAATTTTATGAGATCTATCTACACATGTATTTTAGATATATATTCCTATAGTATATATGTGTATGTACATTTTATTTCAGCTATCAGGAAAAGGGATGGAACAGAATATGAACAGGGCACTTTAACCAGCATACAATATTCCATTGATCGACACCTTAAGGAGAAAAAAGTCAACTTCAGCATCAGAAAAGATGAACGTTTCAGCCATTCTAACCAAGTTCTGATGTCCAAGCGAAAACATCTGAAGGCACAGGGCAAAGGGAATTTAAAGTTTAAGGCCGAGCCTCTGACCACTGACGAATTCCAACAGTTAAGAGACAAACAGCTTCTTGGCAAAGGTATTTCATTACTATATCAGACATTATATGATTTAAATTTTTGGAAATGATACATGTACATGAGATATAACTTAAAACAATGTAACATAATTATAAGTACATCTATATAATTATCATTTGTTGGCATTCCATTTAACTTCATTTTTTAAAACTAAGATTGCTTTAACCATGAACGCACTAAGATTCAGTAGGAATGCGTTGCGTAACAATTTCTCATTTAAGCAGTCTGCCATTAATACATTTTTTTGTATTTACAATAGCATAATGTATTGTAAAATAATAGCCAGAGAGAAGAATATGGGTAATGGGATACTACTGTCCAAATTCAGTGTTACAATAAAAAGTGTATTTAAATGACAATAATTTGTAGGTATATAAGAAATATATAATCATTACAGGTGATGCACAGACCCTTCTTCAAACAGTGTGGTTAAACAATGGCGTTTACTTCGGAATGTGTGGCAGACAGGACCATACAAACCTCCTTTGGGGAGATATCGAGCTGAAAAGGGCACCAGACAACCGGGAGTACTTAGAATTTACAGGTTTGTTGAATTGAATGAATTGCTGGTAAATACTGTAATTCTTAGCTTACCATGAAACATACATAAATTTGCAGTAACCCCTTTTAAGCCACAACCTGTTTTCAACAGCCACAAGGAAATGTTTCGAAAGCAGTTTTTTGTTTTCATCTGTATTAAGCTGCCACCTGTGCTAAGCAGCAAACTTTTGTGTCTCCCTTCCCTGACTGCTTAATACAGGTTAGACTGTATACTATTTTTCAATGTATAAAAAGCTTATCAAAATTAACAGTTATGATATACTTTCCCAAGAGTGCAAACTTTGTCATGAAGAAATGATTGAATGCCAATTCATGTTGAATATTTTCAGAGAGAAGTACAAAAACAAGGAATGGATCAAGCCGAAACTCGAACAGAGAGGTTGCTCCCAAGGTTTTTGCAATACCCGGTGATGAGTTATGTCCAGTCGCCATCTACAAAGAATATAGATGTCGAAGACCAGCCGATATGCTTGACAATAATAGCAGGTTTTACCTTCAGCCAATAAACACACCCAAAACAGATGTTTGGTATTCACATCAGCCTGTTGGCAAAAATAAACTTGGACAGATAATGAAACAATTAGCTGAGAAAGGCCGACTAGAAGGCCGAAAAGTAAATCACTCCACAAGAAAAACATTTGCCCAAACACTTGTTCAAGCAGGTCGACCACCTACAGAAATAGCTCATCTAGGAGGTTGGAAAAGCCTCCAAACAATAAATGCTTATTCCACTCCTACTTTAGAACAGCAGGCTCAAGCTTCTGACATTCTATCAGACCATATGCGACCATCTTCAACAAATGCTGTTGTTCCACGTTCACAATGCCATGTTCAAACAATTGAACATGAGAATTCCTCTGTTTTAGCAGATATAACACCAGTGATGAACACAAGTAATACCTGCAATACACTTGATGCAAGTCATAGTGTATCTTCAAATGTCTCAAAACAACACTCCAATCCGTTTGCAGTGTTATGTGGTGCTAATATATCTGGAGGCACTTTTAACATTAACATTGTGTCAGGGAAGAGAAAGTTTTCTGATGTTGAGAGCTCACAAGAATCGCAGTAGATAATGACATTTTGTTGTAGATCAATCCTACTGACCAATATTACAGAGTAACTGATAAAATATACTGTTACTTTTACAGTTGTTTTTTGTTGTAATTAGAATTAAATGTTATATGTAATAAGTATTTGTTGTTATTTAATAAAATTGTCAATAAATAAGTGATTTGATATTGGCCCTGTTATTTGTCTGAGGGTCAGTTGTATTGGCCCGAGGCCTAGGCCGAGGGCAAATACGACTGCCCTCGGACAAATAACAGGGCCAATATCAAATCACTTATTTATTAACATATAAAACAAGATTTTACTAAAGATCTTACTTAATAATTTATTTTGAATGTTTAAAATCTATAAAAACTTGTTCAGTCCACTGATAAAAGCTGGCACAGTTGGGGTAGCCTTAATCTCGGCCCCGAGAGTCGTATAGTCCTTGGGAAGTATGAGTTCATGTGATGTTGTGTTTTTGATTGCAGGATGAGGAATTTGTTGTTTCTTGTGTTTGTAAGGTGACTGTGATCAACATTGACTTGTTTGTTTTTTATTTTGTGTAGCATGACCAGGCTGGCATGGTTTCGCCTTTGTTCTAATATTGACCATTTTAGTTCCTTAATCATGTTTGTTACACTGCTTGTAAAGTGGCAGGGCATTCCCCAGGCCAATTAAGCTGACAAGGGCGCTTTAATTTTGACAGCAGCAGACGACTGCTTATCACTCAATTTGTTACTTGATATATACACAGCAGCCGTCGTATTGAAGTAATCAATAAAAATGTGTTTTACAGACTTTGACATTGTTAACATTGTTGCGGGGGCCAGTATCGTCTCCGGGTGGCCAGTCGCGGTGGACTGAACACCCGAAATTTCAGGTGTCCGCTAAAATGACCACCGCGACAACCGCCGGGGGGGTATGACCACCGCGTGTCACGGTGACCGAACGCCGCGCGTCCCCGCGATGTTCTGACTTTGAGATTACTGCATTTAAACATACTCAGCGTACAGTACACGTACGTGGTTTTCTTTTTACTCAGTCTTATTTTACTTATATGTATTTTGTGGCTAACTTCAGTTGGTCAAATTAAAACCAAATTTCAAGTACATATGCGGTGTAGGTTTATTGTGTACTTTCGTTTTTGGAATTTTTGAAAAACGCTTGTTACTATATAGCAAAATCGATCAATAATTTTTGCCAAGCGCCTAGACGATACAGATGTCGAAAGAAGTTAAACAGGTGTTGACCTAAAAACACAGACAATTCATTTTCTGAAAATATGATCAGCTGTTTCCGGAAGCAACTGCTTTGAATGGTCATTCTTTGCATAAACAAAAAGGAGCATACATAAATGCATCATAATTAGAGTGGATTTGTTCGAATTTTGACAGTTTAAATTAGATCTATTAACTTTTCGCAGTTTGATGATCGTTAGTAATTTAATTGCGTGTAATTTATTTGCAAGAGGATAAACGCAAGCGCGGCACCGATTGAAGACTTGAAAATATATTAATTGCAGCAATTAAAGTTAACAAGATGGCATGTAGGTGTGTTAGTCTTTCGGATGAGACTTTAAACCGAGGTCCCATGTATCAGTGCTATACACTGAGCATGAAAAAGAACCAGGGGTGTCTCTGGAATGGGATGCTTTCTGTATCTTGCACTACCCCCACAACATAAAATAACTAATCTCTTCAGGGGGCGTCGGTCATATGGGCTACTGGTACCGATGTTAAATAAGCTTAAATAGAGAGAGAGAGTGTAGGTGTGTAAATCTTTTCATAATCGGCTGTGTTACCCTCAATCATACAACCAAACATCGAACGTCAACAAATAAAAGTTTAACCGGATGGGGTATTAAAAAGAAAAAGAAACAACTTCAACTGGTAATAATTACGTGTTTTTGTAACTCGTTTGAAAAAAAATAGGGGAAGGTAAAATTGTGTTGCGACTTCGTTTTTTCGGACACCGAAAACCCCCGCGACCCGATGCCTCGACATGGCGCGGTACTTAACACCGCGGACGGCCGCGCTGACCCCCGCGTTTTATACGAATGAACACTCAACGCGGTGGTCATTTTGGTCTTCAACGCGGACAGTAAAATCGCGGGGACGGGTGTTCGTTGTCAAAGTCCGCGCTGCGTGTACTGTATGATCAAATGAAATTAATTGCTTTTGATTGAAAATCAGTTGATAAATTGAAGGTTATTATGGAGGCCGGCTAATTAATTTAATTTAATCTAACTGGCGAATGTTCTTCGGTTTGTGGGAGGTGTTAAATACAATGGAATTCAGTCAAGTTTGTTTTGTATTACAGGGCTCTGCAAATTATATAGTCCGATGTCTGGAAAATTGTTCTCGGACAAGTGACTGTTAACTTTTTTTTTTGTCCTGGACAACTCTCATTTTGACAGTCATAATGTATGACAACTGTCCAAAAACACAGCCCAATCTAATATACAGTATAATGCTGTGGATTTCTAACCACGTTGAAATGAATTCTGACATTCCAGCGTTTTTTTCCTTCTTTAGACGGGTCCGGTAAATGGACCCGTTTCCAATCACCACCGGACCCATCCCAATTCTAAAATAGACCTGTACCAATTTGATCAGAATTGCCTTTTTTCCAATTTACTTTTAAAATATAAAGCACTTTAGTCTGAAACATTAAAATATAGAGCACTTTAGTCCGAAACAGTCTAACAGTCACAATCTCTAACTCAAATTTTACTCCCAATAACGGCATTTTTCATGTGCGATGTAATCGAATAATTCTGAGTACGAATATATTTTCTGGTTTGCCTAATAAATACTATAAACACGTGGTGGTGGAACAGAAAATGAAACCATTCAATTTACCGGATCAGTCAAAGCGAAACTAAGAGCCATAACAGCAAATACAATCGGAAAAAAATACAAGAGGGCCATGATGGCCCTGTATCGCTCACCTGAGTATGACTGCTTTTAACAAAGTTGCTATGGACCTGGTTAATTGACCCCAGATGACCCATATTCGAATCTGACCTAGAAATTATTGAAACAATCTCTCTGACAAATTTCTAGGTTATTTGTACCGAAAATGTTACTTCTAGAGTATTAACAAGGTTTTTCCATATTTGGGCCCTATGGCCTAGTTTTTTAACCTAGATGTCCCATATTCGAACTTGAGCTAGAAATTATTGAAACAATCTCTCAGACAAATTTCCTAAAAAACTGTAGCCTCTAGAGTGTAAACAAGGTTTTTCGATATTTGGGCTCTGTGACCTAGTTTTTGACCCCAGATAACCAATATCAAAACCTGAGCGACAAATCATCAAAAAAACCTTTCTGACAAATTTCCAGGACATTTGGACTGAAAATATAGCCTCTAGAGTGTTAACAAAGTTTCTCGATATTTGGGCTTTGTGACCTAGTTTGCGACTCCAGATAACCCATATTCGAAACTGAGCTAGAAACCATAGAATTCAACTTTCTCACAAATTTCCAGATTATTTGGACTGAAAATGTTACCTCTAAAATGTTAACAAGGTTTTTCAATATTTGGGCTCTGTGACCTAGTTTTTTACCCCAGAGGACCTATATTTGAACTTTACCTAGAAATCCTCAAGGCAACCTTTCTGACAAATTTCAAGATTATTTGAATTGAAAATGTAACCTCTAGAGTGTTAACAAGATTTTTCTATTTTTGGGCTCCGCGACCTAGTTTTTTACCCCAGAGGACCCATATTTAAACTTGACCTAAAATTCCTCAACGCAACCTTCCTGACAAATTTCCAGATTATTTGAGTTGAAAATGTAACCTCTAGAGTGTTAACAAGATTTTTCTATTTTTGGGCTCTATGACCTAGTTTTTGAACCCAGATGACCCATATTCGAACTTAAGCTAGAAATCAAAGAAGCAACCTTTCTGACAATTTTTCTCAATTATTTGGGCTAAAAATGTTACCTCTTGAGTGTTAACAAGGATTTTCAATATTTGGGCTCTGTGACCTTGTTTTTGAACCCAAATGACCCATATTCGAACTTGACCTAGAAATTGTCAAAGCAATCTTTCTGATTAATTTCCAGATTATTTGGACTGAAAATGTAACCTCTAGAGTGTTAACAAGATATTTCTATTTTTGGGCTCCGCGACCTAGTTTTTGAATCCAGATGACCCATATTCGAACTTGACTTAGAAATCATAGAAGCAACCTTTCTGACAAATTTCCAGATTATTTGGACCAAAAATGTAACCTCTAGAGTGTTAACAAGGATTTTCAATATTTTGGCTCTGTGACCTAGTTTTTGACCCCAGATGACCCATATTCGAACTTGACCTAGAAATCGTCAAAGCAACCTTTCTGACAAATTTCTAGATTATTTGGACTGAAAATGTAACCTCTAGAGTGTTAACAAGATTTTTCTATTTTTGGGCTCCGCGACCTAGTTTTTGAACCCAGATGACCCATATTCGAACTTGAGCTAGAAATCATTGATAGAACCTCTCTGACAAATTTCCAAGATATTTGGACTGAAAAAGTAGCCTCTAGAGTGTTTACAAGGTTTTTCTATATTTGGGCTCTGTGACCTAGTTTTCCAACCCTGATAACCCATGTTCGAACTCGTCCGAGATATTAATGAGACAAACATCCTGACCAAGTTTCATGACAATTGAGGCAAAAATGTGACCACTAGAGTGTTAACAAACTAATTGTGGACGGATGGACTGACGGACGGACGGACCGACGGACGACGGACAAAAGGTGAACAGAAAAGCTCACTCTGTCACTACGTGACAGGTGAGCTAAAAAACAGAAAGTGGCTCTTCAACTTCAAGATGTCTTACCGATTTCAGATTCTTGCCGATACCTAACCATAATCCTAATAAAGTAGATAAAATGATCCGATTTTCGGTCGGTAAGTTAACGAGCAGTTTACTGCCGAACAGATAATTTTTGAGCCAGAGAAAGCAAAGTCTACATGTATAACATCACTCCTATTTTTACTTTGTTGTAATAATCATTTTAGCGTGAACAACTACTACTACTAACAAGTACTGTAATTTCACGTGAAATGCTAAATAGAGGCAACATTCCTGTTAGAATATTGATCCCTTATTGTATCAAATGTGATTTAAGTTTATTTTCACATACTTGTGTGCATAAACATATGTAAAAATATCACAAAGTTAACATAGGTTATAAAATTAAGCAGAATGGTTCACAAGATTAGCAAATAATGTAATTTTTTCACCTTATATATAATTCCCAGTTTGCCTTATTTCGCGACAAGAAAATTCCCAATTTGGCACTTTTCACGACTCGAAAATTCCCAATATGACCGGTACAGGACCCATTCCCAATTACATTTGTAGGTGAAAAAAATTGCTGCATTCCATAAGCACCATCTAAGCGAAAATATCTTGGATAGTCCATTTGTTTGCAACCTGTCTTATTTTTTTGAGTCTTAGAGACACAGCAAACTTACAAAATTTAATCTATTGATTAAGATGAATGGCAAAGATTAGATAATTTGTGCCAGTTTTTTTCCTATGTCATTGAGAAAGTTTCCTTTTCTCTTGAAAATTGCTGTCATTCATTCCCTTCAAAAGATGTACTCAATTTTTGTTGAAAGTTTTCATAAGACCATAAAGGTTTCATTCGTTCTTAATATATGCATTTTTTTTTTCATTTTTTACCTAAAAATATGATGATAGTAAAGAACCCATTCATTTCTAATGCTCACTGAAAACATTGTATTTGTCACTTGAACATCTGACTGGTTTTGGGACAACTCTGTTTTGCAATGGTCAGTTGTCCCAAATTCATACTCAGAAAAATTTGTAGAGCCCTGTAATTACTATATGCCACAAAAGTTATTCGCTTTTTCACCTATCCAGAAATCAGATCCTATCAACAACATTGGTGGAAGTATGAATCACATTCGGTGTTATTTGTTGTTATCATTTATTACTTTAATAATATTATAATGCATTAATGTATGAAATATATATTTATGCATTAATGATATTAGAAGAAGTTAAAAATATGTAAATAATGAACACCTTTTGTTGTTTAAACACCTATTAAACATATGCCAAAATGCATCATTTCATTGTAAGGATTAAAAGAAGTTTCGACATGCGGTAGGGGGATTACCCCCTCCTGCACCTACTCAGAGTTGCAGAGTTGCACTTGGAAAATTTTCTGGGGAAGGCCCTGAGTGGTAATCACTATGAACGTCCCTTGCAGCTGACCTCTGGACCATTTCTATTCTGTGAGATATTTCTGCCATGGGTGCCATACAGCAGTATTCGACCTGTGGTCTTACATATGTTTTGTAAGCTGCTTCTTCGAGTTGTTTGTTTTGTGTTTTGACATTTCGTCTGATGAACCTTAAGCTGTTGTTTGTGTGGGATGACCAGTTCAGGTTACTACTTATAGTAACTCCTAAGTATTTTGCATTTTCTGTGGTTTTCAGTATAGTGCTATGTAGGGTGTAGGGAAAGATGACAGGTCTTTTTCCTGTGTACTCTGAGTAATTGTCTGCCTCGTGTAAACCTTTTTATTGTTAAACATTCAAAACAATTAAATTATAATCATCATTTTTGTTAGCTTTTAATTAAATCCCTGCCTTATTCACAGTTGCTACAAACATATATCAATCAACTAAGTAGCGAATCAACTAAGTGCGACACAGGGTAAAGAGTCAGCCCGTCAGCATAGGATACAGTTAAAACGCCAACATTGTTGCAGCTGCTGCTGCTACTGACAATTAGTGTTAAAATTTGCAGAAAATATGTGCCTTGAAAGGTGACTGTTGAAATAAATAAATGTTCTGTATTTTGTTTCATGTCACTGTTGTGTTTGTTTATCGGTAAATGTATATATTTAGATTTTTGTCTGTAATTGTCTTTAATTGTTATTTTTGATAATACATGTTTTATTATAATATAAAATATTTTTAAATGTTTGTTATTTATCTTATATACATATAATGCATTTATTAACCTGCAATATATTTTGCAATGTCACAAGGATGGCTTGTAATAACTTTTTATTACCCAAATCATTGAAAACTCGTTCATTACCAAAAATGTAATAATAATTAAAGAAAACATCTTTCCACGTTTGTGAATAAGTCCATAATTATATTAATTATGTGGTTCCAACAATAAAGAGTGATAAAACAAACCAATATATTAATAAATTGAAAAGTGGGCCGAGTTGACCCCTGCCGAGTTGGAATAGGGCTGAGCTGACTTGGGGGCCGAGTACGTTTTAGGGCCGTGCTGACCCTGATTCCGACACAGTACAGGTAGCGAAACGTCCAGTAACCGAATAAGTCCGTTTTCTGTCTGACATTTTGGACCCATATCAGTACTGCAATGAAGACCCTAGCAGGATTTCATTTACTGTTTTGATTCTGGCAATTTTTAAAGATTTAGCCTGAACCAAGACTTTCTAAATTATGTGTACACTGAAATGTTTCAACTTAGATACCCTTGATATTAATATAAATTATCAGGTAATAAACAAAATAATATCTGAGATTGACTGTTCTAAATCACAAGGTCCGGATGAAATACATCCAAGAATTATTAAAGAATGTAAAAATGAAATAGTACAACCACTTTGTAAAATATTCAGAAAGTCACTTGACGAAGGGAAACTTCCCAAAATTTGGAAAATGGCCAATGTAACTGCAATTTTTAAAAAAGGTAGTAAAATTAAGGCAGAAAATTATAGACCGATCAGCTTAACATCCATTTGCTGTCGCATTTTAGAAAAACCAATAAGGAATTCAATATTAAAATTTCTGGAAGATAATGATTTAATTACACATTGTCAACATGGTTTTAGAAAAGGACATTCATGTGTAACACAATTACTTGAATGCTTTGATGAATGGACAAAGGCTGTTGATAATAAAAATGAAGTAGATATAATATACCTTGATTTCAAGGCAGCATTTGATAAAGTACCGCACCAAAGGCTGCTAAAAAAGATATGGTCAGTAGGAATAAGGGGTAAAATTTATAACTGGATAAAAGATTTTCTAACTGATAGAAAACAAATAGTAGTTGTTAATGGTGCTAAGTCCAAATGGGGGGAGGTAATTAGTGGTGTGCCTCAGGGAAGTGTTTTAGGTCCAGTTTTATTTCTAATTTACATAAATGATTTTCCCAAAAATGTAGAAGGAGAAATTAAAATGTTTGCTGACGATACAAAAATCTATCAAATTAAACAGAAAACAGAAGACGAAAATCAATTACAAGACAGTATATTTAGTGCATGCAATTGGAGCAAAAAATGGCAACTGGTATTTAACATATAACAAGAGGGCCATGATGGCCCTGTATCGCTCACCTGAGTATGACTGCTTTAAACAAAGTTGCTATGGACCTGGTTATTTGACCCCAGATGGCCCATATTCAAACTTGACCTAGAAATTATTGAAACAATCTCTTTGACAAATTTCAAGGTTATTTGTACTGAAAATGTTATCTATAGAGTGTTAACAAGATTTTTTCCATATTTGGGCTCTATGACCTAGTTTTTGACCCCAGATTACCCATATCCAAACCTGAGCTACAAATCATCAAAACAACCTTTCTGACAAATTTCCAGGACATTTGGACTGAAAATGTAGCCTCTAGAGTGTGTACAAAGTTTTTCAATATTTGGGCTCTGTGACCTAAATGTTTTGACTTCAGATGACCCATATTCAAATTTGACCTAGAAACCATAGAATTATGCTTTCTGACAAATTTCCAGGTTATTTGGAATTAAAATGTTACCTCTAGAGTGTTAACAAGTTTTTTCCATATTTGGGCTCTGTGACCTAGTTTTTGACCCAAGATGACCCATACTCCAACTTGAGCTAGAAATCATCAAGAAAACCTGTCTGACAAATTTCCAGGATATTTGGACTGAAAATGTAACCTCTGGAGTGTTAAAAAGTTTTTTACATATTTGAACCATGTGACCTAGTTTTTGATCCCAGATAACCCATATCCAAATCTGAGCTAGAAATCTTTGAAACAATCTTTCTGACAAATTTCAAGGACATTTAGACTAAAAATGTAACCTCTAGAGGATTAACAAGGTTTTTCTACTTTCGGGCTCTGTGAGCTAGTTTTTGACCCCAGAAAACCTATATTCAAAACTAAGCTAGAAATCATCGATAGAACCTTTCTGACAAATTTCCACGTTATTTGGACTGAAATTGCTACCTTTAGAATGTTAACAAGGTTTTTCCATATTTGGACTCTGTGACCTAGTTTGTGACTCCAGATGACCCATATTCGAACTTGATCTAGAAATCCTCAAGGCAACTTTTCTGACAAATTTCCAGATTATTTGGGCTGAAAATGTAACCTCTAGAGTGTTAACAAGGTTTTTCCATATTTGGGCTCCGTGACCTAGTTTTTGACCCCAGATGACCCATATTTAAACTTGACCTAGAAATTGTCAAAGCAACCTTTCTGACAAATTTCCAGATTATTTGGGCTGAAAATGTAACCTCTAGAGTGTTAACAAGGTTTTTCCATATTTGGGCTCTGTGACCTAGTTTTTGAACCCAGATGACCCATATTTGAACTTGACCTAGAAATTGTCAAAACAACCTTTTTGACAAAATTCCAGATTATTTGGGCTGAAAATGTAACCTCTAGAGTGTTAACAAGATTTTTCTATTTTTGGGCTCCGTGACCTAGTTTTTGAACCCAGATTACCCATATTTGAACTTGAGCTAGAAATCATCAATAGAACCTTTCTGACAAATTTCCAGGATATTTGGACTGAAAAAGTAGCCTCTAGAGTGTTAACAAGGTTTTTCTATATTTGGGCTCTGTGACCTAGTTTTCCAACCCTGATAACCCATGTTCGAACTCGTCCGAGATATCAATGAGACAAACATCCCGTGCAAGTTTCATGACAATTGAGGCAAAAATGTGACCACTAGACTGTTAACGAACTAATTGTGGACGGACGGACGGACGGACGGACGACGGACGACGGACAAAAGGTGATCAGAAAAGCTCACTCTGTCACTACGTGACAGGTGAGCTAAAAATGTAAACATATGTCTATATTACTAACTTTAAGAACATAAATCAAGAACCAACTGAATATTTTATGAAAGATGATGAGGATAGAATAAATAGAGTTCAATATGTTAAACAAGAAAAAGATTTAGGAGTTTTAGTAGATAATGGTCTTAACTTCCAGGATCATTTGTATTCAAAAATCAAAATGGCAAATAGAAATGTTGGATTAATCATGAGGACATTCACATACATGTCTGAAGAAATGTTCCAAACTCTGTATAAAGCAATAGTAAGACCTCATCTAGAATATGCATCACCTGCATGGGCCCTCTGGCTTAAAAAAGATATAAAAGCAATTGAAAACGTTCAAAGAAGAGCAACGTGAATGGTTAAATCCATAAATCATCTAACAAAGTAACATATCCAGATAGACTTAAAAAACTAGGTCTTCCAACTTTAGAATATAGGCGAATAAGAGCAGACATAATTGAGGTCTATAAAATTTTTAATAAGTTGGATATAGTAAACCAAAACATGTTTATAATACTTAATGAGACAGTTACAAGAGGCCATATTCAAAAGATCTTTAAGCCAAGAGCAAGAACAGAACTCAGAAAACACTTTTTCAGTCTTAGAGTTATAGATATCTGGAATAATCTGCCTCAATACGTAGTAGAAGCACCAACTCTCAATGCATTCAAATCTAGGGTTAACAAACATTGGGTTGGGCTAAGAAATAAATTCCATGCTAAGTGTTACGAATAAGCCTTGTTAGGTACTGTACTGTTATTGAACATTGAAAGTAGACTGTTGTTGGATTTAGAGGAACCCGGCTGATTCGGACCTTGGCTGATTCGGCCCAGGCTGATTCGGACCCTCCTTGGCTGATTCGGACCACTTTCTTGGCCGATTCGGACAACTTTCTTGGCTGATTCGGACCACGTTACTGAAAAATATCCCTCATCTTTAACATTTTTTAAGTAAGTAACTTCCTATTTTTTATACTAAACTGGCTTAATTTGATTGTATTAGGGCTATGAGTTACGCTGAAATTTTTGGTCATATTTATTGCGTTCATTTCGTTAAATTCACAATAAAAAATAACAATAATTATAATAATAACATCTACATGAAGAACAATATGGAAAATTTAAAAAATGGAAGTCATCAAAATTAAAGAAAATTTGTAACGAGTGTGCGAAAAACTAAGAAGTTATATGCACTTCAATCAACACATTATAAGGTAAGTGTAAATGCTCAACTTTGATCCGGCCGTCGTTTAATCACAATAATAGTGTAAAAAATTAATTAGTTATATGCACTTAAATCCACACATTATAAAGTAAGTGTAAATGCCCGACTTTGATCCGGCCCGCCGTTTAATCACGGTAATAGTTTAATAAAATGGTAAAATCGTTTGGTTTTAAATTATTCGATATTTGGTATTTTAACATTTAGTTCATCTACGTTTTTAGAATTGTGAGACTACATAGAAGATATCTTCATATTTGTGATGAACACATCGTTTAAAATAAAAGTGAACAAAAAGTCAAAGACAATTCTCTATCTTTCAGATTTTCAGCGTAACCCGCATCATATACAATCAAATCAAGCCAGATAAGTATCAACAAGAGGGCCATGATGGCCCTGGATCGCTCACCTGAGTACTTTGGCTGTAGGTTTGCTGTTAAGCAGTATTTCATTTTTTAATTGAAAATATGTAAGTGCCTACAAACCAAATATGTAAAATATCAGTCAATAAATAAAGGCTCTATGACAGAAAGTAGAAATATCTATTATAAGCTATGGTGACCTTGACCTTGACCCAGTGACCTCAAACCCTAACCACGGGTAGAGGTCCATGCAAGGAACCTCTATACTGAATATCAAAGATATTGGTCTATAAATGAAGGCTCTATGAGGTACAGTAGATAAATCTACTTTTAGCCTCCGTGACCTTTAACCTAATCCAATAATTTGAAAATGCTTGATAAAGCTTGCTTCATGCCAAATTTTAAAATTCTAGGTCTTTTGGTTTCAGACAAGATAATTTTTAAAGATTTTCTTCTATATTGTTATTTAAAACTTGTGACCCCTCGGGCGGGGCCAATAGTGATCCCAGGGAAATTTTTCTAAAAAACTTGGTAGAGGTCCACTAGACAATGCTACACACCAAATATCTAAGCTCTATAACTTACAGTTTCTGACAAGAAGATTTTTTAAGATTTTCTTATATAACTCTATGTAAAACTAGTGGCCCCTGGGGCGGGGCCATTTTTGACCCAGAGGCCAGGGTTTGAACAAACTTGGTAGAGGTCCACTAGACAATGCTACACACCAAATATCTAAGCTCTATAACTTACGGTTTCTAATAAGAAGATTTTTTTAAGATTTTCCTATATAACTCTATGTAAAACAAGTGACCCCCTGGGGTGGGGCCATTTTTGACCCAGAGGCCAGGATTTGAACAAACTTGGTAGAGGTCCACTAGACAATGCTACATACCAAATATCTTAACTCTAGGCCTTGTGGTTTCTGACAAGAAGATTTTCAAGTTTTCCCTATATAACTCTATGTAAAATCAACTGACCCCTGGGGTGGGGTCAGTTTTGTCCCCAGGGACATAATTTGAACAAACTTAGTAGAGGTCCACTAGATGATGCTTCATACCAAATATCAAAGCTCCAGGCCTTGTGGTTTCGGAGAAGAAGATTTTTAAAGATCCAACTTATAAAATCTATTTTTAGCTCCAGTGAACCAGAAATGCAATGGACCAGAACCATTTGAACAATCTTGGTAGAGCTTCATGCAAGGAACATCCCAGGCAAGTTTCATTAAATTTGCCCCATTGGTTTCAGAGGAGATGTCGTTTGAATGAAAAGTTGACGACGGACGGACGGACGACGGACAAAGACCGATCAGAAAAGCTCACCCTGAGCACTTTGTGCTCAGGTGAGCTAAAAATAGGGAGTTACTTACTTAAAAAATGTTAAAGATGAGGGATATTTTTCAGTAACGTGGTCCGAATCAGCCAAGAAAGTGGTCCGAATCAGCCAAGGAGGGTCCGAATCTGCCTTGGTCCGAATCAGCCGGTATTCGATTTAGAATAAGCTGTGCTATGTTCAGGCTTCGAACATTGAAAGTAGACAGTTGTTGGATTATTTATGTGTGTAAATATTGTGACTATTTGTAAAACAAAATTTATTGTGTTTTACCATGTGTGTTGCATTTGAATACACAGTGTATCAGTAAATGTATAATAATAGAGAAATCATCTATAATGGAAGCCACCCTCATTTTGACATATCAATAGAAATACTGGGAAAACAAATTCAAATGGGTCCAAGAAGTGTAAATGCTTATGTTGGATTAAAACCAACATCTGACCCTACAACTACATGAACTACATGAACATGTCAGTGTCAATACAGAGCGTACGATTCAGATATTTTACTTCCGGTTTCAAAAAGCCAAAATTTCAATTTAAATACCTTTAAAATCTGAGCCAAATTTTACTGAAAGTTTTTTCGTTGTTTTATTTAACTGGTACAACATTTTTTTTGTCTCACCTCTGTTTGTGTGATTCTATGTTTCGCCAACTTAACCACAGCGAAGTTTCCTTTTCCAATCGTGCGTTCTATTTCATAAAATCCGACCCGCACTTGCGACTTGGACCTCTCCGCCATGACCATTGTTTAACAAGGAGGTCTAGTCCAAGACAAATATTGCAAATCACAGACATTCGAAAGTCTTTTTACTACTTTTCTCAATTTCCAACATAACTTCTACACCAACATGTAGATAGTGCCCGTGACGTCATATCTACGCCAGAGTTTAAGTAAAGCTAGCAAGAGTATTTCATATATTAGTTTCACATCCGCTGGTTGCTAAGGTGGTGACGTATTTTGACGCATTTGGAAACACAAGTTCAAATACATGAGGTTGTTCATCATCAAATCAAGATAGTTCAAATGCGCTTTAAAAGAAGTAGATCTAACAAAACGTAGTGTAATTTAAATGAAAACACTTAAAGTGTTCAATTTAATAAACTGAACAATTTGCAGAGTCAAAGTGTCATCTAGAAAATATGCTAAGCTTAAAATACTTTATACAAATTCAGATTGTCTGAGTAAATCAAAATTGGATGAACTGAATTAGCAAAAGGTAGATCTAGTAATGTTATTTGTATAACTGATGTTTTTCCTAAACATACATCCTTTGAAAAGGTAACAGAAACACAATACGTGGGCTTAGCGCAAAACGGTCGTAACTGAAATTTTGAAAACTTTTCAGGAGAGTGAAAAAGCTTTACCATTATCTTTAGATTTTGATGAAAAACATGTACTTTTGCAAATAAGAAGGTTTTTGAATTAATTTTATATTAACAGTTTTGATATTTATTTAATTTATGTATTAAACAAGAAGTTTGTGAAAAACTGAGTTACGACTGTTTTGCGCTGAAAATGACAAATTGTTTGAAAAAAAAATTTGTGCAAAACAGTTGTATCTGAAACTGAAATGAAATTTTATCCTTGAAAGTTTATATTTAACTGCTAATTTTTTTTTAAGTTTCTTATTTTAAAATTAAAAAATAATCAATTAGAAATATTGCATTAATTAAGGTTACAAATGGACTATCTGTAATGTCCAGCATTGAGATGCTGATATCTAATACTGGAAAACAATGAAATAATAAAATTTAATTATCTGCAATGTTTAC
The DNA here is from genome assembly GCA_012932295.1 of Cyclina sinensis. Lineage (NCBI taxonomy): Eukaryota > Metazoa > Mollusca > Bivalvia > Venerida > Veneridae > Cyclina > Cyclina sinensis. The sequence goes on from JAAONU010000002.1 coordinate 20,285,273, forward strand.
TTCATTCTGTATAATGCAAGTCACAAAGTACTTCTTCAGTATACACAACAAACTAACAATAAAAGGTCTGTCACCTATCTATTTTTGTTTGTTTGTTTGTCTATTTAATATAATATTCTTCCATGGCTGTTCAAATTCAGCGTAAGACTAAAATATTATTACTAAAACATACAGTATAAACAACATAATATCCTTCAATCAACATAACTAGATCACTAAATGCACATTCTTAGAGGAGAGCAAAAGAGAACAGAACTGAGCAGACATTTTCCTGTGATGAGTTGCATTCACAACCAGACAAAGCTACTCATGCAGACAAAAATGCATGATTAGCTCTCTGATTCTGAATGATGTCAGTTTGACAAAGACAGACACATTTTGCTCTTGGAACTGGTACACACTCAGTCCTCAATTGTCCCAGAATAATAGCTGAAGAAATTATGACACTGTTTCTCGAATGATAGAAAAGGTCTACAGTGTTACATAACTAATATTTACGAAAAATGAACAAGGTTGGGGGGACTCTTCAACAGGGTTCCTATAGAGGGAATGGCCGACAGTGTGTCACAAATGCTTTGACAGCTGTTTTTGAAAGCTACAAATATCCTCTAAGATTATGGGCACCAGAAAACACTGACTATATCTTAACAAAATTAATGGAGATAATCCTTATGTGTCCTTGATATTGATAACATTCCTGCAACAGTTGCAACAACATCTAGTCACCCTCATTGCACCTACAGATTTATTCAACTAGTGCCCCATTCTATTCTTTAAATGATGCTATTGATTCTCTTATGAAAGCTCATGTGATGACAGGTTGTTTATTGACACCAGGAAATTCTGATCCTTGTTATTCTACCAACATCCTTAAAAATGAAGACTGTTATTATCTGTTTGACTCGCACAGCAGAAATGATTTAGGTATGCTAGCCCCAGATGGCACAGCATATCTGAAGGAACACAAATATATCTTTAATTTGTGTAACTTTATTTGGCATCTTGCTTCCTTTCTAAATTTGAAATAACCCCCTCCTTTTGACATTGCTGCCATTGCTAAGCCTGTTACACAAAACATTATCAAAAGCAATGAAAATACAACAGATAGTGACATTAGCTGTAGCCTTTCTTAACCAGTGTCTGATGGTTAATACAGTTGAAAGCTTTACACGGCAAAGGAAGCAATAGCATAGGCAAAATTTGCTCTTGGTGTAGATTCCAATTCAGATGACAGTAGCTACAGATTTGAAGAAGCAATTAATAGCTCCGGAGCTGACGACATGGATAATATTAGTCAAGTTGAGGCAGTTCTATCTGATTTGGACAACAGTGATAAGATTCTTAGATGTAGTGACAGTTATTTATTAGATGACAGTCAGTATGATGAAAGTAGCAATGTTTTTGTTATTGGAAATAGCAGTCTTAATAGTATAATACTAATGTAGGTGTTGAGAGTGAATAGACTATGTAGGTGTTGAGAGTGAAAACACTAATGTAGGTGTTGAAAGTGAAAAGACCATTGTAGGTGTTGAGAGTGCAAATACTCATGTAGGTAATGAGAGTGCTAATACTGAGTTAGGTGTTTAGAGTAAAAAGACCGATGTAGGTGTTGAAAGTGAAAAGACTGACATAGGTGCAAATACTGATCCAGATTTTGAGAGTGAAAATACTATTATTACCTTACGCTTTATATGACTTGTAATTCATTATTTTTGCCTGTTTCCTATTATTTTTCCATCTTTCAAGTATGCCAGCAACAATTTATTGAGGTCCAGGCAACAGTTCAAACTGTTGACAGGGCAATAGTTTGTATTGTTTCATAGTTGACTTTTGAACTGCGCAATAGGATGTTATAAAGTGAAAGTTACTAAAATTGAATACATGTACGTTTTTCAAGGATCCTGATGGCGCTTTACGTTCATTTAATTCCCTTTCATATTTTTATTGTATCCAAGTTTGGTGTCGGATCTGTACCAGCTTTTAGCCCAAACAAACCAAGCATTTAAATACGATGATCAGTCCTCAGCCGACAACTGGTGAAAAAAAATCTTGAGTTGGTTAGATTGTATAGAATATTAGGTATTTAAATAGTTATATAGAGCATTAGGTAATAAAACAATTATTTCATGTGTGTTTTAGGGGAACAGTCAAAACTATTGTCCTGAAGACATTCCGAACTGTTGCCGAAGGCTTAATGGCCTCGGCAACAGTTCGAAAGTCTTCGCTGAAACCTTGGGACAATAGTTTTTACTGTTCCCCAAACACACATGAAATAACTTTGTAATGTAGATGTTAAGAGTGAAAATACTGATGCAGGTGTTGAGAGTGAAAAGACAGATGTAGGTGTTGAAAATGAAAATACTGTCATCTAACAAATTACTCCCAGTACATCTAAGGATCTTATTGCTGTTGTCCAGGTCACAAAGAACTGCTTTAATTCTAATTTACGTTATATTATCTGGAGACTAACTGCTTCTTCAAATCTGTAGCTACTGTCATCTGAATCGGAACCTACACCAAGAACACAATTTGCCTTTGTTATTGCTTCATCTGCCATGTAAAGTTTGCAACTTCTTACGTACATGAAAGTTCATAACAGAAAGATGCAATGCATCTTAGAATACACAACCCAGAGTGGGATTCAAACCTTGATAACCCGCGTGACATGCCAACGCTCTAACCACTGAGCCAAAGAATCGATTCCCTGACACAGTTGCCTGAGGTTGTATTTATACAATTATCAAAGGTGTGCATGAGACCGTAACACATTCCTGCTTGAGAAATTCATCATGATGACGAATGGTGTTGTGTATTTTTTAAATCAATGGATCAGACAGAAATCTTGAAAGATGCTAGTTAAGAATCAATTTTTATAACAAAGTATAGGATAGGTCATCCAAGACGAGCCCCCATCTTACAAACATGAAAGTTCATAACAGAAAGATGCAATGCATCTTAGAATACACAATCCAGAATGGGATTCGAACCTCAATCTCCCGCGTGACACGCCAATGCTCTAACCACTGAGCTGAAGAATCGATTCCCTGATGCAGTTGTCAGAGGTTGTATTTATACAATTACATATATCAAAGGTGTGCACTAGACCATAACAAACTGTATTCATCATAAGATCACTCACTGGTTCAAGAAGTCTAAAGCTAATGCCACTATCTGTTGATATGTCATAATCTTGGAGGGTAATTATAGCTTTCAAAAGCAGCTGTCAAAGCATATGTGACAAATTGTCGGCCATTCCCTCTAAATGAACCCTGCCCTTGATGAAGAGTCCCTTTAACTATGTTCATTTTTTCTAAACATTAGGAATTGTGTTTGTAAAGAAAGTTTCGAATAAGGTATATCATTTACTAGGGTGCAAAATAAGCATGTTGTTTACCATTTTAAAAAGTCTGAACTTACAGACCTATAAACATACAGTTTGATACAAAGCATATTTTATTCAGAATGTATCTGCTTTAACCTGAAGTTTAACTGATGGATCCATATAATAAATATGCAGGTAATAATGAATATCAAATAGAATTATCTAAACTGATATATATATCCACAAATCAATTGCAAATCTTTTAATTTTAAGATACATTTTATCTACTTCTTTGTTACATGCATGGATAGTTACTACTTCAAAGTGTAGCTTTTAGTCATTTGCCAATTTCTTTCCTTTTCTTACATTTCCAGCACCATGTGTTACCAAACAGTAAGGACAAGGTCAAATAAACAAAATACAATGACATCACCACTTATGTCAGTGATGAAGTCATATGTATAAAAATTAGCTGCTTTCCTCTCAGTTCATTTACATCTATTTTTTTATGCAAGACAGTCACAACTGCAGTTACGACCATTTTGCACTAAAGCAGTCTGATACAACCTTATGCCATCTGACTATTTTAACTGGTTTCTGTGTAAATACAAATGTTAATTTTTTCACAGGTAAAAGACACCTTTAAAATAATAGGAAAAATGAAAAAAAACATTTTTTTAAAAAAATGTCAGTTATGACCGTTTTGCGCTAAGCCCACGAATACATTATAGATCTAGATCCTAGATGATTATGATTTATATCTGAATAAAGATTTTGATGGACAAGGTGTAGCAATATACGTGAAAAATACCTTAAATCCACAGAGTAACAGAAGTAATAGTTAGTTTAGAGTTTAATTAATCAATTTGGTGCCAAATTAAATTTATATGTAGATCTAATGATTCCCTTTTGATAGGATGTATTTATAGTGATATAGAGAATATGTATAAACTAAACAGCCTTCTAAATGAAATGGTTATGAAAGACTTTTCTCATATCTTATTAGTAGGAGATTTCAATTGTAAGGGAATTAATTGGGAACTTGATATGTCCCACAGTAGTGATATGTAATCATGTAGATACTATATTTTTAGAAACTATTAAAGATTTGTTTTAATTCCAACATGTAAAGTCTCCAACGAGAATATGAGAAGGATCAAGTCCGTCAGTCCTTGATTGATATTTACAATCGAAAAAGATATGATAGATATGATAGAATATGATGCTAGTTTAGGCAAAAGTGACCGTCTCGTGCTCAAATTTGAGTATCAATGTTATGTTCAGCATAAAGAAAGTAGCATACAAAAATTCAACTATAATGAGGCATGCCAAGAAATCCCTACCGCTTTTTCATTTTATAGAGAAACTCTCCAGGTACACACTTCAGTAGCATATAGCGACATAATGATGCAGAACCGGAGGGGACTATAGGTTTACCCTCCGTCTGTCAGTCCTTCCGTCCGTCAGTCCTTCCGTCTGTCAGTCAGTCTGTCCGTCCGTCACAAAAACTAGATCCCGTGATAACACAAAAAAAAATGAAAATATTTTAATGAAACTTGAAATATGGGTAGATGGCAGTCTAGAGATTCTGCACGTCTTTTTTTTTCTTCATATGTTGAAAATTTTGGTTGCTATAGCAACAAATATACTTAAAATATGGCAAATATAACAACATTTGTGATAACTCAAAAAGATTTAAGAATAATTCTATGAAACATAAAACATGGATAGGTGATATTATGGAAATAATGCACCTCAAGGTTCACAACTATAGCACCAAAATTATTAGATTTATTCCCCCTTGAACTTAGAATTTTCATGAAAAAAATGTGGGTTTTTTTGTAAAATAATTTTTTGTAAAACTCAAAAAGTACTGAAAATACTTTTAGGAAACATAAAGTATGGATAGGTGACAGTATGAAGATAATGCACCTCAAGGTTCACAACTCTAGCTCAAAAATTATTAGATTTATCCCCCTTGAACTTAGAATTTTCATGAAAAAATGTGTTTTTTTATATAACTTCATTATTTCTTAATGAATCTACTTCAAACTTTAAATATTGGTTTCTTATCATCACCCACATCATATGTGACAAGATTCATAATTCTAGCACCTAAATTGTCAGAATTATCATCCTTGAACTTTGAATTTTTTCTTCCTATGTTGAAAACTTTGGTACATTTGTCTTTCCCTAAAAACTGTATCCAGAGATCACTTTTGAAGTACTCCAACAAATTTACTGAGAATAAAGTAAAGTTGAAACTTAAGTTAAACATAGTGATCCTGAGAAAATTTAAACATTAGGAACTAGTTTTTCATGGGTTTTCAACAGAGGTCAAGGTCAGATGATAGTTGAGATTATGTGCAACCTGTTCCAGCTACCATCCTGTGACAAGGCAGTGCGTGGTATTAGTCACCATCTGTCACAAAATTCTAGTTTTGCGACCTTCTTTAGTCCCCTACCAGTTTCACCGGAGGGAACTATAGGTTTACCCTCCTTCCGTCAGTCCATCAGTCCGCAAAAACTGGATCCCGAGATAACGCATAAAGTACTGAAAATATTTTCATGAAACTTGATATATGGATAGATGGCAGTATGGAGATTATACACGTCTTTTTTTTCTTCCTATGTTGAAAAATCTGGTTGCTATGGCAACAAATAGACTTAAAATATGGCAAATTAAGCAATATTTGTGATAACTCAAAAAGTACTTCAAATATTTTTATGAAACTTGAAATATGGATAAATGGCAGTATGGAGAATATCCACTTCATTTTATTATGAACCTAAAGGAGGAACTGTCCATCTGGTTATCAGTCATTTCCTCTGAAAACTTTACCATTGGCCATATTTTCCTTACTTCTGAATGGAATTACTTCAAACTTGGCCACAACAATACCTTGGACAAGACCATTCCAATGAAGTACATTTCTATGACCTTGACCTCTGAATGACCTTGACCTTTAAAGTTTTCTTGTCCAAAAACTATAAGTTTGGCCATAATTTCCTTATTTCTGAACAGAATTACTTCAAACTTGGTCACAACAACCCCTCCGATAAGACCTTTTCAACAACATATATTTCTGTGACCTAAACCTCTAAATGACCTTGACCTATGACGTTTTCTTCTTTGATGATACTTTGTACATTGATAGAGGATCATATGGAGATTATGCATGTCTCAGACAAATTCTTTAGTCAGTTTCCACATATGGGTTGGAGTTAGGGAGATGGACATTGCACTGGTAGGGGACTGTTGCTTTGTCTCTGACAAGGGTACTGGTTTTGTTTCTTTTCAAATAAGAGATTGCTTTATGAACTTCGTCAATGCTAATAACAGTCAAGTTGATCAATGTTACTCTGTCATTCAACGTTACTCTGTCATCGCGAGGGCTCATTAAATAAGTAAGTGGAAGTACTTAATAAATTTTTAATATCAAAGTCATCAGTTTTAATGTCTGAACAGATATTTTTAGATTTTTGAAATTCATGAAAAAGATTAAAGTTGAACTGACATTTGAAAGCAGCAATGCAGTTCTTTCCTCGGGACATTGACACTGAAAACCATAAAGAAAACAATTGTGTATTATAAACTTCTTCACATCTCTCTATCTACATAATTTCATTTTCTCTTCCCATTCACTGTAACGCTTTGGAAGATTTTTTCATTCAAAATAATTAATCTCTCAATTGCAATGCACTGAATGAAGTTGACCCCAGAATTTCGGTCAATGTTAATGGGTTAACGGGTTCATGTGTAGCTGATAAGCCATATTGTGTAAAAATGAAAAGTGGCAAAATCAAGGGGGATTCTTTTACATCATACAACTTCCGCTCTCAAATGAGATGCGCGCCGAGCGTGACCGTTATAATCAATGCGCTTCTAAGTTTTTGAGCAGGTCGGACGTGGTTCGACAGCTCTGATAAACTATACGTGACCGTGTATAGATTTTATCAGTACAGTATAGTGTACTATATTCTTATACGGCGAGGCTGTATTCCTATTTCTATATATCTAATTGAGTAAACATTATAATAACCGACTTTATATTTTTTCACCCTGACGTGGTTAGGGCTCTTTATAAAATATAAGAAAATATTTTGTCTTTAGAAACAATTCTAACACTTACCGGAAATAATAAACACGTGTGAGTGTGTTTCCGGTTTTCACTTTACGTTGAAATGGCAGATGCTATGATTCAACTTTCTTCTTCTACGAAAGGGAAAAAGCCTGAACTAAATGTTAATTCTTCTGCTGAAAAAGAAAATGAAGGGAAGACACACACCGGCGCGGCTGGTTCTAAAACAAAATCTGTTCCACAAAAGTCAAGTACCAAGACCCCTTCCGTTTCAACTGTTCAACTTCGTCAAGTTCATCTGTCTCCGTTCAGAACATTAATAAGGAGGTACTCCTTGTATTAAAGGACTTGAATGAAAATGTGAATAGCCAAAACAAAAGAATTGAGAAACAGGATGAAAGAATTGAACAAATTTCACAGAAGTTAGAATCCTGGTTTGATGACTCGGGGGAAGGATACGATGATTACCAGTATGACTGTGAGTATAGTGTCCATGATGATGAATCTGAAATTTCTTGTAACCAGCCTGATAAAGATGCCTCATCTGAACCTGCCCCTAAAAAACAAAAGACAAGTGAGAACTCTATATTTAAGTCTTTGGGGGAGAAGTTTCTGCAGGTTGAAACTGTTGATAATGAGGTGAATGATGATTTGGCAAATTTTGTCAACACTGCATTCAGGTCTGGTATTTCAGAGGAGAAACAAGTTGATTTGATCAAAGAAATTCACAGATCCAGTAACTGTGAGTCACTTGTGAAAACACGAGTTAACCAGGGTATATGGCGTTTGTTGAAGTCAAATACACAAACTGATGATGCTAAATTACAGTCAATTCAAACTTACCTTGTAAAAGCTTCTACCAATGTAACTAAGCTTTTAGATAAACATGGTGAATCTTTTGATTCTCAGGATGTTGAATGAGTTTCTAATGCCATAGCGCTGTTAAGTCATGCAAATAAAATGATTAATAACAGACGTAAAGAAATGCACAGAGCTGATCTAGATCCAAAGTATCATTATTTAGCATCTTCATCATTACCATATAGTGATCTTTTGTATGGAGAGGACTGTGATGTGAACAAAAATGTTCGTGAAATAAATGACATGAACAGGATTGGCCGTAACGTAGGTAGAGGTAGAGGCTCCACCAACTTTAGAGGCCGTCGTCCTTTCCCCAGAGGAGGCAGAATCCGTGGTAGAGGAAGGCCAATGACTGACAATCAGAATGTGTCAAAAAAACAGAAAATGGCGTACAAGAAGAATTAGAGGTGAGTGAATTTCAGGCAGGTAGATTAAAAGACTATGTCAAAAATTGGAGAAAAATAACTTCAGACAAGGCAATTCTTGATATTGTACAACACTGCCATATTGAATTCATGCCGAATACTAACCCTGTAAATTCTTTCTGCAATAGGTTTTGTTTTTCTCAAAAAGATAAAGAAATTATTGACCAAGAAATACAAAAATTGTTAAAAATGAAGGTCATTATTGAAGTTGAACACCATCCCAACGAGTTTATTTCTCCAATTTTTGTCATACCAAAACCAAATGGTGAATACAGAATGATTTTAAATTTGAAAGAACTTAATAAATCTATTGTTTATCATCATTTCAAAATGGAGACCTTTAAGTCTGCTCTAAAATTGGTACAGCCTGATACTTGGTTTGCATCTGTTGATTAACGACATGCATATTAGCAATGGCTGTAGCAATGGCTGAAAATGACCAAGTCAAATTAAGGTTTCAGAAATCTGGAAAACTCTACCAGTATGTTTCTTTACCAAATGGTATTTCTTGTGCGCCTTTACTTTTCACAAAATTGATGAAACCTGTATATGCTTCTCTTCGTATGCTTGGACATACGAATTCTGGGTACATTGATGATTCTTTACTGATGGCGGATTCCTTTCTGAGATGTTCTCAGAATGTAACTGACACAGTAGATTTAATGACAGATGTTGGATTTATCATACACAAAACAAACTCTGTCCTCATTCCAACAAAGAAAATTACATTTCTTGGAAATGACATTGACTCAGAGAAAATGATAGTCACCTTACCATTAGCAAAAGTACAGGGTATTGTCCAAGCATGTGACGAATTGCATAGGAAAAAATATGCAAAAATACGTAAAGTAGCTAGGGTTTTAGGTTTGATGGTTTCTTCTTTCTCAGCAGTGGAATTTGGTCCTTTGTATTATAGAGATATAGAGAGGGCCAAAATTCAGGCACTAAAAAAAGAACGAGGTAACTATGATAAGGTCATGTTGATTTCTGATGAGGTCAAATCACAGCTGAAATGGTGGATAGACAACCTACCTAGTCAAGTACGCCACATAGCACATGACAATCCTGATAAAATTATCACCTCTGACGCGAGTTCCCTCGCATGGGGAGCTGTATGTTCAGATGTTAAAATAGGAGGTAGATGGGATGATCACGAAGCTAGAAATCACATCAATTATCTGGAATTGCTTGCAGCCTTTTTAGGTATTAAGTCTTTCTGCAAGTTTTCATCAGATATCCATATTCAGATACAATCTGATAACTCTTGTGTTGTTGCCTATATTAATAATATGGGGGGCTGTAGATCTTTCTTATGTGACGGACTTGCTAGGTCAATGGTGTATTGAAAAGGATATGTGGTTATCAGCTACTTATGTTCCAGGTATAGAAAATGAAGCTGATCTTAGCTCACGTGTATTTAATGAAAACATTGAGTGGAAACTTGATACAGATATTTTCACCAAAATTTCTGTTTTGTTCGGTAAACCAGAAATAGATATGTTTGTCACAAGAATGAATACACAGTTAACAAAATTTGTATCGTGGAAACCAGATCCAGATGTAGTAGCTATTGTTGCGTTTTCATTAAGTTGGAAAAATACATACATATATGCTTTTCCTCCTTTCAGTTTGATGGGAAGAGTGTTGCAGAAAATTCGCCAAGACATGGCAGAGGTACTGTTGATAGCCCCGCTTTGGGTAACACAAAACTGGTTTACTGCTGCACTAGAGATGTTGATAGAGCCGCCACTCATAATCAAAGTACAAGAGACTACTCTAACTATTCCACAGTCATGGAAAGTTCATCCTCTGTCAAACAAGTTACATCTCATGGTATGTCGTATATCAGGCAATCCTTCAAAAGCAACTTTTCAGAGCAGTCTACCGATATCATTATGGCATCATGGAGGAAGTCCACTAAAAAGCAATATTCCACGTATATTAACAAATGGATTTCGTTCTGTCATAAAGGGCAGGTGGATTATTTTCAAACCACTATAAATACTGTGATTGAATTTTTGACTGAACTTTTTTAACAAGGTTACAGTTATGAAACCATCAATACAGCCCGTAGTACTCTTTCCTCTTTATGTGTTGTCCATGACAGATTTACAGTTGGATCTCATCCACTAGTGGTGAAGTTTATGACTGGGGTATTTAATTTACGCCCAACACGCCCTAGATACACAGATACTTGGGATGTTGGTACAGTTTTATGTTACCTGAAGCGATTATCACCAGAGACAGATATTTCTTTGAAATGGTTGACTTTTAAATTGCCAATGCTGGTAGCATTGACTAGAGCAAGTCGTTCTAGTTCTATAAGTTTGTTAACTCTTGAAAACTGTCACAAAGATGCAGATATGTTTACATTTTATTATTGTGGGTTATTGAAACAGAATAAACGTGGTAGACTGAACCCAGTTGTAACATTTAAAAAGTATACTCCAGACAGGAGAATATGTGTGTACAGTGTTTTAGAATAATACATTCAAAGAACTGAGCTTTTACGTGGAAGTGAAAAGAGATTGTTCATCAGTTATATGAAACCTTACAGAGCAGTAACTTCTTCAACAATTAGTAGATGGTTAAAAACAGTTATGTTCAATGCAGGAATAAATACAACAAAATCTAAATCCCATAGCATTCGCAGTGCAACAGTTTCTAAGGCCAAGCTATGTGATGTGCCAATAACAGACATTATGCGAGTTGCAGGGTGGTCTTGTGACAGAACTTTTGCAGAGTATTATGACAAGCCTATCCATACTGACAGTTTTGACACTGTTGTACTAAAATGAGAAACCTACAGTACAGTAATTTTTATTAGCTCGACTTTTTTTGAAAAAAAAATCGAGTTATTGTCATAGTCATGGTGTCGTTGCCGTTGCCGTTGCTGTTCCCGTCCGAAAACTTTAACATTGATCATAATTTTTTTATTCCTTAATGGATTATCTTCATACTTGGACACAACAACCCTTTGGACAAGACCTTCAAGATGACCAGACTAAACTTGACCTTGACTCTTAAATGACCTTCATATTCAAGGTCAAAATATTGAATTTTGCTAAAATTGGCCATAACTTTATTATTAGTAGGTGGTTTCTCTTCATTCTTGGACACAACAACCCTTTGGAGAAGACCTTCAAGCTGACCAGACTAAACTTGACCTTGACTCATAAATGACCTTCATATTCAAGGTCAAAATATTGAATTTTGCTAAAATTGGCCATAACTTTATTATTAATAGGTCGATTCTCTCTATGCTTGGACACAACAACCCTTTGGACAAGACCTTCAAGCTGACCAGACTAAACTTGACCTTGACTCATAAATGACCTTCACCTTCAAGGTCAAATTATTGAATTTTGCTAAAATTGACCATAACATTAGTATTTATTAGTTGGATTTGATTTATACTTGGACAAACACCACTTATGACAAAACCGACATGTTGAATAACTCAGATTTGACCAGATGATTGAATTTTGCTTAAATTGTCATAACTTTCTCATTTATTTATAGATTTAATTCAAACTTGGACTTAACAACAGTTGTGACAAATCCGACATTATGATTATTTCAAGTTTGACCTTCACCTTTAAATGACCTTGACCGTCAAGGTCAAATCATTGAATTTTGTTAAAACTGGCCATAATTATGTAATTTATGGTTGGATTTGAATCAGACTTAGATGAAACAACATTTTCGTTTTGATGTCTCGCATGACCTATATTTTTGACCTACTGACCTACTTTTTTGCTTTAAAGCTACGCCAATGAAATTTGGACCGTGTGCACAGTTTTTCATTTCGAATTCAAAAATGTCATTGCATGACCTATATTTCTGACCTACTGACCTACTTTTTGTTTTTTGTAGCTATGGCAATGAAATTTGGACCATGTACACAGTTTTTTGTTCCACTTTCAAAAACGTCATAGCATGACCTATATTTTTGACCTACTGACCTATTTTTTTGTTTTTTAGCTACAGCAATGAAATTTGGACTGTGTGCACAGTTTTTCTTTCTGATTTCAAAAATGTCATAGCATGACCTTTATGTATGACCTACTGACCTACTTTTTGTTTTTGGAGCTATGGGAATGAAATTTGGACCATGTACACAGTTTTTATTCCGATTTCAAAAACGTCATAGCATGACCTATATTTTTGACCTACTGACCTCCTTCTTTGTTTTTTAGCTACAGCAATGAAATTTGGACCGTGTGCACAGTTTTTCATCTCGATCTCAAAAATGTCATAGCATGACCTATAATTTTGACCTACTGACCTATTTCTTTGTTTTTTAGCTACAGCAATGAAATTTGGACCGTGTGCACAGTGTTTCGTTTCAATTTAAAAAATGTCATGGCATGACCTATATTTTTGACCTACTGACCTACTTTTTGTTTTTGGAGTTATGGCAATGAAATTTTGACCATGTACACAGTTTTTTGTTCCGATTTCAAAAACGTCATAGCATTACCTATATTTTTGACCTACTGACCTACTTTTTTTTTTTAGCTACAGCAATGAAATTTGGACCGTGTGCGCAGTTTTTCGTTCCGATTTCAAAAATGTCATCGCATGACCAATATTTTTGACCTACTGACCATCTTTTTTTGTTTTTGGAGCTTTGGCAATTAAATTTGGACCATGTATAGAATTTTTGTTCAGATTTCAAAAACGTCATAGCATGACCTATATTTTTGACCTACTGACCTACTTTTTTGTTTTAAAGCTACGGCAATGAAATTTGGACTGTGTGTACAGCTTTTCGTTCGGATTTCAAAAATGAAATCTCATGACCTATATTTTGACCTACTGACCTTTTTGTTTTTGGAGCTATGGCAATGAAATTGCATTGGTCCATTTCTGTGATATGCATCATTACATTCATAAAAATTTCTTTCATCTTTGAACCCAGGTGAGTGCTTTAGGGCCTTTGGCCCTCTTGTTTATTAATACTTGGACAAAACAAGGCTTATGACAAAACCTACATGTTAAATTATTCAAGTATGACCTTAACCTTTAAATGACCTTTACAGTCAAATTTCTAATTATTGCATTTTGCTAAAATAGCCAAACTTCTGGTTTTATGGACGGATTTGATCTATACAGGGACAAAACAACACTTAGAATAAAAGAAATGTGTTAAACAATTCAAGCATTACCTTGACCTTTAAATGATCTTGACATTACTTAACTTGGCTATATCTTTGTTGTTAATGAATGTAGTGTCTTCATGATTGGACATAACTACTTTTTAGACAATACCTCCAGAGAAGGTTAAACTGAACTTGACCTAGACCTTTAAGGTCAAATTTCTGAATGTTGCTAAAATTGGCCTTAACTTTGTTATGTATAATTATATTTCCAAATGATGTTTCATTTGAAATCCCTTCACCACAATGTGCTTCCTCTGATGTTTTTCTTTGGAAATAGAAAAAAGTCGAGCGTGGCCCCCGCTTGCGGTGGCTCTTGTTTAAATTATTTTGTTATCAAAGTCACATGGTGTGACACCTCAGAGATCTTGACTTATTTCTCAACGAAAAGGTTTGTCTTTGCTTTGAAGTCTCATTTGAGAACGGAAGTTGTATGACGTAAAAGAATCCCCAAAACAAACAAGACTTACCTGGAAGTTGATGTTTGGTTGTGATTCTTTGTAGTCATATAACAACTGGAGGGATCAAATGCCCACCCATCGGTATTGACCCTCCCTAAACCATTGTTTACTGTTTTTCTGTGTGTATTTTCACTTAAAAACATACGAAATATGACATCATATGTTGATGATACATGTACATATTAATTGTATTAATTTTCATAAGTTTATAAGATGAAACATTTGATCTTATGAACGACAACACTTTTTGTGAAGCTTTCAATACTGATTATAACGGTCACGCTCGGCGCGCATCTCATTTGATCCCTCCAGTTGTTATATGACTACAAAGAATCACAACCAAACATCAACTTCCAGGTAAGTCTTGTTTGTTTGGGGGATTTCTTGGCATGGTGACTATCTTAGCATTATAAATAATCTATCTAAGGTCAATTGGGAAGGAACAGTGTCAATGGGAACTCAGGAAATGTGGCATAAATTCCTTGAGAAAATTCCATACTATGAGATACATATATACCAAAACGTGTTTGTATCATGCATCTCAAGAATGCCTATGTAGACAGTGTTGCAAAAAATGCCATAAGGAGAAAATGGATTAAATATAAATACTGTAAAAATCATTTTACATTCGAAAATCATAAAATAGCTCGAAAATAAAGTACAGGCTGAATTGAAAAGATCAAGGTACGAGTATGAAAAGAACATAGCATTGAAGGCTAAAAGTAACACTAAGTATTTCTGGAAGTTTGTAAGATCAAATACTAAAACTATATCATCACTACATTCTTTAGAGAACAATGAAGGTCACATTTGCACTGATGATCAAAATATAGCTGAAATTCTAAACGATCACTTTACCAAATTCCGATTATAGATAATAGTAATCCAGAAGAACAACTTGATATTAATATAAATTATCAGGTAATAACCAAAAAAATATCTGAGATAGACTGTTCTAAATCACAAGGTCCGGATGAAATACATCCAAGAATTATCAAAGAATGTAAAAATGAAATAGTACAACCACTTTGTAAAATACTCAGAAAGTCACTTGACAAGGGAAACTTCCCAAAATTTGGTAAATGGTCAATGTAACTGCAATTTTTAAAAAAGGTAGTAAAATTAAGGCAGAAAATTATAGACTGATCAGTTTAACATCCATTTGTTGTCGCATTTTAGAAAAATTAATAAGGAATTCAAAAGTTCTGGAAGATAATGATTTAATTACACATTGTCAGCATGGTTTTAGAAAAGGACATTCATGTGTAACACAATTACTTGAATGCTTTGATGAATGAACAAAGGCTATTGATAATAAAAAAGAAGTAGATATAATATACCTTGATTTCAAGGCAGCATTTGATTAAGTATTGCACCAAAGGCTGCTAAAAAATATGATCAGCAGGAATAAGGGGTAAAATTTATAACTGCATAAAAGATTTTTTAACTGATAGAAAACAAAGAGTAGTTGTTGATGGTGCTAAGTCCAAATGGGGGGAGGTAATTAGTGGCATGCCTCAGGGAAGTGTTTTAGGTCCAGTTTTATTTCTAATTTACATAAATGATTTGCCCAAAAATGTAGAAGGAGAAATCAAAATGTTCGCTGATGATACAAAAATCTACAAAATTAAACAGAAAACAGAAGACGAAAATCAACTACAAGACAGTATATTTAGTGCATGCAATTGGAGCAAAAAATGGCAATTAATTGGTATTTAACATACAAAAATGTAAACATATGTCTATATCTACTAACTTTAAGAACATAAGTCAAGAACCAACTGAATATTTTATGAAAGATGATTAGGGTAGAATAAATAGAGTTCAATATGTTAAACAAGAAAAAGATTAAGGAGTTTTAGTGGATAATGGTCTTAACTTCCAGGATCATTTGTATTCAAAAATCAAAATGGCAAATAGAAATGTTGAATTAATCATGAGGACATTCACATACATGTCTGAAGAAATGTTCCAAACTCTGTATAAAGCAAAAGTAAGATCTCATTTAGATTATGCATCACCAGCATGGGCCCCCTGGCTTAAGAAAGATATAAAAGCAATTGAAAACGTTCAAAGAAGAGCAACGCGAATGGTTAAATCCATAAGTCATCTAACATATCCAGATAGACTTAAAAAACTAGGTCTTCCAACTTTAGAATATAGGTGAATAAGAGCAGATATATGTGACCGGTGGTCGTGGTGGCCGATCTAGTCTTGCACGATTGCTTGGGGAATTAGAGCTCAAGTGGCTGACCTAGCCACTGACCACTGATTGGTCGGTCACTTAGCTCACAAGGGTCTGAGCCCTGTTTTAATTGTGTAAATAAACCACAAACTCCATGGTTAAAGTTCTCAACAAATTCTTCTTTATTCCTTGTAGGACACAATATTTCATTCAATATGATACAATATAACTTTATTCAATTTCTGTCATATTTATATAAAAGATAGTCACATCTAAGACAAGCACCAATGTAGTTGTTAATATTTTGTAAGTAAAGTCAATTTAAGATGTTGTTCGCTCAAAATCCCAATGAATACTGTCTTCTATTCAAAATCCTAAAACCTAAATTTCTTCTTGGAACAATAGGGTAACAAATTATTAACCAATGAAACTCTTAAAGTAATTTATAAATTCAAACAATAAAAATCTTTGTAACAAAAAGACGAAACCTGTTACTTAACATTTAAGAAGATTATTATATACTTACAAATACTAATATATACTTTTGCAAAATTTCGGTGTGGAGTCGCTCCAATTAGACTAGAAACTGGTCGCTATGAAAGACTAGCAGTCAATGATAGAATATGTCCATTGTGTAATACAGAAGTAGAAAATGAAATTCATGTTCTTTTGAAATGTCCACAATATACAGATATCAGACAAAATTTGTTAGACAAAGCAGTGTATATTAATAATGGGTTTCCTATGTTAAATGATGTGAGCAAGCTTAATTTTTTACTTTCCAATGGTAGTATTGTTAGAGAAGTTGCAAAATCCTGCTACCTTATTTTAGAAAAACGTGCAAAATGCTTGTATTATGATTAGGTCTTTTTATATATATATATATAGTCTTATATGGTTTTAAGACTTACTGGGTTCACACTTAATCAGTCTAAGGAAGCCAAGGTGTTTAGATAACAATAGTCCATATGTAAACTGCTAAAAGCAAAATCTGTTCTACAATCTAAATTTCTTTGTTTAACTGATTAAAAGGGAATGCTGACGTATGTAGCAGGAAATATTTATGATTAAGCGAAATATGTCAAAGTAACCAAAATTCTGTTCTATAAAATTCTTAACAAATTTACTGAAATTCTATTTGAATTATTAAACTTTAAATTAAATGATAAAATTATATTTCTGATCAAAACTCAAGTAAAAGAATATGGCTAATTTATAGCCTGGTTACACTTTACACCTCCTTGAAAAATGATTGTCCTCAATCATAACTTACAGAATAACAGAAGATAACAACAATAGAAGCATGATATAATAATGAGACAATAATTGCATAAAAACAATAATAAGAGAGTCACACACATCACATTTATACAGTGACTGGCTAGATCATACACACATACATACTAATTTGTTTGGGAATTTTTTTTTTATAAAATTTTTAATGTTAAGCATGAAATTACATAATTTAATAACAATAGAGCTCTTTTAAATTCAAATAATGTACGGTATGATACAAAGGAAAACTATTTAACTTCAAATTTTCTGTAATATGACTTGTATCTTTTAGATAACTAGCACACATAAACTATAGACAATTCTGCAGTTGTCAAAGGGACAACAAAAATAGTGCAGTGAACAGAGAAGTTAAAAAGTAAAACAACAATTTTGGCAAATTGTAGAGTTCATATTCATAGTAGTGTCTTTAGTTGTTGGCTTAGCTCAATGTTACATTAAACTTGACAATAATGAAAAGCCATAAGATTTGAAAAATCACTAGTAAAATGTAACAAAATTTGGTTACATATATAATTGCTGTCTGCAACTTGTCTGTTGTGAGTAGATTTGAAATATTGTACATAACAGGTTTAACAATCTACCACATAAATATTGTGTCTGCTCATTTGGCAGTAAAAATAATAATTTAATACATTTGCACATTTTGCATTCAAGCATCTTCATGTAATGTAACTGTCTTTTGTGGGCTGAAATCAAGGATGTCACAGAACTTTTATTATTATTCAGTCACATTAGTATAGTTTTCCTGTGAACCATTTGTTCATATTTTTACACACTTGTGTAATACACTTTTAGTATTTAACTTACAGATTTGTGATAGACAACAAGTATTGCATATAACTGTAAACAGTCTTCACAATAAGTATATATATATATTTTTTTTTTGTAATATTCAAATAATATAAACTGAAATGTTCTTTCATAAGATATTTGTTATGCATGTTAGACAACGAGAGACTTTCAGTATCTGCACTTAACTTAGTTTTGGCCCTCCGTCATATGAATTATATAAACAGTACATGTATTTTATTAAATATATACTTCACAATGTAACAGTTTTTATAATAATTAATTCATTCACTTAATTTTGTGCCATAGCTTATGGTCTGTTTGTTGTAGGCCATCAAACAGTGAATTCAGAGAAGGTTGCAGCTGTTTCTATCTTTCTGAAATCCTGAAGGGTACTCCACTAGTTCCAACATCATTGCAATCAGTTAGATGGTAGTTTTTGATTTGAGAGGTCATAAGTTTCACAATACCCTATGACTGCTGGTTTTACTAGTTTTATAAGGAAAACAGGGGGGGAGTCTATCAAAGAATCTGTGTTGATTCAACAGAGGACGCTTGCACTTTTTACCACTCATAGTCTTGTTGATATGATACTCCCTAATAAAGACATCAGGAATGGTATTGGCATATTCCCAGGTGCTGGGTTTGTTTGAAGCCTTCCATTTAATCCTGTAGTAGAGAGTATCCTTGTGATTATCTTGTCTATGTCCTCAGCAGAAAATTTCTGTGTTGGTGTTGGTTGTTCATTGGATGTTGATGGAGATGTTGTTGGTGTTTGCATGTCTGAAGTTGATGGCTGTGTGTCTGTTCGTGACTGACCTTGACCTTGTCCTGGTGTTTTTGATTGTGTTTGCTGGTCTATGGGTTGTGGGTGTTGCTGAGTTTGCTGGTGCTGATCTGAGTTGCTGTTTGGGTTGTTATTTTTAGGTAGTGTACGTTTAACCTTTGACCTAGATTTTGGGTTTGCTGGTTGTTTGCCTTTATATTGTGGTGAAGGTTGTGGAGTGTTGGTTTCTGTGTTATCGATGGGAAGTTCCTCTGCATTTAAAGGTTCTTCCAGATTCTCATACCCAGGTGGTGGGTTTGTTGACCTAGTTTCTTGGTCATTGTATGGCTTGAGGCGCCTCAGCTTGTAAGTGTTGTGTGGGCCACTGAAAACAATGTAATAAGGCCCAACCCATTTTCTGTGAAGCTTAGGGGCCATACCAGGGGGAACTTTTGTACAGTAAAGCCACACTCTGTCAGCTGGCATATACTTAGGTTCTTCAGACCTCTTGTCATACTGCTCCTTGTACTTGTCCTGAGCATTTTTGATGTTCTCTGCCGCTACCTTCCTGGCAATATCAAGATTTTGCAGAACTTGGGCCAGATGAGTTTTGAAAGCAGAAGACAGGGTAGTTTTGGGAGTGAGAGCTGTACCTACAGGTAGACGCATCTCTCTGCCAAATAATAAGAAGAAAGGAGAGTGTTGAGTAGATTGGGTAGCAGGAGTCATGCGATATGCCATCATAATAGAAGGAAGAAGGTCTGGCTAATCATCCTGCTGGCCCTTACAGTAAAGACGAAGAGACTGTAGAATTACACTGTTCATACCCTCCACAGATCCATTTAGTAATGGCCTATAAGAACTGGTATAGAACCGTGTAATTTGAAAAAGTTCACAGAGCGCCTTGACAAGTTGGGAAAGAAATTGCTGACCTCTGTCAGACACAAGGACATTAGGGGCTCCATAGCGACATATGACCTCTTTGAAGAGAACAGCTGCTACTTCTGTAGCCTCTTGAGTGCGAAGTGGAAATGCTTCGCACCATTTAGAGTAGCTGTCCACAACAAGAAGTACATACTTGTATTTGTCTTTGGTTGTTTGGAGGCCTCCTAAGATATCAATAAGCCATCTTTGGAAAAGGTCAGCTATTGGCATTGGCTGAAGAGGTGGTGGCTTGCCATGAATGTCTCGCTTGACCCGTTGACATTCCTCACATGATTTTATGTATTTCTGGCAGTCGCCAAACATTGTGGGCCAATAGTATTTTTGTCTGATTGCTGCATATGTACACTCAAACCCTTGGTGCATGCCACCAGCTAGACTGTCGTGATATGACTTTAGCACATCATCATGCAGAATAGAAGGGACACACATAGTTCAAACTGTTCTGCTTCAGCAACTTATAATTTGGCTGTCTTTGGGTCCTCTGGAAGTTCCTGTTGAAGTTTGTAATTAAAGATGTTTCTGTAAAAATCATCATCTCTTTGTAAAAAGACTAAGTCCATGTTTGGTTTGATTGGTTCTTGATCCATATTTGAGTGTTCACTGTTTGGTGCTGTCTCAGTGCTAGTAGTTGCTGGAGTAACAGATGGAGCTGGAGCATGGTCGTGACTGTAAACAAGTGTCACAGCTGACAGTTGATCAGGCTTGTTGTCTGAAACTTGACAGACTAGTTCACTTGGGCCACCTTGGTCCATGTTACTTTTCTCATTTTCTTCATGGTAGAGGCGACGTGAGAGTCCATCTGCATTTCCATTTGCACTTGAAGCCTTGTGGACAATCTTGAAGTTGTAGCCCTGAAGTGTCAGAGCCCATCTACCGAGACGTCCTTGGCAGTTTTTAATGTGCTTTAGCCACTTCACAGAAACATTATCTGTGTACACTGTAAAGAAGTTGTTGGCAAGATAGGGTCTGACATGTTTCACAGCCTCTACCAGTGCCAACCCCTAATTGTTGGTGATGTGCCATCTTAACTCATGGCTATGTAGAGTTCTTCCGCCATAGGCAATTGGGTGTTCAAGGCCTTCATCATCCAGTTGTGACAGTACATAACCAATGGAATGATCAGAGCTGTCTGTTGCTAGAATGAAAGACTTGTCAAATCTTGGAAATGATAGAATAGGCGGAGAAGAAAGAGCTCTTTTTAAAGTATTGAATGCATTTTCACATTCTGAAGTCCATTTGAACTTTGTGTCCTTTTTGAGAAGTGTGGATAAGGGCTATTTTTGCATAAGACTTTATGAATTTCCTGTAATAAGAGGTCATACCAAGAAAAGATCTGACTTGCTTAACAGTTTTAGGCCGTGGATATTCATCAATTGCTTTTGTTTTCTCTGGGTTTACTTTAATCCCATGCTTGGTGATAATGTGACCAAGGTATTCAATCTCCCGAGTGGCAAATTTACATTTTGTAGGCTGAAGGGTAAGGTTTGCTGAGCTTAGGTTGGAAAAGACCTGACACAAGTGTTCTCAATGCTCCTCAAAGTTTTGAGAAAAGATTAAAATATCATCAATATAAACAAGAGCTACTTTCCAGTTTAAATTTTTAAGAACTTTGCTCATAAGATTTTGAAAGGTAATGGGAGAATTCATTAGACCAAATGGTAGACGTGTCCAGGAATAGACAGACTGATGAGTAACAAAAGAAGCTTTATGAGCAGTTTCTGGGTCAAGTGGTACCTGCCAAAATCCACTCTTGAGATCTAGGACAGAAAAAATTTAAGCCTTGGCATCTGCAATTGTATCAAATACATCAGAAATGTGGGGAATGGGAAATGACATTGGTTCGGTAACCTTGTTTAGCTCACGGTAGTCAACCGCAAATCGCCATTCGCCATTCTTTTTCTTGACAAGAACCACTGGACTGTTCCAGGGAGAGTCTGATTCTTCTATAAAACCATTGTCAAGCATTTCTTTGACCTGCCGTTCTGTTTCACGGCGCATTTCAGGGATTTGTCTGTAAGGAGCTTTCTTAATAGGCCTAGCATCTCCAGTTTCAATTCTGTGGGAGAAAAGTTTAGTGAGACCTAATTCTGAGAAGTCTTTGGCAAATGACTTCCTGTTTTTGCCAATGAAAATTAACAGCTTCTTCTTTTGGTCAGTGGTGAGATCAGAGTCATTAAGATTAATTCCAAGATCTTGTGCAATTTCAATGTAGTGTTCGTCAGTAAGTGTGTCAGTATGAATAGAGTTAATAGATTCAGAAGCATTCAAAGAGTCTGGATTTTCTGTAGTCTGATGATCAGTAATCTGAGTAATGTTAGACTGGTTAATTTCAGAAAGAACAGAAACTCTAGCATTAGGTTTGAGAAAGACAGGAAGAGCAGTTGGATTCATGAGACGGTACAGTACTTTCCCATCCACAACTGTAGAAAGGCATTTACCTCCTGCCAGTTCATCTTTTACTAGATTCTGTGGTGGCTGGCACAACACCGTATCACCATCCTTAAATTTGTTAGTTTTTAAGGGAAAGATGAATTCTGAATGAGGTGGTATAACATGTGATGTTAATGTTTTGCCAAAGTCAGTTTTTGCAAGATCTGGTGAACTGAGAGCGATAGTGATTGGGTTAATGTTATCATTGTTAACAGTGATGCAGTTTGACTGAAGTTCAGTTGAAATCCTTCCTTCTTCATAAAATCACGTCCTAGAATGACTGGTTCATGAAGAGTTGAGAAGACATGGAAAGTATGTTGAAAGGGGAAACCATCAATAAGAAATGAAAGAGTGATGGTCCCTAGCACTGAATGAATCTCACCACATACACCATAGATATGAGAAATATGGGGACGGTCATACTCAGGGTCTTGAGAGAATTTCTTCACAATATGTTCACTGATACAAGAAATACCTGCACCAGAATCAAAAAGAGCTTGGTACTGTTTTGAATCAATTTGCCTTACAGTTTTGGTCAAGAGAAGAAACTAAAGAAACAGTTGGTTTGACCTCACAATCATTTGTGATATTAGCACAGTTTTGTTAGAGCACTGCCAATGAGCCTTATGTTTTAGAGAAGTCATTGTGAAAGTAGACTATAAAATACTAACTATACAAAAATGAAAAGTAAAACTATGTAATTTATCTTTACAAAAATTAATAGTTAAAACAAATGTTTAATTAACTGACAGAACTTGTAAGTGAAAAATAACAAAGATACTAAATTTCAATAAATTTATCACCTTAATTCAGCCTAAAATTGCTGATGGAATGGATGCTGAATGTAAATTATGTGATTATGAAGAAAAAAAAGTAAAATGACTAACTTATGTTTTAAGCAATTAAGTAACAATAATTTAAGAAAAAATTACTAATACTTTTTTTCTAAGAATGAGACTACAATGTGTAATAAATAAATTAGAACTGTTCATATAAAATATTTATCATTTCAAAATGTAAGACAACAAAATAAATGTAAAAGTTGAAATGGCTGTTTTGAATAAAATAAATTAGCAAATTATGTGTTCAACAACTGTTTCAGTACAAGAGATACAATATAGCACTAAATGTCAAAATTTCACTTACCAAAATTAAAATTTGTAGCACTTTTGAGAAATTTAATAATGTCTCTGGTTTTCTCTTCACATCTGGCTCTGGTTCTTCTCCCAACTTCTGACTTCCTTGGTCTTCTTGGTATTACTGCTTTCACAAATCGATAGTCTTTAATTTCTGAACTTGCTCTTTATATTATTTGTTTCTTCACTGAGCATCTATGCCTTGGATTATTAAATTTTCAGCAATATTATGAGAGTAAATTAAGTTTTTCTTGTTTTATTTAATTTTCAATCTATGGCTTTGATTTCAGCACTTGTCATTTTTTTCAATTTCTGATCTTGTCAGTTCAAAATAGCACTTCTTGATTTTGTAATTCTTCAGTTTAGTTGTCGTTACCACTGGATTCTCGCACCACAAAGCTGTGATAGGTGGTCATGGTGGCCGATCTAGTCTTGCACGATTGCTTGGGGAATTACAGCTCAAGTGGCTGACCTAGCCACTGACCACTGATTGGTCGGTCACTTATATAGCTCACAAGGGTCTGAGCCCTGTTTTAATTGTGTAAATAAACCATGGTTAAAGTTCTAAACAAATTCTTCTTAATTCCTTGTAGGACACAATATTTCATTCAATATGATACAATATAACTTTATCCAATTTCTGTCATATTTATATAAAAGATAGTCACATCTAAGACAAGCACCAATGTAGTGCTAATATTTTGTAGGTAAAGTCAATTTTAGATGTTGTTCGTTCAAAATCCCAATGAATACTGTCTTCTATTCAAAATCCTGAAACCTAAATTTCTTCTTGGAACAATAGGGTAACAAATTATTAACCAATGAAACTCTTAAGGTAATTTATAAATTCAACCAATAAAAATCTTTGTAACAAAAAGACGAAACCTTGACATCTTAACATTGAAGAAGATTATTATTAACTTACTGGGTTCACACTTAATCAGTCTAAGGAAGCCAAGGTGTTTAGATAACAATAGTCCATATGTAAACTGCTAAAAGCAAAATCTGTTCTACAATCTAAATTTCTTTGTTTAACTGATTAAAAGGGAATGCTGACGTATGTAGCAGGAAATATTTATGATTAAGCGAAATATGTCAAAGTAACCAAAATTCTATTCTATAAAATTCTTAACAAATTTACTGAAATTCTATTTAAATTATTAAACTTTAAATTAAATGATAAAATTATATTTCTGATCAAAACTCAAGTAAAAGAATATGGCTAATTTTATAGCCTGGTTACACATAATTGAGGTCTATAAAATTTTAAATAAGTTGGATATAGTAAATCAAAACATGTTTATAACACTTAATGAGACTGTTACTAGAGGCCATAACAAAAAGATCTTTAAGCAAAGGGCAAGAACAGAACTTAGAAAACACTTTTTCAGCCATAGAGTTATAGATATCTGGAATAATCTGCCTCAACATGTAGTAGAAGCACCAACTCTCAATACATTCAAATCCAGGGTTAACAAACATTGGGTTGGGCTAAGAAATAAATTCCATGCTAAATTTTACGAATAAGCCTTGTCATGTACTGTACTGTCATTGAACACTGAAAGTAGACTGTTGGATTTAGAATAAGCCTTTCTATGTTCAGGCTTTGAACATTGAAAGTCCACCATTGTTGGATTATTTATGTGTGTAAATATTGTGAATATTTGTAAAAAATTCATTGCGTTCTACCATATGTGTCGCATTTGAATACACAGTGTAACAGTAAATGTATAATGATAGAGAAATCATCTATAAAGGAAGCCACCCTCAACTTGATTAATCAATAGAAATACTGGGAAAACAAATTCAAATGGGTCTAAGAAGTGTAAATGCTTATGTTGGATTCCCAACATCTGACCCTACAACTACATGAACTACATGAAAAAATTGTTGTAGATCTACTGGTAGTATAGTTGCTTATGATCTAGGAAACTATTTCTAAAAAGCTAATAAGGTTCTAGTCATAAATTCGAACTCATAATTAGGCTACTTCTAACTAAGTCACCTGACTCATTTTAAAATTAAAATCTACTTGAAATAAATCAAACCACTGAATCTCGTGATAAATCATGATATTATAAATACTCTAGGCCTTGTGGTTCCAGACAAGAAAATTTTTCAAGTTTTTTTTTTTTCAATATAAGCCTATGTGAAATTAATTCATCCCCCATGCAGCGCATATTTTGACCCCAGTGGCATATTTTGAACAAACTAGGTAGAGGACCTCTAGCTTGTGCTCAGTGCAAAACATCTAAGCTCTAGACCTTGAGGTTTCAGACAAGAAGATTTTTTTTAAGTCTTCCCTAAATATGCCTATGTAAAATCAAGTGACCCCTAGGGCAAGGCTATTGATGACCCAAAGGGCATTATTTGAACAATCTTAGTAAATAACCTCCAGATGCTCCATGCAAACAAGAGGGCCATGATGGTTCCATTTTTATCGCTCATCTGAGAACTGCAGCTACTTTTATTTACATCCCAAATATCTAAACTGCAGGCCTTTTGGTTTCGGCAAGTTTTTACCTATATCAGTCCTTATAAAACAAAGTGACCACTGGGGTGGGGCCAATTTGGAACTTTTACCCTTGGGGATCTTGACCTTGGTGACCTAAAATCCAGCCTAGGGCAGATGTCCATGATACATACATACCAAATATCAAAGATATTGGTCAATAAGAAGACTAAGGGAAATGTTTTGTAAGATTATCAAAGCTGTGAAACCATGCAGACATGGCAAAATAAGCCTTTTCTGGCCCACATACCTCTGGAAGCCTTGATAAAATCAGATTGGTTCAGGAAAAGAAAGGAGACCCAGGATAACTCTTCCCATTGGTGGGGGTCTGGGGGCCTCCCCAAGAAAAAAATTGAGAAAGAAGAAGTAAAGTCATTTATTTTGGAGCCTCTTTTATCATAATTTAACAATCTCAAACTCTCGTATGGCTAATTTCCTGGAATAGTGTCAAAGAAACGATTTCAAAGTTGAAAATATGTTTATTCCTCTGCAGTCAAGATCAGAATGTACAATACAAATACAATGCAAAGTTTAAAATCAATGTTAACACATGTCATACATATCAATGCATTTTATACTTGTAAAGTAATATTATAAAATTCTGTCGAGATTGAAATTTATTAAAAAATTTATCATTTGATTTTCAAAGCACAATATCAAAATTATTTCACCTTTATCCAAAATAAAGTTTAATAGAATAAGGCCATTATTTTTATATTTTTCAGTTTACTGACCCGCCGACCCTGTATTTTGGAAAATGAAAAAAAAAAAAAGATTTTTTCAGGAAAAAAAAAATTCTGAACGCCGATTTTACGGAAAATGTACCGTATGAACGGCTCATTTTCCTTGGTTTCTTCACAGTAAAGACTGAATACATTATTAAAATATTCATATATACAGTATTCAGGAATAAATAGAAATAAGAAGACTTTCCGATGTTTTTTTGTTTTTTTTTCAATATTTTTTTTTTTTCCCTCCTCCTACCCTACCTTTTTTTGAAAAAAATCAGTAAACCAAAATATAAAAAAAAATGGCCTAATTATTAGTTCTGAACATGATAGGGAGTTCGGAAAATAAAAGCTTTAAAATAAGTCTTTCTTATCATTAAATATCTGGGGAAACAATATTTTAATTGTAAAATATCTCGCTTAGCTTTGTAAGAGGTAGTGACAAAAAGTGATACACAAATTCTAGATTTTAAAGATCAGTAGTTGTCCTTATCATTACTTTGAACAGAAATTATTTATAAAATAAATCTGTTATTTTCTTTTAAAAACAATAAAGAACATAATTATATACAATATCCTGACTAAATGTCTACTTCAGAAAGACCCTTTTAAAAAGACATTACACTGAACAATAAATTTTCATTAAGAAAATCTGTAATTTTCTTTAAAAAAAAACAAAACATTAATGAACATATATACAATATCCTGACTAAAATATCTACTTCAAAAAAAGACCCTTTAAAGAGACATTACACTGAACAATAAATTTTCATAAAGAAAATCTGTAATTTTATTTTAAAAAAAACATTAAAGAACATATATCCAATATCCTGACTAAATATCTACTTTAAAGAGACATGTTCCTTGATGAAATTTAAAGAGACATGTTAATTTGATGAAATTTAGAATACTCAAATACTTAATAGTAAATGCAATGTATAATAAAGAGTTTTGGAAAGATTTACTTGAATAATTCTCGGTTCTTTTCCAAATTCTTGTTACATAAGAAAATTATAATATAATTATTTAAAGAGATATTTAATAATTAAATAAAATGCTTAAGCTGAAGACATTAAGTTTTTCATATCTAAATATCATAAAAAGCATTTTTTTTAAACAAATACAAGAATTTGAACAACAATTTAAGTAAAACAAATAAAATCCACATACTTGGAATAGTGTCAAAGAAACGTAACCTCTAGAGTGTTTTTTTTTCGATTTTTAGCTCGACTTTTTTTGAAAAAAAAATCGAGTTATTGTCATAGTCATGGTGTCGTTGCCGTTGCCGTTCCCGTCCGAAAACTTTAACATTGATCATAATTTTTTTATTCCTTGATAGATTATCTTCATACTTGGATACAACAACCCTTCGGACAAGACCTTCAAGATGACCAGACTAAACTTGACCTTGACTCTTAAATGACCTTCATATTCAAGGTCAAAATATTCAATTTTGCTAAAATTGGCCATAACTTTATTATTAGTAGGTGGTTTCTCTTAATTCTTGGACACAACAACCCTTTGGAGAAGACCTTCAAGCTGACCAGACTAAACTTGACCTTGACTCATAAATGACCTTCATATTCAAGGTCAAAATATTGAATTTTGCTAAAATTGGCCATAACTTTATTATTAATAGGTGGATTCTCTTTATGCTTGGACGCAACAACTCTTTGGACAAGCCCTTCAAGCTGACCAGACTAAACTTGACATTGACTCATAAATGACCTTCACCATCAAGGTCAAATTATTGAATTTTGCTAAAATTGACCATAACATTAGTATTTATGGTTGGATTTGATTTATACTTGGATAAAACAACACTTATGACAAAACCGACATGTTGAATAACTCAGATTTGACCATGACCTTAAAATTACCTTGACCGTCAAGGTCAGATGATTGAATTTTGCTTAAATTGTCATAACTTTCTCATTTATTTATAGATTTAATTCAAACTTGGACTAAACAACAGTTGTGACAAATCCAACATTATGATTATTTCAAGTTTGACCTTGACCTTTAAATGACCTGTACGGTCAAGGTCAAATCATTGAATTTTGTTAAAACTGGCCATAATTATGTAATTTATGGTTGGATTTGAATCAGACTTAGACAAAACAACACTTTTTCATTTCAATTTCAAAGATGTCATTGCATGACCTATATTTTTGACCTACTGACCTACTTTCTGGTTTTGAGCTACAGCAATGAAATTTGGACAGTGTGCACAGTTTTTTATTTCGATTTCAAAAATGTCATGGCATGACCTATATTTTTGACCTACTGACCTACTTTTTGTTTTGGAGCTATGGCAATGAAATTTGGACCATGCAAACAGTTTTTGTTCCGATTTCAAAAACGTCATAGCATGACCTATATTTTTGACCTACTGACCTACTTTTTTGTTTTTTAGCTACAGCAATGAAATTTGGACTGTGTGCACAGTTTTTCGTTTCAATTTCAGAAATGTCATAGCATGACCTATATTTTTGACCTACTGACCTACTTTTTGTTTTTGGAGCTGTGGCAATGAAATTTGGACTGTGTGCACAGTTTTTCGTTTTGAATTCAAAAACATCATGGCATGACCTATATTTTTGACCTTCTGACTACTTTTTTGTTTTTTAGCAACAGCAATGAAATTTGGACCGTGTGCACAGTTTCTCGTTTCGAATTCAAAAAATGGCCTACTTTTTGTTTTTGGAGCTATGGCAATGAAATTTGGACCATGTACACAGTTTTTTGTTCCAATTTCAAAAATATCATAGCATGACCTATTTTTTTGACCTACTGACCTAATTTCTTGTTTTTTAGCTACAGCAATGAAATTTGGACCATGCAAACAGTTTTTGTTCCGATTTCAAAAACGTCATAGCATGACCTATATTTTTGACCTACTGATCTACTTTTTGTTTTTGGAGCTATGGCAATGAAATTTGGACCATGTATACAGTTTTTGTTCAGATTTCAAAAACGTCATAGCATGACCTATATTTTTGACCTACTGACTACTTTTTTGTTTTAAAGCTACGGCAATGAAATTTGGACTGTGTGTACAGCTTTTCGTTCGGATTTCAAAAATGTCATCTCATGACCTATATTTTGACCTACTGACCTCCTTTTTTGTTTTTGGAGCTATGGCAATGAAATTGCATTGGTCCATTTCTGTGATATGCATCATTACATTCATAAAAATTTCTTTCATCTTTGAACCCAGGTTAGTGCTTTAGGGCCATTGGCCCTCTTGTTTATTAATACTTGGACAAAACAAGGCTTATGACAAAACCTACATGTTAAATTATTCAAGTATGACATTAACCTTAAATGACCTTTACAGTCAAATTTCTAATTATTGCATTTTGCTAAAATAGCCAAACTTCTGGTTTTATGGATGGATTTGATCTATACAGGGACAAAACAACACTGAGAATAAAAGAAACGTGTTAAACAATTCAGGCATTACCTTGACCTTTAAATGACCTTGACATTACTTGACTTGGCTATATCTTTGTTGTTGATGGATGTAGTGTCTTCATGCTTGGACATAACTACTTTTTAGATAATACCTCCAGAGAAGGTTAACCTGAACTTGACCTAGACCTAGACCTTTAAGGTCAAATTTCTGAATGTTGCTAAAATTGGCCATAACTTTGTTATGTATAATTATATTTTCAAATGATGTTTCATTTGAAATCCCTTCCCCACAATGTGCTTCCTCTGATGTGTTTGCCTTTGGAAATAGAAAAAAGTCGAGCGTGGCCCCGCTTGCGGTGGCTCTTGTTAACTTTTGGATCCCTTATGTGAAATGGAGCGGAACAGTTTAAGCAATTCTAGAAAAAGGCAATATATGGAACATTTCTGTCAAATTTGCTTTAAAATGGCCCCGTGGTTTTGGAGGTGATGTCATTTGAAGCCAGATATTGACGAAAATCTGTTTTCGCTCTGGTGGCCATTTTGTTCATTGGAGCTGAACAGTTGTAGCAAATATAATAGAGGGCTATGTAAGGAACATTTCTGAGAAATTTGGTGGAAAATAGCCTTGCCGTTGAGGAGCAGATGCTGTTTGATTTTTAGCTCACCTGAGCGAATGCTCAGGGTGAGCTATTGTGATCGCTGGATGTCCGTCGTCTGGCGTCTGTCGTCTACCTGTTCTCATTTGCCTTGTGTATGCGATAGAGGCTGTATTTTTCATTGGATCTTTATGAAACTTGGTCAGAATGTTTGACTTGATGAAATCTAGGTTGGCAATGTATATGGGTCATTTGGGGTCAAAAACTAGGTCACAGGGTCCAATCTAAGAAAAACCTTGTGTATGCGATAGAAGCTGTATTTTTCATTCGATTTTCCTAATACTTGGTAAGAATAATTGTCTTGATAAAATCTAGGTTGGGATTGTATATGGGTCATCTGGGGTCAAAAACTATGTCACGGGGTCCAATCTAAGAGAAACCTTGTGTATGCGATAGAAGCTGTATTTTTCATCCGACTTTCCTAATATTTGGTCAGAATGTCTGTCTTGATGAAATCTAGGTTGTGATTGTATATGGGTCAATTGGGGTCAAAACCTAGGTCATAGGGTCAAATCTTAGAAAAACCTTGTGTATGCGATAGAAGCTGTATTTTTCATCCGATTTTTCCTAATATTTGGTCAGAATGTTTGCCTCTATGGTATCTAGGTTGGGCTTGTATATGGGTCGATTGGGGTCAAAAACTAGGTCACGGGGTCAAATCTTAGAAAAACCTTGTGTATGCGATATAGGCTGTATTTTCCATTAATTTTTCCTAATATTGAGTCAGAATGTTTGTTTTGATGGGATCTAGGTTGGGGTTGTTTATGGGTCATCTGGGGTCAAAAACTAGATCACGGGGTCAAATCTTAGAAAAACCTTGTGTATGTGATAGAAGCTGTATTTTTCATCCGATTTTCCAAATATTTTGTCAGAATGTTTGTCTCTATGGTATCTAGGTTGGGATTGTATATGGGTCATGTGGGGTCAAAAACCAGGTCATGGGGTCAAGTCTTAGAAAAACCTTGTGTATAAAATAGAAGCTGTATTTTCCATTCGATTTTTTCTAATATTTTGTCAGAATGTTTGTCTTGATGAGTTCTAGGGTGGGATTGATTATGGGTAATCTGAGGTCAAAAACTAGGTCACATGGTCAAATCTTAGATAAACTTTTTGTATGCGATAGAGGCTGTATTTTTCATTGGATCTTTATGAAACTTGGTCAGAATGTTTGTCTTGATGAAATCTAGGTTGAGGCTGATATGAATCATCTGGGGTCAAAAATTAGGTCACGGGGTCAAATCTTAGAAAAAGCTTGTGTATGCGATAGAAGCAGTATTTTTCTTCCGACTTTCCTAATATTTGGTCAGAATGTTTGTCTTGATAAAATCTAGGATGGGATTGTATATGGGTCATCCAGGGTCAAAGATAGGTCACAGGGCGTATTCTTAGAAGACTTTCTGTTTAGCTACGACAATGAAACATTAGATTATTTTGCATACAGATTAAATCTTTGACTGTGGATGATCTTTGCCTTGACCTACTAACTTACATCCTGATTTTTTATGTTTCTGTGCAATGATTCTCAGGTGAGCGATATAGGGCCATCTTGGCCCTCTTGTTTTCTTTCTGTTTTTAGCTTTTGCAGCCCTTATGTGCAATGGAGTGGAATGGTTTGAGCAATTTTAGAAAAGGGCAATATAAGGAACATTTCTGTCAAATTTGCTTTAAAATGGCCAAGTGGTTTTGTTAATTTCTGTAAAGTTTAAAAGAAAATGGCTTAGCAGTTTGAGAGGACATGTCATTTGAAGCAAAATGTTGATGAAAATCCATTTTTAGTTCTGGCGGCCATTTGTTCAGTGGAGTGGAACTGTTTTAGCAATTTTAATAGAGGGCTGCGTAAGGAACATATCTGTGAAAGTTCGTGGAATATCACCTAGCTGTTTAGGGAGGAGATGTTGTTTGATTTTTTAGCTCACCTGTCATGTAGTGACAGAGTGAGCTTTTCTGATCACCTTTTGTCCGTCGTCCGTCCGTCCTTCAGTCCGTCCGTCCACAATTAGTTTGTTAACACTCTAGTGGTCACATTTTTGCCTCAATTGTCATGAAACTTGGTCAGGACGTTTGTCTCATTAATATCTCGGACGAGTTCGAACACGGGTTATCAGGGTTGGAAAACTAGGTCACAGAGCCCAAAAATAGAAAAACCTTGTTAACACTCTAGAGGCTACTTTTTCAGTCCAAATATCCTTGAAATATCCTTGAAATTTGTCAGAATTTGTCAGAAAGGTTCTATCGATGGTTTCTAGCTCAAGTTCAAATATGGGTCATCTGGGTTCAAAAACTAGGTCACGGAGCCAAAAAATAGAAAAATCTTGTTAGAGGTTACATTTTTAGCCCAAATAATCTGTAAATTTGTCAGAAAGGTTGCTTTGACAATTTCTAGGTCAAGTTTGAATATGGGTCATCTGGGTTCAAAAACTAGGTCACAGAGCCCAAATATTGAAAAACCTTGTTACTCTAGAGGTAACATTTTTAGACCAAATAATCTGGAAATTTGTCAGGAAGTTTGCATCTATGATTTCTAGCTCAAGTTCGAATATAGGTCATCTTGGTGCAAAAACTAGGTCACAGAGCCCATAAATAGAAACATCTTATTAACACTCTAGAGGTTACATTTTCAGCCCAAATAATCTGGAAATTTGTCAGAAAGGTTGCTTCAAAGATTTCTAGCACAAGCTTAAATATGGGTCATCTGGGTTCAAAAACTAGGTCACAGAGCCCAAAAATAGAAAAATCTTGTTAACACTCTAGAGGTTACATTTTCAGCCCAAATAATCTGGAAATTTGGCAGAAAGGTTGCCTTGAGGATTTCTAGATCAAGTTCGAATATGGGTTATCTGGGGTTACAAACTAGGTCACAGAGTCCAAATATGGAAAAACCTTGTTAACATTCTAAAGGTAGCATTTTTAGTCCAAATAACCAGGAAATTTGTCAGAAAGCTTAATTCTATGGTTTCTAGCTCCAGTTTGAATATGGGTCATCTGGAGTCCAAACATCTAGGTCAAAGAGCCCAAATATTGAAAACTTTGTAAACACTCTAGAGGCTACATTTTCAGTCCAAATGTCCTGGAAATTTGTCAGAAAGCTCGTTTTGATGATTTGTAGCTCATGTTTGGATATGGGTTATCTTGGGTCAAAAACTAGGTCACAGAGCCTAAATATCAAAAAACCTTGTGAACACTCTAGAGGCTACTTGTTCAGTCC
Organism: Cyclina sinensis; assembly: GCA_012932295.1. Lineage (NCBI taxonomy): Eukaryota > Metazoa > Mollusca > Bivalvia > Venerida > Veneridae > Cyclina > Cyclina sinensis. The sequence goes on from JAAONU010000002.1 coordinate 20,319,651, forward strand.
AAATATCCTGGAAATTTGTCAAAGAGATTGTTTCAATAATTTCTAGGTCAAGTTCGAATATGGGTCATCTGGGGTCAATTAACCAGGTCCATAGCAACTTTGTTAAAAGCAGTCATACTCAGGTGAGCGATACAGGGCCATCATGGCCCTCTTGTTTCTTCTATTTTTAGCTTTTGCAATAGAGTGGAAGGGTTTGAGCAATTTTAGAAAAGGACAATATAAGGAACATTTCTGTCAAATTTGCTTTAAAATGGCTGAGTGGTTTTGGAGGAGGTGTCATTTGAAGCCAAATACAATGTATTGACGAATATCTATATTAAGCTCTGGTGGCCGTTTTTCTTCAATGGAGCAGAACCGTTTTAGCAATTTTAATAGAGGGCTATGTAAGGAAAATTTCTGTGAAATTTGGTGGAAAATCACCTAGCCGTTTGGGAGGAGATATCTATTTTCAGCTCTTGCAGCCTTTATGTGCAATGGAGCGGAGCGGTTTGAGCAATTTTAGAGAAAGGCAATATAACGAACATTTCTGTAAAGTTTGGTTAAAAATAGCTTTGTGGTTTAGGAGGAGATGTCATTTAAAGTAAAATGTTGATGAGGAACAACTGACAATGGACACAGTGTGATCACAATAGCTCAGGTGAGCTAATAAAAGTCAATTTTGTGTCTTCAGTATGGCAACAATATACACACATTCAGCCTTCAAATTAGTTATCAAATTGAGATAAATCCTGAAAATTCAATGCTAACGCGTGTTAAAAAAACAAATGTGAACAAGTTTTAAAACATCTTATATAAAATTGCAATGTCCAATTCGTGTTTTCAAATGATGAAATGGATAATATGAGATCTATTTTGTATTAATTGAAAAACCTTGAAAAAGAATTTTATGCTAGCATGTGCATAATACTTTCAATAACAATAACGGTCAGTGTCTTCCATTCCCGAAAAAAGGTCTTTTTTATCAAATGATTGGTTGTTTTGAAAGTAAATTCAGATTCAGCCAACATACAGACAAACAATGTATCTTAAGGTGTTATGTCATGTGATAATTTAACATGTCCGCCAAATATCATAAAACTCTGAAGAGTCAGACTAGTCGATGGGGTTTCTTCTGGGCAAAAGCATTAGGTTGGTGGTCCGTGACGGGCAGAACCATATTTGGAATATAGAAACTTGGTGCGCAAGATCACCAATAAGTGTAGATGTGTGTGATGTGTTTTATATTTCCCCTTTTTCTCTGATAAGGCGTTATTGGGGAGGTATTAATCACATTTAATGATAGTGCTAGTTGTACTTAGTCTTTGTCTCTCAACTGTTATGTGTTGAGTGTCATCTGTTTAGTCTGTGAACAATCTTAGAGAAGACATTTTTATCCATACTGTATGAAACTTGCTCATAAGGATAATGTCTTGCAGGTTTTTGAAACTGGATCAAAGTGGTAAAAAAATTAGGTCACCAGCTCAAAGGGAAACATTATGATCACTTGAGATAACACTTATCTCCCAATCTTCCTGATTGCTGTTTGCTGATGAGTCATTGATGAGTTTGAAACTTGGACACTTCGAGTCAAAAACTTGATCTTCAGCTCCTATCAGTGGAGAACATGGCAGGCATTCCAGTATATGTGTTTTTCTAAATCTTTCTAGAAATTCCTTAGGATGTAACACTTGGCCTCCTAGACAAAATCAAAATTACAATTTATTGGGTAAAGAATTAGGTCACTGGATGGAAAACCCTTTGAATACTCTTTAGAGGTCAGCTTTTAGTCTGAGTCTTCATGAAACTGTTTGAATATTTGTTTAACTTTCAGATGAGTTAGGAATTGGGTCATACGAGGTTGGAAATAAAGTTATAAGTATAGATCTGTTGAAAAGTTTCTGAACACTATAGAGGTTGCATTTTTTATGGAAGATTCCTTGAAACATGGCCTGTACATTTGTGTTGATTTGTGTTGATTGAGTTCAAAACTGTGTCGTGGGCAGAAAAACTAGGTAACAAGCTTTGATCATAGATAAACCGTGATACACATAAAACCTTTTTTTCACGTATTCTTCATGAAACTTGGACAAGTTCTAAATTAGGTCATTAAAGGTCAAAACCAGATAGATGCATATTAATATATTTTACTATTATGCTTTTCAGTGATGACAATGATACCCATTTGAGTGTTATAGAACCATTATTGCCCTCTTGCTGAAGTAGGGTCTTGAATATTAAACTATATAATAAATATGTAATCAGAATTGTCATTGTATTCTGTTTTAGCTCACCTGAGCACAGTCTGCTCAGGTTTATCTTTTGTGATGACCTTTCTCTCTTATACTTCTTATAATGTCACAGTGACAGGTGTTGTTTTCATTTCAGATAATGTTATTGTCTCGAAGTGTATAGAACCAATCAATCAAATGGGTGGTTAGAAGGCTAACATGATATCTCATGTACCAACTGTGTCCAAGGAAGATGGCTGGGTAACTTTTCTTGTTAATTTTATAGATCGACTGACCCAAAGGCTCAGTGAGAGCTATTGTGAACACATTCTGTTCACCATCAACCACCTTTATTAAACAACATCTCTAAAATACTGGACCCAAGTTAATGAAACATTGCAGGGTTGTTCATTGGATGAAGCTGTACCAAAGTCATAGTTACTTGAAAAAAAAAGATTTTAAAATAATCCTGAACATAGGCTGAGGGTGAGCTACTGTGATTGTTGGATATTCGGCGTCTATTTGTCTGTCGTCCATCCACATATACCATGTAATAACATTCTACAGGTCACATTCAGCATTTCAGTTTTTCTGAAAGTTGGTCAGGATCTTTATCTTGATTATCTCTAGATCATGCTCGAAACTAGGTCATCATGGAAAAAGTTTTCTACACTCTAGAGACAAGTTTTTTTATCAAGTCTAAATGAAAGTTGCTCAGAATGTTAGCCTTGATATCTCTGTTAAGTTTGAAAGTGGATCATATAAGATCAGGAACAAGGTCACCAGTCCAAATCAGAAGAAAACCTTGTTAACACTATAGAGACCACATTTTAAGTCGTGTTTTAATGGAAGTTGTGCAGTATCTTTGCCTTTATGATATGTAGGACAAGCTTGGTTATGTCAGGTCAACATGATTTTCTGTAACAGTGTTAATAGGAAGTTACTCACCTAAAAAGAATGTTAAAGATGAGGAATATTTTTCAGTAACGTTGTCCGCATCAGCCAAGAAAGTGATCCGAATCGGCCACGAAAGTGGTCCGAATCAGCCAAGGAGGGTCCGAATCAGCCAAGGAGGGTCCGAATCAGCCTGGGCCGAATCAGCCAAGGTCCGAATCAGCCGGGTTCCACTGGAATGAATCAATCAAAAACCTTGTTAACACTCCAGAAATCACATTTAAAACTCAGGTATCATGTTTTTTTTTTAACGTATGTGTTGTAGATGTCTATGTCAAATCTGAATATAGGTCATCTGGGTGAAATATTCGGTCATAAGGTAATAAACAAGGGCACTGGTTTAAATGAAATTATGGATTATCTTGTTGTCTGAAACTGTATGCCATAGTTATTTTGTTTGTTGCACTGTCTAGTGGACATCTACCAAATTTGTTGAAATTATGCCCCTGGGGTCAAAATTGGCACTGCCTCAAGGGGTCATATTTATATGAAATATTTGATATTTGAAAATCCATTTCAGAAACTGTATGCTCTAGTCGTTATAAAGATATATAGTGTGTAGCATTGTATACTTGTCCTCTCTAAAGATAGTTCAAAATATTACGGATAGTTCAAAATATTACGCTCGGGTCAAAATTTACCCTGCCCAGGGGTCATTTATTTCATAATTTGTTTGTGTAGGAGAAATTTGAAAATCTTCCTGTCTGAAACTGTTCGCCCTGTGTAGCATAGTATAGTTGATACATACTGTGTGTTCAAATTATGTCCCTGTGGTCAAAATTGGCCCCGCCCAAGGGTTGTATTTGTATAGTATATAAGATCTATAAAAATGTTCAATCCAAGACCTGTTATTTCGCTTTTAATGTTTGCTCAGTGAGACCCTGAGCGAAAGTACTCGAGTGAGCATTCAAGGGCCATTATGGCCCTCTTGTTACTGGTACTTGCACTGGTGCTAACGGGTGTCACGTTTTGCAATCGTTGTCGTTTTGAACGTGGTGAAGGGATTTTTTGGAAGGTGTACTACCACTAAATTATCAGATAGTTTTATAACGCTTTTCTCTAATATAAACTGGTATTCATTTGTGTTTGTGCGTATGTTGTGCTTGCGTAAATTGTGTTATAAGCATAGACTTGTTATTTTAATGGCAGTGGCTACGGTTACGGAACCGTAATCCTAGCCTCCGAGTCTAGGATTATGGAAGTTCCGTAATCCTAGACAAACCCACTGAAATAGGCTACGGTTACGGAAGTATATGTAAAGAAGGGTTACATACCCAAAATCGAGTGATAAACCGTTAGTTGTCTCAAATATTATATTTTCTCCAAGATGAGTTAACACTAATGTTACGATACGCCATCTTAGTTGTTGTATTGACTAACGTTAAATGTCATTGTCGTCATCAACAGACACTTCAAAGACGATGTGAATAATTGCCCTGTAATGTGTATTGTCTTAAGTGTTATCTTGTTCGCATTACTATGACGCAAAAAATGAACGACTATCTATTAAATTCCAAGTTTTCATTGAATTATAAAGTTAGGAAGCAAATACTGCAGGTCGATCTTGTCAATTTATAATTGTTTGGGGAAGGTTGAGGAAAAAACAATGGTGTCCTGGGAATAAGTACTCGTTCATTTTGTGCAGCAATAAATTTGACCACAGGTTATTTATTTTTGTTTAAGATTCCTTTATTAAAAGAAAGGAATTAATGAAATAATTTATCATGTTACTCTACTAATTTTGTGAATTTGTAATGACAAAGACTGTTTACAACCTGTAGTCAGATTTTATTTTAAAAAGTGGGGGGATAGAGAATGATCCAAATGAAAATGGATGGCAATTAAAAGAAAAACGACGACAAAACGTAACACATTTCATGAAGAACGAACACATTATTGCTATGTGCAAATTATAATGCAATAGTCTTTTATCAACAACAATTCCATTCTTAAAAATGTTTATTCAAAATCAATATTAAATTAAAAAAACAATGACAAAAAGAAAGGAAAATAACAAAGTAAAAAATGAAATAACATATATGTAACATGTCTGCTGGAAAAAACTTGTAAAAATACAAATTTTGGCAGGCCATGGTTTTAGCGCCTCCTTGTGATGTGGCCTTGATGTAGATGGACAAGTAAAAGTGATTAACACGATTGTACATTACAACATTTTATTTTCAAAAAAGAATTATATTACTTGTCCAACTACAAATGAGCGCTCAAGTGACAGTGTAAAGATGACAATGATATTTAACGTTAGTTCGTTGCCGAAACAACAATCAAAATGGCGTACAAACAGTTTGATAACGCAAATTTGGTAAAATGGTTTGTTTAATGAATAAAAATTTAATTTGGCTTGCTATTTGATATTTAACTGTTGAAAATACTCTTCATTAAAAAACGTCCGTAATCGTAGCCTTTTCCAGTGGGTTTGTCTAGGATTACGGAACTTCCGTAATCCTAGACTTGGAGGCTAGGATTACGGTTCCGTAACCGTAGCCACTGCCTATTTTAATATGAACGGAAACATCTTTTCCAATACCGTTATGAAACGAATTCGAAAGTATAATGTAACAAGCCCAGGACCGTATTCAGTGGGATGGCTCCTGGGCCCAAACCTCTCCTCCAGTTGCCCTAAAATTTATATTGAAAACCACAGGGATTCGGCTCATTGACCCCGCCCACGCTATATATACATACTAATAATACAAGGGGAGTAACTTCCCAAGACGGCCATTCCTACCGTATCCTAGATTTTGTTCTGTAATTTTTTTAATTAGGGCGCAAACACTAAAAACTAATATGCATGTTGTAGCTTAATCATTTTTCTATCAAATCAATCCACTGCCACCTTCAGTTCCTCTTTACTTTCCAAAATAAAATGACCGAAATCGTATGAAATTGAACTTTCGTTTTTAGTACCGATCGATCGTGGCTACGCACTGAGCATTGAAATTCAAGACTGAACTGCTATTTGCATGCAACCGCCAACCGATTCCGACCAGCGGCGTATTCTACAACAAAAATGGAATTAAATTCTATCGGAAACCCGTACCTGTGGGTTCATTACAAGTCACAAGAAGATTCAGAATCAAATACAACTTTCAATATCGACGATACGGCCATTTGTTTAATTCAAAACGAGGCTCCACTCAGATGTACATATCGCGCTTTCTCATTGGTCGACGTCATTTGACAACACAGGTTCCTAATATATCGACCAATGAGAAAGCCTGATATTTACATCTGAGTGGAGCCTCGTTTTGAATTTGACAAATGGCCGTATCGTCGATATTGAAAGTTGCATTTGATTCTGAAGCTTCTTGTGACTTGTAATGAACCCACATGTACGGGTTTCCGATAGAATTTAATTCCATTTTTGTTGTAGAATACGCCGCTGGTCGGAATCGGTTGGCGGTTGCATGCAAATAGCAGTTCAGTCTTGAATTTCAATGCTCAGTGCGTAGCCACGATCGATCGGTACTAAAAACGAAAGTTCAATTTCATACGATTTCGGTCATTATATTTTAGAAAGTAAAGAGGAACTGAAGGTGGCAGTGGATTGATTTGATAGAAAAATGATTAAGCTACAACATGCATATTAGTTTTTAGTGTTTGCGCCCTAATTAAAAAAATTACAGAACAAAATCTAGGATACGGTAGGAATGCCCGTCTTGGGAAGTTACTCCCCTTGTATTATTAGTATGTATATATAGCGAGGGTGGGGTCAATGAGCCGAATCCCTGTGTTGAAAACATACTGAAAATATGTCGTGGGGGATCCCCAAGGACACCTCAGCCCCCTCCTCCAAGACTGAGCCTCTCTGGTCTCTGGATACGGCTTGTAGCTTTCAATAATTTGCACTGGGGTGCAATTGCACTGTGCGAGCGGGCATTAGTTTTATGATTTAATTAAGAACAGAAACTGTGTGTACAATTTTATCTTGACAGAAGAATTAATCGGGCCTGTAATCAATGTTTGTTTAGATCTATTACATGTACGAGTAAAATCCGGGTTTTCATTGACATGACCACGACCATCACAAAGATCGGGCTGATCAGGGATTCGCTGACTGACAGAGACAGGTTCAGAGTGACATTTAGAAGGACTAGGAATTGCAGCTACGGCCTCTTTATTGACAGGAAAAAGACCAGCGATACGGAAGGCAGACACAGTGTTTTCGATGGTATCTTATCCAGAGCAAGTTTCAGTATCATGGGGAATTTGTGCCGTGGCAGTGTGCTCATTCCAGTAAACCCAAGAGACACACACAAATTTCCTACCTTTGACTTCAAATCATGAAAATAACCCACATCCAGAGGTTGAAGTAAATGCGTACTGTGTGCTGGGAAACATAGTAAATGTATGTTATTTGCCCTGGCTGCATCAGTGACACCAGCTGATAAGTGAGAGACATGGTTATCTAAGGTGAGTAAAACTGGCCTATGATTGCCACAGTTGGCCACGAAACACTCCACAAACCACTTCAGAAACAGGTCGGAATTTATGTACCCCGTTTTAGTGTACTCAATCAGCCATGTCTCTGGCAAACCATCACGGAAGTTTGATCTGGGCAAGTTTTTGTCATATACATGTATAAGCATGGGTGGCATGGTGCGACCGTTTGCAGAAATAGCTAACTGGACAGTAACATGGCCTGAGAATGAGACGTGAATACGCCATGGCTGTCTTAAACCCCGATGACCAATGACCTTGCTATAACTTTTCTCACGACCACTGAAACCTGTCTCATCACAGTTCAAAATTTGATCGCCCTTACCGTCCAACCCAAGAGATGTTACTGTGTTCTCAAGCAATTCAAAGTACTGGGCGAGCTGCTGCTCTGATACTGAAGCCCTAGCTCTGTCAATAACATGAGGGACTCTTTCAGATAACTCTTGGTGCCTGTTAAGAAACTTTTTTACCCATTTGTCACTAGGGCCCTTTTCTAAGTTGACTAAAGTATTACGCCCACTTTTCTTAATAATGTCAACGCACAAAGACTTAATGACCTTCCTCGTTAAAGGAAAGCCATGCTCTGCCATATAAAGAGCATAGTTCACAAGTCCAGTTTCCTCTGTCTCGGACAAACATCTCTCTGGCCCTTTCCTAGTATCAAAGCCCTTAAATTTCCCACAGTGATCAGCAACAGTAGACTTTGGCAACCCAGTTTTCTTAGCAGCACCACCAATGCTTCAGCCAGTTTCTACCAGTTTTACAGCTTTTGCTACAGATGCCTGAAACTCTGTATGTGGTTTCTTTTGAGACATTTTATCTATAAGGAAAGTGGTAAGATCGCTTTATTGTAGAAAGACAGTGAAACTGAGATGTTTCTGTATTTATTCGATGATATACGGGGACAGTCTTTTAAAATTGGCTATCTGCATTTCAGTAGATTCATTCTCATTGTACTTTACAGAAAAGTGGTGTTTATCTATATGTTTTGTATACCGCATGTATATATTAATATAACATTTACTTAATTTCATTATAGTTTTGTAGTGTAAGTGATGTGAAACAAGCAACAAAATGGTATGCAAAACGTTTGGCGGGTGTCTGTAGTCACATGGTTCAAGCGCCAAAAAGTGATAGAGATCAAGAGGTTGTCAAGTTCAAAATATGTAACGAGCATCGAGCATGTATTCAAGGTTCAAGAAAGATTTTTTTTTAAATATTATAATTATTAAAAACATAATTTTTTTATCAGTGGCGATTTTAAGCTTAATAACATAGAGACTCTTGAATTATTTACCTACTGAAACTGCAAGTATGATTTGTTTACAATACTGACTTGGATGTAAACTACTTATACTACTTTTACATTTTTGAGATAAGTGGACTACACTGTTACAGTCTTTGTTGTTTTGTTTGATTTTTATTTGAAAAAAAAAAGTTTAGAATAAAAAGAATTTTAAGCCAGCAATTATACATCTGCCATATTTCTTTCTTACCCATTTGGCACCATTTATTGCCAGTTTTTAGCCTTGTTTATTGCAAGATAATTTGTCCAATTTATTGCACATTCATTGCATGTGTCAACAAACTGAAGACCCAATTTATTGCCAATTCACTTACCCAATTTATTGACAATTCATTTTGAACCAGCCAGAAAGCAAAACCCTATTTATTGCTAATTCATTACAACCATTTATTGACAAGTTATTGTACATGCATTGGCTAATTTGCATGTGAATTCCATTTGCAATTAATTGGTAATAAATTGTCCATTTATTTACAATTTATTAACCCCATTTATTCTCAGCTTTTTTTTGTTTGGGATGTTATTTAGAGTTCGTCTGCTTATATAATAGTTATAAGTCAATAAACAGGAAGTGTAAACATACATGTATAATACCGGAAAAAGGATAAGTTAGTTACGAATATAGGTATGTAACATCAATACCGTACGTGATGTTTTACATTTAAAACTCGCCGAATACGGGGGTGTTCGCGTACTAGTAGCGTCCGTGTACTGTTCCGGTCTGTCTATTTAGAAGAGCATGGCGTCTGACTGCGACTTAAGCTGTATTGGACAACACCTATGAGAAAAAAGACATATGGTTGATATAAACATTGTGTTTTTGTGTCGCCCTTTCGAAGAAAAGGTGATACATAGGGATCGCTTTGTCCGTCGGTCCGTCACGAAAACTTAACGTTGGCTATAACTTTGCCATTTCTAAACATTATCTTATCAAACTTTCAAATTGTATTGCTTATGACAACAGGGTCAGGTTGATGCCAAAATTTCTAGGTCAAGGTCACATTTGACAGAGTTATGCCCCTTTTTATACATGGATTTTGTCATGAAAACTTAACGTTGGGAATAACTTTGCCATTTTTTAACATTTCAACATCAAACTTCCAAATTATATTGCTTACGACAACAGGGTCGTGATGATGCCAAAATGTATAGGTCAAGGTCACAATTGACAGAGTTATGCCCCTTTTTGTACTTGGATTTTGTCATGAAAACTTAACATTGGCTATAACTATGCCATTTCTTAATGTTTCTTCATCAAACTTTCCAGTTGTAATGCTTACAATTGTATCACTTAAGACAACACCATTTCTCAAGGGCAGATAACCCTAAAATTTTTTTTGGCAATGTTATGCCCCTTTTTCAAGTTAAAATTTCTTGGTTAACCTTTTTCATTATGTCCATGTCTCAAAAAGTGTCAAGGATATTCCATTCAAACTTGGAATACTTGATCACCAGCAAGACCCCTGCAAAGATTGTTGGTACCCATGTCCCTGGGGTCACAGTTAGCCCCACCCCCAGGGGTCACTTGATTTTGCTTAAACTTATATATAGGAAAAAGAACTTCTTAAGCCTAGAAATAAAATATTAACTGACATGAGATGGGTAAGTACTCCCCCCCTCCCCCCCCCCCACTGTCCCCTCTGCATGGGAATCTGCCCCTCCCCCAACCAGTCACCCCCCCCGGGCCCAATTTTTTTTTTTTAATTTTTAAAACATAGGTCCATACCCCCTTTACCCCTTACACCCAACCCCCCCCATCCTCCCCCCCCCAAACCCCCCACCTCAACCCCCCCCCCCAACCAGTCACCCACCTACCTTTTGTCCGCCGCCTCTCCGCCCCCCGTCCCGTCCACCCAATTATCGTTTCTTTTTTTTAATGTTTAAAACTTGCACTTTCTATTATATTCGGAGATTCCATCTTATTTTACTAGTCCCCCCACTCCCCCCCTACTCAGAGAAAAACCCCCCCCCCCCCTCCAACCCCAACCCTCAACCCATCAATCCACCCCCCCCCCCCGGGGCTGGGGTCAATTTTTTTTTTTTTGAATTTTAAAAAGAATATGCACTTGATTCTGTCCCCCCCCCCTTACTCAAAACCCCCCCTCCCAACAGATCATTCCACCCCCCCCCGGGCCCCAATTTTTTTTTTTTGTTTTTTTAATTTTTAAAAATATATCACGTTATAATTCCCCCCCACACCTCAAACCTCACCCCCGGCCCTCCACTCCCAACCAGTCACCCCCCCCCCCCCGGGCCCAAATATTTTTTTTTTTTTATCTACATAGGTTGACTGACTCCCATCCACCCATCATCCCCCCTCATCCCACCCCCCAGCACCCCCCCCCATTTTATTTTGTACCGGCCTACCCCCCCCCACCATTACCCACCTGAGACCCCCCCCCCAAACCAGCTTCTTGTTTGTTTTTTTTTTTTTTTTTTTTTTTTTTTTTTTTTTTTTTTTTTTTTTAATTTTAATACATAGGTACTTGACTCCCCATTCACCCTCAAACCCCCCCCCCACAACCAGTCACCCCCCCCCCCCCGATTTTTTTTACCCCCCATCCCCGCGCCTTTTTTTTTTTTTTTTTTTTAAACATAGGTACTTTACTCCCCCCCCCCCCCCCCCCCCCCCCCCCCCCACCCACACGGGCCCAATTTTTTTTTTTTTTTTTTTTAAATTTTAATACATAGGTACTTGACTCCCCATCCACCCTCAACCCCAGCAGGCTCTTGTTTACCTTTTTAGTTATTCTAACAGAGTACCCAAGGGCGACACAAGTGTTCCACTGAACACCCATCTAGTTTATATTCGTACTTGTCATTTTGTAACAGGCTGTCAAATGAGCAACATGAATACATGCCCAAAATGCCATCAAAAGCTTTTGAGGCCAGATGTCATGTTAAAGACATCGGAATCACAAGCATCGGAAAATCACTCATGCGTATCCGCAGGTAAGTCAAACGTATCCACCGCCGCCACAGAGAAATACTAGTATATATTTAACACCGCCGTCGCAACCGCCGCCGCCGCAGAATACAACACCTTCACCTCCGCCGCAGAATACAAAACCACCGCCGCCGCAGAGTACAACACATTCACCGCCGCCGCCGCAGAATACAACATCTTCACCGCCGCCACAGACAGGCATGATTTTCTACCATCCCTTTCCCATGATGGTATCTGGACCAACAGCTGAAGTATTTGTTGCAACAACCAGACAAAAGGATCCAACGTACATTGCATAGAATAGTGTGGCTTTTACAGACGGTTGCAACCTTTGTATGGTGACATTCAAAGGCTCGTTTTCCCTAGTGTCGAATTCATTCAAGGTATACCATCAGATTTAGACGACGATGAATTCTTTGATTCCAACATCAACAATTTAATTGTACTGGATGACCTTTATTGTGAGACTGGCAGGGATAACTTGTTTAATGAGGGGTCCCACCACAGGTCTCTCTCTGAGATTTCCATCAACCAGAACTTATTTGGGAACAAGGATCCGACTCAAAGAAGGAATTGTCATTATCTAGTGCTGTTTAATGATCCCGTCGATCGGCAAGCAATGATGCCACTGGCGCGACAGATGTACCCTGGCAACACGGACAAGTTCAGAAAAATGACACAGTAACTTCTTCACGATAATAACCATGACTAATAAAATAATTAATAATCAATACTGTTGCCATATCACGTGCTCCTCCATAGCTCAAAACTAAAATGCATACCAATACCCTGCGGGCTCCAGCCTACAGGGAACAATTAAATCGGCACTGGTAAATTTAATCATGTCTGGACCAGAGTATTTCACTGCATGAAGAAACATATAATATCTATCAACTAAACCAGCTTATCAGGGTTTCACAAAACAAAAATGATCTTGGTAAATCTTTCAATGTATAGACCGTTCCATAATTGATTAGTTGTTCGCCGCCATTATGAAGGTCAAGTGACCGTTCGCCATCAAAGGTCTGCTAAAACCTCGCTACGATGCTAAGTTCCGTATAACTTAAGCACATTTCAAGGTTTCATCATGCCTTAAACAGCTTGAATTTTGTTGCTGAATTAACATCATTTTATTGTATTATTAGGATAATTTTGTATGTTTAATTTTTGACTTGAAAATATTATTAATTTTGTGTTAATAAACGTTTCCTGCACCTGGTGGTCATACACAAATTCAAAATTATGGGACTCTGGGGAAATCAGTAAAAATCATTAAAAAAACAACAAAAACAAAACAAAAAATATTGTTGGACACTAAGTTAATTAAAAATAACGGGGATGTCGTAAAAAGCTAAAAAAAAATAGTAATTCCATATCGTCTGACATCAAAAGAATATTGAATTGATAGCTGATTCTAAAGTAATAAATCTTGGAATTCAGACAAATGATGTAAACTGGCTCCCTCGCACCATAGTATATAGTGGAACCTCCATTGTGTATAATAAATATCTAACATCTGTCAGTTATTACTTTTTTTTTCTTATCAAAGCATTTCATCACCTCTTATGTAAATGTCTGTAAAACTGTTTTTTTACACCAATCAGCCGATCAATTACTTTCTTTGTTTTTACTTAAAAGCATACGAAACTGTACTAAACAAGAGGGCCATGATGGCCCTGTATCGCTCACCTGAGTATGACTGCTTTTAACAAAGTTGCTATGGACCTGGTTAATTGACCCCAGATGACCGATATTCGAACTTGACCTAGAAATTATTGACACAATTTCTTTGACAAATTTCAAGGTTATTTGTACTGAAAATGTTACTTCTAGAGTGTTAACAAGGTTTTTTCATATTTGGGCTCTATGACCTAGTTTTTTAACCTAGATGTCCCATATTCAAACTTGAGCTAGAAATTATCGAAACTATCTCTCTGACAAATTTCCAGGATATTTGGACTGAAAAAGTAGCCTCTAGAGTGTAAACAAAGCTTTTCGATATTTGGGCTCTGTGACCTAGATTTTGACCCCAGATAACCCATATCCAAACTTGAGCTACAAATCATCAAAACAACCCTTCTGACAAATTTCCAGGACATTTGGACTGAAAATGTAGCCTGTAGAGTGTTTACAAAGTTTTTCGATATTTGGGCTCTGTGACCTAGTTTTCGACTCAAGATGACCCATATTCAAACTTGAGCTAGAAACCATAGAATTAGGCTTTCTAACAAATTTCCAGGTTATTTGGAATTAAAATATTACCTCTAGAGTGTAAACAAGGTTTTTCCATATTTGGGCTCTGTGACTGTGACCTAGTTTTTGACCCAAGATGACCCATACTCCAACTTGAGCTACAAATCATCAAAAAAAACCTGTCTGACAAATTTCCAGGATATTAAGACTGAAAATGTAACTTCTGGAGTGTTAAAAAGGGTTTTTACATATTTGGGCCATGTGACCTAGTTTTTGATCCCAGATGACCCATATCCAAATCTGAGCTAGAAATCATTGAAGAATCTTTCTGACAAATTTCAGGGACATTTGGACTAAAAATGTAACCTCTAGAGCATTAACAAGGTGTGACCTAGTTTTTGACCCCAGAAAACCTATATTCAAAACTGAGTTAGAAATCATCAATAGAACCTTTCTGACAAATTTCCAGGTTATTTGGACTGAAAATATTACCTTTAGAATGTTAACAAGGTTTTTCCATATTTGGACTTTGTGACCTAGTTTGTGACCCAAGATGACCCATATTCGAACTTGAGCTAGAAATCCTCAAGGCAACCTTTCTGACAAATTTCCAGATTATTTAGGCTGAAAATGTAACCTCTAGAGTGTTAACAAGATTTTTCTATTTTTGGGCTCTGTGACCTAGTTTTTGAACTCGGATGACCCATATTTGAACTTGTGCTAGAAATCTTTGAAGCAACCTTTCTGACAAATTTCTAGATTTTTTGGGCTGAAAATGTTACGTCTAGAGCGTTAACAAGATCTTTCTATTTTTGGGCTCTGTGACCTAGTTTTTGAACCCAAATGACCCATATTCGAACTTGAGCTAGAAATCATTGAAGCAACCTTCCTGAAAAATTTCCAGATTATTTAGTCTAAAAAATTAAAAATGTTACCTCTAGAGTGTAAACAAGGTTTTTCAATATTTGGGCTGTGACCTTGTTTTTGACCCAAGATGACCCATATTTGAACTTGACCTAGAAATCATCAAAGCAACCTTTCTGACAATATTCCAGATTATTTGGGCTGAAAATGTAACCTCTAGAGTGTTAACAAGATTTTTCTATTTTTGGGCTCCGTGACCTAGTTTTTGAACCCAGATGACCCATATTTGAACTTGAGCTAGAAATCATCGATAGAACCTTTCTGACAAATTTCCAGGATATTTGGACTGAAAAAGTAGCCTCTAGAGTGTTAACAAGGTTTTTCTATATTTGGGCTCTGTGACCTAGTTTTCCAACCATAATAACCCATGTTCGAACTCGTCCGAGATATCAATGAGACAAACATCCTGACAAAGTTTCATGACAATTGAGGCAAAAATGTGACCACTAGAGTGTTAACAAACTAATTGTGGACGGACGGACGGACGGACGACGGACAAAAGGTGATCAGAAAAGCTCACTCTGTCACTACGTGACAGGTGAGCTAAAAAGTGGATATAAAATAGGCCTTCTGTAAAAACAATTTATTTTTGTGATGTAACTCACCGGAGAAACATTCAAAACTATAAAAAAAAAATTTAAAAAAAGTTTTCATAACTTTAAACATGTGTGCATTATATTTCCATGTAGGAAAGGAGAGTGGAAATATTTATATTCTAAAAAGCAATAATGTAATCAGACAGAAAACAAATAAAGTTTTATTTTTAAGTCCCCCCCCCCCACCTCTCTCTCTCTCTCTCTCTCTCTCTCTCTCTCTGGTGACAGGAAAGAGTCTGATGACAGGAGTGTTCGGCTTTGGTGAAGTTTTGATACCTTACTACCCGTCAAAAATGAACGTTTCTTAATGTCAAAGTCAGTGATAGACGTAATGTCAGTGTTTACCTTCAGTAGAAGCATATACACATATAGCGTAAAATGAAAATTTGAAATGAGCCATAAGGAGTGAAAGAAGAGGCTTGAGGAGTGAGAGAGGTATGAGTGTTCACATTTTAAAGTTTGTAAATATTTACTTAACATGAGCTGTGTACTACAGATCTGTTTATTCAAAATCTTCACAGGTCCCATGTCAAAAACAAACCAGGCTATCCATTTCCGTAACTAATGACTCCCCTACCTTGTAGTAATTTATACGACGGATACCGAATTTTACGATCTTCGTGAAAAGAAGTTTCCGTGGGGTTTTATCAAAGATTTGGGCTAAAGTTCGACCAAATCAGTCATTCAAACGATCGAAGGCATATTTATTATAATATTTAAACTACGTAGCATTTGAAACACTTGGAGTTGCATGAAAAAGCAACGATCAAACAAACATCTCTTATGTGTGAAATATGAGATGACAGAAGTACCTATAGTAACTATAGTCTAATTTCAGATATTCTGAATGTTCGATTTATTGTACATTGATTTGCAATATAAAAATGATGTAAAAAAGGTTACTATCAAGCAGTTTGAAGCAATCTAATGTGAAAACAGTTCGAGATCATCTTAATTTTAATGTGAAATAGCCAAATATACACAGACAGCTACACTATACCTTGGTGTTACAAAGCATAAAAATGACTATGTCATAAATGTATATTAGGATACAGAGGTACCCTGGTTGAAAATTTCTTTCAGCTAAGTTTGTTTGATTTTCTGATTTTGCGTGAAATTCTATTAAAATAGCAGAACAAGTTTTCATAGAAACCTCTCCAAATATTTTGCCAAATTAAGGGAACCATTTACTAGGTAACAGGATCATTACTAACCTGTGGTAGGTTTGTACAATTAAATGAGTTGCTCTCAAGGTCCTCAGAAGGACAGGGCAAATGAACAACAGAACCATGTTGATTTAACCCAAAAGATGTACAAAGCAATTATTTAGAAAATAACAAGATATTACACGAAATGTTAACAAAAGCTGTCTGTAAGGTTGTTCGACTGTTCAAAAAAGTTGTTCAAAATTGTTAATTATTTAAAATGGGTAATAGATTCTATATTTCAAAATGCAGCTACAGTTATCTACCTTGTAGGTTTGATGTCTTGTCAAAAAAACAAATGCAAAAAATCAGTCAGGAGTTATCTAATCTGCTTCTTTGATGCCTCTGAACAGTTCTCTCACTTTTCAAGTAAGTACAAAACAGTTAACTGAAATAAAGCACAAAACTAACCGTCATGCAAAACCTAAACACATTTTTTTCGGTCCACAAAGGGCCTTAATTTGCAAAAAAATCTACTCATGTGTGACATTTTTGATCTTGCTGTCTGAAGTAACATAAGCAGAAAATGTTATAGGTAACAAAGACACCAGTAACATTATGACATTCATTTTCATCAACTTTCTGAAGCCTTGTATCTTGCTGGCAACTGTTTCCAACACCTGCTTAAAATGAACAACCTTTTTCAAATGTCCATTAGTACACTGGAACATAACTTCTTTGCGGCAAGTTGAGGTGCCTTCCTTGTTCTGGACCCTAAATAGAAATAATGGACATAGAACAATTATTTCTATAAATACCACAAACTTATTTAGACAACTAACAGTTCACTTGATTATCTGTTTGCAATTCTTAGTCATTAAAGTATATAATATTAGCACTATACTTGCCGATAATATATTATGAATTCTTATGACTGAATTAAAAAACTCATAAGTTATAATTAAAATATCGCAATTTACATACAAATATGGAGAATGCAGTTCTAAAAAGCAACATAGAAATTGAATTGGCAGCATTGGAAAGAAATTGGCAGATTGAAATAACAAATACAATAATGTGTGATCTTCCAAAGTAATAATCCAATATAGCCGACCTTTGTTTACACATTTTGGTATAGAGAACACATGTCTCCATGTGTTTATTAGAACTGTCATTCTGTTTCTAAAAAAAGTTGTCAGGCTTTCCTAAAAGCTGAAAACGAAAGTAGGTCATTGGATCAAAATAGATACAGCCCGAAAAACATTTGAAATTTTACCATTTCCTGCGACAGATTTACTGGAAAATAGGCCCCTAATGCTGTTTTAATATATTATCAGCAAGAAAGATGAGATACTTTTTAATTTATTGAAAACAAAGACATAATATGTTAAATTATCGAAAACACATTTCTCCAGTATATGTGACAGGTCGTTGGCATTCAAGCATTAATGTAAGAATAATCGTTTCATCCACGAAACTACTTTGTTTGTTCATGTTTCTATCAAACCATATTTTTTTTTCAAAATAAGCATGTATAGCCATAATATAACTCTTACCAATTTGATTCACGACTTCGTCAAAGATGGCGGCTTATTAATTGAAGAGGGCGCGCTGCGAAGAACGATAACGAGACATGTGTTCTCTATAGTTTAACAAATAATGCCAAACTACAAAAAAGGAGAAAATCTGTAAGATACATGAATTTATGCATTTGGTAATGAATACCTTTGAAAAGTTGCACACCAAAATGTGTTAACAAAAGTCGGTCATATTGGATTATTACTGTTATGCATTTGTTTGTAACATTTCGTATTAAATCATATACGGTATGTGCTTTTCCTGAATAACACAGCAATGACACTTATTATCAGCTGTAAAATTAAGTGCATACTTTTTTTGATCAAATGAGCATAAGTTTTCTTCACTAGTAATTCATGAAATCAGTATTGATGCAGATGACACAAACTTATTTCAACAAGAGTTACAGCTAGACTTGCTAGTGAAGCTATAAAAGTGAAGCTGACCATTCATGAATATTGCAGGATTTCTTTACTGCAAGAAAGAAGGTACATACATTATTCTAAGCCTTTTAACCATTATAACTTTGTTGTTTTTAGCTCACCTGTCACGTAGTGACAGAGTGAGCTTTTCTGATCACCTTTTGTCCGTCGTCCGTCCGTCTGTCCGTCCGTCCGTTAACAATTGGTTTGTTAACACTCTAGTGGTCACATTTTTGCCTCAAATGTCATGAAACTTGGTCAGGATGTTTGTCTCATTAATATCTCGGACGAGTTCGAACATGGGTTATCAGGCGTGGAAAACTAGGTCACAGAGCCCAAATATAGAAAAACCTTGTTAACACTCTAGAGGCTACTTTTTCAGTCCAAATATCCTTAAAATTTGTCAGAAACGTTCTAATATTGATTTCTAGTTCAAGTTCAAATATGGGTCATCTGGGTTCAAAAACTAGGTCACGGAGCCCAAAAATAGAAAAATCTTGTTAACACTCTAGAGGTTACATTTTCAGCCTAAATAATCTTGAAATTTGTCAGAAAGAATGCTTTGATGATTTCTAGTTCAAGTTCAAATATAGGTCATCTGGGGTCAAAAACTAGGTCACAGAGCCCAAATACTGAATAACCTTGTTAACACTCTAGAGATTACATTTTCAGCCCAAATAATCTGGAAATTTGTCAGAAAGGTTGCTTCAAAGATTTCTAGGACAAGTTTAAATATGGGTCGTCTAGGTTTAAAAACTAGGTCACAGAGCCCAAAAATAGAAAAATCTTGTTAACACTCTAGAGGTTACATTTTCAGCCTAAATAATCTGGAAATTTGTCAGAAAAATTGCCTTGAGGATTTCTAGATCAACTTCGAGTATGGGTCATCTGGGTCACAAACTTGGTCACAGAGTCCAAATACTGAATAACCTTGTTAATATTCTAAAGGTAGCATTTTCAGTCCAAATAACCTGGAAATTTGTCAGAAAGATTCTATGGATGATTTCTAGCTCAGTTTTGAATATAGGTTCTCTGTGGTAAAAAACTAGGTCACAGAAAAACCTTGTAAAAGCTCTAGAGGTTACATTTTTAGTCCAAATGTTCTTGAAATTTGTCAGAAAGGTTGTTTCAATGATTTCTAGCTCAGATTTAGATATGGGTCACCTGGGATCAAAAACTAGGTCACATGGTACAAATATGTAAAAACTTTTTAACACTCCAGAGGCTACATTTTAAGTCCAAATGTCCTGGAAATTTGTCAGATAGGTTGTTTTGATGATTTGTAGCTCAAGTTTGGATATGGGTTATCTGGGGTCAAAAACTAGGTCACAGAGCCTAAATATCGAGAAACCTTGTTAACACTCTAGATGCTACTAAATTTTTCAGTCCAAATATCCTGGAAATTTGTCAAAGAGATTGTTTCAATAATTTCTAGGTCAAGTTGGAATATGGGTCATCTGGGGTCAATTAACCAGGTCCATAGCAACTTTGTTAAAAGCAGTCATACTCAGGTGAGCGATACAGGGCCATGATGGCCCTCTTGTACAAGCAAATAAAGTTAATCCCAAAATCCTAAAAAAAAAGAGAAAATAAGTTTTAATTGTTTGAACTTTAAGGAAGCATCAAATGGGGGACATTTTGATGTGTGCTATCACTTGTTACTGTATATACTTTAATAACTTTTATCCAAGGCAAAATGCTCAATTAAGAAGGTACATGTACAGACAGCTTTTGTAAATATTTTGTGTCAATGCTTGTTTTGTTTTTTTGTTGTTGAAAAATTGCTTTTAAATGTTTTGGTTAATTACTTTTAGGTTAAATCAACATGGATCTCTGTCCATCTGAGGACCTTGAGAGCGACTCATTTAATAGTACAAACCTACCACAGGTTAGCAATGATCCTGTTACCTAGTAAATTGTTCCCTTAATTAGTCAAAATATTTGGAGAGGTGATATCAATTTCTATGAAAACAATAATTTTTCTTCCTGTTATATCCTCAAGGCACCTGCCATTAGACATTTAAGCCATTTGCTAAAATTATATTAATTTGGCTGAGAAATTATAATTTGACTACAGGATATCTTGCTGTTGTTTTGCTTTTTTAATAAAACTTCTCATGAAATCAGAAAATCAAACAATCTTAGCTTAAAGAAATTTACAATCAGGGTAAACTCTGTATCCTAATATACATTTATGACATAGTCATTTTTATGCTTTGTAACACCAATGTAATAGTATAGCTATCTATGTTATTTCACATTAAAATTAAGATGATCTCAAACTGTTTTCACATTAGATTGCTTCAAACTCCTTGATAGTAACCTTTTTTTTACATCATTTTTATATTGCAAATCCTAAGTACAATAAATCAAACATTCAGAATATCTGAAATTAAACTATAAGTCATGAAACTCCAAGTGTTTCAAATGCTAAGTAGTTGTTTAAATATTTGTTGTTTTTAAAATATTATAGTCCACAACTTCTGCTTTAAATGAAACAGGATGTTTAAAACGTATTCTTTCGAATAAGGAAGTTTAAACGACAATAAATAATTTTCCTCGTATTTCACATTTTGTTTAACACTGAGCGGAATTTGCATTTATTTAGGTTTAACACTTAAAGCGTGTGTTTGGATTGTACGTTTTTAACCAACAAAATCCTATGTCTGAGAAGGTTTATGCTATCTGGTTAAGGGATGATCAGTTGCCTGGCATTCAGGCGCTGTTCAGTGAGAAGGGATGGAAACTGGAGCTGGAAACCATGGACAGTTATCGAAAAAAAGAGGAAGTAGCAAGCGAGTATGTGGATACGAGCAACCCAAGTCTCACAGGTACATATATCATAAACTTATAATTATTTGATAATCAAAGATCACCAGATTCTGTTAGTTGTGAAATGAGAACGTTACGAGAAACAATACAAGAAATATTCTTGTACGAGTGATGATAAAATGTCCAACTAGTCTCAATATTTCGACTGCAAGACCGACCGATTTACAAACTGATATTACATAGATGTCGGCCTTTACGTCTCAGCCAGTTAGATTCAAAACTGTGTCGGAAATCGAACTGATTTAAATTTCATTTTTTTCATTGCAACATGAAAATTTTCACACTGGCATGTTCATTTGTTGATATAAACCATAATTAGTCCTCAAAATATTTATAAAATGGCAAATATTAACTTAAATTACCTATTAAACCCAATTAGGTACCGGTTGTTTACATGTGGATGTGCAAACGCAGTAATCAATAAAAACGTTTCTTTTAATTTAAACATATTAGTACACTCCGGGAGACTGTACGCGTTAAAATCGCACACAAAGCGCTTTATCGTATAGACGTAATACTAATTTTCTGCGTTTTTTTCTGAAAATATAAATTTGAAACTTTTGTATTTACTCCATTTATTTATTCTACATTAATACATACATCACACATTCTTAACATGTCACAGTTTTGATTTTGTGATTTTTATTGTAAAGATAGGATTTAATAAACTTAAATTGCCACCAGTCAAGGACACGATTCCTAATGTATGTTGTCAACAATTTTGTAATGTCAAGTAAAATTAAAATTTTCTATTCCCTTTCCTGTATATTGTGTTGTTTTTTTCTTTAATGAACATTTAAATATAATTTGATCTTTCGTAGGAATTTATTGCGAGCGAAGACCAATAACTTGCTTACAGTTTGTCATGTACGCACGTCGGCAACGTCCTCTAAGGTCTTGTTAAGGCCGCCCTTTCATTTTGATTGACACCTCTAGCTTCCAAAAAGATGTCGATTGCCTGTCATTCAAGTTGTCACGAGGTTTTTTTCTACATGTACAGTTCAGTTTATAATGCCTGTATGTTATTCTAGCTATTTCGCATAACTCCGCCCACATACCACACGTCACGCGCTGTTCATATCAAAGAAAATAAGTCACTTATTTTTTCATACAGATTATTTTATGCGATATATTTTTCAAATTTAAACTGAATATGGCCTCTCTGGTTGGAAAAGAAACTAGGGCAAACTGCAAACTCGATTTAATTTCAATTCCTGCTAAAGTAAAGGTTATTTTGAGGCCAAGTGATAAAACATACAGCTTTGCTTTTATCAAATGTTTGAAATTCTGATCGATTTAAAAAATAAATTTTTGAAAGTGTTTGTTTCCTGTGTACAGTTACAAGTAAATTTTACGGAACGTGGAAATAGATAAGGCTTAGCTATTCATACAAGTGACCGAAAAGAGAGGACAAAATATTGAACATTACGTCCTGGAATTATAAGATGTTAAGTCATT
The DNA here is from genome assembly GCA_012932295.1 of Cyclina sinensis. NCBI lineage: Eukaryota > Metazoa > Mollusca > Bivalvia > Venerida > Veneridae > Cyclina > Cyclina sinensis. The sequence goes on from JAAONU010000002.1 coordinate 20,342,671, forward strand.
ATATTCAAAGTGGTTTACAGGCACTACAACATAAACACATTGTTCACGCACAAATTGCACATTCCTTTTATTCACACCGTAACCGTTGACTCGAAAGACACGGAAAACTGACCGGCGGATTGGAGAATGTGATTGACAAGATATATGGCGACCTGACAGATGTGGGGAAACGCCATGGAAAAGAGAAGATCTCAAAAAGATTGGAGAATTTGGAATTCTTTGTAGATTTTCTTCGAGAGGAAAATCTCACTCCGAGAAAAAAACCAGGTCGGGCCTTTCAAAGTTTTTCAAAAGCCAACAATAACATTAAAGTAGATATTAAAAAACTGTGCCAGAAAACCAAACAGTGCTCGAAAAAACTAGACAGGGCAAAGCGTGTTGCACAATGATTGAATGGCGTTGGCCAGAGAAAGAAACAGCTTAATTAATATTAACCTAGGACGTTTACTTCCCACTTTCCATGCCTTTCCGGAATATCAGTATGATAATGCGCAAAACCTTTGACGCTATAATAATACAATAAAATGATGTGTATTCTGCAACAAAATTCACGCGATATAAGGCAGTATGTCACCTTGAAATGTGCTAAAGTTATACAGATTTATACGGAACTTAAGCATCATAGCGAGATTTAGCAGTCCTTTAATGGCGGACGGTCACGTTACCTTTGAAATGGGGGCGGTCAATTTATCAGTTATGGAACGGTCTATAGTCAGCATTCATAGCATATGGGATATCTTATGTGGGTATAACTTGAGTGGAGATATCGTTAATTTTTTAAGGCGCTTTAATGTTTAAAATTGCAAAAGTTGCAATGGTGCAGTAACGTCGTTTTGGCAAACATAGCTTTTGTTACATTTTTGTTAAAATGTTTCCATTTAAGGAACAGAGTTCTTTGATAATGCAATAAATTATATTTACAATGTAGTACTGTGTTGTAAATTAAAAAGAGTGCTTTATAAAAAAAATACCTCCGCCCAAAATCACCCAAATATGTTGTTCTGAATTGCCATTATGGTATTTTGTTCAGAAGTGCAAGAGATGTTTTAACACATTGTACTGACTTTTGCCTAGTACAAAAATTTCCCCATTTACTCAGTGCAAATTCAATATGACGGAACATGGTCTCAGAAAATCTCACAAAAATAATGAACTTGCGGCATAATTAATCGCTGATACAGATTTTAAGTGTATGACGCTTTTATATCTTCCTATAGCTCTATGTGAATATGTATACATTCTATGTATACAAATAAAGATAATTCTCTATGAAAATAACAGTATTAACGACTCGCATACATGTATTTAGCTATCCCATAACATAATTAAGTTTAGGTCACATCATTCCTTTATGCTAACTAAATAAAATCTTGTAGAAACAAAGATAGTCCCCTTTTCAATTGGCTGCGTTAACAACGGATTTCCCGCAGTACATATTTCAACCTGTTGAGGTTTAAAAATATAACCGATCGATAAACTGCCGTCAGGTAGAGTTTCAGCGGTGTCCAACAAAAACATGTTGACATGTGTAGAGTTTATAAGTGTAATGCATAAAAAACATAAAATTTTCTTATTTTTTTTCTCATATTGATTCAGTTTGGAATAAGCTTTAAAGCTATGTATTTTATTTCAAGAAATATTGAGGGTAAATATATATTTGAGGCCGTTAAAGTTAGCGACGAGATTCTGGTCGCTGGCATTTACACATAGAAGAAAAACTTTCCGCATTGTTTTTAATCGTAAGTGGGTTGTGCGCGAAGGGCGACCATCGTCTATGTAATATAAGCCCTAATCTTTTTTATTTTTTTATTATTTTTTATTAATCCATTCCATTCATGATTTTTACACCTATATTTCAATGACAGGCAACCCCTGAGGACAACATTATGATGCTAAAATGATGATATAATTATTTGTCCATTTCTTGCAAGTTTCAACAGAATGTCATTTTATTAGCTCATCTGGTACGAAGTCGTCCATTCCCTTTTTGCTTGTAAACATTCTAGAGGCTACAGCTTCAGTCTGACCTTGATGAATCTTGTTTAGAATGTTTACCTCAATAAAATATTGGAAGAGTTCGAAACTCGGTCAGATGTGGCCAAAAACTAGGTCATTGGTTCAAACAATAAAAAAAACAACATTTTTTTCTCTCTTGGTCTGAATATTCATATCAATGGGTGATGTGGGCTCACAAACTGTCACTAGGTAAAATCATAGGAACATTTGTCACGTTTAGAGGTCACATTTTTGACCCCTTTCAAATGAAACATAGAATGTTGTCTCTGATGAATTCTTGGATGATTTTAAAACTGGGTCACAGGGGATCAGAAACAAGGTCAGTGGGTCAAATCATAGGAAAACCGTTTTTAGTACTCAAGAGGTCACATTTTTTATCAGATCTGAAAGAAAAATCAGACAGAATGTTTGCTTTGATGCATTCTTGGGCTAATTCAAAATTGGGTCACTGTTATGATCACTCACTCACTATCAAAAATTGGACTTTTTATTTTTGTTTCTCCACGGACAAGTAAAATGCGAAAATTCAGTTGTCAGGACCAGAAAATGTACGACTTGAACAACAGATTTTGCCAGCCTTTGCTGTCTTTCTGTTTCAAATCTTCTTGCAAAAAAAAAAAACAGCCACTTAAAAGACTCCAGTATAATCTGGCAAATACATTCCTTAGATGCCCTTACACTAACGGTTATTCAAGAAATTTTGATTTATTAAATTTCATGGCTACCATGGTAAAATGTATTCTCCGCAAAATTTGAAGGTCTTACAGTCAGTCTTTTGGTCAGTTTGTCAGTTCATTGCCAAAAGTTCTCCAACAGTGTTACAGAGTTTCCAGTGAAACTTCACACGTGATTTGCATATTGTGCCTGACATATGTTTAGCTCCCCTGACCAAAATGCAGCTTTTAGTGTGCTTTAGATTTTTAGTTTAAAATATACTGGACATCTACCAAGGTAAATATTGGCCATTGCCAAAGGGCCATTTGCTTTTATACTGACCTTCATTCTTGGTTTGTCTATACTACAAACTTAAAATTTAGAACAAACATACAGTTTTAGATTTTAATAACCAACTTTGATGAACTTTTTCTGTGGCAATGTCTTCCTTTGGACCTTGTACCACACATTTTAGGTGAGCGACACCAGGCCACTTGGCCCTCTCGTTATTTTAGGTCATTTTATTTGATTTATGCTTAATGACATTAGAACTTGCATAATACGTGATTCCATCTTCCTTTATGGCATTGCAGAATGTCTTTTAATGCATATCTACCTACGTGTATCGAACCTGTTTCATCATTGATAATTAATTTTGGTCTTTGCTCAGCGATTTTGTCGTGTCTTTGCAGTCTTATTCTTCAATTGCATTCATTCAACACCAATAGAAAAGCATTTCATAAGCACTACGCACCGAGCACGAGGATGACAATGATATTTCACTTTACTGTAAGCACTAAGCAGTAAGCATAATGCATTTTGCAATATTTGTGTTTATATTGTGACAACAGATAGCGCTTTGTCGGTATATCCCGTTATTGGCCGAATGGTCCCGCTGGTATTTTGCGACTAGATTTTTGCAAAGTTTTGATGTCTACTTCAATATTTTGTTTGCATACCGAAAACTTCGACTAAATCATAAATGGAATATCCTTAAACGCTACAACCTTGAGAACGATTTTACTTTAGTGGTTCATTTTACAATTTAACTGCTAAATAAAATCAAAGCACTTGAAGGCACTGAATTTGTTTGGGTCACAGACCCAGTAATCAGTGTTGCCAATATTCTCTTTTCCTTCCATTTTGCAGAAAGGTTGTTTGAAAGTGTTTATATCTCATGATTTTTGGCTGATCCTTTAAGAGACTGAATACTCCTCTACATGCTGCACCAGTGTACTCAGTATTAAACTTTGAAAACCAATACTCCCTCATGTCACTTTGTCAGTAGAGTATTATGTAGTTTCATGTTAATACATGATATTGCCTTTAAGTTATAAACAATAATTAAATATGAAAAATTACAACGGATATTAATTGCAAAATTATGCATAAGAACGTAATGGTCATATGGCACTGCATTCTTGAACAGTTATTATGTAAAAGGAACAAGGAATTAAATATACAAGTGGAATAGGAAATACAAAGATGTCACAGAAATGTAATGGACAGACAATTACTCCTCCTAAAGACCTTCTCCCTTTCATTGTCATGCGATCAAATTCTTACGAAGAAGCAAGTCCGTAACAGAAAGATGCAATGCATTTAAGTATACAAAAATAGCTAAAATGGGATTCGAATTCTGATCGTAGCCCATCGAAGGCTTACACTCACACTTAGCTAAAAAAATCAATTTGTTATTGTAAATCCGCGGCACGAAATATCCAAATACACGCAAATATACCCAACACACTTGAAATATACCTCAATACAAAAGACAGGGTTTTTTAAACAAATATTATTGTTAAGTAAGAAAAAATAGAAATTGAAATTCAACATCATTAGTCGAACATATTAAGGGGGCAGTAGTAGGACCTTTGCAAGAGTCACAATTACATACAAAGCTACCAAATGTTTAGTTTCGTGCACTAATCCAGAAATATTGCTCATTTCCTACACACAAATGACAAAGAATTACACTGACAAAACATTCCCAATAATTTTCAATGCCTTCAAAGCGCCAAGTCTGTTTTATTTAGAAATCGGTGCCAAAGTTCGAATGTGTCCACTGTCCACTTAGCTAACTTTCGGACATAAACGGCTATCATAAGATTTACGCTCTGTGGAAAAAGAAACATTTATGGTTGTTGCCCTTCCATTCACAATCAATCTGCTCAGCCTACTGCTTTCAAACACGGCAATTATTGAATCATTTTGAAGGAAATGCTGAAAATGATTATGATACTAGATACTTTGTATTGGCTATGAGGCGATAGATCTGGGCAAAATGTAAAACCCGAAACCCGGAAAAGATATAGCGATTTTCCGGAAATCATGGAAAAGGCCTATGTGCCGTAATACGTGTGCTAGAGTCATAAAGTTGATATCTATATAAACTAGAGACTCTCAGCTTTTGCATACATGTAAATAATTATATTTGCCTAAGGGAAATATCAGTTCTAAAGCTCCGCTGCCGTAAAATACAGCCGTACGAGAAAACCCGGAAATCATGGGATAAGGCTATATTTTCATAAATACGTGTGCTAGAATAAAAAAAAATCTATATTAACTAGAGACTCAGCTTTTATAAATATGTAATATCTGCTGTATTATCAAGCTCCTGAAAATAGCGTTACCGCAGCCGTAAAATACAGCCGGTAATCATGGAAAAAGCCCTAAGATTTATTAATTATGTATGTGCTAAAGTAATAGATTTTGTATCTATATTAAGTAGAGACTCTCAGCCTTTACATACATGTAAATAATTATATTTGCCTGAGAGGAATTTATGTCATAAAGCCCCAAAAAATAGCATTACTGATGCCGCACAATACGGCCGTACGTGAAAACCCGGAAAATGGGAAAAGGCTTAAAGCAGTACCGTAATAATATGTTAATAGTTACAGCTTTTTAAGATTGTCTCTTGTTAATTATAGACCGTTCCAGAAATTATCAAAAGTTCACGAAAAACTCCTTTTAAACAGTGCATGTATCTATCTTTAACAAGAGAGCCATGATGGCCCTGGATCGCTCACCTGAGTACTTTGGCTGTAGATTTGCTGTTAAGCAGTATTTCATTTTTTTATTGAAAATATGTAAGTGCCTACAAACCAAATATGTAAAATTTCAGTCAATAAATAAAGGCTCTATGACAGAAAGTAGAAATATCTATTATAAGCTATGGTGACCTTGACCTTGACCCAGTGACCTTAACCCTACCCATGGGTAGAGGTCCATGCAAGGAAACTCTATACTGAATATCAAAGATATTGGTCTATAAATGAAGGCTCTATGAGGTACAGTAGATAAATCTACTTTTAGCCTCCGTGACCTTTAACCTAATCCAATAATTTGAAAAAGCTTGAAAAAGCTTGCTTCATGCCAAATTTTAAAATTCTAGGTCTTGTGGTTTCAGACAAGAAGATTTTTAAAGATTTTCTTCTATATTGTTATTTAAAACTTGTGACCCCTCGGGCGGGGCCAATAGTGACCCCAGGTCCATTTTTCTAACAAACTTGGTAGAGGTCCACTAGACAATTCTACACACCAAATATCTAAGCTCTATAACTTACGGTTTCTGATAAAAGATGGTTTTAAGATTTTCCTATATAACTCTATGTAAAACAAGTGACCCCCGGGGCGGGGCCATTTTTGACCCAGAGGCCAGGATTTGAACAAACTTGGTAGAGGTCCACTAGACAATGCTACATACCAAACATCTTAACTGTAGGCCTTCTTGTTTCGGACAAGAAGATTTTTTAGTTTTTCCTATATAACTCTATGTAAAACTAGTGGCCCCTGGGGCGGGGCCATTTTTGACCCAGAGGCCATGATTTGAACAAACTTGGTAGAGGTCCACTAGACAATGCTACATACCAAATATCTTAACTCTAGGCCTTGTGGTTTCTGACAAGAAGATTTTCAATTCTTCCCTATATAACTCTATGTAAAATCAACTGACCCCTGGGGTGGGGTCAGTTTTGTCCCCAGGGACATAATTTGAACAAACTTGGTAGAGGTCCACTAGACAATGCTACACACCAAATATCTAAGCTCTATAACTTACGGTTTCTGACAAGAAGATTTTTTTAAGATTTTCCTATATAACTCTATTTAAAACAAGTGACCCCTGGGGCGGGCCCATTTTTCACCCAGAGGCCATGATTTGAACAAACTTGGTAGAGGTCCACTAGACAATGCTACATACCAAATATCTTAACTCTAGGCCTTGTGGTTTCTGACAAGAAGATTTTCAATTCTTCCCTTTATAACTCTATGTAAAATCAACTGACCCCTGGGGTGGGGTCAGTTTTGTCCCCAGGGACATAATTTGAACAAACTTGGTAGAGGTCCACTAGATGATGCTTCATACCAAATATCAAAGCTCCAGGCCTTGTGGTTTCGGAGAAGAAGATTTTTTAAGATCCAACTTATAAAATCTATTTTTAGCTCCTGTGAACCAGAAATGCAAAATACATAGATTAGGACAAAAATGTTAAAACAGCCAAAAAATCTGAGAACTATATCTAGCCGCCATTATGCGAATACCCTTTTTTAACAATGACAGACTGAATTGGTGGTTTACCACGAACGCTTTACAAAGGGAGAGTACTTATGATGACCAATTTCACTAAAAAAAAAAAACCCGAAAACAGTAGCGAAATGACCAAAAGACTGCAAGAAGACACAAAAGTTATAAATGTGGTAACAGCATAGTAACTTGCAAACAGGAAGTTTTCTGCCCTTTTATATTTATAGATCCTTAAAAGCAATGTATGTGTTTGTTTTCAAGTACAATGATTTTCAGAAGAACCTTTCCATTTTGATCAATCAGACACCTTTGTCATCTTATAGCTTCGCACAAACCACGATATTGTCTAACACTGAAAGTGACTTTGAAAACTGTAAGTAATTTATACCTGCTGTGAAATAAAGTAAATCCTAATTAGATAGAAGTGTTTATAAGTTATTGCCGAGATTTTGGAAGAAATCAGTGGGATTTAAGTTTTCTGAGCACTTTAATAACGATTTTTAAAGTCTGAAAGTAATTGTACCTGGTGTAAAAATAGAGAAATCCTGACTAAATGACAGTTTATTAAAGTGTTTACATGAATTAAGTTATTGCCGAAGTCACGAAGATACATTCTTGGTAGTGTAAAAAAAAAGTCAGTGTGGAAATTACAGAAGAAACATAAGATCGGATCATTCGAAATTTGAATAAAAGACATTTCGCAAGATTCATTTTTGATAGACTTAATTAAATCCTTTAATTTTTAGCTCACCTGAGCACAAGGTGCTCAAAGGTGAGCCAATGGGATCATTGATTGTCCGGCAACTTTTTTCAAATTTTTCCCCTTGAATGAAAAATTGGCTCTTCCCTTTGGGGTCACTTGAATACATATAGATTTATAAAGGGAGAATCTTAAAAAAGCTTGAATTTGCTCAACAGCAGACCCAAAGGCAAAGTATTTAGGTGAGCGATCTAGGGCCAACATGGCTTATTTACTTAGATCGATGATAATTTTCCAACTTTCGGTAGTACTTTCTATGATATCACGTGTCACTTTAATCCTTTTAACAGGTGTTAAATCATTATCAGTTAATTGTCCACGTGCGCCTTTAATCTTGTTTAATAATCAATCATGAATTAACAAGGAGTGAATGAAAAATATATTATATGACTTAAATATTATAAGTAATGATATCTTTTATCTGTATGAAACAAACAATAGACTCATTTCACAGATAGACTCATTGAATCTTTCATTCTTTCTTTGCTTCTTTGCACAAGACGACAAAGTGGTGACTTCGTTAGACGGACTTTATTGTTGTCTCTTCAAAGTCGAACGTGAAGAAACCAGAAACGCTAACATAATGTACGGACGCTTTTCGAAAAAGACCAAAGGAAATTAAATTGCAAGTTTATTTCTCGTCAGTTACGGGAAAATCTTTTTGCGACTTAAAAAAATTAAAGACATATTATAGGTCTTTGAAAGAATGAAGTGGTTGTATCGTGCAACTATTTGGCAAATGTAAATACATTCTTGCAACGCACTTAAAATAACTTGTAAAAAAACAAAGTTCAGTACTTGTATATTATATATTTGTTTGAATATATCTAGTTGTTTTATTTCTCAATTATTTTCAGGCGGCTCCTCACAATCTACATGTATATTGCCTTTGAGATTCATATCAGATCTTGACTAATGTCAGTTTATAAGTGTAAAGTACAATTACCTGTCTGAAAATAAAAAAAAATATAATAAATATTCAAAAGACAGAATTAACTTTCAGTTACTTTCGGTTTTCAAGTGTTTTCGGTGTTAGATATGACTCCCACAAATTCTGCACAAATTCTGATACTAACTATTTTAAGTGCATTGCAAGAATTAATTTACATTTGCCAAATAGTTGCACGATTCACAGACACTTAAGTACGACATTGAAAACCTCTGGTCTTCATCTAACATTGCAACGCGCATAAAGGTGACCTTGAACGGGACGCAGATGTTATCATAAGAAACTGATGACTGGAGGGCAAAGCATGCGACAGTTTCCCTACCCTGGATATAATGTTCATCTAATGAGAAATGTATTTAAGTATTTACTTCTCTTAGAAGATGCGTACAGTTTTGTCCCTCGTCGAGGAAAACAGGATATACCTACTTCATATCGCTCTGGACACTTGAAACTTTTGAAATCTGAATCATTAGGATCAAACACTTGTACTGTGTGTAAGCCCATTGGTATCAACCATATTGTCAACATATATCTAAAGCCATTGCCGATTTCAGGGACCAATTGTGATGTTTAACGTGTATGAATAAACGTTTTAAAAAGATGTTCTTTCCCATTTCAGACCGTGATGAAAAAAGGTTTGAAAACATGAAAAAAATTGGCACGACGTACAAACAGTCGTTCAAAGAAAGTTTCATATCAGGCGTGCGAAAACAAGGTAACGTGATCAAAAGGGCTAATCTCTACTACTACTACTACTTCTTGTAAAATATATACATAAAAATTTTATCCAACCCATTGCGTCAGTGGCAAGGTAAAAGTAATAAGATTAACCAAGTTGAAAAAAAAAGCCTCCCGGCTCAATCCTAAGATTTTTGTATTCAGAGTGGAAGTAGATTATGAAGCCGGGCATCTGTATAGATGATGACAAACCTTTAGATTGCTAGTCACTTGAAATCTTTCAAGCGAAATATAATTCCTATCAAATAATCATAAAAGTGAAATTGGAAATTTTGCTTTAGTAAAAGAGTCTTACACTGAATATTCAAATCAGATGTCTTCTGTCACTCAACATTTACGACGAAACCTATTGAATTTGGATCTAATACAAATGCAACGCTCTTGAGGCTACAAGGACGCTTTCACTTTACATTTTTCTGCGGAATAGTATGTTTGTGCAGCTTAAACAATGCTGTAAGTGAAAGAGGCAAACATGTTGCAGAGTTCAACTAATATCAGGTGGAATGTTATGATTCCGCTCCTCTGTGTATGTTATTTATTCTTTCATCTAGAATTGCAACAACTATTTTTCTTTCAAATTTAATTACTCTTTTGTTGTTTTTTTCTTGTTTGTATTTGAAGGCTTCGTTAGGATGACCCCGTTTATTTTTAAATAACATATATTACATTATACAAGGCAAAACACATATATCACATTTAATAACAGCATAGCTTAAAATCAAATAGCAGTAATTACTAGATATTTAGCAGCCTGAACAAATGGAAAAATAAATGCACGAGGATTGTAACAATTATGAAATTGTTACTAAAATTGTTTTTATTAAGACTTTTACCATAGGACTTACAAATATCAAACGAATCAGTTTAAAACTTCATGATTACCACTACTACTTCTTCTACTACTGCATGCTAGCAAAGTATTTTAATAGTTATCCTGTGATTGTTTCTATTGAAATGCTGGAATTGAAAAACAAGGGTGATCAGTGATTACATGTTTCGCCTGATGATAGCCAATTAAATAGTAGTATTGAGAGGTGATTGGACAGTCTCTAGGCTTAAACGCATTTTTTATTCAAGGGCCATAACTCAGTCAAAAATCATTCAACCGAAAAACCTGTTAGAAATACTTGACTACCGATCAATCCCTTTCATTTAAATTGCTTAAGTAGTAAAAGAGAAGTAGTCCGGACAAACTTTAAAGATAAAAATAATTAAAGGGCCAAAATTCTGACAAAAATCATTGAACTAGAAAATCCTGATGATATGCACAACTTAGCTTGGTACTGATCATTCCTGTAAAGTTTGGATAAAAACGCACCAGTAGTTTCTGAATGGTATTCCGGGCAAGATTTATGATGGACAGACAGACGGACAGACAGACAGATGATGGAGAAGTGATCATATTATGTCATGGCTACTACTGCAACACAAAAATCTTTATTTGACCAAAACGCTTTCTTTCATTCAAGGGCCATAACTCAGCCAAAAATCATTCAACCAAAAATCCCTAAGATAATGCGCAAGTACTTGATACTGATCAATCCTGTAAAATTTCCTCAAATTGCATAAGTAGTATAAGAGAAGTAGTCCAGACAAACTTTACAAACAAAAATCATTAAAGGGCTATAAATCATTGGACTGGAAAATGCCGACGAAATGCACAACTAGACTTGGTACTAATCATTCCTGAAAGTTTGGATGAAATCGCACTAATAGTTTTTGAAGTCCGGACAAGTTTTGTGACGGACGGACAGACATACGACGGAGAAGTAATTCCTATATGTCGCAAGTTTTGTTCTTTTCTCCACTCCTTACTTTGATCAAGTATACATGCCTTCTGCTGATTTACTGATACTGAACTTGCCTATGACTTGCATGCTTAATTCTAAATTATCAATAAGTATATAAATTTATCAGTGCTGAATGCTTGTTAAAACTTTGTCACTGAATCTTATCTGGTTTAGGGCTGCAAAAATTAAGACTACATAATCGTATTTTAGGTCCAGTTCCAGGAGCAGAGAATACTGTAGTGCTTGCAAAATGGCGATGCTTATCTCTCAATCTCCTCGCAATGATCTCCCCTAGATCTTTGCTGAAACGCGTCACCTTTAGCTGGATTTCAGCTATATTTACATTTAGTCTATCTTTTTAAAAGAAATATTTTTTTCTCTTTTGTTCAATTACGTTTGTAATTGCATCGATTTAACATGCCTGGATGTAAAAGTATCTTGAAAAAAGAAGTTTAACATTTTGCTTATTTACTTTCGACCATTATCACGTGACATGCCTGTCGGCGCGGAAAGTATGGAAGGGGAGTAACCGTTGTGTGTAGTTTTTATCTCTCTTTCGAAGGTGTGTATAAATGCTGTTATTTGACTGGATCAGTCAATAACACAACGGACAGAAAAGTCGTGTATTGATTTTCCAGTGTTAAAAATTAGAATGATTCAGTACTGAAAAATTAGTGTTTAGTGAGTACTGTTTCTTTTTGTGTATAACCATCATAAAAATTACTTGAAAGGTTTATAAATACAAATATCATTTACTTTTTTTTTTTTACTTGATTTTGAAAGCTTCGAACCAAATTAGTCACCTTTGTAATAATTCTAAAGAACTACGGAGTAACAGGAAGTGCAGCATTGTTAGTTCGTTAACTTCCGGTGTTTGATTTCTGATTTATGGTAATACTGTATTCACTTCGTTCCTCGTGAATACATATATTTAAGGTATCAACATGAAACTTCAAAGGGTCATAGATGTCATTGAGGAAAAAAAGGATATAGATTTGGCGTTATCCGTCGGCTCTTTATTCGTTCGTCTGTTCGACCATCACATTTTTTAACGCAAAAGAAATGCAACTCTAGAGTTTTCCTCTTTGCTGTCTTTAATACTTCATTTTTGACCATAAGTATTTGAGGTATCAAAATTAAACTTCCTTAAATTAGGTGCATAAGATGCTATTAAGGAGTCATGCAGTGCATATGAACTTAACTCTTCACTTGTTTAGACCAAAAATTGATGTTGTTCCGCTGCTTCTTGAGAACGTTTTTGACATCATTACTCTCAAACGACGTCATTAACTATAAGAACTATTTCTCTGAAACCACAAGGCGCAGAGTGCTACTAGTTTGCACTAAGGCTTTGTCTAGTAGACCTCAACCAAGATTGTTCTTCTGTGACTATATAAATTGCGAAACTTTAACTGATTTGTCAAAAAATATCATAACAGTCAGTCATCATGATTTTCAGTTACAATGTTTTTGTTGATTATTTCTAGGTCAGGTTTGAATATGTGTGATTTGGGGTCAAACAGTCTGCATTTGGGGTCTGCATTTTCTACTTACTGGAAAACAAGAAAAAAATAGCTTTAGTCTATTCTTATTTTCATTTGATAAGCGAGCAAATATAATGGCCACCGGACAAGATAATGGTGCTCTTTTAGAACATGAGTCCGAAACAAGTCTTACTTGATGTAAACCCTGTTGTGCCAACAATAAAAGAAATTCATAAAAGCATGCCATCTTTGGGAAAATGGGAAACGCCTGGGAAATCCTTTCCAATAACCCCTCCAAATTAGGTAAGACCACCAATCACAGGGGGTGCCGATCGCACAAGGGGTAGAAAATCATTATATTGGATAAATGGGAAAATACTGAGTAATGACTCTGAATTTTTTTAAATTAGGTTGGATTTTTAGACAACCCCTGAGTAACATTCCTTAACAGAGCAGTTTTACTGAATTTGAGGTTATGGCTTTTATCTGGAAATCATTTTTTTGTGAAAATTTACTAGAAAAAACAAAAACAATTCTGCAAGCAGCTTGCAGACCAGCAGGCAGTAGGAGTCATCACTAAAATTTTGGAAAATATTATGTAGTTCTCGGAATTTAATCCCTTTTTTCTACAACTGTAGAACATGTACGAATTGTCTTGATAATAGATGTATCATCGAAATCCTGGCTATAATGCTCAATAAATAGTTCAAGGAGCGCATTATCAAAATCGTTGATCTTGGTTAATAGCCAGTTCACCATAGTTTAACACCCACAAAATATTAGTTTCACTGCCAAAATATACGCAGAAATCCAGCTCGCATTGAATTACCTTTGATGACTTAACACTGATGCGTTTAATTTTGCATGCTACCTTTCTTCTTTTTTTTTTCGGATCAGAGTGTTCAAACGTTTCGTTCAATAGTGTACGTCTTAATTTCATCGGTGACTTTCAATTGAACATCGATCGTAACTGATCGAAACTGTCTAGACCTGGTAAGCATACAGTAATGTTAAGTGAAGATTTGATTAGCGCAACATCTTTCCATGTATATAAATAGAGCTGAACCACTGCGGAATGATAAAGGTTTATTCATAAGTTTTCAAAAATCATTATATACATGTAACCTGTGAGACTGACACGATGTAACTTTTTGTGGAGTCGACGAGTATCAAAGGCTAGTTAAGCGGCTGCACGTTGTGTCCTCATAAACGGTATTCTAAGCAAAGCTTGATGGTCATCTAAGAAATCTTTTGCGACTTTTACAATAAATGCAATTGTTGGGAAGATAATATTTTACATAGTTATAGACCTCTAGCTAATATCTTAGGGAGGAAAATTATTTTTTTTATCAGAAAAATAGCATGCATACACAATACAGTAGCCACAATACAGAAGCACACTATTCATATCAGGACTCAAGTATCTTATGACTAGTTACGTGATAATCATTGTGAAACATATTCCACTAAGAGTTCTGTTCTGTTCTGATCCTACCAAATATTAGTTTACACTTTGGCATAAAATTTGCAGTCAATGCAATGCATTTGTCAAGGTTTTCATATCTTTTTATCATAGTTGATTAGAATTTTGCGGCGTTCTCATAATTTATTAGCACAGTTAACGTAGGAAGTTGAAGTAGGAAGTGGTTTCTTATTAGTTCAGGGAGCCTCGGAGCTTTCATCTGTCAAGTGACCGTGAAGTGATCCTGACATGTGATAAGATTGAACGAAACTTACCCGGAAGTTGAAGTTTAATTGAGATCTTCCTCATCACTATTGGGAACGGAAGGAGTCCTAGAGACAGGATAAGGAATAACAGAAAACATTGAGACACGCTACAAATATTAGTTTACACTTTGAATCACTATGCCATGGCTGACATAATTGTATGTTGAGAGAGAAAAAAATCTCGAATTTAGGTAGTGCAACTGTAATGGCAACATTCCAAACTTGATAAAAAGATTTATTTTCAGTATCTATATGGTATAACAACTTTAAATAAGAAATTTGAGGTAGTCTTCCCATATTTTTTTCTGGAGGGCAATTTTTATTTCGTATTTTTATCCAAACTGAAATCACTCATAAGGTAAAAATTATTGATTGCAAATTTAAAGATGAGACATTTGGGCTTTAAAAATAGTAAATAACTATGGAATGGATATTTTTTTTAATAGCGACACACTTTGAAATCTGTTTTTGGCGAGTAGTGATGAATAATACAATAGCGAAAAAAGTGACAGAAAACAAACACAGCTAGTTGTCGCTTATCCTGTTAGTTTCGCTCTTGCTTTTCATTAAAAAAAATTCACTAGCGGCATCGAAACATAAATAGGTTTATGCAAATGTAATTTATTTTAAACAATGTAAAATTTCAGAAAAAAATAGAGAAAAAATAGATAAGGGTACGGAAATCACCGAAATTTATCGATATTTAACAAAATTAAATTTAATATAATTTAATTTATTTTAAGTTTTTAAAAGAGAGAGAGAGAGAAAAGCTTTTTTCTCTAGATAGATCATTTCCAGTGAATAAAAACTTGTCAAGCCAAAAAAATTTGCAGTCATCGTGTGGTTAATATTCGTTTACACTTTGAAATATAAATACAAATTTAGAGACTTCGAATAAGCGATTCTTTCCGCTAATATTGTCTTTCAGGTGTTCCATTACCAGGTCTTGCCTCTCCTCCAGGTAATTGTCTCTTACGAAGTCCTTGGCACGTACTACCTGTACCAGAAAGTGACAGCAAAGAGGGCGTAGAAGTAGATACCTCTGCTATACACTTTCAACATTTCCTTGTAGCAAGAGACCAGACAGTAAGAACATTACATTTTTAGTTATATTGACTAGGATTTTATGATGCGAAATGATAAGCACTAGTATGTTCAGTATTGATTTTGAGGTCAATAGTTCAAAAGGTCAAAGTCATGTTTGGAATTCCATGTAACATGCCATTAACGGGTCACAAACATGTCTTCAATTGAGTTGTAATTTTATTTCTTAGTTGGTGTAAATATTTATTTCGGATAATAACTTAAGCTTAATATTTCAGGTATGAGCAAGCGTAGTTTATTTGTTTTGGAAGAGTAATCTTTTCACTTGCAGAAAATATAAACAGTTTCCTTCGGAGTGGTGTCCACTTCATACTTTAGATTACACCCCTGCCAAATCGGGTATCCTCAAGCTCGTTTCCAGCTCTGTACACATTATTAAATCTTCTTTTTTCTCCTTGCTAAGTCTTTATGTAGATAACATCGATTTAAGAAGTTAGTTTGTTGAAAACAGCCTGAAAATGTATATTTTTCTATCACTGTACTGGGAAACAGCCTCTAGGACATTTAGATTTTTAGAATGTCGGCAATGAGCCGACAGTTACAGTACCTCAAATCAAAATCAGGCATGGACATCTCCACATATGGATGGCTAAATACAGCTAACGCGAATTCCAGTAAAAACGCGCAAAGATTATTATCATTAACATTTGACAATTTTGAAAAACTATTGTTATTGTTTTAATTTTGCTTTTCTTTGTACAATACAAAATTGTTTACTTGAGTAAAAGTTGTTTACGACACATCCATTCAAAGAAACGAACAAGCAAGAAAATGACGGATCGAACAAATGATTGAGTGAACGAACGAAATATTGGTTGAATTAATAAAAAAAAATGTATATAAAATGGGTTAAACCGTCAACGCCAAATTTATAACGCTATAAGATACACACATTGAATAAAAGCGCTGCAAGCTCCAGTGATATTCACTGCTAATTATTCGTGTAACACAATTCTTGTTAAATCTGTTACTTATTCTTTTGTCCAAGTTGAATCAAATCAAACCATAAAATAACAAAGTGATGGCAATTTTAGCAACATTTCAACAGTTTTACCTGGACTTTCAAGGGCATTTGTGGTCAAGGTCATACTTGAAACAGAGTTGTCATATAAGAGTTTTTCTTCCAAGTATGAATAAAATCCGTAAATCAATAAAAAAAGATGACAGTTATAAATAAAGTTATTTGACCTTGACGGTAGAAGTTATTTGAAGGTCAAAGTAATACTTTCATGACAGTTTTGTCATAAGTGTTGTTTCGTCCAAGTATGAATCAAATCCATATATAAATGACAAAGTTATTACCATTTCAGCAAAATTCAACAATATGACCTTGCTGGCCAAGGCCATTTAAGGATTAAGGTTGAACTTACTAAGAAGTTCAATGATCTTTAACTTCCGTGGTTTGAGAGTTTTTTTATTTTCTATTTTTACCTCACATGAGCACTATCTGCTCAAGGTGAGCTTTAATGATCGCCGTGTGTCCTTTGGCAACAAGAATGAAAAACTTTAAAAATCTTCTTGTCTAAAGCTGCCATGCCCAGAGATCTGAAACCGAAGTATTGTCTAGTAGACCTCTTACCAATTTATTCAACATTATTGGCTACGCCCGAGGGGTAATAAGTTTTACATACCAATATAAAAGAAAATCTTTAAAAATCTTTTTATCTGAAACCACATGGTCGAGAGTTCTAAATTTGGCATGAAACTTTAAATAGTGGTCCTCTTTAGCCCATGGTTTCTATTTATGCAAGATATTTGAAATATTCTTGTGAGAAACCGTAAGCTATAGACCTTAGATATAGTGTGCATGGAGCTTCATTCTAATTGTTCTCTACCAAGATTGTTTAAATTATGCCCCTGGATCATTATTGGCCCTGCATACATAGGGTTATGTAGGAAAGATTTAAGAAATCTTATCCGA
Organism: Cyclina sinensis; assembly: GCA_012932295.1. Lineage (NCBI taxonomy): Eukaryota > Metazoa > Mollusca > Bivalvia > Venerida > Veneridae > Cyclina > Cyclina sinensis. The sequence continues at coordinate 20,360,343 of JAAONU010000002.1, forward strand.
AACCATATGCCTTTAGAGCTAAAATATTTTGAATGTTGCATAGTCCAGAAAACCTCAATCAGTTTTTTCAAATTATGTCCCCGGAGTCAAAATTGGCCCTAATCCACAATATTTGTGTAAAATATTTGATCTTTGCAAATCTTTTTCTAAAAAACCGTAACCTATAGACCTTATATATTTTGCATGGAGCGTCATCAACAATGATAATTCCAAATTTGCCCTTGTGGTCATTTTCTGCTCTGCCAAGGAGTCACATGCTCTGCCCCGGAGTCACCATAGATAAAGATTTAAAATATATTCTTATCTGAAACCCTATGGCTTAGACGTTTGATATTTTGGATGTTGCAATTTTGTCCTTCGGGTCAAAATAGGTCCTTCGCCCAAGGTTCTATTTGTGTAAACTATTTAATTTTTGAAAATCCGCTTGTCTGAAACTGTGTACCTTTGAGGTTAGACACTTTGTATTGTCCAGAAGACCTGTTCCAGGATAACTTGATTTTAGTAGGCTTATGAGTCTCCTATGAAGCTTAAAAACTCAAAAAACTTTCTTTTGTGAAATTGTATTCCTTAGAGGTTAGATATTTTTATGTTGCACAGCCAAATTAAGTTCAAGTTCAGGGAATTTGAGGCTTTATAAAGTTTATAAAGTTTAATGGTGGCAGTCAATGAGCTGATAAGAGGCAATTATCAGCACAAACGAAATAAAAGAAACATAGGAAGTATAAGAAAAAGCATAACTTCATTATCAAAATCTTTATTCTTCAATAAATATCAAGGTTTACCGATGTGAAAACATTTAACATAGAGAATATGAATTGAGCAAAACAATAAGAAATACAGTACTGGGCTGAATTCAGGATTCAGTAAATAAGAAAAATCTATTTTTAACTCATACAAAGCATTTAAGATGTCGGTCCATTAATGAAGGCTTTATAACAAAAAATAGAAAAATCAATGTATCTATTATCTATTACACAGACAATTGAAATATTGGTTATTGAATTAAGGCTTCATAACAGATCAGTCAAAAAACAAAGGCGCTACGAGAGAAAGTAGAAAAATCTATTATTGAACACAGTGACCTTGACCCAGTGATCGCAAACCCTCATTATACGGTAGATGTCCATGCAAAGAAGCTTTATACCAAATATCAAAGATATTGGTGAATAAATGAAGGCTCTTTCAGGTAAAGTAAATACTTTTTGTTCCAAATAACAAGGGCTTATAAAATATTATTCGTTGAAAGTCATACAAAATGTTATGGGATGACGTTCTTTCTCTGAACAAGCAAATGTTCTGATAGGCAATATTTGCAAATAACAAGAACTGTCACAGTAAGATGACAATGCCATCGAAAGTGGTGCTTTGACCTTTGAGCTGAGAACCAGTCATTCAGGGGTCAAGGTCAGTGGAAAGGTCTTCCCAAAGGGGTTGTGTTGAAGTGTGAAGTAAATCCTCTAACTAATAAGGAAGTTAAAGGCAATGTTAAAGTTTTAAGACAATCGGATCTTCAAGTTGAAGGTCATTCAGGGGTCAAGGTCAAATATATATATGTCAGAGTAAACTCCTTGTCCAAAAGGTCGTAAAAAAAAATAAAATAATTGGTGACCATTTGATTGAAAAGAGTGTAAATTATAAATGGGTTACATTTTTTCTTTTGGGTAAAATAAAGCTGTTTGTAAGAGTTGTATTTTTGAATACTGAGTTGAATCCTTCAAAATGTAGACACTTCAGTTGATTACTTATACGGATACGGCAAACAGTTCTTATTTAAATATGTCATACGTTAGTATTACTCACAAGTTTTTTCGAGACATCTGAAAATGATTTTTTAGATAAAAACTGTTCTGTCATGCAAATCTGACGTTATTTCTAAATTCGGATGTCTTCTGTTTCTGATATCTGCATCTAAGTGCTTACATTATTGTTTCGTCATCTTATCTTCATTTGAAGCAATTTAATACTTGTTCTTCACAGGTCAAACTTATCGTGAGATTGAGTACAGAGCACGTGCATATAGTATCACGTGTATCGACTCGTATTGTGCTACTGGTAGACAAAAGCGGAAGCATGCTTCACAAGATAGGGCGAGACTGTAGGCATACTAAAATTGGAAAGGTATCTTTATTGTTGTGGAAGTGAACAATCATTTTTTCTTGAGAGATAGAGAAAGAGGGAAGGGGTGTCTTTACTTTTTTTTCTAATTATTTCATTTTATTTTTATTTATTTAGGTAATTCATCAAACAATAATTATAATATGAACCAGGCGAGAATTAAGTTTTCTTACCAAGAACCTTACGACAGAAAAGATGGATTGGTTACGCGTTCTTTTTTTGCACCATCCACAATACTATATACTGTTATACAGGAACTTCAGATTCCCAATTCACAATTTTCAGCCAGGAATCATGAGTTTTATATCTTTTGGGAAAAGATTTTCCTTTTTTTCAGGTAACACAGTTTGCAAAGCAGCTGGTTACTTCCCTTGATGAGGGGGACGAAGTAGGTTTAGTTACTTTCGGCGAAGATGCCGAGGTTTTCTTTCCACTCGCGAAAATCACAGATAAATCCAGGGTACTTATAGTAACTTTTATTCATTTCTTTTTGCACGACTTACTGCGCGTTTTCTTAAAAAGACGTTCAACAGCTTTTAATGAAGTAAACTTTTATTTTATATTCAAAGATTCAAGAAACTTTAGGTGGAGAGTCTTTAAGATATTCTCTCTTTCAAATTATATTCGAATATGAATTCGTCCAGTCTACTGGACGCACCATCACATAGACAACTAGAAAATAATATAATAACGTTAAAGATTACTCGGCTTCATACATAGAAAAGTGTTATTTTATTTTAGCCATTACTTGAGCAGCGTGTCCAAACACTTGATCTTGGCAGCATGTCTCGAAAGACAAACCTAAGTGCGGGTCTACGGATGGCCTTGAAAGTCTTCTTTGATGCTTCCAATTGGTATAACTATAGTTTGTTACAGACTTTTATGTCAATTTAAAACTGCAATTTTTTTATTCAATTTCATTTACAAAGAAATTTCAAATATTTAATTGGGGAAGTGTATTTATCTTTATAGTTATGTATGTGCAATATGTACAATTAATTATCTATTTGATAGAAGATAATTCTTCTATTAGTATAAGGTAATGCAAATCGTAGCAGGATATACTTTTCAATCCATGCTTTCTTCTATTAAAATTATTGCAAATAAACTTATTTTTACAATTATGTATCATGTGTGCATCGGGGAAGTTAGATATAGTAATTGTATTCACAGGATCAAAATAACAATAAATAATAATATGAAATCCAATGAAACTGATATTTACATGCCTTTATTTCTGGTTGTTATATGAAAATTTATTATTATGTTTCTTCTTATTGCATTATTACCCTAAAAAGTTCAAATCACGTTCATGAGGAGCAAAAATTGTAATCACCTCAAATCTTACAAAAGCATCATTTACGCGCCCCTCCCCCTACTCACCCGTTAAGATATGGCAGGTTGATTTAAGTGCCGGTAAAACAGTACCCATTTTTGTGTGAAACCAAAAACATGATGGATTCGTGGAGCTGACATTCAAGATTAATCGTAAGGCAGTTTCTAAAAGGAAATAAATATGATAAAAATTGCATTGCTATTTTAAGGTACTAATAATTTTGCTTAAAATAATTTCTTGAAAATTAACGAGGATCAAAAAAATAATTAATTTAATGACATATGTATTGTCCCTAGCAAATTCCAGTTACTGAAACTGAGCTTAACCACAAAGCTACAGCCAGTCTTTCTCCTGTGACAACCAGAGTAAAAATTCAAAGAAAAAAAATCCGATGCGGCTGAAATGTTGTTAATTCATTTTTTGTGGGACAATGACAAAGTCACATCAATTGTGTTTTCGGTATTAAATTAAAGTCTTTAAACTTTCTGTTTCTTTCTGTTGGGTCGTCATTCCAAACAAATAATGCTTAGCACAATTTCAGTCTCTATTACTTTCTTAGTTACCAAATCCGCAAATAGTCCGTCTGTATAAATTAACAAGCACATTTACTTCTCAAAGAACAGAACAATAGTTCCAGGTTGGTCAAAGAATCCTAATATATGGTGCAGTTTTTTTACTCTTCAGCAAATTATCGGTAAATATATTCAAACAAATTTGATTATAAACATGTCAGTTTCTAACTCTTTTATGAAATGGGGTTCGTTTATATAAAAATACGCATTTATTTTTCACGTGACCAAGCCTCGCTGGAAAGTAAACGGAAAAGATTGCCACGCTCAAGACAGGTTTTTTTTTTATTGGGATTGCTTTTTTCCAGTCTGTTTTAAATCTGCCAAATGAAATTCTCTGTCGATAATAATTGAAACATTTAAATGTGACTGTGTAGTTAAATTGTTCTAACTTGTCACACAAAATAAGAATATATTTTGTATCTAAATTAGTTACTTTTTAACTGGCCACGTACCGCAAACGATTTTCATACTGTGTAAAGTCGGCCCGTTCAACAAATTATTGCCAACAGTCAATACTGATTATAGATACTGAGCAGGCAGTTCCTCCAACTGCTTCCTAGGTTCATAGCAGTACGCGCCGAAAGTGAGGACTGTAGAATGCCAATTGAGTCTCTCATTTCTGGTGAGATTCAAACCAAAAAGCTGCGGAATGGGCTCCGTTACGAACCATCAACCTTCGCTTTTACCGCTCGACCACCTCTCCTCCTCAATGCAGTTTGATTTGACGATAAGGATGTTATAATTTTATATTGTAGAGCAGCGGTTTCATTTATTTTTGAATTCGTACTTACGTAGTGTATTTTATCTATCTATTCAGGAATTCAGTCTCTAGAGGGGACTTACAAAACGCGGCCGAGATTTAAACATTTGCTCAATCACAGTTTGTTCTTTGATATGAGAGATTAAACGATTTTCAGTTCAATATTTTATTGAGCCTATGAACATACAATGTTCTTCGCCCAAACTTAAATCATGTAAGGTGGTGACAATTTAACAGCATGATTTATGATATGTACAACGAATTGTGGATAACAAGAATAAACTGATAAGATCGTAACCACGTCGGTTGGTTTACAATCAAAACACATAGCAGGCCGTAGGCGTCGTTTATAAGACGACTTATAATTTTTCAACCAATGATCTGGCCAAATATAAAGGAAACTGAATATTGTAGTTTACACAACTCTTTTCTTAAAGTTAATTGGTTTGTTTTGACAGCTATGCAGAATATACAAGAGTCCCATTTGGGCAGGTTAATTTGCATAAATCCCACAGTATAAGGCGTGATTTATGGATCTTTGACATTTCATTGGATATTAATTTATAAACCGACAGAAATTTCTACTTGATGCCATATTATTATTTTTCAAACAATATCCCAACGTGAAAATACACTGTAGTGTGAATTTCCATTCCAGTGACACAAATGTTAACACATTAGATGTTTACACAACTCTTTTCTTGGAAATAATATCTGCTTTTAAAATTTTCAATATCATCTTATTTTCAGCAGAATCTAGTTTTGTTATTTGACTGCTGTGATCTAATAGACCTTAATTTTTTTTTCAAAGGTCCATTAAGCCTCAGAAATGGCAAGAAAAGGCAAAAATGTTTTTTTTTTTCAATATTTTAACAAGGGATTTAGAGCATATTAGATACTTATCACCGAATATATCAAGTTATATGAATATGAAATAATTTGTTATAAAAGTTGCAACTTGTAAACAAGAAGTATTTTGACATCTATATAAAATACTTATTCACTTTAGCTCTACAGTTGGCTAAAAAGCAAAAGAAACAAAACAGGGTTCAACTTTATGGCTAATGAGTATCATTTTGGAAATCATAACAGTACACTTAACTTAAAAAAAAAAAAAGCTTTTGAGAAATAATAAAATAATAATTTTGGGGCTTAAATGGCCCTTTTAATTTTCAAATAATATTTTGGAAGGCATTCGTTTCTTTTTTTAGCTCACCTGTCACATAGTGACAGGGTGAGCTTTTGTGATCGCCTTTCGTCCGTCGTACGTCCTTCGTCCGTTCACAATTGTTGTCCGCGCTCTAGCGGTTTTAATTTTGGTGCGATCTTCTTTAAACTTGGTCAGAATGTTTATCTCAATGATATCCAGGTCAATTTCACAGGTCATCTCACCCTTAAAACTAGGTCACTATGTTTGTCCGCACTCTAGCGGTCTTAATTTTGGTCCGATCTTGGTCAAAATGTTAATCTCAATGATATCTAGATTAAATTCGAAACTGGGTCATGTGCCCTTCAAAACTAGGTCAAAAGGTCAAATTATAGAAAAAGCTTGTCCGCACTCTAGCGGTCTTAAATTTGGTCCCATCTTCTTCAAGCTTGGTCAGGAAGTGTATCTCAATGATATCTAGGTCAGATTCGAAACTGGGTTATGTCACCTTGAAAACTAGGTCACTAGGTCAAATTATAGAAAAAGCTTGTCCGCACTGTAGTAGTCTTAATTTTGCTCCGATCTTCTTCAAGCTTTGTCAGAATGTTTATCTCGATGATATCTAGGTCAAGTTTGAAACTGGGTCATGTGACTTTGAAATTTAGGTCACTAGGTCAAGTTATGATAAAAGCTTTTCTGCACTCTAGTGGTCTTAATTTTGGTCTGATCTTCACTTTCATTACCATAAGATCTTGGTTCTTTTCTTCAAATTGCCATATTGCATTATTGGTTCCAGAGTTATGGCCCCTGAAAGTGCCAAAATTAACTATTTAGACCTTGTCTGCACAACAGCAGCTTCATTTTTTATTTGATTAAACAGACTTGTACAATACTTTAGTTAATATAAGATCTTGCAGGGTTGCCAGGGGATTTTTTGGGAAATTTGATTTTTTTCAAGGTCAGGGAGTTGTCAGGGAATTTTGAAAATTGGTCAGTGAAAAATAAAAATCCAGAAAAGTTAGTGAAAAGTCAGGGAAAAATAATTTTGAAGATATTGTTCTATTTTATTCAAGATTGCATTTACACATTTTTTCCGTTATGAATCTTTTTCATTATAATTGTGTACATTGTATTTTAATAAACATTCTAGTTTTATAAATAACATTACTTAAAGACTGAAAGTCTCTGCAGGTCTTGCATCTATGATTGGATTTTAAAAAAAATTAGCAGAATTGGAAATAGAGTGAACATGTGTCATGTACATAATCGCTGTTTTGAACGGTGTTCCAACATTCAGTTCACAGCAACCTAGTTTTTTGTATAACGGCAGGATTTTTTAAAAAATATTGCGGCACAAACTTCTACATTTTTCAAGATACTGCTTTAAACTTTAAACATGTTAGGTATCATGTGTATACGTGCCTGATATATTTTTTATGAGGCTCAGTCTTTTATAGTCCACGTTGTGCATCTAGTGAAACTCTACCAAAGATGACCCCATGGTCATAATTGCCTGCACCCTTAGCACCAATTGGCAATTGTTTTTGCATCCCTTGACTCTTGCAACCATTGAGCAGTTGCTGGCAGGTGAGCGACCCAGGTTCCCATGGACCCTCTTGTTCTCGATAGTGTTGTCATACTATGTCATAAGGATTCTGAGTCTAGTGAGTGCTAAACTTCAGTTAGACTTTGTATGGTAATGTTTTGTATACTTTGAAGAAAATAAAAGTATGATATTATTTGGTGAAAGTTACATTTCTAAACATTTATAATGTTTCAAACATTTTTCATGACCATAAAATTTCTGTTCTTTTTGAACACATATGTCACTTTAACTTCGACTGCCCTAACAATGTTTGACCTACATTTACATTTTATTTATTTATATAAAAGCGCACCGGGTGTTAACAATTTTATAAAAGCATTTGATTCCTTTCTTAGGCGTTCCTTTCTTAAACTATCAAGAGGAATCTTTGTGATTTAGCTCCCGAAATTTAAGTTCTATTTGTGGAACTATCTGTTTCAATTTTCGTGAGTCATGATAAAATCAGAGATTGTTTAGTTTCTATATCATCGAGTAAGGATTATTAACTGATCACAAAGTCGAGTTTCGCCGAGATATCGTTATCAAAGACCTTAAGTGAATTTATTTGAAAGAGCTGCTGTGCTGTACCAAGATGGAGGTCCCGGACGACTCGTTGCAGCTCGTTGGAAATCGAACTTTGGGGCAGTTGCATTCAGAGGAAAATTTACACTCGGTACAGTTTTAACACTTGTTGGAGTACTATTTTTGGCACTGATGTTTGTGGTTTATTCTTAATCAAATAAAGTGGTTCTGGCAGGTTTTAGCATGACATTTATTGTGTTAACATGTCAATGAAAAATGATTAATTTATGTATGAAACGTTGACTTTTGGTACAAACGTGTAAAAAAATCCTACTTTTGCAGCGAATCAGACTACCTTGAAAAGAAGAATACTATCCTTATTTTCACTGATGGCGACATAAACGCTGGCACAACAGAGACGAACGCACTATTGCACGAAGTGAGGCAAAACATTCGACAAATGGTTCCAAAACTAGATGATTCACAGAACCAATGGGTCACCATTTCTGTCGTGACAACAGGTTATTCTCAGGATTATTTTCTGACTAATAAAATGACCAATAAAATGGGACTTAAGGCAGTTTGAAATATCTGTCATGTTTAGGATGTGTCAAAGATTTAAAAAAAATCAGATATTCAATTGTTTAAAATGATTATAATTCAAATTTAACGAGATGTATTATCTCAGGATTTTCACCGGTATTATAATTTCTTCAATGTGGCAGATCTAAAACTATAGTGATAAGATTTATTTTTTATATTCCAATAATGATAGTATTTTTATACAGTAATTTTATTAGTTGATTCAAATGAAATTAAGAAAATATTTTCCCTTTTTATTTAGGGAGCAAAATATCTGACCAGGCGTACATGCTGTCAAAGACATGCAGCAGTGACGCTTATTATTACATCAACAAAGACTCGGAAGATCCAGAAGCGGATCTCTTCCTTCCAGTGTTACTTAGAAAAACTGCTGTTGCCTGGAATTTATCGTACATTGTTGAAACATTCCATGGAATCAGATTTGACGATGAAAAATGCTCAAGAGACAACCGAATACGTTTGAGAAGATCAGTGTCAAAAAGAGCTGCCTCTGCAGAGAAAGCATTCTTCTTGTATGATTTTCCAGCAGGCCACTCCCGCCAAATAGGAGTCGCTTCATCAAAGCTTGATGAGAACTCGTTCAAACATCTTCAAGATGACGAGGTGCTTTTCAAACTTAGGGTTCAATATACAAATATTAAAGGCGAACGGCTTTGGCAGGAGCAAATGATTATGAAAAAAGATTTGATAAATGCTTTTCAAGGCCTTTCAGACTCAGAGGCAAAAACCGCAGCGTGCAAACATGAGTTACAAGTTGTATCCGGCGATGTGCTACGAAACGCAGCCGAGCATATGAGAGTTGGGGATAAAGCAAAATCTAAGGATACAATACTAGATGGTCAAAAATGTTTACACGCCATTCTAAATGAATACGGTGAGAGATCGCGACAAGAATCACAAACTTCTAACACTTCGGAGTTACAGTTGTATGCCAAATCTGTAATAGAAAATCTAGGCGAATTAATCCACACTGTAGAAAAGTATACAGAGAGCGAGGCATGGAACAAAATGAAGGCAGTTTCAACTGCTATTATTAGACAAACACCGAACATGTCTGGCACAGTGGTAGACAGTGAGATACTTTGCCCATTCCCCAAGATAGATCATATGGAAACAGAGGCAATGGCAGAGCCATTACATTTGTTGCAAGCAAAGAAAAAGGAAAAAAGTTAATTTGACGAACTTAAAGTTCTATACTAAGTTCTCTGTCAAAATTTTAATTGCTTGTGCTTGCAAGGTTTAAGAAAAATTTCACTTGCTATCTGTAATGGTATAAAGCCGAAGTTTTGCGATACTGAGATGCGTATTCTTATCCAAGTTAATTTGCCCCCCGTGACTCTGACATTTTACCGCTTTAGTTTTTGCCAATTTTCCTCATTAGAAGTTAACATGTGGCATTTTATTGAGTCTCGGGAGAAAATATTCCACAAAAATGTCTATCTTTTATTAAAATTTCTCAGTCGTTTGGCCGTTTGAGCTAAAAATAGATTTTCGTCAACATACACCTTCAAATGACATGTCCGGTCACTAAAGCGCTAAACCTTTTTTTCCTCAGACTTTAATGAAATGTTTCTTACATTCCCCCTTTTAAAAAATAATGGTCACCTCTGTTTCATCTACGGGTTGCAAGATCTCAGAATAGAAAAAAATAACGACTTTTTCTCTTTTATCCAAGGTCGTTTTAAGTAATTTTCACAGGAATATTCGTTAAAATTGTAGCTTGAATTTAAAACAATTTGCTTCAAATGACATTTCCTCATATCTTGAATCAAAAATTAGCCTCGCCCGATAATCTTCTGATGTATACGACCCACATTTTAGCATGGCACTCTTGTTATATTTTACATGCAGGAATTAGGTCAAATGCGCTAGACTCAAATACAGATATTGCAAGAGATTGTAAGGCAAAACAAATTGTGAAGCCGAAGAGAAAGAATCAGGTAGGTAAACATAATCGAGCAGTGTATACAGTCTGTTTTCAACTGAAAATGTCATGGTTTTATATCAAATGTATGTCTGTGATATCAGTCAAATTGCTGAAGAGCCAAGATGCATTTAATGAATTGTGAATTCATTTGTCTTTTTACCACCAATCAGGCATCGAGAGACATCGATTTATTTATTATGATAATTGCATCAAGACGTCTCCAAATATACACGGCTAGTACATGTGATATACTGGAATATCTATATATCTCTCTCATATAACCACACACACAAACACAAACACACACACACACCGGAATGTTGGTTTAGCGGAAAAATTTGCTAATTATTTTATATTCATCAGTGGATTTTTTTCAGGAACCGTTTAGCACACCAAAGTCATAAGTAATTATGTAATACTTGGTATATTATCAAATAAACGCTTATTTCTATGTACATTGGCGGTGGATATTATTGATAGTACATCCTAGTTTACTGACTAACCGAAATTGCAACAATTATGCAGCAAATTTACTGACCACCCCTTTATGAAATATTTTAAACATAATTAGGAGGTAAATTACCGAGAGTTATGTTCATTTGGATATTAGGGCGATTCGAGCTTTGGGGTGAATATTAATTTTTTTTTTAATTTCTTAAAAACAGCACATTAAACAATAATTAAAAGGTTGAGATTTTTTTTTAATAATTACAAGTTTACAATTCATAACTGCAGGAAAATCACAAAGACTTAAAAAAAAATGAAGAAAAAAATGAATAAAACTGAAAGCTTATATATGTATGATTAGTGTTCAACCTGACTTAACTATGACATCTTAAAACGTGGAATTAAGATTTTTACCTTGCATTTCTACAGTTTATTGTTGCAAATCTGTATTTAGAGTTCTGTAATTCAGAATTTGTGAAAATGTATTTTGTTTTATGCTTTACTTGGTAAAAATGGTCTACATTTTCTTTTTGATTGATTTCGTTTATTTCATTCCTCTATGAAGTTGTAATGAAATAAGAAATATAACAAGGGCTGTCACTGGAAATTGACATATATCCCCCGAAATGTAGCTTTGAAATGAAACTAGTGTTAAATTTATAATTGAATTTGCCTGTGGAAAAGAGATCAGACAAAAAATAGGGCATGAAATGGTAAAGTAATGTTTTTCTGCTTCAGATTCTTATATGAAAGTTGAACACAATTATTCAATGAAATAGAAAACTCATTTTGGCCTTGAATACGAACAATATTGTTTTATTCCCAATCCCTACTGATGTAAAATCCCCCAAGCGATTTTGGAAATATATCTTGGACAAGATTTTTATATAGAAGTTGTAGTAAAAAATCACTAAGTGCCCATTACTCTGCCAAAAATAAATCGAGCGGAATCTCCTGACGATGTGCACAACTAGGCTTGGTGACACACGCTCCTGTTAAGTTTCAATGAAATCCCTCAAGCAATTTTGGAGATGATGACTAGAACTGACAGGACAGGCGGACGGACGGACAGACAGTGCGATTACTGTATGCCTTCCTTCGGGGACATAAAAATATAAGTTAACAAAGCATGTCCATGCATTCTTCTTTTTTCTTAGGAACACTTGTCACCACAAGTGCACGCGCCTAATTAGCTTGTAACGCTTCGTTTCTAAAAGTGATTTAAGCATCTTTTATGACAATATAAAGGGACAATCAAGGGTCGAAAAAATTAACAGCTCGCCAATTCGTTAGTTCTTTCGTTAATTTTTCAGCATCAGTTCCTTACATATTTCCAAATGAAAATTCATATTATTTTCCAAGGTGATCCCATCTTCATGAGACAATCAGAATCAGGGTTTGCAATATAAACACTCTAAAACTTCCAGATTCAGATTCAGCCTCTCCGAATCTCATCTGTTATTAGATGCAACAAAAAAAATTAGATGCACCTTAGTGTTCAAACTTTTTCCAATGTTCATGAGACAACCAGAATAAGGGTTTGCAATAAACCTGTGTAGCTTTATTTATTTCAGACAAACAAGTCTGAAATTTTTATGTCCTAAAATTTCCATTTGTCTCATGGCAGTTTGTCTTCCCTAGACCAGGTTGTGCATCTCCAAATAACAATTTCAGACTTGTTTTTTGTCTGAAACAAATAAAGCTGCACGCTGCAATGTATAAAGTCGATTTCAAATTCAGTACCACATTTTCTTCCAAATATTTAGTAGTATATAAATCTATATATTATTTTCTTTTTATTGTAAAGTAGTTTTTCTACCTTGATACTGTAACTGTATCCAGTGCTTGTCACTAGAATTTTTTTTTTCTGTGACACACCTTCCATTATAGTGCAAGTTGCACCCAAGTCTTTGAATTACAGACTCAGTGCATCGTGAACAGATCTGAAATATAGAAAAATGCATTTTTGATTATATATTAATTTTATTATTTTTTTGTTGTTTTTGTATCTTTTCAGTTCGGTGAAATGTACAACACTGAATAAGACAAACTCATTTGAAGCAAAATATTGATGATGCTAAAACAGGTGTACTCATGTTTTTAATACGATACCTTATTACTTGTAGTCTTCTACCGTGGGCGTGGAAAACAATTAAATGCTAAAAGGAAAAGAATAAAAATGTACTTACATTTCTAGGTTGCAATGACATCTCAAGCCTTCTGTCAGATATAACTCAACCTCTACCTCGGCCACAGCATCCACTACAGTTGTTGTTACCGCAGAAGGCACAAGATGTAGTACTCCTGGCAACTGTAAAAAAAACTCATTCGGTGTTGATGGTGGATGGGGAGTCAAATACTTGTATTAAAAAAACATATATTGGGGTTCAAGAAGTGGGGACGCAAGAGGGGTAATGACCCTTATATGATTAAGAAGTTCTTTTAAAATAAAGGAGAAAAAAAAACTTTCTTTTTGGGGGAGGGGGGGGGGGGGGCTGGGGGAAGTAGTCAAGTAACTTCATACCTTCATAATTTTTTTTTGTTGGGCTGGGTAACACGAGGGGAGGATCCCCATACAGTGGTGGGGGTAGTCAAGTCATTATATTTAAAAAAAATAATGAATAATGAAAGAAAAAAATGGAGGGGGGGGGGGGTTTAAAGGTGGTCCCCATGCAAAGGTGGGGGAGGGGAGTATTTACCCATCTTATGTCAGTTAATATCTTATTTCTAGGCTTAAGAAGTTTCTTCCTATATATCAGTATAAGCAAAATCAAGTGACCCCTGGGGGTGGGGCTAACTTTGACCCCAGCGACATGGGTACCAACCATCTTTGCAGGAGTCTTGCTGGTGATCAAGTATTCCAAGTTTGAATGGAATATCTTTGACACTTTTGAGAAATGGACAAAGCCAACGTTAAGTTTTCGTGACGGACGGACCGACGGACAAAGCGATCCCTATTTATCGCCGTTTCTTCGAAATGACGACACAAAAACTAATGTTTTTATAAAAAGGAAGGAAATTAAAGCGACTGACTCACAGATTGGTCGACGATGCATAAAAAAGATAATGTTTATACAGATAGAAATTTTGGAGAACATATCTAAACTGAGTTTCTGTCTCATTTTGTTTCAAAAAAATTATAAAATTATAATACACATTTTTACTGGGAAAAAAATTATCCAGTTGGTCATGGTGTGGGGTAGATAAATTTTTTGTATGCTTTAAGACCAGTCTTCTGTATTTCGGAAATACCCTATTAGAGGCATGCCATTTATGTCTTTACATTTTTCTACTTCCAGTTTACCTCATGTCATCTGAGAGACTGTCCATTTTATGTTATGCTGTCAGCTTGGGTAGCCTTAGTAAACACGCCCATGTCACTGCGCTATAAGCATTTGCAATCAGCATCAGTGTTCTGAATTTAAAAGGAATACAAAACACTAGTAGGACACACACATTATAATTATGAACTTCTTGTCTATCGTGTACAGCATATTATTTTTATGTATTAGTCTAGCATAATTAAGTTGATTTCTTATTAAAAATTAAATGAATGTAATTTGAAAGGACGTTATTTATTAAATAGATAAAAGCGTGCCTTCTTTGAAAACGTCACTACGATAGAGCTGGGTAGATCTTCAACCTGGACGTTGTATGTGTAAGAAGGCTGGTGGTGCTTCAATAACAGGACCCTATTCAGAAAATATTTTCCATGACTATTATTGGTAAAAAATGTTGAAACTAATTCATTCTAAGAGGTTGTTATGTTACACAGAGAGCTCAACACATACTTTTAGATATATATTGGCTATGAATATGTTTATTTATTATATACTTATAAATGAAATATTGAGAAATATTGATGAAATAAAATGCGTATTTTCATTTTCCGTATTTTCACTGTAAAAATTTATTTTTCACTGCAGTGAAACATATTTGCCGTATTTTCACTGGTGACTTGGCGGACTACTTTCTTCTATATTCAGCCAATACACTAAATTAAAGGGGCATTCTTTCAAATCTTAAGGTCAAAAAAGAGAAAAGTATATAATAAACAGAAAATTCAAGTTTTTTCATTAAATATGGGATTTATTTTCATCTCGTGGTATGAAAATTATCATATTTCACTCGTGGCTGTCGCCACTCATGAAATTTTTTTTTTCATACCACTTGATGAAAATAAATCCCGTATTTATAGAAAAAACTTGAATATCCTCTATTTATTATATACTTATAAATAAAATATTGAGAAATATTGATGAAATAAAATGCGTATTTCTTTTTTTCCGTATTTTCACTCTAAAAATTTATCTAAAAATTGTTTAAAAATGTACATACGGGCTCTGGTTTGAATATGTATCAATATGATGTGAATTATGTAGATACAGATGTGTCGATAGGCATTTGGTACAGCAATGTAGACTGTTTCAGTATGGATAAAAAAACCCCGAATTATCAAGGTATATCTACATGGAAAACCCTGATATCATGGTATTAACAGAAATTCATCCAACGTTTACCTCATTTGAAAAAAAATGCAGTAGTCTGCAAATTTACTACTTCTGTATAATTTGGTGTCTTCCGCAAATAATTTGATGGTACATCCCACAACATCAGGCAAATCATTAATATATATTAAAAAAGTAGGGGTCCAGGTACACTTCCTTAGGGAACTCCGCTGGTTACCTCGTCCCAGTGACTATAGCTACCATTAACAACAACTCTTTGTCTTCTGTTCTTCAAAAATTCTTCTATCCACGAGTGCAGAGAAGGTTTTTGCAACGACGTTAGATTTTAGTTCTTTGAGGACTGATACTTTAAAAATGTATCTGGTTTTGAATCAGACTTGGACAAAACAACACTTATGACAAAGCCGACAAGATAAATTATTCAAGTTTGACCTTAAACCTTAAAATTACCATGACCGTCAAGGTCAAATAATTAAATTTTGCTTAAATTGTCATAACTTTGTGGTTTATGGTTGGTTTTGATTCATACTTGGACAAAACACCAATTATGACAAAACCGAAATATTGAATAACTCAGGTATGACCATCAGCTTAAAATGACCTTGACTGTCAAGGTCAGATGATTGAATTTTGCTTAAATTGTAATACCTTTCTCATTTATTTATGGATTTGATTCATACTTGGACAAAACACCAATTCTGACAAAAACGAAATATTGAATAACTCAGGTATGACCATCAGCTTAAAATGACCTTGACTGTCAAGGTCAGATGATTTGAATTTTGCTTAAATTGTCATACCTTTCTCATTTATTTATGGATTTGATTCATACTTGGACAAAACAACACTTATGACAAATCCGACATTTTGATTCTTTCAGATATGACCTTGACCTTAAAATGACCTATACAGTCAAGGTCAGATTATTGAATTTGCTAAACCTGGCCAAAATTTTGTTATTTGTGGTTGGATGTTAATAATACTTGGAAAAACACTTATGACAAAGCCAACACGATAGATAATTAAAGTGTGACCTTTACTTTAAAATGACCATATCCGTCAAGGTCAAATTATTGAATTTTGCTCAAATTGTATTAATTGATGGATTTGCTCATACTTTGACAAAACAACACTTATGACAAATCCGACATGATTCTTTCATGTATAAACTTTACGTTAAAATGACCTTGACCTTCAAGGTCAAATTATTGAATTTTGTCATAACTTTGTCATTTATCGCTGGAATTGATTCATACTTGGGCAAAACAACACTTGTGACAAAACCGACATGTTGAATAACTCAAGTGTGGCCATAACCTAAAAGTGACCTTGATCGTCAAGATCAGATGTTTGAATTTTGCTTAAATTGTCATAACTTTGTCACTTATTGATGGATTTGATTTATACTTGGACAAAACAATGCTTTTGACATATCCGACATTTTAATTGAAGTTTGACCTTGACCTTAAGAAAGACCTTGACTAGCAAGATCAAATTATTGAATTTTGCCAAGATTAGTTATAATTGTGTAATTTATGGTTAGACTTGATTCATACTTGGACAAAAGAACACTTTTACAAAACTTACATGTTGAATAATTCAGGTATGACCTTTACCCTAAAATGACCTTGGCAATCAAGGTCCCATTATTGTATTTTAATTAAATTGTCATAACTGTTGTTTATTTATGGATTTAATTTATACTTTGATAAAAGAACACAATTGTCATTTTAATTTATTGTAAGTATGACCTTGACCTTTATATGACCTTGACATTGAAGGTCAAGTTATTGAATTTTGCTTAAAATAGCCAAATTATTTATTTTATAGCCAAAACACGTATGACAAAACTGACACAAGGAATCAGTCAACTTTGAGCTTGACTTAAATGACCTTCAAATGACCCTGACCATCGGTCAAATTATTGAATTTTGCCATAACGTCATTTTTAGTTCTTTTTTATCAATACTTGGACAAAACAATGCTCATGATAAAACCTACATGTTAAATTATTCAAGTATGACCTTAGCCTTGGCTATATAATCCATTTAAATGACCTTTACAGTCAAGTTTTAATTATTGCATTTTGCTAAAATGGTCAAACTTTTGTTATTTATGGACGGATATGATCTATACAGGGACAAAACAACACTGAGAATAAAACAAACGTGTTGAACAATTCAAGTATTACCTTGACCTTTAAATGACCTTGATATTACTTAACTTGGCCATATCTTTGTTGTTAATGATTGTAGTGTCTTCATGCTTGGACATAACTACCTTTTAGACATAAAAGGACATAACTTGGACATAACTACCTCCAAAGAAGTTTTAACTGAACTTGACCTTGATCTTTAAGGTCAAATTTCTGAATGATGCTAAATTTTGCCATAAGTTTATGTATAATTATATTTCCAAATGATGTTTCATTTGAAATCCCTTCACCACAATGTGCTTCCTCTGATGTGTTTGCCTTTGGAAATAGAAAAGAAGTCGAGCGTGGTCCCCGCTTACGGTCGCTCTAAAAAATTATATTTTTATTATTAGCAAATAAAACTTATGGAGGAGAATACCACTAAACACGAATAAAATGTATTTTTTTATTGTAATACCAACGTTTCGCCGTGCTTCATCAAGGTATGAAAGAAAAACAATAAAAATAACGGAATGACGTAACGTGCCCGTAAAATAAGCGCGACGGCGCCAAAAGTCGTAACATAGGACAAAAGACGCAATGTTACAACGCAAATTGTAATAAAAACGCAAATAGTAATAATTATTACAATTTGCGATTTTGTTACAATTTGCGTTACAAACGTAACGCAAATTGTAATAACGCAAATTGTAATTAAAAGTCATAATCGTGAATTTAGGGTTATTGCAATGTATTATTATCTACAATGGGTATATAATCCATTTTAAGACATTTCCCGAAGAATTCACTACTTTTAGAATATATCGAATACTATCCTTATGAAGAAGAAAAAAATTATTACAATTTGCGTTTTATTACAATTTGCGTTGCAAACGGTAACGTAAATTGTAATAACGCAAATTGTAATAAAAATTCAAAATCGGAATTCAAGGTGGATTTAAAGGTATTGCAATATATTTCTATATAAAATGGCTCTATAATCCATTTTAAGACATTTCCCGAGAAATTCACTACTTCTAGAATATATCGAATACTATCCTTATGAGGAAGAAAAGTTTATTACAATTTGCGTTTTATTACAATTTGCGTTTCAAACGGTAACGCAAATTGTAATAACGCAAATTGTAATAAAAATTCAAAATCGGAATTCAAGGTGGATTTAAGGTTAGTGCAATGTATTATTATATAATATGGCTATATAATCCATTTTAAGACATTTCCCGGGAAATTCACTACTTCTAGAATATATCGAATACTATCCTTATGAGGAAGAAAAAAGTTTATTACAATTTGCGTTTTATTACAATTTGCGTTACAAACGGTAACGCAAATTGTAATAACGCAAATTGTAATAAAAATTCAAAATCGGAATTCAAGGTGGATTTAAGGTTAGTGCAATGTATTATTATATAATATGGCTATATAATCCATTTTAAGACATTTCCCGGGAAATTCACTACTTCTAGAATATATCGAATACTATCCTTATGAGGAAGAAAAAAGTTTATTACAATTTGCGTTTTATTACAATTTGCGTTACAAACGGTAACGCAAATTGTAATAACGCAAATTGTAATAAAAATTCAAAATCGGAATTCAAGGTGGATTTAAGGTTAGTGCAATGTATTATTATATAATATGGCTATATAATCCATTTTAAGACATTTCCCGGGAAATTCACTACTTCTAGAATATATCGAATACTATCCTGATGAGGAAGAAAAAAGTTTATTACAATTTGCGTTTTATTACAATTTGCGTTGCAAACGGTAACGCAAATTGTAATAACGCAAATTGTAATAAAAATTCAAAAGTGGAATTCAAGGTGGATTTAAGGCTATTGCAATGTATTTTTTATATAAAATGGCTCTATAATCTATTTTAAGACATTTCCCGGGAAATTCACTACTTCTAGAATATATCGAATACAACCGTTATAAGGGAAAAAAGTTTATTACAATTTGCGTTATTACAATTTGCGTTGCAAACGGTAACGCAAATTGTAATAACGCAAATTGTAATAAAAATTCAAAAGTGGAATTCAAGGTGGATTTAAGGCTATTGCAATGTATTTTTTATATAAAATGGCTCTATAATCTATTTTAAGACATTTCCCGGGAAATTCACTACTTCTAGAATATATCGAATACAACCGTTATAAGGGAAAAAAGTTTATTACAATTTGCGTTATTACAATTTGCGTTACCGTTTGCAACGCAAATTGTAATAAAACGCAAATTGTAATAAACTTTTTTCTACCTTATAAGGATAGTATTGGATATATTCTAGAAGTAGTGAATTCTTCGGGAAATGTCATAAAATGGATTATAGAGCCATTTTATATAATAATACATTGCAATAGACTTAAATCCACCTTGAATTCCGATTTTGAATTTTTATTACAATTTGCGTTATTACAATTTACGTTACCGTTCGCAACGCAAATTGTAATAAAACGCAAATTGTAATAAACTTTTTTCTACCTTATAAGGATAGTATTGGATATATTCTAGAAGTTGTGAATTCTTCGGGAAATGTCATAAAATAGATTATAGAGCCATTTTATATAATAATACATTGCAATAGACTTAAATCCACCTTGAATTCCGATTTTGAATTTTTATTACAATTTGCGTTATTACAATTTACGTTACCGTTCGCAACGCAAATTGTAATAAAACGCAAATTGTAATAAACTTTTTTCTACCTTATAAGGATAGTATTGGATATATTCTAGAAGTAGTGAATTCTTCGGGAAATGTCATAAAATGGATTATAGAGCCATTTTATATAATAATACATTGCAATAGACTTAAATCCACCTTGAATTCCGATTTTGAATTTTTATTACAATTTGCGTTATTACAATTTGCGTTACCGTTCGCAACGCAAATTGTAATAAAACACAAATTGTAATAAACTTTTTTCTCCTTCATCAGGTTAGTATTCGATATATTCTAAAAGTAGTGAATTCTTCGGGAAATGTCTTAAAATGGATTATATACCCATTGTAGATAATAATACATTGCAATAACCCTAAATTCACGATTATGACTTTTTATTACAATTTGCGTTATTACAATTTGCGTTACGTTTGTAACGCAAATTGTAACAAAAAAATGCAAATTGTAATAATTATTACAATTTGCGTTTTTATTACAATTTGCGTCGTAACAACGCAATGATAAATTGCTGCATATCTAATAGTAACAAAGAAAGGATTATTGCATTAAATAATAATGATTAGATGCAATTCCTATAGAAGGCCTGCAACTACAACAAACTTGGAAATCGTTAGGTTTCATATGACCTTTGAATTCATGTCATCTGGAACAACGTCTTTTCATATCACTATGTACAATAAATCAGAAACAGAATGATTATTTGTATTAAAATCGACAGCAACATTTGAAGAATAACTGGCACTAGATTCATTGTAATTATTAATGTCAAAACGATGGCTTTTCATTCGTATAGACAATTGCTGATTAGTCTGTTCGACGTATTCCTACATTCACACAGTCAGTTGAACATTTTAGATGAAATGATTCATTTGTATTCGAACTAGTAAACTGATCATTAGCAATAATGCTTCGCGTCTGTTACAAGTCTGTAAAAAATCATCACAAGATTCATTTGATGAAAATTTAGTTCGGACAAGAATATCCCTTATATTTAATGGACGTTTGAATACCAGAACTGGTTTAAAAGAATGTACAAAATTAAGACTTTCTTTCTGTGAAAGCTTTTACAAATCCCAGTACTTGTGTAATATAGCAGCTATATTTGGGAAGAAGGATTGTATCTAATAACAAAAGGTATATTATATTTTTTTTTTCATTTTCTCACACTTGAAAAGTATTGAAGGAATTTGATTGAAACTTAACACATTGATTATGACGAGTAAGAGAAAGTGCAATGTCCAAGAACCATAATTTTACCTTGCATACTTTTTTTAATTATCTCCTTTAAGTAATTAATGCTTCTTTTGAATATAACTCCTAAACTGTCCACGATATCTCATTGAAACTTCAAACAGTTATAGAGACTAGTGAGATGAAGAGTAATGACAAAGAACCATAACCCTACATTACTTAGTATATGAATTATCTCCCTTAATTATGCTTGTCCGGAGAATAATTCAAACCTATTTAAAAGAATTTTATTAAAACTTCACACAGTGATAAATAACAGTAAGAGAAAATGCAGTTTTTTATGCCAGTTTCAAGTTTATTTCATAATTCTCAGTTTGTACATGATATACAAAAACATGAGACAAATAATTATAAACATAACACATAAAAAAAGAATTAGAAGATCACTGTGTCATGCATGAGGGCAACACAGTAACAAAACTATTACAGATAATAAAGAGAGTAGAAAAAGAAAGAAAATACTTAGAACATGTTGTTATATTTTAAGCTACATTTTGGGTACTTCGATTAAATTTCATTCATTATCATCAGTGTATTAAGTTGGCTCGTGACGTAACCAGACAAGAAAAATGTGTTTAATTCATTTAATTCCGTCATGAAAAGGAGAATAAAAACCACGTGTATCTGAATTGGATGTATTAAAAGTCAAGTTGCGTAGCGGGATATCTTTTGTAAAGCATTATCCATGATTGTGTCGTCAGTTATAGTGAATATTACAAACAATGGATTATTTTTAAAATTTTAAAAATGCTTCGATATCTTTCAATTTAGCTTCTTCATTACATTTGAATTTGAAACTCGAAATCTGTTTAAGATAAGATGGAATCTTTATAGACTAGACATTAACTGAGTATTTAAAGAAGAAAAAGAAGCTGTTCGAGCTCGAAGTGGACCATTGATGAAGATTAAATATTTGGCTCAGCATTTCAGGTCTGTCAAAACTTCAAAGATGTAGATGCAAAATTTGTCAAAAATCTTTGTAACTTGTTAACTACTATTACATACTGACGGAAAAATATAACTGTGCACACTAAAA
This sequence comes from Cyclina sinensis, assembly GCA_012932295.1. NCBI lineage: Eukaryota > Metazoa > Mollusca > Bivalvia > Venerida > Veneridae > Cyclina > Cyclina sinensis. The sequence goes on from JAAONU010000002.1 coordinate 20,382,952, forward strand.
TACTTAATATCTTTTATTAGGTATAAAATTATTTTAGCAGATTTCTTTTGTGTTATTCACAAGGTAATCTTGTTTCAATAATACTGCTTTTCGCGTGTTGCACGTGCAAAATGTATAGCCCGTAACGGTGTCGCTTTGTACGTGTTTCTTTATGTTAACATCCTCGTACATGCTGTTTCGAGTTATTTTAACCGTCAAATTATAGTGAGCTACCCAGCAGTTCAGAAAAACACCTTAATTTGGATTTTAAGTCTTTGAAGACAATGCCACGCATCTCAGAAAATGATCGCCTACGTGCCGTCGGTATGCTCCAAGCAGGCATTGCTCAAAATGCGGTTGCGCAGCGTTTTGGTGTTCACCGAAACACCATATCAGCACTTTGGCGACGATTTCAGCAACGTGGCAACGTCCGTGATCTACCACGTCCAGGGCGTCCACGTGTGACGTCAATCCGTCAAGACAATATATCCGGCTTACACACCTACGGAATCGATTTCAACCGGCCACATTAACAGCACGAACAATTCCTGGCTTGAGACCTATCAGTGGACGAACTGTTAGAAACCGATTAAGAGAGCACAGCATTACTCCACGACGTCCTGCGATACGTCCTACTCTTCTCTTACGTCATCGACAACGTCGACGTCAGTGGTGCAGACAGTATCTAAGGCTTCCAAGAGCATATTGGAATAATGTTCTGTTTACTGACGAGTCGCGGTTTCACTTAGAAAGTTCGGACGGACGAGTTCGTGTATACAGGCGTCGCGGAGAACGTTACTTGGATCCCTGTGTTTTTCAACGTCAACGTTTTGGTGGTGGTGGGTCGATAATGGTTTGGGGAGGTATCTCATCTCAAGGCAGGACCCAGCTTGTAATTGTCCGTGGCAATTTAACGGGTGTTCGTTACAGAGATGAGATTGTCATACCCCACGTGCTGCCATTTCTTCAACGTCAAGGGCGTAACATGACGTTTCAACAAGACAACGCTCGGCCACATGTAGCACGTGTAGTTACCGGGTTTCTGGCTCAGCAAAACGTGAGTGTCTTACCCTGGCCCGCTGTTTCACCAGATCTTTCACCAATTGAGCACGTTTGGGATGAGATGAAGAGACGCCTCCGTCGAAGACGTAACCAACCTCTCACGCTGGACCAACTAGCGCAGACATTGGTCAACATCTGGAACACCATTCCACAGGCAGTTATCGCCAACTTAGTTGCCTCTATGCCTCGTCGCTGCCGTGCTTGCTTGAACGCCAATGGAGGCCACACACGATACTGACCTTGTGAAATCAGATTTCATACCTGTCAACTTCTGCGCCTTGTTACTGTAAAAATTGTTTCACATCATGAAGTGTTTGTATTGATTGTTAGAAATAAAACGTTGATTGGCTAATTTGCAAAGTTTTATGTTACTATTCCTAATATTAAAAAAAATTCTATACCTTGAAGTATGCACAGTTATATTTTTCCGTTAGTATATTTTAGATAAACTTATATCAAAACTGAAAGTTAAGAAAGAAAAAAATCTCGATTAGAATAGATATACATAACGGATGTTTTAATTACATTAAAGATTTAATCTATATATTCATATACTGTACATTTTATACATAGAACAAACACAATGATTAGGTTTACATATCAAGGCTTTGATATTTATACATAAGTAGACATATAAAAGGAAAAAAATATAATCTAAATAAAAAAACAGTTAATGGTTTTAAAGTTAAATCATACATAAATTTGCAGTTATTCAAGTTGTACACTTCTGATACTGAATTAATTGATTTAATTTGTATGTAGTAATATTTATTGTGTCCATCTGTGGTCTGTTGTTGTTTTCAGTATAATTTCAACAAATTTACACAGTTTCAGTTGCTCAAATTTATTCATTAGTTGGTTCAATTTAATGATGTTAGGATGTTCGCGATACTGTAATCTTAAATATATTTTTCCGGTATTCTGAAAAAAAGCTACAGTTCATTATGTAATGGAATTCGTCGCCAACTTCCGTATAATGTGGATGTATACGTAAGTGACATTTTCTGTTTGTAAGTGTTATGCTAAACCATCTTCCTATTTCAACTGGGAGGTAGTGATTTCTTGTGCGAAATGCAGTAATAATCTTGCTGTAATAGTTTGGCCAAAATGCTAAAATACTTATATAGGTATAAAACAAGATACTTGTATTCATTTGTGGTTTCGAGAAATTTTCCTCTAAAAGATAAGGTTCTTTGAAATGTTTTCGTTCTTGATCCAAAAACAACTACTTTTGTAACGTTAACTTCGTTTCCAACGTGTACAATAATTTTCGAAAACATTTAGCATATTTTGAAGATCTTCTCTATTTTCACTTATTAAAACTGTATCGTCTACATGCAAAAATATAAACAATTGAAACAGCATATTGATATCATTGCTGTTTAACATGCATGTTACTCCATTTACATTTACATTTTCTACGTTAACGTAATTTTCTAGGTCATTTTAAGTATCGTGCAATAACGGCGATAAATTTTCTCCTTGTCGGACACCAGATTTACATGAAAAATATGGAGAGAAACCTTCTCTTGTTTTAATTCTGGATTTGTTAATGTACATAATTTTTATAAGACTGAAACATTTTCCATTTACTCTTTGTTTGAGTAATTTCAGCCATAAACCTTGGCGCTATACAGTATCAAACGCTTGCTTGAAGTCTATAAATACACACAATATGTTTTTTTTTTTGAGAATCCATAAGGTCCACTAGGCATTGGAGTACAAATAACTTGTCTGTTGTCGAATGATTTTTTTCGAAACCCTGGCTGACAATTACCAATTACATAGAGGATATTCAAGTTTTTTCTATAAATACGGGATTTATTTTCATCGAGTGGTATGAAAATAAATATTTCACGAGTGGCGATAGCCACGAATGTTATATGATAATTTTCATACCACTCGATGAAAATAAATCCCGTATTTATAGAAAATACTTGAATTTTCTGTTTATTATATCGAAAGAATTCCCCTTTAAGTGTATTGGCTGATTTTAGAAAAAAAGTAGTCCGGCAAGACACCAGTGAAGATACGGAAAATATGTTTCATTGCAGTGAAAAATAAATTTTGACAGTGAATATACGGAAAATGAAAATACCCAATTTATTTCATCAATATTTCTCAATATTTCATTTATAAATAATTTTCTTCAATATAAGTATTTAAGCGGTTATTTATTATTCCTGTAAAAGTGTGATAGACCTATAATTTTCTGGAGAATCAACACTTCCTTTATTTCTATAGATTGGAATGATGGTCTAACTTTCAGGTATTATTCCTTGATCAAAAATTAAATTGAACAATTTGACATTTAATATACTGTCTACCCCAGGACTTTTATTGTGTTTTAGGTTTTTAACTGCTTTTATTATTTCTTCTTCTGTTATCTGTTCATTAATATCATCATTTAGTTCTGGCAATAACCCTTCAAAATAATTAGGGTTTGCATCATTTGTAGAATTTAAATTTTTAAAAAATCTCCAAATTTGGCACATACTGTTTCATTCTTTCTCCTCATATCATTAATAATTTTCCAGAATTGTTTGGGATCATCCCCTTTTACTTTTTCCATCATTTATATTTTATCATTCATATATTTTTTCTTAGTAATTTTTACCTTATTATTAGTATTGTTTACTGATTGTTTTTAATAAAGTCTTATTTCTAATAGATTTATTATTATACACGTTGCGAGCTACATGATATTTATTTCTGAATATATGGGAGTCATTATCTGAGTCATGTCTGGAAAGATTGTTAATGCTTTGTCGTGTTTTCCCTTTCTTTGAATATCGTACTTATATCTGTTTGATCAATATCGGCCTGTGTGGTGTTTTCTTTATTTTCTAAAATGCTAAGATGACATAATACATTGCTGACTTTTTCTTGGTCAATATCCAAAATAAATGAATCTATGTTGGCATTTCGGTCCCATAGTTTTGTGCATGCATTAGTCTTATTTGGGATAGTAACTGGTGATGGGTCTGTGTTTGTAATGTTGTGTTTAGTAAGCTTGTTATATCTTATTGTTAAGATAACAGGATTGTGGACATCTGATAAAAATTCTGAGATTTCTCCCACTTCTATATTTTTTATAAATTCAAAGGTAAATGCATTATAAATGAAATAATCTACTGTGCTTCTTCCTTTGCAGGTGGTGCGTGAATTTAAAAAAATCGGTTCCAACTGTGCCATTAACAATAAAAATATTATTACTGGCACAAAATTTTAACATATTACCATTTTCCTCTTTAAAGGTATACCATTGTATTAACAACAATAAAGCTATCAGATATGTCTTCATTACCCTGAAGGCCAAAGATAAAGTCATCACATAATACATAGTCTTCCTTTAGACCTATGCGAGAGTTAAAATCTCCAAAAAGTATCAGATGATCATTTTCATATTTATCTATTTCTTGTTGCAATTCTAAGTATGGGTCATGATGTGCATATTTTGATCTTATAGGTGGAAGATAAACTATACCAATTGTTAACCTTTTATTGCTTAAACTATCATTAAAATCAAGTCTAAACCTTTGTTCCAATTTACTGTTTAACAATTTGAAATATTTCATTAGTTCATTTTTAACAAGGACACATGTGCCATCTGGTCTGTACTTGGCAAATATTTGGTTACCATCTTTTGAAATATTTTCAATGTTCAAGGAAATTTTAACTTTTCAAACACAGTTATAAAGACTAATGAGAGGAAGTGCAGTGTTAAAGAACCATCACTTTCGATCATTTTGTTTTTTAATTATCTCTCCTTAAAAAGAACACCACAGATTATATGAAGTACAGATCTACTTATTACCCCTGCCAGCCAAGCACTTGACACCTCTTACTGTGATTATAAAAAATTCTGATTAAACATGTAAGAGGTAAATTTTGCATATTATTGTGAAATTAAAGACTTCTTAAGTTATAGTAAGGATAATCATGATGAAATAGTATATAATTGAAGATTTATAGTGTCCTTACAAATGTGGTTTTTACACTATAAATCTTAAAATATGTTTCATCATGATTATTCTTACTATAACTTAAAAAGTATTTAAATTCACAATATCTTGAAATACCATTGATAGTACATTTCTGCCATTCTGTCATTTTGACCAACAACAACAAAAAAATACTTCGGGGAGCATTATTTGGTTTTACCAATCCCTTGTTCACTTTTTGCAACTTCTTTTGTACAAAAGCAGTTGCATGACAATAAACTTTCGTGCGCAATTTGGAACACCTCCGGCGACTTCAATAAGTCACCTCGGAAATAATGTGGTAGGCGCCACATTGGACTATTTAATAATACAGGTGGTGTCTGCTAAATTGAAAACATTTCTTAAAGCTGTTTATACTTTAAATTAACATTTATTTTTTTTATGTCGGGAAAGGAGGCTCCGGAAAAGGCCGAGTTGTTACCATTGACTTGTGTGTAGTCCATTTTCCGTGTTATTGTCATTTGTATACCTCAAGAAAAGGTTATGCTTTTATGTTCGTCCAGTTTCATTTCTACAAATGAAAACTTTTAAAGTCTTCTTGTCTGAAAGCACAAGGCCCTGAGCCTAAAGATTGGGAATATAGCAGTGTCTAGTTGACCTCTACCAAGTTTGTTCAAATTTGTACCCCTGGGGTTAAATTTGGCCCTGCCTCGGGGGTCAGTTGATGTTACCTAGGCTTATATAGGCAAAAATTAAAAAAAAACCCTCTTGTCTGAAACCACAGAGCCTAGAACTTAGATATTTTTAATGGAGCATCACTTAAAGGTCATCTACCAAATTTGTTCAAATTATGCCCATTGAGTAAAATTTGGCCCTGCCCTGAGGGTCACTTGTATTCATATAGGGAGATTATTAAAAAGCTTTAGATGTTAGCTCAATAGTAGACCCAAAGGCAAAGTATTTCAGATGAGCGATCTAGGGGCATCATGGCCCTCTTGTTTACGGATATCGGATAAGAATATTCGGCATTTCTAAGGCAAATTTAAACCAAGCAGGTGATACTTTTTATTCTTTTTGTACGTACATCGTCTCAATTAAGAACAAGAGGGCCATGATGGCCCTGGATCGCTCACCTGATTACTTTGGCTGTAGGTTTGCTGTTAAGCAGTATTTCATTTTTTAATTGAAAATATATAAGTGCCTACAAACCAAATATGTAAAATATCAGTCAATAAATAAAGGCTCTATGACAGAAAGTAAAAATATCAATTATAAGATATGGTGACCTTGACCTTGACCCAGTGACCTCAAACCCTACCCATGGGTAGTGGTCCATGCAAGGAACCTATATATTGAATATCAAAGATATTGGTCTATAAATGAATGCTCTATGAGGTACAGTAATTAAATCTATTTTTAGCCTCCATGACCTTTAACCTACATGTAATCTAATTATTTGCTTCTTGCAAAATTTTAAAATTCTAGGCCTTGTGGTTTCAGACAAGAAGATTTTTAAAATTTCCTTTTTTACATATTAAGGGCCCCCGGGGCGGGGCAAATTTTGACCCCAGGGCCAACGTTTAAACAATATTGGTAAAGGTTCATAACACAATACTCAACACCAAATATCTAAGTTCTAGACCTATTTGTTTTGGAAAAAATTAATTTTCATGTTTCTCTTATATAAATTTATGTAAACCAAGGGAACACTGGGGCGTGGCCAATTTTGACCCAGGGAACATAACTTGAACAAACTTGGTAGACATCCACTAGACAATGCTACATACCAAATATCTAAGCTGTAGGCATTGGGGTTTCCAGTAAGAAGATTTTTAAAGATTGCCTTTTTTACATATTAAGGGCCCCCCTGGGCGGGGCCAATTTTGACATCCTAAGCCAACATATAAACAATACTGGTAAAGGTTCTCTACACAATACTCCACACGAAACATTCAAGGTCTAGTCCTATTAGTTTCTGAGAAAAATGATTTTTTATGTTTTTCCTATATAACTATGTGTAAACCAAGAGAACCCCGGGGCGTGGCCAATTTTGACCCAGGGGACATAATTTGAACAAACTTGGTAGACATCCACTAGACAATGCTACATACCAAATATCTAAGCTGTAGGCATTGAGGTTTCCAGTAAGATGATTTTTAAAGATTGCCTTTTTTACTTATTAAGGGCCCCTGAGAAGGGGCCAACATATAAACAATACTGGTAAAGGTTCTCTACAAAATACTCCACACCAAATATCTAAGGTCTAGTCCTCTTAGTTTCGGAGAAAAATCATTTTTCATGTTTTTCCTACATACATTGTAACTATATGTAAACCAAGAGAACCCCGGGGCGTTGCCAATTTTGACCCAGGGGACATAATTTGAACAAACTTGGTAGACATCCTTTAGACAATGCTACATATCAAATATCTAAGCTGTAGGCATTGTGGTTTCTGAGAAGAATATTTTAAAGATTTCCTATATAAGTCTATGTAAAATGAAGTGACCCCCGGGGCGGGGCCAATTTTGACCCCAGGGAAAAAATTTGAACAATTTTTGTAGAGTTCCATTAGAGGGTGCTAAATGCCAAATATCTAAGCTCTAGGCCTTGTGGTTTCAGACAAGAAGGTATTTAAAGTTTTTCCTTTAGGTTTATGGCAATCAGAGTTCTGCATGGAATTGATTTCTTTGAACAACTTTGGAAGAGCTTCATGCAAGGAACAGCCGTTGCAAGTTTCATCAACTTTGGCCCAGTGGTTTCAGAGGAGATGTCGTTTGAATGAAAAGTTTACGGACGGACGACGGACGGACGACGGACAAATTGCGATCACTAAAAATAACATTCTGACATTTTGCTTTAAGCAACAACCGAAATCTCGCTTTCTTGAGCGTTTCTTTCCCTGTCCATGTAAATTGTAGATTTTTCTTTTTTCACTAGTCCTATATCTCACGTTTTGATTGGAAAATTATAATTTACCATACTTTGTAATAGTGGAATTTTCATTCTTACCTTTTAAGACTGAAAAGTAGCTCTGCAGGACTTATTTCCTATTTCCTACTGCAAGCTACTCCAGTACATAACGCAAGTTAATTTTACGAGTGAATTTTTAAGTTGTTCTAAGAAGACATTATTAACACGTATACCCGCTATACCTGCAGCAGAACAGTTTGTTAGAAAAGCAAATGTTTTATCATAATTAAAAAACATTTTCGTATAGTAATTGCCGAAAAATGCAATTGGAGACAGGAGCTAGACAAATATTTACTTATCTACGTGCAAATAGTATGAAAAATCGTAGAATATAACTCCTATTTCCAAAACCTACTGTAGTATTATACAAGAGCTTGTCAGAGACAAAGCACCAGTCCCCTACCGGTGCAATGTCCATCTCCCTAACTCCAACCCAATGTGGAAATTGACTAAAGAATTTCCATATGATCCTCTATCCAGCTACAAAGTTTCATCAAAGAAGAAAACCCTATAGGTCAAGGTCATTAAGAGGTTAAGGTCACAGAGATATATGTTGTTGAAAAGGTCTTAACGAAGGGGTTGTTGTGACCAAGTTTGAAGTAATTTTCTTCAGAAATAAGGAAATTATGGCCAAACTTTTTTTGGACAAGAAAACTTTAAAGGTCAAGGTCATTCAAGGTCACAGAAATGTACTTCATTGGAATGGTATTGTCCAAGGTATTTTTGTGGCCAAGTTTGAAGTAATTCCATTCTGTAGTAAGGAAAATATGGCCAATGGTAAATTTTTCGGAGGAAATGACTGATAAACGGCGGGACAGTTCCTCCTTTAGGTTCATAAAAAAAATAAGGTGGATATTCTCCATACTGCCATTTATCCATATTTTAAGTTTCATAAAAATATTTGAAGTACTTTTTGAGTAATCACAAATATTGCTATATTTGCCATATATTTGTTGCTATAGCAACCAGATTTTTCAACATAGGAAGATAAAAAAAAAAGACGTGTATAATCTCCATACTGCCATCTATCCATATCAAGTTTCATAAAAATATTTTTAGTACTTTATGCGTTATCTCGGGATCCAGTTTTTGCGGACGGACTGACGGAAAGAGGGTAAACCTATATTCCCCTCTGGTTAAACCGGTCGGGGACTAATAACCACAACAAGTCGTTCTCCGTAGGCAGAGTCAAATATTCCCATTGGGAAGCTCGGAAGGTAAAATGTGGTTCCGGCGGCGTCGCTCTTCCTACTTCCTGAAAACCATGGCAAGTAAAGTAACTCGTAAAACTATTTAAAAAAAAAAAGGTTATAACAAACTGGAGGCGGACAAGAATTTGCGAAAAATTGACAGATACGGCGCAGTTGGTATTGCTTTATCTATCGTTTATACGCGCAAATCATGTATATACTCGTTTTAGAGCTAAATTTAAGGTTAAAAATATAATTCTGTGTCAAAAGTCAAGAGATACTATTAAGTAAGAAAATAATGATTTGTACAAAATGGTACAATACAGTTGACTTTTCATTGAAAGCTTTTATATGGGTTCCGCTATAACATTTATGGGCACAGTACAAACTGATTTCCAACACAATTTTTTCGATTCTCTGATAATAATTAGGGCGCACAAATTAAATTACAATGTGTACATATATACCTACATCGTAAATGCTTAAGCTGTCTTGTTTGACAATCGCCCACTTTCGTTTACAAAGTCGCTAATTTTGAAAAAAGAGCATAGTTTAAACTCACCTGAGCACAACGTCAGCTTTTGGTAACAATGGCTGCCCGTCGACCGTACGTCCGTCGTCCACTTACTACGTTAGCAGTTTTATCTTTAATTTGACTTGAACCAACTTGTGCAGAACTTGCATTACCAGCAGATCTCAATTCCGTGGTTGGAACTGCCTGATTCATGAAAAATGAAATAAAAATTTTACTTAGTCATATTGCCTTCATTTATTTATCGCTTTCATATGATGATCCAGTACCCACCATTGTATATGTCACGTTGCAATGTTACTTTATAATCAAAATAATATAAATAAAAATTAAATATAATCAAAACTATAAACAAAAGAGAGGTAAAACAAAAACTCAAAGCTAACGCAGTGAAAAACAAGAAAAAAAGACATCTGTTAAGAAAAGAAAAAAAGCAAAAAAGTGATAGCGGTTCAGCAGATGAAGACACGCAATGGCATTGTCTCGTTTGTGTAGACCCATACTCTGACAGTACAGTTGGAGAAAAGGGATAGAAAACATATTTTTCAAAAATCGGGCTCATGAAGAATGTACATCAGGTGTTAGAATGTATGTTAACTGTAAGTCAGACGATGAAAATATCTGGCAGATCTGGCAAAATATTAATTGAAATCTAAGTAAAACATATTTGAAACTAAACTTTGTTTAGTCAATTGTTTGCAGTATCAAGTCATGCAGACAGACGTTAGTGATAAAGCTGCAAGTATTACTACAAACTTGTTGCATTTGACATTTATGGTTAAATTGTTCAAACTTTATTTGATAATTGTTTGATGTTAACGATGTCAGATTATGAGATTTGTATTAGCTCAGCTGAAGCCATGGCCACAGTGTTTATCTGCCTTCATCAAAATCATTTTGGTTTGCAGTATTACAATTGTCCTTACTGCTTATGAACAAAATGCTTGTCAATGCAAAAACGTAATTTTTAGTAGTACAAACTAACCTTTACAGTTATATTATTATCTTCCCCGAGTGCAGTCCCTTCCAATTTGTTCAACTCTCGTTAAATCATAAATCTCGTTTCCAAGGCAACCAAAACTGAACAAAAAAGAGCAAAGTTTCTTGACTTAAGATTTTTTTTTTAAATATATTTTCTAGCCCTTTTGGTTGGATCAACCAACCCTTGCTGGGGGTAAGTTGAGCAAATTTTCTAGACGTCTTTAACTCCAACACAGCTTCAAGATGTGACTTACTATCAATCTCATAATGTTAAGAACTTAAAATTACTTATTGAAAACGTGTTCCGAGCTAGTCAACTTGCTCTAAACTATCAATAGTCGAGGAGATAGAAAAATGGCTCGTTCAATCCCGGTCTCCGGGAAAGAGGCATATTCCTAAGCGAGCACTCCGAATATCTCGAATATCTCCAAGTGTTATTTATATAGTGTAAGATACAAGAAAAACAAGAAATGTGTCCATAGGACACAGATGCCCCCACTCAACCTAGTTACTCATAAAGCTAGCAATATGGCCACGAGATAGTCATACACGCTGAATCATTAATAAGATTGATTTAACAAAATGACAACTTTAAGAAACCTGTTGTGGTGTGAATCAAAATACTGTCTCCAACACTGTGACCAATGGATGAATATTATCCTTCACAATTCCTGCATGCATAGTTGGACATTCTTGGAGTTTGCAGATGGTAAACAGGTGTTTTCATGTCTTATTTGTACTTAGTTCCTAAGTTATATGTTCTGTAAGTCAGGCTGTTAATAAAATGTCCATTGTCATCAAAATAGCAAACAATTTTAAGCAATTGTTGGAATAAAATTTCACCATTTCCATACTTAAATGTTGAATTCTGCTTAAGCTGGTGCTAACGGGCGTGTGCAGTAACTTGCATTTTCCATAACTGCCTTGAACATGCTTAATCAAACTGAGTCTGCAATCTGACCATTGGAAAAGCGTTAAACTCACTAAGAAGAAGGTAAATATTTTAGGTATCAAACTGTAGGGCAACAATGCTGTGGTCTGAGAAGTAGGTTGACAGGCAGGATAATCTGGGTTGTAGAATATTATTCTGTATGTAGACAAGTGTTAGAACCACCTCTGTGAGCTGGGAGCTGCACACAATGGGAGTACTTATTCAATTTCTGTGACAGTCTTGTATAATTTGTAGAATTAAAAGCTATGTTGAAACTATGGTAACTGACACTTGTTCCATATGAGGTTGATGTGAAATACTGGAAGTTGTCACTGGCAACTTATCTCGTGTGTAGAAGAACAAACCATGGCAGTTGTCTTCCCGTGACATAGGCAAACATGTCAAGCTCCACCCAACACGCTGATGGTACTGTACTTGATTCTCATAGACATTTCTTCAGTCAGAGACAGTATGTCAACCCTGCTCAGAACTGGGTGACTCTAGCTCCAGCGCTTTTGCAGTTACAGGCGACACAAGTTGAAACTGCAAATTTTGAGCATGTAAGGGGCCATAACTCTAACAATTCCGAATAAATCTATACGGGAAACCCCTGGTGCACAACTTTACAAGCTGATCAACGTTCCTGTAAAGTTTCTTGACTGTAGGTGCAGCGCTTTTACAGGTACAGGCGACACAAATTGAAAATTACTATTTTTGACTAAGTAAGGGGCCATAACTGTAACAGTTTCAAATAAATCTACATGAGAAACTCCAGGTGCACAATTTCACATGCTGATCAACATTCCTGTAAAGTTTCTTGACTCTAGCTCCAGTGCTTTTGGAGCTACAGGCGACACAACTTTTTGGTACGGACGGACATATGGACGGACGGATGGACGGACAAGGGCAAATCTAAATGCCCCTCCCCACAGTAGGAGCATAAAAAACACAAATCATATCAAATTTAAACGGAAATTGTAATTATATAATTAGTCTTTACAAGTATATTGTGCTTAATTATCTGCTCGCCATAAAGTCTTGCTTTTATACAAGATTCTTTTAACAGTTCCTCGCCAGCTCCTTTCGAAAGATATAGTACAGTCAATACCTAGAGCAAACAAAAGCTTAACAGATAAATTTACCTGGGGTTCACTAAGTTTTCTCAACAGTTCAACCCACCAAAGTTTTCCAACTTGATGACGCTTGATATCATTCACTATATGTAGAAGTTTCAATCTGAACCTCCTTTCAATTTCTTTAGATATTATTAAATGTAAGATTCTCCAATATGTTAAGACAACCTTAAGGTATTCACATATATCTGAAATGTAGCTTTACGGGATCACGGGATCCGCGCGATGTAAACCTTCAAAACAAATTGAGTCTTATAATTCGAATAAAACAACATATTTTGAATATTTTAAAGCAACATTGTGTATACCTGAATTTTTATCAAGCGCAAGTAATCATTCGCTTGTAAAAAACCCACGGGGTTATGTAATAAAAAGAATGAGTCCTAACATCAGTGCAATATCGTTCGTACGAAAAGTTCCAGACACAGTCTATTTTTTTATACAAGTGGGCCAATGATCCTCAAACCTGAGGACAGACTGTTAATTGTGTGAAAGTGGAGAAAGCTAGTATTTATTACAAGAATTTTAACAATGTTGGTCACTAGACCATACTTCATGCAAAATATATTTTTAAATCTTTACTATATACATGGTCCAAATTTCAAAGCTGTACATCGAAAAACAAGAAAGTATGTCACTAGGTCAAAATCTAGGCCAACTCACATCAAAGTTCAATTCTACAACTGAAACTGTCCAAATTTCGTAGCTGTATATCAAATAACAAAAATAAGTAGGTCACTAGGTTAAAATTTAGGTCAATCAGGAAATTTTCTGAAATTTTGGAGTTTCATTACGAATTTTGTTGGTAAGTAAGGATAACAGGTATTTTGAGTAACATGAACGGGAAGGTAAATCATTTCTGCGTCGCATGACATCAGTATTGTATGTGATATACACTAAACAAGAAAAATACGCGATGTAAATCAACGCGTGTTGAATGTTTACATATGACAAACATTTATATCTTTATATTTATAAGGTATATTAGTGAATTTTAGCAATTATTGAAACGTTCTCAGACAGGCACCAAACTTGGTATATGAGTGCCTTATGTCTTCACATTTGTGAAACAAGTACAATTTCTATACCCCAAGTGTCTGTGCTATAGATGATGTCATATACCAAATATCGAAGCCTTGGGCGTTGTACTTTCTGAGAAGATTTTTTTAACTTGCATTTTTGAAACTTCTTTTTTGGCCCTGTGACCTGTCGTTTTTAAGAAATTGTTGACGACGGACGACGAACGACGCACGACGACGGACACACGGGGGTCACCAAAGCTAAAAAACATGCAGTTGTCGTTCCTTCCTCAACAGTTTAAAGTTATCGTTCTTCGCCGCGCGCCGTCGTCAACGAATAAGCCGCCATCTTTGACGAAGTCGTGAAGGAAATTGATAGGAATTACATTACATGCTTATTTTGAAAAAGTATGGTACATTGTATGTTAGGCCTCCGTCTGTCCGTCCGTCCGTCCGTAACACTTTGTGTCCGCTCCATAACTTTTAAACCGCTGAAATAACATTGCACAAGTGATCATCATTACAGTCGATGAACCAGTTCCCGGTCTATTTCATGTATTTTTGTGATAATTTTGGAAAGATTTTTGCAAAAGTTGGCAAAATTTTGGTATGGTCATGAAGTATGATCTTTTTCCCGGAAAATAAATATTTTCCTAAGTGATGTAAAACATTCAAAGTCACTCAACGCATGGATATTTGCAACAACCATTCATTAAAATACATATATGGCAGAAAAACGCAATTCTTTTTCACACAGCCTCACAAGGGACACAAGGGATACACAAGGTTACAGTGGAATACAACTGCTTTCCATTATGTAACAGATTTTCAAAACTGTAACTTACATGTTCTTTAAAATTTAAGTTCACATTAAGGAGAAAATATAGGAATAGGTAACACATGGAATGCATTTCAAGAGTTAAGACAGCATCAGATTAAGTTTTATTTTGGAGAAACAGAACATCAGATAAATAAAATTTAAATAAAATTCATTTAATGAAAATACTTCTTCTTACTAAATCTTCACAAAATGATTTTTTCCCAGGAATATATGTGCTTTTAAGACATATCTATAAACGCAATATATTCCCTTCTTTAAAACGCGGGTTGTTTTTTTTTCGGTCAAGTTTCGGGAAAACAGGTAAATATATTGACATTGATAATTTAATCACAGGGGTCTAGGCTCTAAAACTCAAGGACCAAGGACCCTTGAACCCAAATTTTGGCGGGTCATTTCCAGAACTTCAGAAGTCAGTGCTAAAATTAAAGAGTATGATGGACGGTCCCACGTTTTACCGGAACTGACCATTACTACCGGAATCGACCTATATTTTACACATAAGCAAAATTTATGAAAGATATATCTATCATTAATTATAAATTAACCAAAGAAATTTGAAGTATCTTCGAGTGGAAAGATTTATTACGAAACTGGAAATTTTGCATACGGATATATACCGGAATCGAGCTGTATTTAATAGATAACCTGATTTAAAGTAACACAAATTTAACTGAGTTCGGTGACAGTTTATATATGGCAGATAATTGTTTGGGATCCCAGCTATATCAATAGATTTTCACAAGTTGAACATTTACTTCCATGAGGGTGGAAGCGTTGCTCTGATTGGCTGATGGAAAGGTCATGAGAAGGTGACCATCTATTGGTCGTCCTCAGATCCTAATAGCATAGCGATGTTTAGGATATGATTTTAATCAGATTGGCATACGGAAATGCACTGGAATAGAGCCGTATTTCATAAGTATATTGAATTTAAGTCATACAAAAGTTATGATTCATTCCTATACATCAGAAGAAATATATTTACCAAAATAATTTGAAGTTTCCAAGTGTGGTAAGTTTTTACAACGGAAAAAAAGCGGCGATTTTCGAAAAAAAAACAAAACAAGAGCCACGCTCGACTTTTTTCTATTTCTAAAGACAAACACATCAGAAGAAGCACATGAAGGGCGGTGAAGGGATTTCAAATGAAACATCATTTGGAAATTTAATAATCAAATTCATCCATACATATCAAAATTAAGGCCAAATTTAGCAACATTCAGAAATTTGGCCTCAAATGTCAAGGTCAAGTTCAGTTTAGCCTTCTTTGGAGGTATTGTCTAAAAGGTAGTTATGTCCAAGCATGAAGACACTCCATTAATAACAAAGATATAGCGAAGTTCAGCAATGTCGAAGGTCATTTAAAGGTCAAGGTAATACTTGAATTGTTCAACATGTTTGTTTTATTCTCAGTCTTGTTTTGTCTGAGTATAGATCAAATCCATCCAGATATAACAAAAATTTGGCTATTTTAGCAAAATCTAATAATTTGACTTGCAGTCAAGGTCGTTTAAATTCCAAGGTCCTACCTGAATAATTTAACATGTAGGTTTTGTCAAAAGTGTCATTTAGTCCAAGTATGAATCAAATCCAAATAAAATAACTTGACCTTGAGGGTCCAGGTTATTTTAAGGTCAAGGTCATACTTGATTTATTCAACCTGTCATTTTTTTCATAAGTGTTGTTTTGCCCAAGTATTAATTAAATATGTAAATTGATCACATTATTGCAATATAATAATTTGACCTTGACTGTCAAGGCATATTAAGGTTAAGGTCATATTATGGCCAATTTAAGCAAAATTTAATAATTTGACCTGAAATGTCAAGGTCATTTAAAATTCAAAGTCAAACCTGAAAGAATCAAAATGTCGGATTTGTCATAAGTGTTGTTTTGTCCAAGTATGAATCAAATCCATATATAAATGACAAAGTTATGACAATTTGAGCAAAATTCAATCATCTGAACTTGACGGTCAAGGTCATTTTTAGGTTAAGGTCATACCTGATTTATTTAACATGCCCGTTTTGTCACAATTGTTGTTTTGTCCAAGTATGAATCAAATCCATAAATAAATGAGAAAGTTATGACAATTTAAGCAAAATTCATGTTGTCATAATTGTTGTTTTGTCTAAAAATGAATCAAATCCAATCACAAACAACAAAGTCTTGACAATTTAAGCAAACTTCAATCATTTGACCTTGACGGTCATGGTCATTTTAAGGTCAAGGTCACACTTGAATAATTTATCATGTCGTCTTTGTCATAAGTGTTGTTTTGTCCAAGTTTGATTCAAATCAAACCATAAATAACAAAGTTATGGCCAGTTTTAACAAAAAGATAATTTGACCTTGACTGTCAGTCATTTAAAGGTCAAGGTCAAACTTGAATGAATCATAATGTCGGATTTGTCATAAGTCTTGTTTTGTCCAAGTATGAATCAAATCCATTAATAAATAAAGCTATGACAATTGAAGCAAAATTCAATCATCTGACCTTGACGGTCAAGGTCATTTTAGGTCATAGTCATATTTGAGTTATTCGACATGTCGGTTTTGTCATAAGTGTGTTTTGTCCAAGTATGAATCAAATCCATAGATAAATGAGAAAGTCATGACAATTTATGCAAAATTCAATCATCTCACCTTGATGGTCATTGTCATTTTAAAGTTATGATCATACCCGAGTTATTTAAAATGTCGGTTTTGTCGTAATTGTTGTTTTTTCCAAATATGAATGAAATTCAATCATAAACAACAAAGTTATGACAATTTAAGCAAAATTCAATCAATTGACCTTGACGGTCAAGGTCATTTTTAGGTTATGGTCATACCTGAGTTAAAAAGCATTTCGGTTTTGTAATAAGTGTTGTTTTGTCCAAGTTTAATTCAAATCAAACCATAAATAACAAAGTTATGGCCAGTTTTTACAATATTCAATAATTTGACCTTGACTGTCAAGGTCTTTTAAAAGTCAAGGTAAAACTTGAAGTAATCATAATGTCGGATTTGTCATATGTGTTGTTTTGTCCAAATATGAATCAAATCCATAAATAAATAAGAAATAATTTTAATGTTACGACAATTTAGGCAAAATTCAATTATCTGACCTTGACGGACAAGGTCATTTTTAGGTCATGGTCATATTTGAGTAATTCAACATGTCGGTTTTGTCACAAGTGTCCAAATATGAATCAAATTAAAAACTAAATGAGAAATAATTTTAATCTTACAATAAACAACAAAGTTATGGCCCATTTTAGCAAAATTCAATAATTTGACCTTAAAGGTGAAGGTCATTTATGAGTCAAGGTCAAGTTAAGTCTGGTCTACTTCAAGGTCTTGTCCAAAGGGTTGTGCCCAAGCATGAAGACAGTCCACCTATTAATAATAAAGTTATTGTCAATTTTAGCAAAATTCAATATTTTGACCTTGAAGTTGAAGGTCTTTTATGAGTCAAGGTCAAGCTTAGGCATGTCTACTTGAAGGTCTTGTCCAAAGATTTGTTGTGTTCAAGCATGAAGACAATCCACCTATCAATAATAAAGTTATGGAATATTATAGCAAAATTCAATATTTTGACCTTGAATTTGAAGGTCATTTATGAGCCAAGGTCAAGTTTAATCTGGTCTTCTTGAAGGTCTTGTCCAAAGGGTTGTTATGTCCAAGAATGAAGACAATCCATCAAGGAATAAAAAATTATGATCAATGTTAAAGTTTTCGGACGGGAACGGCAACGGCAATGGCAACGACACCATGACTATAGCAATAACTCGATTTTTTCTTCGAAAAAAGTCAAGCTAAAGTTATATTATTCATTCATATACATCAGAAATAATATATTTACCGAAAATGATTAAAGTGTCTTCGCGTGGCATTTTTTACAACAAAGAAAATCGGCGATTTTTGACAAAAAATCATATGCTGATATACACTGGAATCGACCCGTATTTTTATCACTTTAAAGATAAAGATTTTGTAAATGATGGAAATTTTGTGAAATTTTGGAGTTTCGTTAAGAATTTTGTTGACCAACAAGGATAACAGGTATTTTGAGTTACATGAACGTGAAGATAAATCATTTCTGCGCCGCATGACATCAGTAATGTATATGTTATACACTGAACGAGAAAAATACGCGATGTAAATCAACGCGTGTTGAATGTTTACATGTGACAAACATTTATATCTTTATATTTATAAGGCATATTAGTGAATTTTAGCAATTATTGAAACGTTCTCAGACAGGCATCAAACTTGGTATATGAGTGCCTTATGTCTTCGCATTTATGAAACAAGTACTATTTCTTTACCCCAAGTGTCTGTGACTGAAACAAGCGTGAAGTTGTTGTTGGAAAATCATTGACTCCGAGCAGATTGGTCCGGCAGACGTATATATGGAGGCTATTCGTTGCCAAAAATCCAGCCTTGTTGATCTGAGTTGTACAGTTTGTTTTCTCAACATAACGTATTTCTCTCTATGTAAACTCCAGTGATGCATTCATGGACTGATTTTGCAAATTTAACACTGTACCCCTCCATTTCAACACACTACATACTGTAAAACTATAAAACAATCTCTTTTTAGTAGGGCCGGGAACGAATAAGGAATTCGATGTTCGAATATTCGTTTTCCATGTTCGAATATATTTGAATATTCGTTTTTACAAAATTTGTTCCAATATTTCTCTTTTACGTGGTATCCGAAATTGATTAGGCCGAATACTATACTACTTTGATATGCTGAAATAATCGACGATTAAGAAGACCTTGATTACTATGTCAGTTTTTTGTTTTATTGATTGTAAATCGATATATATTCTTACTTTTAAAATAAATTCATTATTTGATTGCTGATCATTTGTCTTATTAACGGGAGGTAACTCACGTGACTTGACTGACAGTAATATGAATCATCGTATGCTCTTACGAACAAGCTGAATATATTGATTATGTTCCTCTCCTTTTGGCTCACCTGAGGACAAAGTGCTCAGGGTGAGCTTTTCTGATCAGTCTTTGTCCGTCGTCAACTTTTCATTCAAATGACATCTCCTCTGAAACCAAAGGGCCAAATCAAATGAAACTTGCCTGGGATGTTCCTTGCATGAAGCTCTACCAAGATTGTTCAAATGGTTCTAGTCCATTGCATTTCTGGTTCACTGGAGCTAAAATTATATTTTAAAAGCTGGATCTTTAAAAATCTTCTTCTCCGAAACCTCAAGGCCTGGAACTTAGATATTTGGTATGAAGCATCATCTAGTGGACCTCTACCAAGTTTGTTCAAATTATGACCGTGGGGTCAAAACTGGCCCCACCCCAGGGGTCACTTGATTTTACATAGAGTTATATAGGGAAAACTTAAAAATCTTCTTGTCAGAAACCACAAGGCCTAGAGTTCAGATATTTGGTGTGCAGCATTGTCCAGTGGACCTATACCAAGTTTGTTCAAATCATGGCTCCTATGTCAAAAATGGCCCAGCCCGGGGGGTCACATGTTTTACATAGAGTTATATAGGAAAAACTTTAAAAAATCTTCTTGTCAGAAACTGCAAGGCCTAAGGTTTAGATATTTGGTGTGCAGCATTGTCCAGTGGACCTCTACTAAGTTTGTTCAAATAAAGGCTCCTGGGTCAAAAATGGCCCCGCCCCAGGGGTTATATGTTTTATATAGAGTTATATAGGAAAAACTTTAAAAAATCTTCTTGTCAGAAACCGCAAGGCCTAGCGTTTAGATATTTGGTTTGCAGCATTGTCCAGTGGACCTCTACCAAGTTTATTCAACTTTAAAAATTTCAGATATCAAAAGGCCTAGAGTTAAGATATTTGGTGTACAGCATTGTCTACTAGACCTCTACCAAGTTTGTTCAAATCATAGACCCTGGGTTCAAAACTGGCCCCACCTGGGGGGGGGGGGTCATTTGATTTTACAGAAGGATTTATATAGGGAAAACTTAAAAATCTTCTGCTCTGAAACACCAAGGGCTATACCTTTAATTGTTCGTTGTTATGTCTCCCCTCAACCCCGTCCTTCTGATGGAGACATATTGTTTTTGCCTTGTCGATGGGTCTGTCTTTCACACTTCGTTTCCTTTCAATTACTTGAGTACCAGTTGACCCAAAGCCTTCAAACTTCACAGGGTTATTGCCCTTATTGAGAACAAAAAAATCCCTTTTGTGTTTTGGGTCAGAGGTCAAGGTTAGAGGGACCTCTAGATTGAAAACCGTTTCCACTCAATAACAGGATTACCATTTCACCCAGAGCCTCCAAACTTCATAGGATGATTGCTTTTACTAGTTAGAAGAACCATATTGTTTTTGGGGCTAGTATGTCAAAGGTCAGGGTCACAGGGACCTGTAGAGTGAAAACTATTTCTGCAGAGTGACTGTAGTACCATTACACCCAGAGCCTTCAAACTTTATAGGGTAATTATATTAGAAGAACCCTATTGTTTTTGGGGTCTGTAGGTCAAAGTCACCGGGACCTGTAGAGTAAAACTATTTCTGCGAAAAAATTTGAGTACCATTACACCCAGAGTCTTCAAATTTATTGCAAACTTATTCAAACTTGCACCCATAAAAACCATTAACGATATTTGTACTATGAGCAATGAGACTCAGGTGAGCGATTTAGGGCCATCATGGCCCTCTTGTTTAAATTACAATAACAATTGTTCATACTTTGAAACATGCAGAATAAACTCATGTAACCCACAATAAAAACAGAAGGTATTTTCAAAAGCTTTCTAACATTACCCGAGCGTAATGTTTACATTGTCAGATTCGTTTGAACACGTTTCTGTAAGCCTTAAATGGATACGCTCCGCCTAATCTCCGCCCACTTCACTATCGTAAATAAACGTAATTTTCCGCTCAATTTCGGTATTTACTTTGATGTGAGATAAAGACATTATGCAGCTGTTTTATTTTTGTATTAGGCATAGCAACATATTAATTCAAAAATTTGAAACTTCATGCTTCCTTCGTACTTATCATTATTTTGACATTTCTTAGACATAAAAAGATTTTGTATTATCATTTAAGCTTTTTATGATTCTTTTTATTACCTCCTTTCTTATGATAAAGAACTTAATCTTTTTAGTTATGTTATTGATTTAACCATTAACTTTTCCAGAAATAAAAACAAGAGGGCCATGATGGCCCTGGATCGCTCACCTGAGTACTTTGGCTGTAGGTTTGCTGTTAAGCAGTATTACATTTTTCAATTGAAAATATGTAAGTGCCTACAAACCAAATATGTAAAATATCAGTCAATAAATAAAGGCTCTATGACAGAGAGTAGAAATATCTATTATAAGCTATGGTGACCTTGACCTTGACCCAGTGACCTCAAACCCTACCCATGGGTAGAGGTCCATGCAAGGAACCTCTATACTGAATATCAAAAAAATTGGTCTATAAATGAAGGCACTATGAGGTACAGTAGATAAATCTACTTTAAGCCTCCGTGACCTTTAACCTAATCCAATAATTTGAAACAGCTTGATAAAGCTTGCTTCATGCCAAATTTTAAAATTCTAGGTCTTGTGGTTTCAGACAAGAAGATTTTCAAAGATTTTCTTCTATATTGTTATTTAAAACTTGTGACCCCTCGGGCGGGGCCAATAGTGACCCAAGGGACATTTTTCTAACAAACTTGGTAGAGGTCCACTAGACAATGCTACACACCAAATATCTAAGCTCTATAACTTACGGTTTCTGATAAGAAGATTTTTTTAAGATTTTCGGATATAACTCTATGTAAAACAAGTGACCCCCGGGGCGGGGCCATTTTTGACCCAGAGGCCAGGATTTGAACAAACTTGGTAAAGGTCCACTAGACAATGCTACATACCAAATATCTTAACTGTAGGCCTCCTTGTTTCTGACAAGAAGATTTTTTAGTTTTTCCTATATAACTCTATGTAAAACAAGTGACCCCAGGGGTGGGGCCATTTTTGACCCAGAGGCCAGGATTTGAACAAACTTGGTAGAGGTTCACTAGACAATGCTACACACCAAATATCTAAGCTCTATAACTTACGGTTTCTGACAAGAAGATTTTTTAAGATTTTCCTATATAACTCTAGGTAAAACTAGTGGCCCCTGGGGCGGGGTCATTTTTTACCCAGAGGCCATGATTTGAACAAACTTGGTAGAGGTCCACTAGGCAATGCTACACACCAAATAACTAAGCTCTATAACTTATGGTTTCTGACAAAAAGATTTTTTAAGATTTTCCTATATAACTCTATGTAAAACTAGTGGCCCCTGGAGCGGGGCCATTTTTGACCCAGAGGACAGGATTTGAACAAACTTGGTAGAGGTCCACTAGACAATGCTACACACCAAATATCTAAGCTCTATAACTTACGGTTTTAGTGACAAGAAGATTTTTTAAGATTTTCCTATATAACTCTATGTAAAACTAGTGGCCCCTATGGCGGGGTCATTTTTTACCCAGAGGCCAGGATTTGAACAAACTTGGTAGAGGTCCACTAGACAATGCTACACACCAAATATCTAAGCTCTATAACTTACGGTTTCTGAGAAGACGACTTTTAAGATTTTCTTATATAACTCTATGTAAAACTAGTGGCCCCTGGGGCGGGGCCATTTTTGACCCAGAGGACAGGATTTGAACAAACTTGGTAGAGGTCCACTAGACAATGCTACACACCAAATATCTAAGCTCTATAGCTTACGGTTTCTGACAAGAAGATTTTTTTTAAGATTTTCCTATATAACTCTATGTAAAACAAGTGACCCCCGGGGCGGGGCCATTTTTGACCCAGAGGCCATGATTTGAACAAACTTGGTAGAGGTCCACTAGACAATGCTACATACCAAATATCTTAACTCTAGGCCTTGTGGTTTCTGACAAGAAGATTTTCAAGTTTTCCCTATATAACTCTATGTAAAATCAACTGACCCCTGGGGTGGGGTCAGTTTTGGACCCAGAGGCCAGGATTTGAACAAACTTGGTAGAGGTCCACTAGATGATGCTTCATACCAAATATCAAAGCTCCAGGCCTTGTGGTTTCGGAGAAGAAGATTTTTAAAGATCCAACTTATAAAATCTATTTTAGCTCCAGTGAACCAGAAATGCAATGGACCAGAACCATTTGAACAATCTTGGTAGAGCTTCATGCAAGGAACATCCCAGGCAAGTTTCATTAAATTTGCCCCATTGGTTTCAGAGGAGATGTCGTTTGAATGAAAAGTTGACGACGGACGGACGGACGGACGACGGACAAAGACCGATCAGAAAAGCTCACCCTGAGCACTTTGTGCTCAGGTGAGCTAAAAATAATATATTATACATAAGATACTTACCTGTTTTAAAATTTTCTAAAATTCTAAACTTCTAAAAACTTATTTTAAAAGTATTATTGTTGTTTAAATATTGTCGGTTTCTTCATTTAAATGCGAGATACATCCAGTCGTAGTTTTTCTTTGCAAAACATGGCGGTTTTGCATCGGTGAAAGACGGTCAGCGTACCGGAGTAAGAAAATGTCAGCCATTTTATACTTCTGACAGTTTGTCACCAGTGATGTAGAAACTGCTAATCAGTGCACCTCTTTCTTCATGGTTTAAGCCACGACTTAAACAGATTTACTAAGAATCCGGACTTAGGGGTCAGTAACACCCTTTCTAGCTACGACAGGCAAAATTTGGCCAGCGTTTCATTTGGTTCCCGATTCGATAAACAAGTAAAGGTCAGTCTGCACTTTGTGCTCACCTTAGTTAACTTCAAGGATGCACAAGTGCGCCCCAATGGGGTGAATTTGAGACTGCGCTTAAGAGCCATAAGTAATTCCCGGATGATAAAGCGGTTAAAATTATTACTGCCGAAGCATAGAATTAAGCAAACACAGAAAAAATCGGCAGGTATAGAATATTTGAGTGTTTTCGATTTTCGATTTTTTGTTTAAAGATATAATCTCAGATATTCATCATACATTATAACTTTACAGTTGAGTGAGTACAAGCCCTAGGCCTATGTCGATCTTTTATCGTCATTTGCAGACAAACCATATTATATTATAATAAGCTTTTAAGTTAAGTTAGGATATGTCGACAAACGATGTCATACAGGCTCATTAAAAGGAGTGGCTCGGAAAATTCAACGCCAGTTCATTTTACACATGTAAATTATTCCTTGCCGACCGTAAATTCGTACCCCTCATGAAACTATTTTAAAAAGAAATGTTTTTAAAACTCCCATGAAGCTGGAATTTAACCAGTGATGGCCATTTAATTAAAGGCAGACTTTGAATCAATATATTTATATACACAGAATTCATTGATCTTAAAACTTAGTGTGACCTTGACATTTGGCGTGGATGTTGCGCGCGATGTATCGTCTTGATGTTCTGAACATGGTGCGTTTTTAATATTCTTACCTTCTGAGGAATATAATTTGTAGGTAGTGTTAAGGATGAAAAAGTTAAACAAACACTTGCCTAGTTTGGAAATTATTTTTCATAACATAACTTTTCTTTTCCGCTCTTGAAAAATGGCTCCTACCATTTTTAATCTTCGGCTATCTTCGTGATATTGCCATATATGGAAGTTGCAAAATTGTCTACAAATGTTAATTGTGTAAAGATGTAAAATTCAAGTGTGCTGCTGTCAGTCTGAATGCGTTAACGTATGCAATTACATTGCTAAACTGCGTGTCGTACGGTGTAAGACGTGTAGTGTACTTTATTGCGGACCGGCAGCCGGTCCGCTATATTTAATCCGGTGTTTGAAAAGACCCATGGGGTTACGTAACGAGTAGAATGTGTCCTAACATCAGTGCAAATATTGTTCAGTCGTTACGAAAAGTTCTAGACACAGTCTATTACACTAGCAACTTCCAGAGGGAGGCGCACCCTTCGCGCGCCCCTTAAAATACCCTGGCGATAGGTGTTGTGTGTCTATTTAGAATATGTTTTAAATAATGTATACTTTTTTATTGTTCAACATGGAATTGAATAATCAGAGGCACATTTGAACCGTTAAAATGAGGTAGAAAACGGACATAAATTTTACGGAACATTTTGCGCCCCCCCCCCCCCAACCTGAAATCCTGGAACCGCCCGTGTATTATCGTTCGGTGAGGGGAAAATCCCGGGGTCGTCTTTAGAAAAGCCGGGATCCGGGATCGTATTAAACATATACTAATACCGGGAATACACAACCTGCCATAGGTGTCATCGATAAATCTTTTTTTTTCAGTAAATTAATTTTATCGTTGATGGATTTTATTTTTTATATTGAATAAAGTTGCGACATTCTTTTTATTACTATATTAGCATTTTAATATCGTATTAACATGTGTACTAAAATTCTTTATAAAGCATTACCATAAGTACGTGGTAATTTAAAAAAAATATCTAAGCAAAATAGGTTTTGAATAAACATTTGTTTATTTCGTTATCACAAAAATCAAATAATGTAACTTATTTATTGCCACAAATTACGACAAATATCAAAACCAACACTGTTTAATTGTTTCCCTATATGTTTAATACGATCCCGGATCTCGGGATTTTCCCCTCGCCTTATCGTTCTCTCAATTAATAAGCCGCCATCTTTGACGCAGTCGTTAAGCAAATTGGTAAGTTATATTATAGCTATACTTGCTAATTTGAAAATGACCCTAAATTCTTTTTATATTTGCTCTATTTATTCATAAACCTTACTGGTTTCTGTTGATTACTAATTGTATTTTTTTTTCTTAAATAATATGATTTATGCAATTATCCTAGCCTAATTAATTAAGCTTAAAGTGTTGAACCCATTTTATAATTCTGATATTTTTTAGTTGTTCAACCTTTAAGCCTAATTTTAAACTGCATATAACTGAGCGGATATTGTTCGGTAGATTCTTTACCCTACCCTAGTTAACTTATTACCTAGAACACCGAGTATTCCGATTGCCAAATTTTGAATAAAATGGTGGATAAATCAGGTACGAAATAAGTGTTTCAGTTCTATACTTATGTATTTGTGTGTTTTCTTGGATTACAGGATCAGGTATGAATTTAGTTATCATATTTTTATCATTTTTGCCTTAAACTCTGTGAACTGTTGGACAAACGAGCCATAAAAAGTGCCCAATCGCCTACGATTGGGCGAGTCCGCTTAGCCAGATGCAGATCAAAGTGAGACGTAGAAGGTGAACAACAATAACAAGGAAAATTCAAATGGACATAAGTCCATTTGACTGTACGACTTTTACTGTATTTTTAAGGAACTTTAAGCTACAGCATTCTAATTTGTTTGCAGATGCTAATAAAAAGATATTTAATTTATATCTTTAAATTGAAGACCTGTCTGTTCAGACAAATTATAACTAAGGTAATGCCCAATTTGTGAAGAACAAAATCAACCTATTTGTTCAACCTTTTATTTCCATATATCTCTTGATAATTATGATACTGAAACAGTGCTTGTTTTGTTAAATAACAAAATAACATGAATTTCATGGAATAACATGCTTGAACAGAATAACAAACATGCTTGAATAGAATAACAAATATACTTGTAATATCACTTATGATAATAAAGTATGACCATGCTTTGATTACTTTGATATAATTCAACATATTAAAGACCAGGTGAGGAACAGTCACTGTCGTAGCAAAGTACCACCGGGAACCAGACTGAATTTTTACCTTAAGATGTTTTTTTTCTTTGTGAGCCGAATTTTATTATTTGAAAACATTAAACAAAAATATTGTTTCATTTTACATCATTTGAAGACTCTTTAAATTCATATTTTGAAAATATAAGCAGATTTTGAATTTTTGCTTTTAAAAAAGAAAACTAAACTAATTTATACCTGTCGTTTCAGCATTTTTTCAACATTTTTCTAGCACCTTAGATGCACTTAGTTTAACCATTTACAAACAAGAAAGTGAACAGTTTCGAAAAATATTTTTTATATATGTAAAATATGAGTTTTCAGACCGTTCAAATGATTTAAAATATTGAATTGTTCGATGAAAAATGACTTTGTAACTGTAATTACAAAATTATATGTTTTGCATTTTTATCAACCGCCATATTTTTGCCAGCCTTCAAAAAGTTACCTGTATCTCTTACCAGTTACTTGTTACTATTAATAGATTTCAAAACAATAACATTCAATGTTCCTACCAGACAGTCACGTGATTCTGTCCGTGATTCTGTCCGAAGATTTCCGGAATAACACAACTTCGCAAATTGATTCAACAGGTGGTACATCGTAAAAATACGAAATGCTTCGGCAATAATCGGATCTTCTAACAGCCAATCAAAACATAGAATTACATAATACTTGATAACACTAACCCGCTCCAATTGTACATATACAGGAATATAATACTGGCAATTTTCCGTACAGAAAAATCAGATTGTAAAATGGGTTCACCTTCGGAGGCGAAATAGTGAGACTACAATTATCCTTGAGTGCCCATGAGTCGTCACCTTAAGAAATTTCGGATAAATTCCTTCAAAATAAAAGTTTATTTAAAAGAAAGCAATGACTTACCTTGAAAATTGCTCTTTTTTTAATTATTCCTAGTTGGTCGTATTCGTCCAAAACTTTGAAAAATGAATTTTTATTATGTTGCAAACACAGTTCAGTCCTTGTGACGTCACCCCTGATCACGTGGTCAAATTACAATTTACTTAACTATGAGGTCTCAGATAACAAGTAAAATTTTCAACTATCATTAAAATAAAATAAAAACAAATCTTTTGGGAAAGTTTTATAAGTTATTCCTCTTTTTTATATTGATGGTAGAAGAAAGCATCACCTCTTTAGATAATATTCAATTTAAATGATTTTTACTTGCTTTTTCTCATATTTGCGGAAAAATCATGCAGCACGAAAATAATCATGATAGTAAATTTTTTTCCCAAGGTCTACGCATGCGCTATGCTAAATCTCGCGAGATGTAAACAAAACTACAATATGGTGACTGATCAAGGGCAGTGACCACAGACACTTGTTTAGAAGCGAATATAAGGCATTTATGAATGGCCATTGCAGTGACGACTCATTGGCACTCGACGATACCTTATTATTTTCAACAGAAAAAGAAAAAAACAAAAAAAATATACCTTTTTCATTCAAACATGTCGGCGTTTGTTTACCAAATGTAGGATACGACGCACTTCTGATTCTTAGCCCTGGAAAAAATATGCGGCGAACATTTCCTTGCTTCTGCAGCAATATGCCGGATACGCTCCCTCAACAGCTAAATGAATACACTACCGTTACTTCACACCGCTGCTTTAAAACCAGTAGATTTATGATATTGACCTTTACAATGAACTTTTAAACAACCAATGAAAGTGCACAAATATCCCCAAAACCGAAAAATCTTTAAACCATTTTTCATTGGTTTAAACGATCATGGGATTCCAAAAATTATAAATATAGACGGATGTTTTCTGATATATGGTTGTTTAGCTGATTTATTTAGTTATTATATGTTCCTTCATATGAAAGTAGGGCACTCAACAAGACGTAAAAAAACTAGATTACACATGTGTATACCTTTATGTTATTAGGCAGCCGCCATATTTGTTTACATGTTCACAGTAGTGGATTTCCGAAAGCCGGATTTCCGTTAAAATTTTGGATTTTTGTTACGGAAAATAATTGAAAACAAAGCAGTAAAGATAATTTTACAATATTTAGTTCAAGTTTACCCTAATTTATTGATATTTCAGTAGTTTAAATATTTTTGAGTCTACTTTCGTTTCAGCAAGTTTATGTTTGTTTTGACAGCTATCGTCTGCAAAACAAACAAGCTTCTGTCAAACATAGACTACTATTGCGTGACGTAAAGGTTAAAGGTCAGGTACAAAAAAAAACCACAAACAAACTTTGATGTTTTTCACTTTAATGCATAAATCATACACAAATAGAAGTATTGGTCGAGCACTGGGCTGGTCGAGCACAAGTACGATGACTCTACATATCCAGGAGAGATGTGTTCCCGATAGTTTAAATTAAAAAGAACCTTCTCTGTCTTGTTGATTATATATAAAACAGCATTATCTTCGAGATAATCTGTCACAGGAAATGGTAAAATTTAAAATGTTTTTCGGGCTGTATCTATTTTGATCCAATGACCAACTTTCGTTTTCAGGGAATCCTGACAACTTTCTTTTTAAAAATAGAAATACCAGTAACAGTTATAATAATCTCATGGAGACATGTGTTCTGTTTCGTTTAACAAATAACATCAAACTACAAAAAAAGAAGAAAATCTGTAAGATATATGAATTTCTTGAGTTTTTAAAACGCATTCGGAGATGAAACCTTTGAAAAATTGCACAACAAAATGTATTAACAAAAGTCGGCCATATTGGATTATTACTGTTGTGCATTTGTTTGTCACATTTCGTAATCCGGTAAGCGCTTTTTACTGACTAACATACACAGAAATGACACTTATTATCAACTGTAAAATTAAGTGCATATGGGCATTTTACCTTTTTGGGGGTCATTTACTTTTTTTGGTCAAATGAGCATTGCTTATACTTGGCTTTTTTTCACTAGTAATTTAGTGACACATTTATATATTTGTAGACATTGTAGTCAATAACAAGTTTCAAACCTGCTTAAGGGTTTCAGCATCAAGCCATTTGAAAGCTTTATGATCTGTTGAGAGGAAAAGGATCCCATTAAAGGGAAACACAGGCAAATGAATGCCAAAAAATTAAAACTGATTTGCTCAAATCACGTTCAATATGAAGAACTTTCAATTCCCAGTATGTTTGTCCATAAATAAAGTGAAATGCGGACTTGAACTGAAAGTAAAACCCGTAAGGTTATTTTAAATGAGTCACGTGACAAAAACAGCCAATTGTCGTTTCTCTTGGATTGCTTTTTGCTGTAGAATAGTGACTATAGACCGTGACATGCGATATTGTCCGTTTTGTAAAAACGTTGTTGAGACCGAATGTCACTTTTTACTTTTTTGTCCATCCTATGTTGACCTCCGAGAAAAATATATACCTCACAAATACATGAATAATCCTTCAAATAATAGTTCTGCTGCTTTAATGTCATGCAAAAATGAGATAATTGTACAAAATGTTGCTATGTATATATATTATGCATTTAAATATAGAAAATCTTTAGTGAATTCATAGGCTGAAGTTAAATCGAAAGTTTGTTGGATAACTGATACGTGAAAACTAGAAGGTTTATGTATGCTTTTGTTTGAATGCTGTTAAATGTACTCAGCTGTTGATATATAAATTGTAATATTTTTTTTGTGCTAGGGCTGGTGGCCACATAGTAAATAAACTGTTTGAGTTTGAGTTTGACAGGTACTTAAACTGTCCAATCACACCCCTACTAAACGGTGGCTCTTTCACATTTTGGTGATCTGTTTAAATGAGAGCCCTCGACCAAAACAAGGCTGAAAAAGATAAGCACATTTTATAAAAATATACGTTTTTAAAAAGCATGCTTGTTTTTCAAAAATCGAAGAATGTCATGCCACGTAGAACATTTTTCTCATCATTTTAGATGCAATTTCGACAAGAAATATCCCATAATGACGTTGCTAGAACTTGTACGAAATATCAACTCGTGTGTTTTCTTTTACGAGGAAACACATCTTGAGTGATTTATTTACCGTGAAGTAGATGTTGGCTAACATAATCGTCATGTAACATTGTTCCAACCTCCTCTTTGGCTCAACACTAAAAATATTTCACAGAGCTCGGTTAAAAACAAAATACTCACATTATTTTTTTGAGGCCCCAACTGGGTAACCCCGTTTATTCACCCCGTAATAGGTATGACAGGGTCGAGGTCATCCCCATCATACCTTACATCCATTGTTTTACATCATAAAATTATATACATCAATCACTTGATTACAAAAAATAACAGTAACACATTGTGTTTGATTACAATAATAATATATGATGCAAAAGAATAATAATTTTAAATTTAATATGAGATGAAGTAAATTGTATTCATTATGTCGGTGTAGTTTATTCAATTAAGGATCTTACAATTAGCCATCTATCATTTTCATCTTTCAAAATTTGTATTTTTGTAAATATTCCATGCCAATTTAAGACTATTTTTAAAACCAGTACATGTAGGTAGCAATTTTTTTCTCTTAGACAAATATATGTATCTTTTCAGTTCTAAAAACAAAATATCATATTGAAAATCATTTGTTTCTGAACCTAAAATAAATGTTTTACAACAGACAAAATCATCAAAATTACTTATATTAGCTTTCAGATATTGAAATAGAGGTTGAATTTTTTGACATTCCCAGAATAAATGTAACAGTGTTTCTTCCTGACTATTACAAAAAGTACACATTTTACTATTAACAATTTTCATTTTAAACAAAAGTGAGTTAGTTGCTAAAATTCTATGAATAATTCTGGTCTGGAACCACTGAATATATGAGTCTTTGGTACAGTTGAATACATTACTATATATTAAATGCCAATTAATGTGATTATCTATAAAACACGTGTTCCATTTTTCTTGGCTTATTGGTATATCTGTATTTTTAACTATAGTTTCATAAACACATTTCTTATTGTTATTTGTAATTAAAATAGGTTTGACATAACAGCTTATAATAGGATATTGAACATTAAGCAAGTCATTACAAATAGGAATATTATGCTTTTGCATGTAGAATTTTATAGCTTGTTTTAAATTATGATATTGCAAAAAGTTAACTTTTTTGCATGTTACATGTACCTGTTCTAAATAATTTAGGTCTACAAAATCACCTTGTTGATTAAGAATATCCTTAACAAATCTGATTCCTTTGTCATACAAAGTTTGAATGTAAATATATCTATTTCCTGCTAACAATTTATGGTTGTAAAATAATAACATTTTTTTTAATTGTGATCGAGCCATCGACAATGTGATGGCGCCATTGGTAATGTAAAAGAGCCCTCGAAAATGTGATGGAGCCAACACCATCATTCAATAAGTGTTAATATTGTATGTTAAAAAGCACGAAGAATGGCGACGATCTGATTTCTTTTTATCAAAATTGGTAATATTTTATTGAAAACACCGGATATTGTTTTGTCTTCAATTCCAGCATCATTGTGTATATTTTTTTTAATGTCTTCTGCTTCATATTCCGAACTAATTGAGATAGATTCTTCAATATCTGCTACATCGCTATCTGTAAACAATCTCGTCTAATTAGTACAAATAACTTCTTCATCACTGACTGAATGGCTTTCAAGTGAACAATTCAATGTTCTTTTTGATGTTTTTCTAGGTTTAAAATGTTTAGTTGCCGAAAATATTGTCTTTAATATAGAGTATTTGATTTGCTTTTTAGAACTTGAACCTTGTATGGGTTTTCTTTTATTCGTTTTCGCTGATGTGGTGCCTCGAAAATTCTTTCCCCCATGTTTCTTTTATTCATGTTCATTGCTTTGACAATAACTTCTGAGTCGTGTTGCATTGATTTGACAAAATTTTCTTTTTCGAGCTAATCGCTACTCTGTTCGTAGTTTACCTCTAAAGACCGTTATCTGTGATTAAATTATGCATATAATTATAGAGTAATGAAAAACTAGTTCATATGAATGAATCTGATTTAACAATTATTCGAAACATTTCAAGAAAGTAAGTATCAACTCATGCAATTTAATCTAAACATGAATTTTAATTGGTATAATTCCACAATATCAGCACTTAATGAATGATGGTGTTGGCTCGATCACATTTTCGAGGGCTCTTTCATATTGCTGATGGCGCCATCACATTGTCGATGGCTCGATCACATTTGAAAAAATGTGAGTATTTTGTTTTTTACCGAGCTCTGTGAAATATTTTTAGTGTTGAGCCAAAGAGGAGGTTGGAACAATGTTACATGACGATTATGTGGACCAACATCTACTTCACGGTAAAGAAATCACTCAAGATGTGTTTCCTCGTAAAAGAAAACGCACAAATTGATATTTCGTACAAGTTCTAGCAACGTCATTATGGGATATTTCTTGTCGAAATTGCATCTAAATGATGAGAAAAATGTTCTACGTGGCATGACATTCTTCGATTTTTGAACAACAAGCATGCTCTTTAAAAACGTATATTTTTATAAAATGTGCTTACCTTTTTCAGCCTTGTTTTGGTCGAGGGCTCTACAACGGAAGCGTCGAGGGCTCTCATTTAAAAAGATCACCAAAATGTGAAAGAGCCACCGTTTAGTAGGGGTGAAACATTCACTGCAAAATTTAGCGCAAAATATAAATTTTCTATCTTGGCCCACGTGGGTCAGGTTAGGAAACCACCCGGTTTTTCATTTAAATAGAGGAAATCTTTGTTACTGGGACTTATCATTGTATTTATTTCGAGCACATTCATGGTTTATTGATTGAAGAAACGTGAAAGAAAGCATAAAACTTTGGCCTGTATATCCCTTTAAGTCATAGATTTCTTAGCTGCTAGAGTTCAGTCTAAACCAATGAAGAAAATTCATTGTTTCACATTTTATTTAATAAAACAAAACAAAAAATGCTTCAACTTCAACTGACTTTTGGCAGTAATAAGTTAAAGTTGAAGTTATTACCAAGATTGATTAGCAGTGAATTTGAGTGAAAGAAATGATGAAATGGTTATTTCATTTTGACATCTGAATAATATTTTAGGTGCATTTTCTACATATAATGTGGTTGAAAGTTATCCACAATATAAACAAGTGAAAAGAACTCCAGAGATAGCATTCAACTTTCTTATATGTTTATTTTGTTAGATTGCCAGCCTAAATGTTTGTTTTTTGTCATTTTTTGTTTTGTTTTTTTGTCGTTGTTTTGTGAAAGGGTAATGTTACTTCAAAACTCACAACATTTAAAGTTATTTATAAGTGAGCTATTCTTGAATTTTATTCTAGTGTCAAATTGTATGAAATATTATTTGCATTTGCAGTGATGAAATCATTATTGATGCAGATGACACAAAACTTATTTCAACAAGAGTTACATAGATGCTAGTGAAGCTGAAAAAAGTGAAGGTGACCATTCCTGAATATTGCAGGGTTTCAGTCATGAGTGTTTCCATACTGCACGAAAGAAGGTACATAAATAATTTTAAGCTTTTTGTTCTACAAGCAAATAAAGTTTATCCTGAAATCCTAAGAAAATCTAATTGTTTGGATTTTAAAGAAGTATCAAATGGGGGACAGTGTGATGTGTGCTATCACTTGTTACTGTATAAACTTTAATAACTATTTTTCCAAAGCAAAATGTACAGTAAAGAAGGTACATGCAGTGTCAACCTTGATCTTGCTGAAACATTTAATACAGGCATGTGTCAGGTCAAACATAGTCATACCAGTGTCATTTCATGTTGAAATATAGATGAACTGATTGTAACATAGCTAACTGAGATAGTTACCGTATTTAACAACATAAATTTGATATTTTTTTCCACTGTAACTTAGTAATTGGACTACATAATAACACAGGCACAAGGACCAAATCTTTTTGCAACTGTTACTACCTTTTCAGCATAGTAAAAACTGATGATAAACATGTCACTGTAATGATATTAGAAAGTAAATATACAAAATCTAAACCTTCTTAAAATATTTTTCTTTTCAGTTTTATTATTTTACAAAACAAAAATAAGGGGGATTCTTAGAAATATTCAAACATGTTAAACAAGGAAGGCACCTCAACTTGCCACAAAGAAGCGATGTTCCAGTGTACTAATGGACATTTGGAAAAGGCTGTTCTTTTTCAGCAGGTGTTGGAAATAGTTGCCTGCAAATGTACAAGGCTTCAGAAAGTTGATGAAGATAAGATCATGTTACCGGTGTCCTTATTACCTGTAACATTTTCTGCTTATGTTACTACAGACAGCAAGATCAAAATGTCACACATGAATAGATTTTTTAGCTCACCTGAGCACAAAGTGCAGTGCTCAGGGTGAGCTTTTCTGATCAGTCTTTGTCCGTCGTCCGTCGTCAACTTTTCATTCAAATGACATGTCCTCTGAAACCAAAGGGCCAAATTAAATGAAACTTGCCTGGGATGTTCTTTGCATGAAGCTCTACCAAGATTGTTCAAAAGGTTCTGGTCCATTGCATTTCTGGTTCACTGGAGCTAAAATTAGATTTAAAAGTTGGATCTTTAAAAATCTTCTTCTCCGAAACCTCAAGGCCTGGAGCTTAGATATTTGGTATGAAGCATCATCTAGTATACCTCTACCAAGTTTGTTCAAATCATGACCGTGGGGTCAAAACTGACCCCACCCCAGGGGTCAGTTGATTTTACATAGATTTATATAGGGAAAACTTAAAAATCTTCTTGTCAGAAACCACAAGGCCTAGAATTTAGATATTTGGTGTGCAGCATTGTCCAGTGGACCTTTATCAAGTTTGTTCAAATCATGGCTCCTGGGTCAAAAATGGCCCAGCCTGGGGGGTCACATGTTTTACATAGAGTTATATAGGAAAAACTTTAAAAAATCTTCTTGTCAGAAACTGCAAGGCCTAAGGTTTAGATATTTGGTGTGCAGCATTGTCCAGTGGACCTCTACTAAGTTTGTTCAAATAATGGCTCCTGGGTCAAAAATGGCCCCGCCCCAGGGGTTATATGTTTTATATAGAGTTATATAGGAAAAACTTTAAAAAATCTTCTTGTCAGAAACCGCAAGGCCTAGAGTTTAGATATTTGGTGTCAAGCATCATCTAGTGGACCTCTACCAAGTTTATTCAAATCATGACTGTGGGGTCAAACTGAACCCACCCAAGGGGTCAGTTGATTTTACATAAGAGTTATATAGGGAAAACTTAAAAATCTTCTTCTCAGAGTTTAGATATTTGGTGTGCAGCATTGTCCAGTGGACCTCTACCAAGTTTGTTTAAATCTATGGAGGCTTTTCGTTGCCAAAAATCCAGCCTTGTTGATCTGAGTTGAACAGTTTGTTTACGGACAAAATACAATTGTATTTCTTCGTATGTAAACTCCAATGTTGCATTCTTGGATTGAGTTTGCCGATTTAACATTGTAAACATGTATTTCAACAAAATACATTTTGTTAAACGACAAAACATTAACTGGTTTTCTGAGTGTAGCAATACCAAATGTTCATCATAACATGCGGAATACTAATTGTTCGTGTATACGCCGACAAAACAGAAGTTACTTTCTTAACTTTACATTGTCAAACCATCATGATTCGGATCAGCATAATCCAGCTGTACACGTTTTGCAATAAGAGATAAATAAGCTCCGCCCATTTCCCCGCCCACTACATCATCGTAAATAAACGTATTTATCCGTTCATTTTCGGTATTTACCGTCAGACCTCAGCGACTGGTTCTCCTTCTTCGGTCTGAGTTAAAATTATTGTTAGACTATATTCAACATGCTCTTTTTAAAGACAAATAAATTTTACTGAAGGGATTTCAATTTGCATAGGAATGAGTAACATTGACAGTTAAGCTGCTACCTTACCACTTTTAAATTTTCAAGTCAACATCTGATAGAGATTTTGCTATGACCAGATACTGATACAGACCAAATTCTGGCTGCTGTCTTTCCCAGTAGTAGCATTTACTATTACATTTAGTAACCTTAATACTAGCGTATGACTTGACAAGAAAAAGCTTTTAACAATAGTAAAATTAAAACCAAAGTTGTATGTAGCAACTACCCCTTTGTACATAACTTTTTATTTTTACCATACTGTATAAATATATTTTCCCATTTTTACCATATTTTTTTTCTATGATAATATTTAAATGAGTTCAAAGGTAAATATGTTGATTATCAATTTATGTATACCTTGTTTATTTTATCTCTAAGAAAGCCATCACTTACAAAAAATTAATAAATAATCTGTGTAGTATTTCTTAAATAAAAATAGTTCTCTGCTTTTGATCAGAAAGACAGCAAGTCTAGGTAACAGCTATTGACTGCAGGTATACACAGATCTTAGAAGCTGTCATTGATTTAGTAAAATGCATGAACAGGGGTTCGCTGAAGACCTTAAGCTACATCAGCTTACATATATTTAATAATAAAAGGCTAAATCACATCCTATGACTCAAGATATCTCCCAATGGATGTAAACAGAGATGCTAGGATATATGGAATGATATTGAGGTAAAAATTACACAATGCCTGCTTGCACTTTCATCACGCTTGTTGACAATTACACACTGCCTGCTTTCTGTTACAATTTACTCATTGACACTGCTATTGTGCTTATTGGTACAGTCATTATGCATGCTTGCACTTTCATCACGCTTGTTGGCAATGATACCATGCTTGCTGGAAGTTACAGCTTGTTTGGTGTTTAGTCCCTGATGTCTATATGTCTGAATGACAGTGCAATGTAGCGTAATGAAATATTTCAACATGCCGGGACTGTATATAAGCTTTGATGTTTCAACATTGCACAGTTATAATGCTCCTAGAACAAACACATGATGTGACCACACAAAATGAAAGATGCAATCAGCCACTAAGCAAGTTGAAAGTAAGCATAATGTTAATTGCAAATTTGCACATCACATTTTGATACCAGGGGGGCGCACGTTCGTAGTTTTCGCGAAATATGCCGGACTTTAATTAGCTATTGCCTAAACCGTTTCCCATCAATTGTGTCCCTTTGTTTCAATTACGCCATTAATTAGCACATCGCCGGTGCAACCTGAACTGGTAAGTTTTATGTAGCTTTCAAGCTTTACTTACAGACAATATTTTTATTATTGGAAGAAATACATCGCCTTTCAAAAATTTTCTCGATGTCTCTTCTATATACTACTGACAAAATTTAATCGGCATCGTTATTATAAGTGGAACAAAAAATTGACGTAGAAGACGAGGACTAGATAATAAAAATCAAACTGACAAAGGGTTGGATTTGGTTGCTTCATTTTTTTTGTAAGATTGATACATAATATTATTCCTTTCAAACAGGAACGTAGTAGTTGATTCTAGGTTCCTGTTTCAAATTAGTAACGATAACGATTCCTCCCACTCACGATTCGCCCTATAACGAATCACCCCACTTAAGTGAAGATTCGCCACACATTAATTAAATATCATTATATTAACCTAACAATTAAGTATGTTTAAAATCTTTGTTAAATAGCTAAGACAGCTTTGTTTCAATTTTATTTTTGGCTACAAATTAATGGCTATGTACTTTATAACCATTAGTTTTGTAATTTCAGATAATGAGCAACCAGTTTCGAGCTTCCCAGCTGTTGAAAGAAGCTGCACAGCTCCTTGAATCAACAAGTGCAACAGCCTCAAGTAACACAAGTGTCTCAACAACAAATACAGTTTCACACTCGGCACAGTTAAGAGCTGCAACAAGAAGTCTCTTTGCTCCATACAGTACAACAAGGGGAAGATCAAGGGGTATTTCATCTCTCCCCAGAGTGACATTTTGGTCACACAGGTTTTGTGCCTTGGCCAGTTGTGCCCAGGTATGTAATTATATAATTAGTTAATAAATTATTGATAAATAAGAATTATGACAGTGAACAAATTTTAGCTATTACCCAAAATGGCTGAAACTATTGTCATTTGCTGTGTGTGTGGGGAGGGGGGGGGGGGGGGGGGGGGTTAAGTTGAACGTTATCAAATGTTACCATTCCATAAGCCAATATTTTGTATTTAAAAGTTTAATCGGTACACCAATTACTTTGACAAAAAGCTCCATAGTGAAAAAGCTCTTGTTTCTATATACATGTAATGTAATTGCCTGATAGGTATTGTATAAAACTTTCATGAACAAACAGTGCGTTGAACTGTTGAATGGATGTAGGGGGTCAGTGGAGCTGTCATACTTATCATTATCCCATCATGTTCCTGAACATATCACTTGCTGTCTATCATAAAAATTTGCCGGTTGGAATTTTCTATTCCGAGTACCAATAAGCTGCTGGCATTAGAAGTATTTTCATCATATTAGTATATTGGTTTTGATATACAGTTGTTTTTATTTACAGAACCATGTTCCAACAAGGGAAGACAAACAAAACCTGTTACAGTCCGGACTAGGGGAACAGAAGATAACTTTTGTGAAGTCAGCAGACACCATGGATTTCAAAATCAAAATAGAGGAAAAGTTCCCTAAACTTAAAGACATCGGAGGCTATGAACTTTTACGGAGTGGAATTTCCTCAAGATTTAAATTAGAACCGATTCAAATACCTCCAGGTGGTTACACCACAGAACATTTAGCTGACTGTAGTATGTTGGGCCAAGCATTATGCTTTTTACGTCCTATACAGAGGGACTTAAGTCTGGAATACTCTCCTATGGAGGTAAAAGTTAGTCTTTTAAAGTTTGTGTATTTAGTAGGGATAAGTTGGTATCTCTC
The DNA here is from genome assembly GCA_012932295.1 of Cyclina sinensis. Classification (NCBI taxonomy): domain Eukaryota; kingdom Metazoa; phylum Mollusca; class Bivalvia; order Venerida; family Veneridae; genus Cyclina; species Cyclina sinensis. The sequence goes on from JAAONU010000002.1 coordinate 20,422,883, forward strand.
CTATATATATGATACAATATGCCTTCCCTGCGAGATGGTATGTTACACAAACATTTCTTATTGAACAAAACAAGTCATCTCTTCACAATACTCCCAAGACTGAAAAAAAATGTTGCTTTTTGAAGTAATACAATTGACAACATGGGTTGTTGTTCATTTAGCCATGAATAAATAGCTGTACATAATACAAAATGTCTAAAACAAAGGCTTTTACTGAATATTACTGAAGTGCGTATTTCAAACTATTGTCACTTTATAATAAATTGGTATTATGGGTGGTGTTTATACTTGTTTGGTTGTGTCCTGTCTGGAAGATAATGACAGGCTCATTAACTGTGATTCTCCCACATTGTTATACACCCACAAAACGAAGTTTGGGGGTGGGGGGTATATAGGAGTGAGCTTGTTGGTTGGTCGGTTGGTTGGTCGGTCTGTTGGTTTTATGGTTTCTGGATGATAACTCATGAACGACTTGACCGATTTAAATAATATTTGGTACACAGGTGCAACATACAAAAATACAGGTCAAGTTTGACTTTGCGGTCAAAGGTCAAGGTCACAGTGACCCTGAACAAAATAGCATTCTCATTCTAGGAATTAATGCTGATGATATTCATGTTGCATCTTTGCATTTTTATCTGTTGTTCAGGTTCCTTCAGACGACAATACAGAGGAGTGTATCACATGTGGTAAAGCGATTCCTCTTCGCTGTTTGAGGGACCATGTAGTTGTTTGTGGGGAAAGGGTAATGTATAATTTTATGTAATGTCAAAATAATTATAAAAGTATTTTTTAATAACTAAACAAAGTTCATTAATTTGTTACCACACTTTTGAGTGAAGTGTTTCTATAATGATCAGTTGTATATTTCTGCATTTGTGGACAATGCTTTTTGAATGTTTATATATTTGCTAATACTTGAGAAAAAATCTATGCACAATGTTATTTTTTCTAGAAAAAAGTCTCCCAAAGGGGAGGAAGGATACAGTGATGCAGTCTTTCTGTTACTATGTGCGTCTGTGTGTGCGTGCATGTATCTATCCCAAATTCTTTGTGTAGAGGATATCTCAAAACCTAAAGCTTGAAACGTCAAATACAGTTAGTTCTAAATAAGAGGTACACAGCAGAAAGAGCACTCTTCCAAAACCAAAAATTGGGTTCGATGTCTTTAAAAATAATTACACTTTTATCATATTCCAGAGTGCTCCTTGTTCAATCACTAGAGGAAACAACTCTGTGCAAGTTCCTGTCTGTCAGTTTGCTTGTGTAAATACTATATGTTTTTCAGATGATATTGGTGTCATGTCAAAATACTACTTTTTAGCTTGACTGTTCAAAGAAGAGGGGAGCTGTCCTCAATTTACCCTGGCTTTGGGTTGACAATGGAGTAACACTGGTTAAGGTATTGCGTGCAAATTCATATCTCGGAAGCTATCAAAGATATTTGCATGAAACTTCACACATTTTCGGGATCATAATTGTAGGTCACTGAGCAAGGCTCATAACTCTAGCTTGACTTGTTACTGATTTATTGCCCTTGCTGAACTTAGAATATTCCAGGTTAAGGTTTTGCGTGGTTTTGTGTGCAAGTTCTATCTCTGCAACCACTGAAGGTATTCATTTGAAACCTCGTACATGTATTTAGGGTCATAATTCAAGGTCACTTACAAAGGCCCAGAACTCACAAAGGCCCATAACTGTAAGGCACTGATGATAGTTGAGCGCACTGTCCTGTGACAGCTCTTGTTGTAATTGTTGACGTAAGTTTTGCCTAAAATATTTATTAAAATTGTATGATAACAATTATAATGTTGATTATAGATGACTGTTAAGGCAATCAGTGCCAACCCCCAATGTGTATACTTTAAAATTTTAATTCCTGTAAGTAGAAACATTTTATTTATGTACACAAAATTCTTATTTCGGAGAGATAATGGGCCTTTAAAGGACAGAAAGTTACAAAGATCAAATCTAATCAAATTCTTTGACCTAGAAATAGTAATGAATAGTATTAGTGGTCTGAATGTGATGATAGGCATTGACTTTTTAAATATTTACCACAAAGTATTTATTAATAGCTATCTAATTTTTACATTCTGCTGCTTGAAAAAGAAATTGATATTCCTCTTTATGTGTGATTTAATGTATTACCATTATCAGTTTGATTGTATTGTTTTAGGCAACACTATTGCCAGCTTCTGAGACTAAGACTGACATTAACATGGAGAAGTAATTTTTCGCCCAAGTTGAAATGTTGTAATTGTTTACTGTTATTCTGTTAAAAAAGTTTAGCTCACCTGAGCTATTTTGCAAGGGTTTTGTCCATTGTCCACATTTTTTTTGGAAACATTTCTATTTCCAAACCACATACGCAATTTAAAAAAAATGCTGGTATGTTCTATGAATGACACTAGATTACAAATTCCCGTGGTACAGAACAGCTAACTCAGCCATTTTTTTCCTTCTATGTTCGGTACCGGTAAACGGACCCGTTCCCAATCGAAAATAGCTCCAATTTTTCCCAATCGCCAACCTAAAATTCCCAAACTGCTCGATTGAAATAACTGCATACAGCACTTTCGTAACTTCTTCGTTAGGCACTGGTAAACAAGGTGTTTATCCTCTAGGTCTTAGTAAAGGGTTCTTACTGTCACTGGGCAAATGGAACAACAACCTATCTTTAGTTAATGTTAATGCCGACAAATCTGATAAAAAAAAAAAAATCCAAGAATTTCGTCAGAAAAAAATCCAAGAATTTCATCAGAAAAAAAGAAAGAAACATAAGTGGTTTGCAGTTGATGTAAGCGACAAGAAGTTTACAAATAAGGTGAAGGTTATGTGTGATTGGCTGTGGAACATTGCAGTTTGCCTGGTTTACTAATTAACATGACATTTTGAATAGGTATTGAGTTGAAAGTGGCTTGTTTGTTGATCAGTTTAGACGATTATCAGCTAATAATTTATGTATTAATTGATAAGGCCGCTGTTTTTTACACGTTATAGAAACTTCAATAAGAGCATGCCTGCAAACACGATGCTATCAGAGCAACTTTATCTTATTACTTCTGAATCTCTAACATGTACACAACTCGTAACATGTAAGTTTTTACCAACGGAGTGATAAAACAACTTCAAAATTCAGTGCTTTTTAATATACAGTTGTATGTGTTATAACCTGCGTACAGTTAGTATTTTAATTTAAGTCCGAAGTGTCCGTAATTTGTTTCAAACAGTTTTAAACTATTCAATTGTAAAGTTTAATCAGTTCTTTCCTGTAGAAATGTATATATTCTGAGTGAATCGTTCATATTTTAAGGTTTAACCACAAAGATAAGTAAATTTAAAAAATAAAGTAAATATAACGATACAAAAGTCTGAAAAATGAAGTCTTTATGTAGTCTAAGTATTTTTGATGGTGACTGTGTTTAAATTTTAAAGAAACAACAGAGAATTAATACTGTTATTATTACTGAAAATTCCCAAATTGGAGAAAAACGACGCAATTTTTCCCAATTCCACTGGTACCGGACCCTTTCCCAAAATGGCAAAAAAAAATCCCTGGCTAACTGACAGTATGTTTTGCTGTATCCCTATTGCTGTCTTTACAGTACACTGCAATGCATTTTGTGAAAAGTATCACTCTCTGCAACCAGGCTTTTTGGAACAAATGACAATTCCAAGATAATCACATTTTTCATTTCTTTGCTGATACTGTTAAATTTAGTGCAAATAACAATAAATGCAAATAAAACTGCATTTTTAAAACAATTTACCTTGTCTAGAATGAAAAAAAAAAAAGAATTTTTTCCTCGGATGTTTTCTGAGAACACTTTAAGTATTGTCATACGTTGTGTGAAAACTAAACAGCTTGTTGAAGTTTTTTTCAAAGTCAAATATTTTCTACACTATCACAGGTATTCAACTGTAAATTTGTAATAATTTTTTTATCGCCATCTCTTCCTGGTTACAGTCAAGGGTTATAATCCTCGGTCCTCTATAGAGTTATGCCCCTTTCAAACTTTCTGTTATTTTTTTTAAGTCAAATATTTGCAATACTATCAAAGGTTTCCAACTCAAAATTGTAATACTTATTCATCATCATCTTTTTAACATAACATTTAAGGGCCATAATCCTCAGTCCAGTATTTTAGGAGTGATAACCCTTTCAAACAAGCATACAGGCTGTTGTTTTATTTGCAGTATAATACTTGCAGGACACACCAACGACAGAAACATGTTTTATGTTATCAAAACTGGATGAGGAAAGCACAGTTTTGTCATTCCTTGGTCCATGTTTTGCTATCTGACATTCTATCACCCGTTTTTACTAGCAACTTCATTACTTGATAAATAGTATGAACTTTTCAAATCAAATTTTGAGACAAAGTTTTGTATTTAAATCAATTTGCTTATAGTGAATCAAGGCCCATGTTAATTGAGAATTTGATGATGTGGGGATATAAATCACTTTCAGTGATAGTTCTATTTTTTTTTTGTTATAATCCCAATATTTTGAGTTTTAAAGTTAGTTTCCCAAAATGTTATGCATGTGATTTTGTTGAATTGCTGGGCTAGTGCTTTGTATTTTAGCTCACCTAAGCAAAGCCCAATAAGAGTTATTGTGATGGGCTGGGTGTCCAACATCTGTCCACTGTCAATCTATGTGGCCACTTGTCTCCTACCACTTTAGTGATTTATCAGTCTCTGTCTGTAAGTCTTTCTGTCTTTATTATTTCTGGATTTTAATTCCAACAGTTTTCCTCTGGTTTTCATCAAACTTATATGAATTTTATCCTTGTTGGAACCAAGTATAAATTCAAGCTTAATTTTCAGCTGTATCAGTGTATTACTTGCAGAATTTCAGACCTTTATTTGGTCAAAAATGCCATTTTTCCCATTTCCGCCCCAGTGATCACAAATTTTAACTCTCCACCCCAGTGGTCACAGATTTTAACTTTACACCCCAGTGGTCACAAATTTCAACAATCCACCCCAGTGGTCACACATTTTAACAATCGGCCCAGTGGTCACACATTTCAACAATCGGCCCAGTGGTCACAAATTTCAACAATCCACCCCAGTGGTCACAAATTTTAACTCTCCACCCTAGTGGTCGCACATTTCAACTATTTTTACAGTTCTTGAAACACATTTCAGTATTTATCATAGATCAGCTTAATAATGACCTTTTGTCAATGTTTCGTGAGCAATATGGCCCAGTTGTTCGAAACTTTAACAGTCTGTTTAACTAACTGCCTATTAAATTTTGATAAAAGATACTGTTCTTGGCGGTAAACTCAAGTATGGTGTTTTGATTGTATTGTAAAGATTTTAAATTTTTCATTATTTCTAACTCATACGTCTGTTCTTTTAAGTGTTCTAACCCGTCGGAAAATAATACCAACAGTTTACCAACTGTTAGCTTAACAGCCTGTAAAAGTTTCGAACAACTGGGCCCATGGGCTCTATTGCCTTATATGTACTAAATAGAAACATTTAAGATCTTATCTTTTTTGTGCTTTATTCAAAACAGGGACATTTTATTCAAGTGAGTGATATATGGGCCATATTTGCCCGCTTGTATGTTTTAGCAGAGAAGAGTGTGTATCAAGCTATGTGTGGTTATCTTTTCAGTCCAAATCCACCAGAAAGTCAGTGTCCATTGTGCGGGCTAAAGTTTCGTGCAGATGTTCTTGAAGTTCATGCTGCCAGCTGCAGAGAGAGCCGTGTTTCAAATAGAAAAGTATGATCATATTTTACTTGTTAAAATATGTACCAATTTTTTGTACCAATGTATGAAGTTTGGATTGTTTTCAAAGGATTTTACAAATGTACCATTTTACAATTTTCGAGAGCTCAAATTTCATAATAATGTTGCTAGAATTATTGTACCAGCCTGATAGCTATTAGTGGTAAACGTGTCTGAGGTCGTTGTGTGATCCAAGCAAGCTGTCATTCTGGGGAAGTTACTAGAGTGACTAAAAGAACATAATAATAGGTATTTTTACAAGATATGGTGTCAACAAATACTAGTAAGCTTGGCAGCTGGACCCAGACATATTCCAGTAGTTTTTGTCAGTTTGTTAATTGACTAGAGCCATGTTAAAACCTAAACAGGTATTACGGCATTTTTCACCTCTAAGAAAATTCAAAAATTGTCAGATGAACCTCAAAATTTGACTTTGCAATAGGATATTTTAGAGTCCAAATGTTTTTTTGTTTTCATTTAGGTCCCTAGATGAAACGTTACAAGACATATCAATGACTTTGGAAAAAGAATCATGGACTATAGATGTTGTGAGGAGACAGTTTGTTAGAACGGCTATTGAACAGCTGGATGAAAGTTCAACAGAAGATTGGCAGAGACAGCTGAAAGTGAAGTTTGTTGGGGAAGAAGGAATAGACATTGGAGGGCTGACGAGGGAGTTCTTCTCCTTACTTTTTACAAATGAAGAACTTTTTGAGCACAATGGGTTCCACTTTGATTCCCAAATGATGAGGAAGAGAATCTACTTTTTACTTGGAAAAGCAATTGCAATGGCTCTTCTTTCGGGACACCCAGGGCCCCAGTGTTTCCATAAATACATTGCGGAATACATCTGTACTGGCCAAATACCAAATATGGGGGATATTACTGAGAAAGATATTGGCAGAGCTGATTTGGTTTCAGTAATTGAAAAGGTAATGGATTTATTAATTGAAAAGATAACTCATAGGTCCTAAGTTTTTCATTGTGGAGTTGAAGTGTTGCATAGTACTTTTGTGATCCATGGTTAAAGGTCAATGCACACTTTAAGGTCAAATATTAAATTTGATCATTTTGCACGTGTCAGAGCAATAACTGTGAAACACTTGACATTTATATATTATATAATTTTAGTGTGAAATGTCGATTTTTGAAACATGCTATTACACCAGTAAGTGATATTGAGGACAAAGTGTTAACTAAAGCACTGTATAAATTTTATTATCAGAAAACCATTAGATTTTCTGTCAATTGTGAAATTGCAAATCAGTATTTTTGTGTTAATTTATTTTATACATATATATAATTCTCTAGAAAACTTTAAAATTCCATGCAATATGTTTTGTACAGCAGTACCCTCTGTTCTGTGCTTGTTTGGTGAAGATCCTACTGTAAAGCCCAGAAAGTCACAAAAAGGCTGATAGAGCATTAACTCAGCAGTGAATGATGAGATTTTGTTTGCACTGAAACTTGAACCTAGACTTTTGGTAATTTATGGTATGTGTATGTTTGATGAAGATCATATAAAATTGTTTGAGTTATTGTCTTTGAGCATATTAATTACATTCAGTGACTTCTCTAGTTGTTCATCTTTTTTTTCAGTTGAAAACCTGTGACAATACTAAATTTGGGGAATTGAATGCAGAAGACATGTTAGAAGCCAGTGGTTTTAGAAAGGTTCTGACTGACAGAAATAGGACAGAGGCAATTAACGCGTTACATGAACATTTCGCATTCTACAGGCACCTAGGGCCATTAACACAGTACATAGAAGGTATAATGTTTTGCACATTTATAAATGATGAATGATAAGGAAAAAAAACAACTATTTAGTCCTTATATTCATTACCATGCATTTACATACCAAACTTATATAAATGATTTAGGGAGCATATATTTTCAGCAAGCATTCTGGAAACATCTTGTGTTTCCATCGATCTTGTCTTGTGTAGAAGTTAAATAGTAGTGAAACATTCTGTTGTCGACACTGGGTTTGAAATAATATGTTGTCCATCACATGGTCATAAATGTCTGCTAAGTCATTTACAATGTAGTTATTGTGATAAATATTTCAGTGTCATCTTGCCGACTTGTTTTTTGGTACATATATTTTATTGTTCAACAAAGTCATGTACTTTTTTAACAGGCTTACAATTGCATAGTGTCCTGAAAGCCATTCGACAGCAAGCTGTCTTAAAGGATACTATCAAGCGCTCTTTTTACAAGGCAAATTCCCTTTGGCAATGGAAATGGGCGAATTCTTCAGGCCACATTTTCAGAGAACGAGAGTGACAAGGCCTTGGAGGAAATTATTGTTTACAACATGAAGAAATTCTTCAAAAAAGTGGAGCGTAAGTACAAACTAGCACAGTTCTGCTTACAGCCACTGACTATTTTACAATTAAAGTTGAAATTTTAATAACAATGACGTTCTAGTACTTTTGCATTTTTTTCTATACAGTTGTTTTTAATTGATCCAGGGTCTTCCTAGCCCTCTTGCTTGTTGTTTTATTTGCCTTGGAATGTACACAAATGTAGTTGGTAGCTTTTATGGAAGTTATAGTCAATCATCACCTATGTATAATGTTGATTTTTAAGATAAACATTGTTAATCAGTGTACTCTGTATGCCTTTTAGTGTGTGTTTTGCATTAAAATGAATAACAGAAGGTGCATAAACTTGCATTTAAAAAAAAACGTTGATTATATTTAATGTTGGGTTGTACATAGCATCTACTCTCAGCTCAATATTGTATTAAGACTATTCACAATTTATATTACAGGAAGTAGTATAACCACCCAGTGGATAAGTGAGGAAAATGGAGATGAACAGACCATTCTTGTACACATGGGCCATGTCTGCAAGGCTTTTACTGGAAGCATGAACTTTCCACGCAGCATTCCTTGTGGCATAATTGAATTTGACCATACATCACACAAGCTCAGTAATGTAAACACCTGTGCACCATCCATTAAATGTTAAAAAACTAAAGACCTAGAAGATTATGAACAAGTAGAAGTGCACATGCTGTACATAATTGTTGGAGCACTTGATTTTGGCATTGAATAGAAGTTGCTGTTATGAAAATCTCATTTCAGTGTAATCCAATGCCCCTTTTCCTTCATTTCTTTTTGTTATGGCTATATTTTCAAAAGTTTTTGAGATATGAACACCAAACTTCATAGACATACCGATCTCATTGAGAAGTGCACTGCACACCAACAGTAACTCTTCATTCAATGGTTTAAGAGTTATCGCCCCTTGTTATTTTCCTTCATTTTTTGTCTGTTGATATATTCTACTAGGTTTATATGGTATTTATTGTGTCTACTTCATTCTCAGTAAAATTGTCATTCTTCAATGACAAGGTTGCTAGGGAAAAGGGGGGGTGTTCATCACCCTGTCATAATTCTTGTTCCAGATTGTTTACAGCTTATTATATTTCCATTCAGAATAAGTGTATTATCAGTTTGTTGTAAGTTTTAGCCAGTATAATATCAGACAGCTATTTTGAAGAAATGAAACTAAAATACCAGTTCAAATATCTTTATTAAACAAACATGAGAAATCACTATATTTTTTCTGTCCTTGAACAGCCAAAGAAACGACTTTCAAAATTGACATAATCCAGTCACAAAAAAAAACAACTTTGATGAACTAAACATTTCAGCACAATCTAGAGTGGTTTGAAATGAAAGCCGTGTCAAAGGATGAGAAAATTGAAGACTGAAGGGATACTCCAGCCATATATAGTGCTTTCCAGGTATTGATCTTTATGTTACGAAAGGAAAATACCAGTCTCCTCAAATAATTCTATGAACGTTTTTATGAAAAAAAGTAGTATAAAATAGAGTATGAAGTGAGTTCATGAAAATGGTTATGGATGATAATTGAGCGTTTATTTAAAGCTGGGCTTTGGGATCCAACATCTGGCCCATAATCCATAACTGAAGAGGTGTTGTGTTGTTTTCAGTCTGCAGTGGCCTTCGAGAAATTGCATGAACAAAACGATCAACAGAGTTCTGCATTCTGTTTAGATACACAAGGTGAAGAACAAGTGTATGGATCTCATTGTCCACATCCAGAATGCCATCCAGTTCCATTTGTCTAAACAGGTTATAATAGGTGCATGTACATCCTTGCCATAGCTCTCTCCAAAATCTTTCAATCCTGGGATTAATTATTCAAACATACAATGATGTCAGAACAACAATTTTACAACAATTATATTTTAAATGAATATTGCACACATTTATTCCGTATGGTTGTAAAAGTAGATGAAATGCATATATTTACTTTAAACAATTTATTATGCCCCCTCTTCAAAGAAGTGGGGGTATATTGCTTTGCATTTGTCTGTCTGTCGGTCGGTTCGTAGACCAAATGGTTTCCGACCAATAACTAAAGAACGCTTAGACCTAGGAACTTCAAACTTGGTAGGATGATTGTCCATCACCAGTAGATGACCCCTATTGATTTTGGGGTCAAGGGGTCAAAGGTCAAGGTCACATTGATCTTGTAGGTAGAAACGGTTTCCGACCAATAACTAAAGAACGCTTAGGCCTAGGAACTTCAAACTTGGTTGGATGATTGTCCATCACCAGTAGATGACCCCTTTTGATTTTGGGGTCAAGTGGTCAAAGGTCAAGGTCACATTGACCTTGTAGGTAGAAACGGTTTCTGACCAATAACTAGAGAACGCTTTAACCTAGGTTCACCAAACTTGGTGTGCTGGTTGGTCATCACCAGTAGATGACCCCTTTTGATTTTGAGGTCATTAGGTCAAAGGTCAAGATCACAGGGACCTTCATCCTAAAAACGGTTTCTGATCAATAACTAGAGAACGCTTTGACCTAGGTTCACCAAACTTGGTATGCTGGTTGGTCATCACCAGTAGATGACCCCCTATTGATTTTGAGGTCATTAGGTCAAAGGTCAAGCTCACAGAGACTTTGACTCTAAAAACGGTTTCCGATCAATAACTAGAGAACGTTTTGGCCCAACCACAAGCAATTAGGTGCTGCTGGGGGGCATTTATGTTTTACAAACATTTCTTGTTCATTTTAGCTTGATTGTGAAGAAAGCCTGAAGCTTATATGAACAACTCTCAAGTCTGCTTCCTGGAACTAACCAGTACTGGTGTCATTTGAGGACACAGCAAAATTGGGCTCAAACCCACGATCACTGGGTTGAGAGGTAGACACCTTAACCACTATACCATCTCGCCCTGAAATGCATATATTAAAAGGTTGTATTGCTCACGAAATTGGTCAATATGTATATCTTGGTTTTATTTGCATTTTTAGCTTGACTATTTATTTACATTTGAGATATTATATAAAACTAACAATATTTGTTTATAACCATCATTTCCTCTTGTAGGCAAAAAGACATTACCCTGTCATGAATTTTGTCAAAATTATTCCCCTTTTCAACTTTTTGGTTAAGTTTTTTGTATCAAACATTTTTTTCTCCTAATCCAATGAGATATTGCTTTGAAACTTAGAATGTTTAAGACCATCACCTCCACTTGCAGGACATAATGCCATGTATTTTGAAAAAAATATGCTTTTTTATTCACTTTATATCTGTATTTTGCTTATGTCAATGTACATACTATTCCCTGTAGGTAAAGGGAAAGTTTTATTACTGATATAGGTTTTGGTAGAATGAAAATATGTGTTTCATAATCCAGCACTGAGAATAGTTGAGTGAGCTGTCATATGGCACCTTAGCTTAAACGTCAGTCTTGTAATGTTGTTTTTTTCTAATTTGAAACAGCTCAAAGTATTCAAGAACAAGAACAAGATTATAATACCTTTGATTATGAACACTTCTGCCAGTAATGTGACTTTTTGAGCTAGTGCCATGAATAGCAAGCATGAACTCTGCAATTTGTATATTCTCTAACCCCTTGTCTGTTCTCACACGTTCAGGAATACCGTATTGCTGTATACCAGATGAAAACGAAGCGAATGCTGTAGCTGAAGTATTGTCTGAAGCTACTTTCAAGTAGACTGGTAACCGTGAATACCCATCAATTCCACCATGGAAGACAAACCTCCACCTTGAAAAATATAGAAATTAACTAGAAATTAATTTGTCCATTCCACGTTGGATGTCCCTGCTGAGGCATTTACATATTAATAGTCATTAATTGATATATCTTTCATATAACAGCTTCAACATATAGAAATGTATATGTAGGAGTCATATTTGGGCAATGAAATTAAAAAGCTTTCTAAGCAGAGTTGAAATTTCTTGGTCTCTGATGTGGAAATCAACAATATAATCTACAATTACATAATTTAATCTTTCATATTGTAGCAGACTGAAAATAACTGAGTTTATTGTCAAAAATGCATTATCTCTAAGAAACAATTATGAATCTTCAAACCCAAAATTTGAGCACAAATGTAATTGTGTAACTCTTTTATACATTAACAGGCTGTTATAAGACCCAAATTAAAAAGGCTATGATCTGATGATAGACTAAAATGTTTATCATGCAATGACTATCTCTTATGTTAAATTCCCTTTAAGGACAGAAAATCATGCTTTTGGTAATTGGAAACCCTCTCACAAGTCCTGAAAATTTTCCAAGTTTACTAAAAAGGGAAAAAGGGGAAGTTTTTACAAGGATTCTTGGTTGAGTTACCTGCCCTTAACTAACTACTGAATGTAAAGTATGGACAATGTCTTTGATAGTATTGAAATAAATAGTGATTAATAGAAGCATGCACCTATGGGTTAAAGGGAACACAAACACAAATGTATGGACACTTAATGTCCTTTTGTCAATCTTGGAATGATGGTAGCATGAAAAGATAAGATTGAAGCATGTTTATATCAGTAAAAAAATTTCACAACCTTTAATTTAGATATTTGCAAGTAAGCAGCAAAATAATCTCATTAGTTGCATGACATTGTACAAAGATTTTATAATTTTAAATACACTTTAGAATTTAATTTTGATATAGTCTTGTTCAATTTCATACAAACCTGATAAGCTTGTGATTAGTATCAATGTGCCACAATGCCATAGGTGCTCTCAAAGAGTATGACCTTCTCCGTATTCTGTATGTCTGGCAAAAAACACTTCGCAGTAACACTCCAAGGGGATCTACAGTTGTCATGACTCTTCTCAATCTGGCATTCGTAATCCTAATACCATCTGATCTTAAGTGGCCAAGCATAGATTTATACCCGATTGTAGGAAACTCTTCTACTTTGGCGCTAACAATTGTCTCAAGTTCTTCATCACTTAATGAACAATAAGAATCTCGTATGGAAAGACCATAATCTGACATTCTATTAACAATTGTTTTCTTACTGACTGACAACATTACAGCCATATTTTTTAAAGTGAATCCATTCTCTATGAAGTACAAAAGAGTTTCCTCAGGTATGTTATAGTATGGTCTTCCTTTTCTAGATGTGTATATCAAATCAGGAGTTCCATGTGAGCCAGATCTGTCAGCAGCAGAGCTAGATCTTATTCAAATTACGGAAAAACACGACTAGAACATAGCACCCCCTATTATCAAAATTTTGAAATGACATTATGCTTAGTTCTATTTTGCCTAGTGCCTGATAACATTTTCCATACTGGTTGATCACTTCGTGTATTTTGTTCTTAGATGCATTACAAATTAACCAAGATAACCACAGCATGATGAAATAAACCATTACGCTAGATTGCACTGTCATTCACTCAAATGAAAATATAGAAAAGGCATCAGGGACTAAACACCAAACAAGTTGTAACTTCCAGCAAGCATGGTATCATTGTCAACAAGCGTGATGAAAGTGCAAGCATGCATAATGACTGTATCAGTAAGCACAATAGCAGTGTCAATGAGTAAATTGTAACAGTAAGCAGGCAGTGTGTAATTGTCAACAAGCGTGATGAAAGTACAAGCATGCATAGTGACTGTACCAATAAGCACAATAGCAGTGTCAATGAGTAAATTGTAACAGTAAGCAGGCAGTGTGTAATTTTTACCTCAATATCATTCCATAAGTATGCACTGAATATTTATTTCAACATTAAAATGGGATAAATACACAAGTTTTTGGTTATACCACGGAATTATCAGTAGTAAACTTTGTATAGTTCCGTGGTTATACAATAAGTAAAAAATTTGGGGTTTTCTACAACCCAATATAGTCCTTCAAAGAAAGAAGGCACAGACTTACTGTTCAGTTCTCTTTATTTATGTTGCCAAAAGTGAAATCCATGTATCGCATTCTAGTACTGACTGCTGAATGTAAAACAAATGAGTACGAATACTTCTGTCAACAATTCGTACCGTTACATTATATCTTAACCACTTTTGTATTACTTGAATATCCTGTGCTAGAATACGTTTTATCAAAATCAGAGGATATTGAAAGTCAACTATAATGCAGTTGATGTATGTGACATATATGACAGTTTTATTTCAAGAGGCTGTACTCCAGATTTGATATATAAATATTTTTTACATAAATTAAATATCTAGATGCCATGAGATTATAACAACATGATATTTTACTTCAAAACTGATTATAAAAGTCAAAATAGAAAAAAAAAAAAAATATTCGCTTCAGCCTGATTTGAACTCTGGACCCTCATGTTAACAAAATTTTTATAATACTTTTACTATCACTGCATGTGTAATTATAGTTTTTTACTTTAAATGTTATACATTATAGTTATACCGTCCCGTTACAGTATAGCACTATGATAGGAAAAAATCAATTTATAATATGATTATCTCACTTATTTTTTGTCAGTTAGTTAGTTTTTAAGCATTAGTCATGAATATTACAAGAAATTTATAATACAAGAAAACTTTCTTTCTTTTTTGTCATCTGGAGGAAATATTTTTGTATAAATACGTTACCTCATTCTTACTGTACAGTAAAAGTAACCTCTCTTTATTTTCTGTTCTCGTGAAAATTGGCTCCGCCTTTTAATCTTCGTCTATTTCCGTGATAATGCCTTATATGGAAGTTGCAAAATCGTTTACAAATGTTAATCGCGTTAGAATGTAAAAGAAAAGTGTGGTGTCAACCTGAGAGTGCTAACTGATGCAGTTACATTCTCAACGTCATGATGTACGGCATAAAACGTGTTGTGTACGTTCTATCGTTTACATTTCTAGCAGTTATACATTTCTAAATGCAGTTTGTAATACATTTCTAAATACAGTTTGCAATTTATCTAAGTTGCATGTTACCAGCTTCCATATTGTCAAATCGAGATAACCAAAACGCTTAATACCAACTGTGCAGTATGTAACTCTCGGATCAACAATTAGATTTTTACTAATTATACCCCCACCACAAAATGTGTGTGTGTGGGGGGGGGGGGGGGGGGCTATAATGGATTCGCTTTGTCGCATCGGTCCGTCCGTCGTCCGTCCGTCTCCATTATCGTGTCCGCTCTATAAATCCTATACCAATTGAAGGATTTTCTTCAAACTTGGCTGAAATGTTCACCTCAACAAGGGGATGTGCAGAACCCATGTTGCCCATGTGTCAGCTCAAGGTCAAGGTCACAATTGAAGGTCAAATATCAAACAATCAAATATATGACATTATGTTGTGTCTGCTCTGTAAGTCCTACACTAATTGAAAGATTTTCTTTAATCTTGGCTCAAATGTTCACCTCAACAAGGGGATGTGCAGAACCCATGTTACCCTTTTGCCGGCTTAAGGTCAAGGTCACACTTGAAGGTCAAAAATTGACTTAGAAAATATTCTTAAATTTTAACATGTATTTGAATATTTCTGAAACTAGAAAACGTATTTGCTTGAAACTTAAAATATATATGAAGTGTCACAATTAGGATATGCAGGTCAAGTTATATAACTCTATATTGCATTTTGACAAAGTTATGCCCCTTTTTAAGTCTTCACATTTACATACAATCAAATAATAGACAAATGTCGTGTCCGCTCTATTAATCCTATACTAATGGAAGAAATTTCTTCAAACTTTACTCAAATGTTCAACTCAACAAAGTTATGTGCAGAACCCATGTTACCTTTGTGCCGGCTTAAGGTCAAGGTCACATTTGAAGGTCAAAATTGACTTAGAAAATGTTCTTAAATTTTAACATGTACTTGAATATTTCTGAAACTAGCACAGGTATTTGCTTAAAACTTAAAAGATATATGAGGTATCACAAGTAAGATATGCAGGTCAAGTTTCATAACTCTGTATTGCATTTTGACAAAGTTATGCCCCTTTTTAAGTCTTTAAATTTACTTACAATCAATACTAGACAATATGTCGTGTCCGCTCTATAAATTCTATACTAATGGAAGGATTTTCTTCAAACTTGACTCAAATGTTCACCCCAACTGGGCAATGTGCAGAACCCATCTTACCCTTGTGCCAGCTTAAATTCAAGGCCACACTTGAAGGTCAAAACTTGACTTAGAAAATGTTCTGAAATTTTAACATGTACTTGAATATTTCTAAAACTAGAACAAGTAAGCTCAGTATGCAAAGTTTTTCCACTCTTAATTACATTTTGACATAATTATGCTATTTTCTTAACTTCGTCTTCTGTCAAGGACATTGGTGGGGGTATGAATCACATTCAGCGATAGTTCTAGTTTGTTTAGTAGAACTGAAGTATGAATTGTCTAGTTTCAAAGGCTGGATTTTTGGCAACGAAAAGCCTCCATACAAATCATGGCTCCTGGGTCAAAAATGGCCCAGCCCCGGGGGTCACATGTTTTACATAGAGTTATATAGGAAAAACTTTAAAAAATCTTGTCAGAAACTGCAATGCCTAGAGATTAGATATTTTGTGTGCAGCATTGTCCAGTGGACCTCTACCAAGTTTGTTGAAATAATGGCTCCTGGGTCAAAAATGGCCCAGCCCTAGGGGTCACATGTTTTATATAGAGTTATATAGGAAAAACTTTAAAAAATCTTGTTAGAAACCGCAAGGCCTAGAGTTTAGATATTTGGTGTGTAGCATTGTCCAGTGGACCTCTACCGAGATTTTTCAAATCATGGCTCCTGGGTCAAAAATGGCCCTGCCCCGGGGTCACATGTTTTACATAGAGTTATATAGGAAAAATTTTAAAAAATCTTCTTGTCAGAAACTGAAAGGCCTAGAGTTGAGATAATTTGGTATGCAGCATTGTCCAGTGGACCTCTACCAAGTTTGTTCAAATCATGGCTCCTGGGTCAAAAATGGCCCCACCCCAGGGGTCACATGTTTTATATAGAGTTATAGTGGAAAAACTTTAAAAAATCTTCTCAGAAACCGCAAGACCTAGAGTTTAGATATTTGGTGTGTAGCATTGTCCAGTGGACCTCTACTAAGTTTGTTCAAATTATTACCACTGAGTGAAAATAGGCCCTTCATGGGGGTCACTTGTTTACATAGAGTTATATAGGAAAAAGTTTAAAAAGTCTTCACATCAGAAACCAAAAGGCATAGAGGTTAGCTGTTTTGTATGTAGCATTGTCAAGAGGACCTCTACCAAGTTTGTTCAAATCATGACCCCTGGGTCAAAAATGGCCCAGCCCTAGGGGTCACATGTTTTACATAGAGTTATATAGGAAAAACTTTAAAAATCTTCTTTTCAGATAACACAAGGCCTACAGTTAAGATATTTGGTATGAAGCATCATCTAGTGGACCTCTACCAAGTTTTTTAGCTCACCTGAGCACAAAGTAGGGTGAGCTTTTCTGATCGGTCTTTGTCCGTCATCCGTCCGTCTGTCCGTCCGTCGTCAACTTTTCATTCAAACGACATCTCCTCTGAAACCAATGGGGCAAATTTAGTGAAACTTGCCTGGGATGTTCCTTGCATAAAGCTCTACCAAGATTGTTCAAATGGTTTTGGTCCATTGCATTTCTGGTTCACTGGAGCTAAAAATAGATTTTATAAGTTGGATCTTTAAAAATCTTCTTCTCCGAAACCACAAGGCCTGGAGCTTTGATATTTGGTATGAAGCATCATCTAGTGGACCTCTACCAAGTCTGTTCAAATTATATCCCTGGGGTCAAAACTGACCCCACCCCAGGGGTCTGTTGATTTTACAAAGAGATATAGAGTAAACTTGAAAATCTTCTTGTCAGAAACAAGAAGGCCTAGAGTTAAGATATTTGGTATGTAGCATTGTCTAGTGAACCTCTGCCAAGTTTGTTCAAATCAAAGCTTCTGGGTCAAAAATGGCCCCGCCCCAGGGGTAACTTGTTTTACATAGAGTTATATAGGAAAATCTTAAAAAATCTTCTTGTCAGAAACTGTAAGGCATAGGGCTTAGATATATGGTGTGTAGCATTGTCTAGTGGACCTCTACCAAGTTTGTTCAAATCATGGCCTTCTGGGTCAAATATGGCCCAGCCCCAGGGGTAACTTGTTTTACATAGAGTTATATAGGAAAAACTTTAAAAATCTTCTTATCAGAAACCGTAAGACATAGAGCTTAGATATTTTGTGTGTAGCATTGTCTAGTGGAACTCTACCAAGTTTGTTCAAATCATGGCCTCTGGGTCAAAAATGGCCCGGCCCCAGGGGTCACTTGTTTTACAAAGAGTTATATAGGAAAAACTTTAAAAATCTTCTTATCAGAAACCGTAAGGCATAGAGCTTAGATATTTGGTGTGTAGCATTGTCTAGTGGACCTCTACCAAGTTTGTTCAAATCACGGCCTCTGGGTCAAAAAAAGCCCTGCCCCAGGGGTCACTTGTTTTACATAGAGTTATATAGGAAAATCTTAAAAAATCTTCTTGTCAGAAACTGTAAGGCATAGAGCTTAGATATTTTGTGTGTAGCATTGTCTAGTGGACCTCTAATAAGTTTGTTCAAATCATAGCCACTAGGTCAAAATAGGCCTAGCCCTAGGCGTCACTTGTTTACATAGAGTTATATAGGAAAAGGTTTTAAAAATCTTCACAGAATAAACCATAAGGCTTAGAGTTAAGATATTTTGTATGAAGCATTGTCTAGAGGACCTCTATCAAGTTTGTTCAAGTCATGGCCCCTTGGTCAAAAATGGCCCCGCCCCAGGGGTCACATGTTTTACATAGAGTTATATAGGAAAAGCTTTAAAAATCTTCTTGTCATAAACAATAAGGCCCAGGGTTAAGATATTTGGTGTGCAGCATTATCTAATGGACCTCTCTCAAGTTTGTTCAAATCATGGCCCCTTGGTCACAATAGGCCCTGCCCTAGGGGTCACATGTTTTACATAGAATTATATAGGAAAAACTTGAAAAATCTTCTTGTCAGAAACCACAAGTCCTAGAGTTAAGATATTTGGTATGCAGCATTGTCTAGTGAACCTCTACCAAGTTTGTTAGAAAAATGTCCCTGCGGTCACTATTGGCCCCGCCCGAGGGGTCACAAGTTTTAAATAACAATATAGAAGAAAATCTTTATAAATGTTGTCTGAAACCACAAAGCCTAGAATTTTAAAATTTTGCACGAAGCAAGCTTTACCAAGCTTTTTCAAATTATTAGATCAGGTTAAAGGTCACTGAGGCTAAAAGTAGATTTATCTACTGTACCTCATAGAGCCTTCATTTATATACCAATATCTTTGATATTTAGTATAGAGGTTCCTTGCATGGACCCATACGTAGGGTTTGAGGTCACTGGGTCAAGGTCAAGGTCACCATAACTTATAATAGATATTTCTACTTTCTGTCATAGAGCCTTTATTTATTGACTGATATTTTACATATTTGGTTTGTAGGCACTTACATATTTCCAATTGAAAAATGAAATACTGCTTAACAGCAAACCTACAGCCAAAGTACTCAGGTGAGCGATCCAGGGCCATCATGGCCCTCTTGTTTCAAATCATAGCCCCTGGGTCAAAAACGGCCCCGCCCCAGGGGTCACATGTTTTACATAGAGTTATATTGGAAAAGTTTTAGAAATCTTCTTCTCAGAAACCACAAGGCCTAGTGTTTAGATATTTGGTGTGCAGCATTGTCTAGTAGACCTCTACTAAGTTTGTTCAAATCATGACCCTGGGGTCAAAACTGGCCCCACCCCGGTGGTCATTTGATTTTACACAAGGATTTATATAGGGAAAAGTTAAAAAATCTGCTGCTCTGAAACACCAAGGGCTATACCTTCAATTGTTCATTGTTATGTCTCCTCCCAACCCCGCCCTTCTGATGGAGACATATTGTTTTTGCCTTATCTATGGGTGTCTGTTTGTCTGTCTGTCTTTCACATTCGTTTCCTTTCAATAATTTGAGTACCAGTTGACCCAAAGCCTTCAAGCTTTACAGGGTTATTGCCCTTATTAAGTACAAAAAAAACCCTTTTGTGTTTTGGGTCAGTAGGTCAAAGGTCAAGGTGAGAGGGACCTCTAGAGTGAAAACCGTTTCCACTCAATAACAGGATTACCATTTCACCCAGAGCCTCCAAACTTCATAGGATGATTGCTTTTTCTAAATAGAAGAACGATATCGTTTTTGAGACTAGTATGTCAAAGGTCAGGGTCACAGGGACCTGTAGAGTGAAAACTGTTTCTGCTCAGTAACTGGAGTACCATTTTACCCAGAGCCTTGAAACTTCATAGGATTATTGTCTTTACTGAGTAAAAGAACCCAATCTTTTTTGTGGTCAGTAGGTCAAAAGTCAAGGTCACAGGGACCTGTAGAGTGAAAACTATTTCTTCTCAGTAACTGGAGTATCATTACACCAAGAACCTTCAAACTTTACAGGGTAATTATATTAGAAGAACCCTATTGTTTTAGGGGTCTGTAGGTCAAAGGTCAAAGTCACTTGGACCTGTAAAGTAAAACTATTTCTGCTAAAAAAATTGAGTACCATTACACCCAGATTCGTCAAACTTATTGCAAAGCTTTCCAAACTTGCACCTATAAAAACCAATATTGATATTTGTAACATGAGCAATGAGACTCAGGTGAGCGATTTAGGGCCATCATGGCCCTCTTGTTTGCAAATTAAGGCCCTTTTTGGACTTAGAAATTTGTGTTTAGCATTTGCTTGATGGTTATTTTTGTGCTATATATCAGTTAAATGTTTTGTACTTACTTGAAAAGTGAAATAAATAGTTAGGGGGAATCAAGAAACAGGTAAGATAGCTCCAGACTGATTTTTGTTTTGCAATTTTTTTTTTTTTTTGACGAGACATCAAACCAACAAGTTAGATAACTGTAGCTGCATTTTGAAATCTGGAAACTATTACCCATTTTAAATAAATAAAAACTTTGAACAACTTTTTTGAACAGTCAAACATCCTGTCTTACAGACAGCTTTTATAAATATTTTGTGTCATTGCTTGTTATATTTTTAAAAAAATGCTTTGTAAATGTTTTGGATCATTACTTACAGGTTAAATCAACATGGTTCTGTTGTTCATATGCCCTGTCCCTCTGAGGACCTTGAGAACAACTCATTTAATTGTTCAAACCTACCACAGGTTAGCAATGATCCTGATACCTAGTAAATTGTTCCCTTAATTAGGCAAAATATTAGAGGTGATAACATGAAAACTGTAATTTTTCTTCCTTTTATTTCCTCAAGGCTTACCTGCCATTAGACAGTTTAGCCATTTGCTAAAAATTGTATTAATTTAGCTACAGAAATTATAATTTTGCTACAGGATGTCTTGCCTTTGTTTTGCTATTTTAATAAAATTTTATTTGAAATCAGAAAATCAAACAAACTTAGCTTAAAGAAATTTTCAGCCAGGGTTAACTCTATATCCTAATATACATTTATGAAAGAGTCTTTTTAATGCTTTGTGTTTATATTTGGTAATTTCACATTAAAATTTCAAATGCATAGTACTTGTTTAAATATTTGTTATTTTTTAAGTATTTCTGTATGTGATCTTTGTCAAATATCTTTTTATTTTTGCTCATGGTGAGCTTTTGTGATCCCCCTGTGTCCCGCGTCCGTCGTCGTGCATCGTGCGTCGTCAACAATTTCATATAAACAACATCTCCTCTGAAACCAGTGACTGCACAAAAACCAAACTACACAGGAATGATCCTTGGGTGGTCCCCTTTCAAAGTTGTTCAAATGGTTCTGGTCTGTTACATAAATAGGTAACAGGTCCAAAAAAGAAGTTTCAAAAATGCAAATAAAAAAAATCTTCTTGTCAGAAAGTACAAGGCCAAGAGCTTTGATAATGATGTATGACATCATCTATAGGTCCTCTACCAAAGTTGTTCAAATTATGCCCCTAGTGCCAAAATTGGCCCCGCCCCAGGGGGTCATAGGTTTTCCTTATATGTATATAGTAAAAACTTAAAAAATCTTCTCCTCTGAAATGATAAAGGCTAGAGCTTTGATATTTGGTATATTACATCATCTATAGGTCCTCTACGAAAGTTGTTCAAATTATGCCCCTAGTGCCAAAATAGGCCCCGCCCCCGGTGGTTAGGTTTTCCTTATATGTATATAGTAAAAACTTCAAAAACCTTCTCCTCTGAAATGACAAAGGCTAGAGATTTGATATTTGACATATGATATCATCTAAAGGTTCTCTAACAAAGTTGTTCAAATTATGCCCCTTGTCTCAAAATTGGCCCCGCCCCAGGGGGCCATAGGTTTTCTTTATATGTATATAGTAAAAACTTAAAATATCTTCTCTTCTGAAGGCTAGAGCTTTGATATTTGGTATATGACATCATCTATAGGTCCTCTACAAAAGTTGTTCAAATTATGCCCCTAGTGGCAAAATTGGCCCCCGCCCCAAGGGGTTAGGTCTCCTTATATGTATATAGTAAAAACTTTAAAAAAATCTGCTCCTCTGAAATGACAAAGGCTAGAGCTTTGATATTTGGTATATGACATCATCTATAGGTCCTCTATGAAAGTTGTTCAAATTATGCCCCTAGTGCCAAAATTGACCTCGTTCCAGGGGGTCATAGGTTTTCCATATATGTATATAGTAAAAACTTAAAAAATCTTCTCCTCTGAAATGACAAAGCCTTAAGCTTAGTTATTCGGCATGAAATATTGTCTAGTGAACCTGTTCCAAGTTTGTACAAATTATATCCGAGGTAAAAATTGGGCCTGCCCGGGGGTCATAGATATTCATTATTTGCATATAGTAAAAACTTATAAGAAAATTATCCTTTGAAGCTTAGATTTACAAGAAATAATGGTAGCTTCCACACAAATAACAGTCTGTCCTCAGGTGAGCGCTTTAGGGCCAATGGCCCCCTTGTTGAATAAATACAATGCTTTTAGTTTGTGTTTCTTTTCTATACTATGAACACCTTGGTGATCTTATCTCCGAATTACTAATGTCCAAACAATTGGAACTGTTATAATCATCATATTTGAGCTTATTTTTTGTCGATATCAGTTGCCCGTATGACGGGCGACCCCTGAAGTGATTAGTTATTATACCCCCGCCAAAGGCGAAGGGGATATTAGAAATGTCCTTCGTCCGTCTGTGCGTCCATGCATCCATGTGTCTGTGCGTCCAAAACAATTTTGTCCGGAGCATAACTCCAAAACTACTTGAGGGATTTTATTCAAACTTCATACACTGACAGAGCACATTGGTAGGTAGTGCAGTGTGCAAGTGCAATAACTCTACCTTGCCTTTTTTTTAGAGTTATTCTGCTTTATCAGATTTACTTGATAAATTTTGTCCGGAGCACAACTCCAAACTACTTGAGGGATTTTATTCAAACTTCATACACTGACAGAGCACATTGGTAGGTAGTGCAGTGTACCAGTCCAATAACTCTACCTTGCCTATTTTTAGAGTTATTCCCCCTTTATTCGAATTACTTGATAAATTTTGTCCGGAGCATAACTCCAAAACTACTTGAGGGATTTTATTCAAACCTCATACACTGACAGAGCACTTTGGTAGGTAGTGCAGTGTGCAAGAACAATAACTCTACCTTGCCTATTTTTATAGTTATTCCCCTTTATCCGAATTACTTGATAAATTTTGTCCGGAGCATAACTCCAAAAGTATTTGAGGGATTTTATTCAAATTTCATACACTGACAGAGCACATTGGTAGGTAGTGCAGTGTGCAAGAACAATAACTCTACCTTGCCTTTATTTTAGAGTTATTCCCCTTTATCAGAATTACTTGATAAATTTTGTCCGGAGCATAACTCCAAAACTACTTGACGGATTTTATTCAAACTTCATACACTGACAGAGCACATTGGTAGGTAGTGCACTGTGTAAGAACAATAACTCTACCTTGCCTATTTTTAGAGGTATTCCCCTTTATCCGAATTACTTGATAAATTTTGTCTGGAGCATAACTCCAAAACTACTTGACGGATTTTATTCAAATTTCATACACTGACAGAGCATATTGGTAGGTAGTGCAGTGTGCAAGTCCAATAACTCTACCTTGCTTATTTTTAGAGTTATTCCCCTTTATCAGAATTACTTGATAAATTTTGTCCGGAGCATAACTCCAAAACTACTTGAGTGATTTTATTCAAATTTCATACACAGACAGAGCACATTGGTAGGAAGTGCACTGTGCAAGTCCAATAACTCTACCTTGCCTATTTTTAGCTCACCTGAGCACAAAGTGCTCAGGGTGAGCTTTTCTGATCGGTCTTTGTCCGCCGTCAGTCCGTCTGTCCGTCGTCAACTTTTCATTCAAACGACATCTCCTCTGAAACCAATGGGGCAAATTTAGTGAAACTTGCCTGGGATGTTCCTTGCATGAAGCTCTACCAAGAATGTTCAAATGGGGTCATTTGTTTTACAAAGAGTTATATAGGAAAAACTTTAAAAATCTTCTTGTCAGAAACCGTAAGGCATAGAGCTTAGATATTTGGTGTGTAGCATTGTCTAATGGACCTCTACCAAGTTTGTTTAAATCATGGCCTCTGGGTCAAAAAAAGCCCTGCCCCAGGGGTCACTTGTTTTACATAGAGTTATATAGGAAAATCTTAAAAAATCTTCTTGTCAGAAACTGTAAGTTATAGAGCTTAGATATTTTGTGTGTAGCATTGTCTAGTGGACCTCTACCAAGTTTGTTCAAATCATGGCCTCTGGGTCAAAAATGGCCCCATCCCAGGGGTCACTTGTTTTACATAGAGTTATATAGGAAAAACTTTAAAAGTCTTCTTGTCAGAAACTGTAAGGCATAGAGCTTAGATATTTTGTGTGTAGCATTGTCTAGTGGACCTCTAATAAGTTTGTTCAAATCATAGCCACTGGGTCAAAATAGGCCCAGCCCTAGGCGTCACTTGTTTACATAGAGTTATATAGGAAAAGGTTTTAAAAATCTTCACAGAATAAACCATAAGGCTTAGAATTAAGATATTTTGTATGAAGCATTGTCTAGAGGACCTCTATCAAGTTTGTTCAAGTCATGGCCCCTTGGTCAAAAATGGCCCCGCCCCAGGGGTCACATGTTTTACATAGAGTTATATAGGAAAAGCTTTAAAAATCTTCTTGTCATAAATAACAAGGCCCAGAGTTAAGATATTTGGTGTGCAGCATTA
The DNA here is from genome assembly GCA_012932295.1 of Cyclina sinensis. NCBI lineage: Eukaryota > Metazoa > Mollusca > Bivalvia > Venerida > Veneridae > Cyclina > Cyclina sinensis. The sequence goes on from JAAONU010000002.1 coordinate 20,448,082, forward strand.
TCTAATGGACCTCTCTCAAGTTTGTTCAAATCATGGCCCCTTGGTCAAAATAGGCCCTGCCCTAGGGGTCACATGTTTTACATAGAATTATATAGGAAAAACTTGAAAAATCTTCTTGTCAGAAACCACAAGTCCTAGAGTTAAGATATTTGGTATGCAGCATTGTCTAGTGGACCTCTACCAAGTTTTTTAGAAAAATGTCCCTGGGGTCACTATTGGCCCCGCCCGAGGGGTCACAAGTTTTAAATAACAATATAGAAGAAAATCTTTAAAAATCTTTTTGTCTGAAACCACAAAGCCTAGAATTTTAAAATTTTGCACGAAGCAAGCTTTACCAAGCTTTTTCAAATTATTAGATCAGGTTAACGGTCACTGAGGCTAAAAGTAGATTTATCTACTGTACCTCATAGAGCCTTCATTTATAGACCAATATCTTTGATATTCAGTATAGAGGTTCCTTGCATGGACCCATACTTAGGGTTTGAGGTCACTGGGTCAAGGTCAAGGTCACCATAACTTATAATAGATATTTCTACTTTCTGTCATAGAGCCTTTATTTATTGACTGATATTTTACATATTTGGTTTGTAGGCACTTACATATTTCCAATTAAAAAATGAAATACTGCTTAACAGCAAACCTACAGCCAAAGTACTCAGGTGAGCGATCCAGGGCCATCATGGCCCTCTTGTTTAGAGTTATTCCCTTTTATCAGATTTACTTGATAAATTTTGTCCAGAGCATTACTCCAAAACTTCTTGAGGGATTTTATTCAAACTTCATACACTGACAGAGCACATTGGTAGGTAGTGCAATGTGCAAGAACAATAACTCTACCTTGCCTATTTTTTAGAGTTATTCTCCTTTATCAGATTTACTTGATAAATTTTGTCCGGAGCATTACTCCAAAACTACTTGAGGAGTTTTATTCAAACTTCATACACTGACAGAGCACATTGGTAGGTAGTGCAGTGTGCAAGTCCAATAACTCTACCTTGCCTATTTTTAGAGTTATTCCCCTTTATCAGAATTACTTGATAAATTTTGTTCGGAGCATAACTCAAAAACTACTTGAGAGATTTTATTCAAACTTCATACACTGACAGAGCACATTGGTCGGTAGTACAGTGTGCAAGTCCAATAACTCTACCTTGCCTATTTTTGAGTTATTCCCCTTTATCCGAATTACTTGATAAATTTTGTCCGGAGCATAACTCCAAAAGTACTTGAGGGATTTTATTCAAACTTCATTCACTGACAGAGCACATTGGTAGGTAGTGCAGTGTGCCAGTCCAATAACTCTACCTTGCCTATTTTTAGAGTTATTCCCCTTTATCCGAATTACTTTATAAATTTTGTCTGGAGCATAACTCCAAAACTACTTCAGGGATTTTATTCAAATTTCATACACTGACAGAGCACATTGGTAGGTAGTGCAGTGTGCAAGTCAAATAACTCTTCCTTGCCTATTTTTTAGAGTTATTCCCCTTTATCAGATTTACTTGATAAATTTTGTCCGGAGCATAACTCCAAAACTACTTGAGGGATTTTATTCAAACTTCATACACTGACAGAGCACATTGGTAGGTAGTGCAATGTGCAAGAACAATAACTCTACCTTGCCTATTTACGTAGTGACAGAGTGAGCTTTTCTGATCACCTTTTGTCCGTCGTCCGTCCGTCCACAATTAGTTTGTTAACACTCTAGTGGTCACATTTTTGCCTCAATTGTCATGAAACTTGGTCAGGATGTTTGTCTCATTAATATCTCGGACGAGTTCGAACATGGGTTATCAGGGTTGGAAAACTAGGTCACAGAGCCCAAATATAGAAAAATCTTGTTAACACTCTAGAGGCTACTTTTCCAGTCCAAATATCCTAGAAATGTGTCAGAAAGGTTCTATCAATGATTTGTAGCTCAAGTTCAAATATGGGTCATCTGGGTTCAAAAACTAGGTCACAGAGCCCAAAAATAGAAAAATCTTGTTAACACTCTAGAGGTTACATTTTCAGCCCAAATAATCTGGAAATTTGTCAGAAAGGTTGCTTTGACGATTTCTAGGTCAAGTTCAAATATGGGTTATCTGGGGTCAAAAACTAGGTCACAGAGCCCAAATATTAAAAAACCTTGTTAACACTCTAGAGGTGACATTTTTAGACCAAATAATCTGGAAATTTGTCAGAAATGTTGCTTCTATGATTTCTAGCTCAAGTTCGAATAGGGGTCATCTGGGTTCAAAAACTAGGTCACAGAGCCCAAAAATAGAAAAATCTCGTTAACACTCTAGAGGTTACATTTTCAGCCCAAATAATCTGGAAATTTGTCAGAAAAGTTGCTTTGATGATTTCTAGGTCAAGTTCAAATATGGGTCATCTGGTGTCAAAAACCAGGTCACAAAGCCTAAATATTGAAAAACCTTGTTAACACTCTAGAGGTAACATTTTTAGACCAAATAATCTGGAAATTTGTCAGAAATGTTGCTTCTATGATCTCTAGCTCAAGTTTGTATATGGGTCATCTGGGTTCAAAAACTAGGTCACAGAGCCCAAAAATAGAAAAATCTTGTTAACACTCTAGAGGTTACATTTTTAGCCCAAATAATCTGGAAATTTGTCAGAAAGGTTGCCTTAAGGATTTCAAGATCAAATATGAATATGGGTCATCTGGGGTCACAAACTAGGTCACAGAGCTCAAATATGGAAAAAAAACTTGTTAACACTCTAGAGGTAACATTTTAATTCCAAATGTCCTTGATATTTGTCAGAAAGGTTGTTTTGATGATTTATAGCTCAAGTTTGGATATGGGTTATCTGGGGTCAAAAACTAGGTCACAGAGCCTAAATATCGAAAAACCTTGTTAACACTCTACAGGCTACTTTTTTAGGCCAAATATTCTGGAAACTTGTCAGAAAGATTGTTTCGATAATTTCTAGCTCAAGTTCGAATATGGGACATCTAAGTAAAAAAAACTAGGTCATAGAGCCCAAATATGGAAAAACCTTGTTAACACTCAAGAGGTAACATTTTCAGTACAAATAACCTTGAAATTTGTCAAAGAGATTGTTTCTAGGTCAGGTTCGAATATGGGTCATCTAGGGTCAATTAACCAGATCTATAGCAACTTTGTTAAAAGCAGTCATACTCAGGTGAGCGATACAGGGCCATCATGGCCCTCTTGTTTAGGGGTTTTCTTCAAACTGCAAACCCACATTATTACATTTACTTTTTTAAGTCTTTCTATAAAAAGAGTTCAACAATACAGCAATTTACTTGAACAGAACAGAACAGAACACATACCATACATGTGGGAGGGGACTTCAACCTGCAAACACTTGAAAGTACAACCTTCAGGTAACTTATTTCCGGCGGGGGGATTAACCATGTGTAACATGGCTCTTGTTTTATGTTACGGGGGTAGTGCAAGATACAGAAAGCATCCCATTCAGAGACACCACTGGTTCTTTTTCCTACTCAGTGTGTACCACTGACACATGAGACCTCGGTTTAAAGTCTCATTCGAAAGACTATTAGTAATGTTAGTGGGGGAGCGAGGGATCGAACTCAGGACCCTTGCTTTACCAGTCAAGGGCGTTACCACTGGACCACATCTGCTCCCACTTGGTACTGTGCTCATATTCCCCGCCCAATATAAACTCCGTTTTTTTAGAGAATTCCCAATCAAAGTGGACCTAACATGTTTATAGTGACTTTTCGTCTGTCGTTCTTAGTATTGCTTTACTTCTGCCTAACCACGTTAAGAAGTCCATTAACTTCTAGAAGTGTGTACACAAAGTACAAATTAAGTTAACAAACTACTGATATACCTGCCTCAAGTCAAAACAGCTAATTCAAAATATTTGCATGCTGCTCTGTTCGTCGGTCCGCTGTGATACTTTTGTATCACTGTTTTTCATGTACCGTCTACATTTGTACGTGCCCTACTTTGTGTTTGAAAATGCAATCTACAATTTACTTTTGCTGCATGTTATCGGCTTACTTATTAGAATTAAAGATGACAGGTGTAAAACTGCGATATTCAATACACAATAACTAGAACTGGATGTACTTCTCGGATATACATTTAGGTTTTAACGAATGAGCTTTGTAAAACTGAAGCATGAATTAACAAACTTGCAGGGCTGGATTTTTGGCAACGAGTATCCTCCATACGTATAGGCAGGTTAACATTTACTCTCAGAGTTATTGATTAACGCACTGCTGCGTATCGCTTCGGGATGGATTAAAATTTTGCCGAGTCATTTTCGAGTCATTTTGAAATCTCCCGAGTCCAAATGGAACCCCTGTAAGCAACATGCAAACTGAAAGCAAGGATGTTAAAACTATTTTAAGCACATTTATTAGAGGAAAACATTTGAGTTATTCCGATTGATTTGTCAACAAAATAACAAAAAACTAGTATCAACAGAGCCAAAAGTGTGACAAGTTGTTCGTGTACGTTTTCGTGTTTACGTTATCTCATTACACGCATTCGGAATACATCGCCGATTAGCAAACGATTGTTTCAATGCGTAGAAAATTTTATGAATGAATTTTTTTGCGGATGAATACTTAATTATTAACTTGTTATTTTTACAGTTTGATTTGCCAAAACACTGAAATCATACCTCATGCTTTCAAAATCAATAGAATTCTGCAATATCAAAGAACTTTTTTCGAAATTGCAATGAAAACTTATACAACCTGTGGTACAATTTTTCAACGCGAATGTATGGATAAGAAAAGGTCATGTGATTGTAACTAGAAAATCTGGTGTGTAGCTTTAGAAGCTTTCGCTTCTAAAAATGGATTTACGCAACGTGAGGTGGTCACTGTTCTAGACATTTCTCGTAGCGTTGTTGCCGTTATCAGGAGACTGGAGAATTTACAAGAAGACCTGGGCAAGGTCGTCACCGCATTACAACACCTCGTCAGGACCAATATCTGAGAACTTTGGCCCTCAGAAATCGTCAGTGTACTGCTACTGGCATTTAAATTGACTTCCGGCAAGCTACAGGGGTTCGTGTGTCCACTCAAACTGTCCGAAATCATCTTCATGAAGATGGTTTGGATGCCCGAAGACCTGCCAGAGGACCAATCCTGACCGTAGCTCACCGGAGAGGTCGCTTAGAGTTTGCCCAGGAACACGTCACTTGGCAACTGCGCCACTAGCGATCTGTGCTTTTCACAGACGAGAGCCGCTACCATGTTTCGACCTGTGACAGGCGTGTGAGGGTGTGGCGTCGCCGAGGAGAGAGGTTTGCGGAGTGTAACATAATTCAATATGACAGGTTTGGCGGTGGGTCAGTTATGGTGTGGGCAGGGATATCCATTGATGGGCGCACAGACCTTTATCTGATTCCAGGAGGTAGTATGGCGGCCCTGAGATATCGGGACGAGATCCTAGAACCAATTACATTTGTATTAGGCCAAATGCTGTTGCAATAGGTGAAACTTTTCGTTTAGTGCAAGATAATGGTCGAGCACACACTGCAAGAATCGTCCGGAACTTCTTTGATGATGAAGGTATCGATTTCATAACTAGCCTGCGAGGTCTCCCGATCTTAACCGTATAGAGCATGTCTGGGACATTCTTTCTCGTAGAATTCCTTCGCGTCCTAACCCTGTGCAGAACGTCCGTGAGTTTTCTCATGCCCTAGTAGCAGAATGGGATGCCATACCACAGGATATGATCAGACGTGTCATCAGGAGCATGCCCAGACGATGCATAGTGCCTAAACGCCCGGGAGGGATACACTCATTACTGACACTTACTATGAAACGTTTCCAGGCCTGAATCTGCTTTTACAGACATTGCTTGTTCTGTAAGACCACCATTTCAAAATTCATTTGACAGTGTTCATATCCTGGACACTGTCTTTGTTCAGGAATATGCCTGTTTGCGATGAAAATGCCGATTTGTTTTTGTGTTATTTCTGTACAAGATATTCATAAATCTACTCAACGCGTATGGTATTATATGGGCGCTCCTTTAATTAATTTGGGCAGTGTACTTGCATGCAGCTCTGTTCGTCGGTCCGCTATGATACTTTTGTATCAGTTTTTCTTGTTCACAACTGCGTCGTAACATTTTGTAAAAGTACTTTTCTTTGCAAATAGTTGTCTGTGTTAAATGGGACTTTGACTCATCATGAAAAAGTGAATTTTGTGCCACGCATTCAGCAGAACGAGGATAGAAGTAATCTGCGAGAAAAAAAACCGCTATATTTATAAAGCAGTATCAGCTGCGTTGTATCTATCAAATTTTCGTAAATTCTTGTCCGTTTGAGTTTCCAGTTCGCAATAACTTTATTTTTCAAAATAGTTTTGCAAGTTACATACACCAAATGCCTAGCGTGTCCATATATATATATATATATATATATATATATATATATATATCCTTGAGTGCCCATGAGTCGTCACCTTAAGAAATTTCCGATAAATTCTTTCAAAATAAAGGATTATTTAAAAGAAAGCAATGACTTACCTTGAAAATTGATCTTTTTCAATTATTCCTAATTGGTCGTATTTGTCCAAAACTATGAAAAATGGATTTTTTTATGTTGCAAGAGGTACAATGTAAACACAGTTCAGCCATTTTGAAACGAATTACATAATAACACACTAGTTGTTCATCCTGAACTTTGGTTGGTTTGCTAGAGATTAGAATATCAAATGTATTTTCTTTGGAACATACAAAACAGTAGTCAAAATGTACTAAGTTTGTTTAATGTCAAATTTAAAAAATGGTTTCTATTAATACTGGAAGTAGAACACACACTGGAATGACACATATAGGACGAATGTCAGTGACGGAATTCAGGTTTTTCTTTTGTAATACATGCCAACAAAAATAATGGTACATTAGAATATCAAGAATAAATTTGCATGGCATGTTGATATGGTGAATCATTATTTATTAATTCAAGGGAAGACTGACTTTTAGGTATGAGGAAAATGTCAAGAACTATTATTTGGCACATTTCAGAATAAAAATCTCACAATAATACATGGTATTTGTGGGACAGAAATTATGGAATATATTGCAAGACGAAAGTTTCTGTTGTTAAATGTCACAGTATTTGGCAAATCAACATGACTAAGATACCTAATCATGCCCAGGTTTTCACTCAAATCACCATAAAATCGATAGCCTTGAAACAAAATGGAATCAACTTCTTGCGGCGAAAATTCGGGTCGATTTAGATATTCACGGTTAAAAAATGTCAGAAGTGCAATCAGGGCCATAGCTGTGCATTGCATGCCATTAAATGGACTAAAAATATGGCTACCTTGATGCATATTTCCTAAAAAAAAAACTTTTAGTATCTTGACTCTAAGCTGCTGCAGCTCCAAAAAATGGCGGGATATTGAAATCACGAGACTGTCTCGACCAATCGTAAAATATATATAGACTGTTTCTAGTATTTCATTGTGCTGACATTGGGAACCAAACACCAAAAAACGAAGTAAATTTACCGTAAGAACCTACGGAAACAAATATGATAATAATATCATACTAACAGTTCGTATTATGAAATGGTTAAGGTTTATTTATTATGTCTAAAATATTTTTTTAAATAAATTTGTAAAAAGTGCAATTTATTGGTGAATATGTTTGCATTCATTTCATTTCCTGCAAAATTCTTCAGTTCGTTATTCATAACCATATAGCTCCAAAAAATGGCGGGATATGGAAATCTCGACCAATCATAAAATATATATAGACTGTTTCTAGTCTTTGACTGCGCTGACCTCGGGAACCAAACACCAAAAAACGAAGTGCGCGATTAACCGGAAAGAACCTACGGAAACAAATATGATAACAACATCATTATAACAGTTCGTAATAAGAAATGGCTAAGGTTTTTTTCAGGCCCGGATTTACCGGGGGGACTTATGGGGCCCAAGCCCCACCAGCTTGCCCATTTGTAAAAAAAAAATAAAAGGGCTCATTTTTAAAGACTCTTAAACATTTTTTTCCAGCTTTTTCACCTCGTAACAGAAACACAGTCAACCTTTTAATTTGTAACGGTCATGCAATATTGCATATCAACTGATAACTTTATAGCCGTGTATATTACACAATGGTAGCACATACCAGTTTTTCAGCCACACATTCGAACTGGTCATGTAGAAATTATTAATGAGAAGGTATGATGCATTAACATGTGTATTGCTGAAGTCTAAATTAATTAATACATGAAGATATGGGTATTCAGAGTGGTCAGGATGAGGTTCTCTTAGTTTTTTCCCTATTGAACAGTATTGAAATGCACTCAATGTGAAGTAGGAGCTTGAAATTCGAAACTGATGAAAGCAGGTTATGTCAGTGGTTTCGGATGCAGAATTTCAACAGGATGACGTCTGAGCTGGATACCGAAAAAAGTGTAGGGTTGACAGGTATCTAGCACTAGCTGATTTAGGTGTGCCATAACAGACGAACAATGAGCATGTAGTGTTATGACTGTACCGTGTGCCTTTGAATATCAGGCGACTTGTCTGTTTCATTGAACTTGCCTCGGCCATGGGTCGAAAAGTGGGGCTTGGGAGTAGTTTCTTTCTTGCAGCTGATTTTTTTAGAGAAGTGTTTGGTCTGAAATTTGAGTTTTTGTTGTAGATTGTCTTCGGTTATAAGAATAGCTGTACTTTTCTTTTCAGGTTGTTGTATTGGGATTGTCAGTGAGGCGCAAACAGTTTGAGTGGTCATCAGACACTAAATTTCAGTGTGAAACTGGTATCTGCCACCAATGTACCGTATATTCGGTGGCACGGATTATCCGAAAGTTCTCCAGACTGATCATGATGTATAGTTTTCAAGCGTCTAGTAACCTTGACGTATTTGATAAAATTGTAAAATGAGCGTCTGCTGACCATGATCAGTTGCCTGATGATAAATTCTGTATCATGCTCTTTTCATTCTGTTAAGTCTATTGTCTTTGCCACCTATGCGTATTAAGGCGAAGAACATTTATAATGTTCATATGCCGAATAAAACTATTGATTGATTGATTATTGAGTACAGTAATCACTGCCGACAGTCATGTCACGTGATGATGGTCGAAAGTAAATAAACAAATGTTAAACTTTTTTCAAGGAACATTTTTTTAAATTTCATTACACCCAGGCATTTTTAATCGATGCAATTCCAATTGTAACTAAACTAAACAGATAAAAAAATAAATTCTTAAAAAAATTCATACATGTATATAGCTGAAAACCGGTGTCTGCAGAGATCTTTCCAAAGAATGAAGGGGAGATTGGATATTGTGATGACGTTGTTATTTGTTATGCCAATTAATTCATTGATAAATTATTTGTTTCAGAGGACTTTATAAATATAAAATAAAAAAGTTAAAACTTGTCATAAGTTTTTTTGCTTTAGTTGAACATTTCAAAGAATACCAGTAAATTTCTTTTAAATTCTCACAAATTTCATTACATTTTGATGCCTAAAATGCACCAAAATGAGCCATTTACTCCACCTTTTTTGAAAATTTTCTTGGAGGAGGCCCCCAAACCCCCCTTACGAAAGGGGGTCACCCCCATCCGTACCTTACCCCACCAAGCCCCCCCCCCCCCCAGTCAGAAATTTCTGGAGCCGGCCCTGTATTTATTATCTTAAATATTTTTTTATAAATAAATTTGTTAAAAGTGCAATTTATTGTTAAATATGTTTGCATTTCATTTCATTTCCTGCAAAATTCTCCAGTCCGCTATTCATAACCTAATCGCGACATGAATGACAGTCAATAACAACAACAACTACCCTTTCACAAAATCTGAACTCATTCTATAAAGGGCGTCGCGCTTCGGCGCGGACGCCAAAAATAAAATCACATTTTTAGAAAATGTTTTATAAGTTATTCCTCTTTTTTACAGTGATGGTAGAAGAAAGCATCACCTCTTTAGTTAATATACAATTTAAATGAATTTTACTTGTTTTTTCTCATATTTCCGGAAAAATCATGCAGCGCGAAAATAATCATGATAGTAAATTTTTTTCATAGGTCTACGCGTGCGCCATGCTAAATCTCGCGAGATGTAAACAAAACTACAATATGGTGACTGATCAAGGGCAGTGACGACTCATTGGCACTCGACGATACCTTATTATTAGTCATTTCAACAGAAAAAGAAATAAACAAAAAAATATACCTTTTTGATTCAAACATGGCGGCGTTTGTTTACAAAATGTAGGATACGACGCACTTCTGATTCTCAGCCCTGGAAAAAATATGCGGCGAACATTACCTTGCTTCTGCAGCAATATGCCGGATACGCTTCCCTCAACAGCTAAATGAATACACTACCGTTACTTCACACCGCTGCTTTAAAACCAGTAGATTTATGACATTGACCTTTACAATGAACTTTTAAACAACCAATGAAAGTGCACAAATATTCCCAAAACCGAAAAATCTTTAAACCATTTTTTCATTGGTTTAAACGATCATGTGATTCTAAAAATTATAGATAGACGGGTGTTTTCTGACAATTTTGTAAACATATTTAAACTACGCCTTTATGTAAACATCTAAATACAGCAATTAAACGTCTAATAACAACCATACCACCATGAATTTTGATAGTTTGATTGGTTAATTTACGTATACATATTAAAAACACTTTCAAAAGTGAAATACGTAAGTAACTTGCAGACATGCATTGTTTACATTTTGGATTGTCAATTGCATGTATGGACATTTCGTTGTAAGCTAGTCACTGATTGGCTGAAAAGTAACCGTGGTTTTCCCTGTCTAAAAATAAAAATATCTTTCTGAAAATTTAATTTTAGCAGAGGTAAGAAAGTAAAACACTCGACCGATGCGCAGGAGAGTATATGCCGGAGAGACCATCTTTGTCTCTGTCTTGATATTTCATCCAACCACCTTAAACCGACTGACTCACAAACGGGCCGACGATGCATAAAAAGGAAAATGTTAAATATAGAAAATTTAGTGGTAATTGTCAAGAACATATCTAAACTAAGTTACTGTCTCATTTTTTTGGCTACAAAAACACATCATAATAAAAAGTTTTACACTTAAAAATTTTACCCCGTTAGTCACGGGGTAGATATTTAGTTTATACACTGCTCAAATTAATTAAAGGAACGCCCGTGTAATCTATAATATACCGTACGCGTTGAGTAGATTTATGAATATCTTTTACAGAAATAACAAAATCGTTCTTTTTACAAAAACAAATCGGCATTTTCATCGCCAACAGGCACATCCCTGAACAAGGACAGTGTCCAGGATATGAACACTGTCAAATGAACTTTGAAATGGTGGTCTTACAGGAGAACAAGCAAAAACAAATCGGCATTTTCATCGCCAACAGGCACATCCCTGAACAAGGACAGTGTCCAGGATATGAACACTGTCAAATGAACTTTGAAATGGTGGTCTTACAGGAGAACAAGCAATGTCTGTAAAAGCAGATTCAGGCCTGGAAACGTTTCATAGTAAGTGTCAGTAATGAGTGTATCCCTCTCGGGCGTTTAGGCACTATGCATTGTCTGGGCATGCTCCTGATGACACGTCTGATCATATCCTGTGGTATGGCATCCCATTCTGCTACAAGAGCATGAGAAAGCTCACGGACGTTCTGCAAAGGGTTCGGACGCAAAGAAAATCTACGAGAAAGAATGTCCCAGATATGCTCTATAGGGTTAAGATCGGGAGACCTTGCTGCCTAGTCTATGACCTCAATACCTTCATCATCAAAGAAGTTCCGGACGGTTCTTGCAGTGTGTGCTCGAGCAGTATCTTGCACTAAACTAAAAATTTCACCTTTTTACAGATTATATAATTATAGTAATTATTTTGAGCAGTGTATTATTAATTTTGCACTTTGAAAATAACCAGGCTCTGTGGCTCAGTAGATTAGCCCATATCTCTTTTTATTTTACTGACTGGAAGGGAATGGGTTCGAATACGGTTGAAACCAAATTCTTTTTTCTTCAGTTTTTATGATGCAGGCCTATAGAAGTATAAAATTTTGTTGTTTTTTTCTATAGTATATTAACTTCCCCTTAATTTTAAAGAAAAACATTTTTAAGCTAAATTCTGTGTGTCAGTCACTTTAAGGACCCCACAGATTAGGGCGCAGCTTATCAGCGGCCATGAGAAGGACCATTACAAGATTACAACGGCTATAATAAGGACGTAAAAAATGTGGTAATACTGATTTTGGAATATTCAGATGGGTGAGCCAGAACAGGTACATTGCTTTTTCGCATACAATCGTACATATATTCTTAAGATATATCTGTATATATCTAATTATATTGTCAAACGATATTATACCAATAAAAATAACAAACTAATATAAACATAACACACAATGCTGAAGATTTAGGCTCAATAAATATAGATAAATATACAAGCCCCTCCCGTATCAAATTACGCTAAATTGCAATTGTTACTCCACTTTTAAAACTTCCACCATATGTCATTACTTTCTAGGTAACACAGTTTTAATTTAGTTTAAAGACCGTAGTTCATGCACTTAAGTTTTTACTTAATTATTTTGTCAGATCATGAGTTCCAGAAAGTCATTAGAATAAATGTGGAGCCTCACCTGACTTTGACTGGTTTCTAGCAATTAACGCTATTCTTTAGTAATGCTAGCTAAATGACTATTAAGTCCCTTTCTAACTTCAGATTTATCTTTTCTTGGCTGGAATTGCATTGCCAGCAGAGGAAAAATGTTGCTATTAATTAATATATCAATGCAATTACATAAAAAGAGAAGGATCATATGGCCTGCAGCCAGGCTACGTCTGACTAATAGCCATAAATGTGTCAAGACTATGAAAATAGGCCAGGAAGGGGGCATTTTATATATAACTTGAATTTGATGAACTTGACGCTAGGTTTCAAGCTATATACGAAAATAAAGAAAACGATGTTTTCTGAATGAAAATGGCAATGTCAAGTATGTATATTGATATAAATGATATTCAGTCGCACGTGCAAAAATTCGAAAAGTCAAGTCACTGTAAGAATATTGATATGAATTGTATTTGTCAACTTCAGAGAAGCTACCTATTCCAAATATGTTTTAATTTTGTATATGAAGCGTTGATTATTTTTCCTCGTAAATGAAAAGTTAGAACCACAACTAGTATATTTTTCTTCAAAGTGGTAGTAATGTTTTTTAGTGAACAAAACATCGTTATAATCTACAGTTCAATGGTGTTTTTCAAATAAATTTTGTATAATCAGTTGGCGATTCTCCGTATATTGTATTGTATACTGACGGAAAAATATAACTGTGCACACTAAAATAATATCTTTTATTAGGTATAAAATTATTTTAGCAGATTTCTTTTGTGTAATTCACAAGGTAATCTTGTTTCAATAATACTGCTTTTCGCGAGTTGCACGTGCAAAATGTATAGCCCGTAACGGTCGCGCTTTTTACGTGTTTCTTTATGTTAACATCCTCGTACATGCTGTTTCGAGTTATTTTAACCGTCAAATTATAGTGAGCTACCCAGCAGTTCAGAAAACCACCTTCATTTGGATTTTAAGTCTTTGAAGACAATGCCACGCATCTCAGAAAATGATCGCCTACGTGCCGTCGGTATGCTCCAAGCAGGCATTGCTCAAAATGCGGTTGCGCAGCGTTTTGGTGTTCACCGAAACACCATATCAGCACTTTGGCGACGATTTCAGCAACGTGGCAACGTCCGTGATCTACCACGTCCAGGGCGTCCACGTGTGACGTCAATCCGTCAAGACAATTATATCCGGCTTACACACCTACGGAATCGATTTCAACCGGCCACATTAACAGCACGAACAATTCCTGGCTTGAGACCTATCAGTGGACGAACTGTTAGAAACCGATTAAGAGAGCACAGCATTACTCCACGACGTCCTGCGATACGTCCTACTCTTCTCTTACGTCATCGACAACGTCGACGTCAGTGGTGCAGACAGTATCTAAGGCTTCCAAGAGCATATTGGAATAATGTTCTGTTTACTGACGAGTCGCGGTTTCACTTAGAAAGTTCGGACGGACGAGTTCGTGTATACAGGCGTCGCGGAGAACGTTACTTGGATCCCTGTGTTTTTCAACGTCAACGTTTTGGTGGTGGTGGGTCGATAATGGTTTGGGGAGGTATCTCATCTCAAGGCAGGACCCAGCTTGTAATTGTCCGTGGCAATTTAACGGGTGTTCGTTACAGAGATGAGATTGTCATACCCCACGTGCTGCCATTTCTTCAACGTCAAGGGCGTAACATGACGTTTCAACAAGACAACGCTCGGCCACATGTAGCACGTGTAGTTACCGGGTTTCTGGCTCAGCAAAACGTGAGTGTCTTACCCTGGCCCGCTGTTTCACCAGATCTTTCACCAATTGATCACGTTTGGGATGAGATGAAGAGACGCCTCCGTCAAAGACGTAACCAACCTCTCACGCTGGACCAACTAGCGCAGACATTGGTCAACATCTGGAACACCATTCCACAGGCAGTTATCGCCAACTTAGTTGCATCTATGCCTCGTCGCTGCCGTGCTTGCTTGAACGCCAATGGAGGCCACACACGATACTGACCTTGTGAAATCAGATTTCATACCTGTCAACTTCTGCGCCTTGTTACTGTAAAAATTGTTTTACATGATGAAGTGTTTGTATTGATTGTTAGAAATAAAACGTTGATTGGCTAATTTGCAAAGTTTTATGTTACTATTCCTAATATTAAAAAAAATTCTATACCTTGAAGTATGCACAGTTATATTTTTCCGTTAGTATATTTTAATGGTGGATATGGATCGCGTATCTAAGTATCAACCACTAAATGAATTTTCTTTCTTCGTTCTTTGCCGATTCCCAAAGAAATTATTACACTAGGGTTTGTATGTATGTTTTACTCCATTACGTGGTCAGATTGTTCGATTGTTTGGTATTTTAAGTCTGTTTCAGGACATTTTCCACATCATCATGTTCCGTTCTTGACACACCTGAATCCACGACACAAAGAATTTCTCAAAGGAGACTGAATCAAATGACAACAAATGAATGGGTAACTATCGAGGAAATATAGAAGAGTGGAGTAGCATTTCGATTTTTTTCAAAAGAAGTTGATATTTAACACAAATACATCGAAATTTGAAAACTCACCATTTAAATTGTTGATTTGCCGCTCCACATATGAATGTTTAACCTACATATGTACCATGGGAAACCGACCGAAGCACATTTTTGTGATCCATATAAGGTTGGTCCCCCGTGTTAAAGTTCGAATACGTCTTCGACTTACAATGTGGAAATACCATTGTTACTAAATTGTCCGTAATAAATCTCAACATGAAATGTAGACCGCAATACGTCAAATTTAAAATAAAATTTTAATAACTATCATTATTTATCAAGCGATGTATAATATCGATAAATTACAAATGTTTTCTTATTATGTGCGGTAAATACCATGCTTCAGTTTTAATTTCTTCCAGCACGACTTGGCAGGAAGCCAGTGCGGAAATGGCCGGAGATATATGCATTCAAGGCCCTGCTGATAATGTTTTTGAGTACCCGGCCAGAATGGGCAACGAGACCGAAACGTCAAATAATGTTACGTCAAATGATGAGGCGCTACTGCAGTCAACTACAGACCATCAATAAGACTCTTCAACAACTGGCCCAGAAAATTGGTATTTCAAAGAGAGAGCACTCAGCAACCAGTCTTAAAGAAACAGAAACTTGATATTCCGCATGACCATTGCAACTCTGCGGCATCTGACTCATCTAGTGAAGATGAACAAAATGGTTTTCTTGAGTCAGGAGAAGGAGTAGACGATGGGGATAGCGAGATAGCGCTGTCTGAATTAGAGCAATTTTTTATGAATCAAGAAGAAGTCAGCGAACCTGTAAATGAGAAAATAGCAGAAAATAGCAGTGTTAACCAACAAAGCATTGATATCAACATGTTAATCTGATCGCATAAAAATTTGCAAGAAAACCACAAACGACCCAAGAATATTAAAAATTTAGTCCCAAAGATTGAAGATATTTTATGGAAACACCTTAAAAAGAGACACAAAGGCGTATGATTTCACGATGTAAAAATGTTAGCAGGCAATGGTACGGGCAATTAAAGCGCTCCAAAAATCTGCCTCCCGGAACGAAATGTACGCACGTACGCATTTCGCGTATAGGCAGCTACGACACTGGTAGGGCGTAGCTAGGCCAAAATGGAGTATACGCACAAACCCGCAGTAGGGTCCAGGTTGTCTAACTAATCGGACATGTCGAAGAGACATTGAGAAAATTTTGGATAGGCGATGTCTTTTTTCCCCCAAACGGTTTGACAATAACAAAAAAGGTCTATGAAATGGGTCAAACCGTCAACGCCGGTACCGGTAGCCTATATGACCGACGCCCCCTGCAGAAGTTAGTTATTTTATGTTGTTGGAGATAGATAGCAAAATACAGAAAGCATTCCATTCCAGAGACACTCCTGGTTCTATTGCAAGATCAGTATAACTGTAAGCACTGACACATGGGATCCGAAAGATAATAGTAATGTTAGTGGAGGAGCAGGAGATCGATCTCGCGACTCCTGGGTTACAAGTCCGGCGCGTTACCACTGGACCACTGAACCGCTCCCATAGTCAACTCCACGTCAATTCACACACTTTTTCTATTCATGAGTCAAGAAAATAGTTTTAGAACATAACAAGTGCTTTCCTGAAATACAGAATTAGACAGCTTCCGTGTACAGCACTAAAGAGGGAAAATGACAAACTATTGCTGGACACTTTCATTTGATAAACACGCTAGATAAGGGGAAGAACTGCGTTGAGTAGGAATCATTTTCAACGCAGAGCTACTTCCCCTATCGTATCAGTAACTCGGCGCAAAATGCGCCGAAATATCTCAGAAACTTGTATTAATTTCTTCAACTTTTCCATTTTTTTCTTCTGAAAAAGAAAAATCCTAAAAACTAATATGCTGACACTTAAAAAAGTTAATATTTTGTTTATTTTCTTGTAACCATCATCAAGTTACATCAAATATGATTCCAAGCGCGAAGATATACTGCAGGAAAGCGGCGCAAAACAGAAATTTTGAAATAAAGAACTTGTAGTTCTATACAAACTGCTAAAGAAATCCTTCACTAGTCAAGTCTGGATTTAAATTAATCAATAAGTAGTCATTCATTTATTTGATTGATGAATGGATGGATAAATGAATTGAGTAACTGGATGATTGTATGGATAAAATTATGGAAAGTTAAGATAAAGGTTTTCTTTTAGCTCCTTTCTCTATACTATATATTTTTTTCATTGGTTAAAGTTCTAGTATCTAAATATGCTAGTGAAAAGCTACTGCTATTTAATTCAGGCTGAAACTATTTTTATCAACTACACATGTATTTATTTTTGAACTCTGTGGTATTTTAAGAAACAGGTACAGTGTGGATCAATTGTGCTGGTGATTTCTGGAGGATGTCGAGCTCGGATTCTGATACTCCCTCGAATTTACCTTGGAGGCGTTCTTGTCTATCTATTTGAGCTTATTTACCGTCGGTACCGGTTGCCCATATGACCGACGCCCCCTGAAGAGATTAGTTATTTTATGTTATGGGGGTAGTGCAAGATACAGAAAGCATCCCATTCCCACCCCTGGTTCTTTTACAAGCTCAGTGTATAGCACTGATACATGGGACCTCGGTTTAACGTCTCATCCGAAGCGTTCTTGAGACTCAAGCTGACCTTATATAGATATACAGGGAGGCCATACCACGTGGTATATGATGTCATTTAGGCTATCACGAGCAGCATTATTTTGACTCGATTCGGAGGAGAAAACTGCTGTAAATATTTTAATTCTATATCAATTTATAAGGGGCGTAGTGCACGCGAAGCGAAAATTTGTGCGCTACAGACAGGTCCTAATGATTCTTTTGCCAGATGTACAGTTTTTCTGAACATTCGGGAAATAAAGAGTTCGTAACAATATGTTTGCTAGATCTATCGCGAAAAGCGCATCAGATTTCCAGAATGTTATAAAATTCTGTACATCTGAAAAAAGAATCATCAGGACCAATGTGTAGGACATAATATTCCGCTTTGCATGCGCTATACACCATTAAAATTAATGAAGAAATAAAATATTGCTCCGAATCGAGTCAAAATAATGTTGCTCGCGATAGCCTAAATGACATCATATTCCACGTGGTATGGCCACCTTGCTATAGCCAAACTGAAAATTGTTTCTAGAACCAGTTACCTCCCTTGGACTGTATGTTTAGAATCCGTTATGATGAGGTGAGGTGAGGTTAGCGAGGCATGAAGTACCTTGCGTATTAGGTTACCTCCGCTGTGCTACATTCTACTGGTTATAACACACTCTTATACACACACAAAAAAAAACATGTGCTACTGTAAGCAATTTGTGTACACAATAAAATACAACATATAGGGAGAGTAGGATTTTACGTGTGGGAAGTTTGAATAAAAAGTCAAGAAAGTTTGATGTAAGTAGAATTTGTATTTATTTATGGTGATCAGTACGCATCGAGAAGTTATTGCTGGTCTCATAATGTTAGTTTATTTGGTTTAATTTACACTAAAGTGCATTAGTCTCGATATTGTGACTTCAGGATGCTGCCTTTACTCTGAAGGCCGATATCGACCATTCAAAAAACTGGTACGATATTCAACTATCATCTGGACTATAGAGTGCATATGTTTAAATGCCCTCTGTAAATTAAACCTGTCTGTCATGTTTAATTTCATATTTGCATTTAATTTGAATGCCATTCAAGCTGGATATGTGTTTAATCTAGATACCATAGCTGTTTTATTGTGATGTAATCTGTCCTTTTTGCAAGTCATTATGTGTCCGTCCAAAAAAAAAATGATGTTGATTACCCTGAAATGAAATCATATACCTGTTAGTTGTGCAAAATAAATCAGTCCTGTAACGTAAAAAAAGAGAAAAAGATTCCATTTATGCAGTAGACAGAAAATGTTAAGGTGAGTTTTGTTTTCATCACATTAGTATGTATATAAAATTCAGTGTAACCTAAGATTTTATGTAACATAAAGATAATGCTTCAAGAAAATTTAGTTCTATCCCCAGACAATGAAAGTTATATTAGGATTTACATAAACAGTTTATAATTATGCCAGATTTCTGTCTGTATGTTCAGATTACTTTGAAATACTGTTATTGCAGAACAACAATCTAATATAGGATAATATTAGTTTTCACTCTCAAACAGTCGTGAAAACCTGTAGGATTTTCCAGATTGTGGCAATACATGTGATCCTTCATTGTTGATGAAATACACTTAGTTTGAATAACACTACATATATATATCAAAAATAAAATCAAACAAAATAATTGTAAATCAATTGATTAAAATGCTATATAGATATATTTTGTTAAGAACTTTAGACTAAAATGTAACACATACTAATAGTGTTTTGAACAGAATGTTTTTACCACAGTAACCAAACATTTTTTGTACTGTTTAACTAAAATTTTGGATCTGTTTCCATCCAGTTTTGTATCTGGTTGTTTGAAACCAAACATTTTTTGTACTGTTTAACTAAAATTTTGAATCTGTTTCCATCCAGTTTTGTATCTGGTTGTTTGAAACAGTAACTTTGATATTTACATCAGTGTTAGAACTGTCGTTCCCCAAAAAGTTGGTAAATTTAAATCTTTTAAAGACACAGTTGGTTTAAATAATTGTGTGACCTAACATTTTAAAAAGTTAATTAATAATGAAGACTGATATTAATATGTGTGTTAGAAAACTGGAGATGTTTAATCAGACCTGGCCTTCTATTTCCCTAGTAAAGTTTTAGTCAGTTTGTTGATACAGGTCATTAAACTTGCTGCTCAGGAAAATGATTCAGAGTTCAAAGATTGAACTACTTCAGAGACAGTATAGTGAACCTCAGTTTTTCAGTTAAAAAAACAAAACAGTCAAGTACATGTGCCAGTGATTCATGGTGAGGCTGGTACAGGTGACAGTGATTCATGGGGTGGTACAGGTGCCAGTGATTAATGGTGAGGCTGGTACAGGTGACACTGATCCATGGTGAGGCTGGTACAGGTGTCAGTGATTCATGGTGAGGCTGGTACAGGTGTCAGTGATTCATGGTGAGGCTGGTACAGGTGCCAGTGATTCATGATGAGGTTGGTACAGGTGTCAGTGATTCATGGTGAGGCTGGTACAGGTGTCAGTGATTCATGATGAGGTTGGTACAGGTGCCAGTGATTCATGTTGAGGTTTGTACAGGTGCCAGTGATTCATGGTGAGGCTGGTACAGATGCAAGTGATTCATGTTGAGGCTGATACAGGTGCCAGTGATTCATGGTGAGGTTGGTTCAGGTGCCAGTGATTCATGATTCCATCCAGACTCATATTTTTTATTTGCATTTGGGTGTTGTAATTATAAATGCCTATGGTTTGAAAATAATTTTAAAATTTGTTGCACATATGAAGTTTTTATGACTTTACATTGCAGTCAGTTAAAAGGGATATTATTAAATCACAAAAGGGAACAAGAGTTGGACCTTAAGGGTCATAGACATAGTAGTTCAAATAATTATTCAGATTTGTTGAATGGATTAAGAGGCAACTAGCATTTTATTTCCTGTTTGTTTTTCATCAGGTAATATAATGATGCAGGTGTTAGAAGATCTGGTATTAACTTTAAAGCGACTGACTCACAAAATTTTGCTGAAATTTTTTATTCTTTCAAATTTAGGAGGATTTAATATACTATGGAAAAAATATAATATTATGCTTCTATACACCATGAAAACTGAAAAACAAAGTTTTGACTTAACCAGGATTCGAACCCACAAACTTACGGTCAGTAAAATATACAGCGACGACTTAGTCCACTGAGCTACGACGTCTAGTTATTAGATTGCCTCAAAATTAATCTTATAACTAAAGTGTCTACCCCGTGACTAACGGAGTAAATTTTTTACCGATAAAAGTGTGTAAAACTTTATATTTTGATGTTTTTCTGTAACAAAAAATGAGTCAGTAACTTAGTTTAGATATCTTCTTCACAATTACAGCAAGAATTTCAAGATGTATAAACATTTTCTTTTTATTATCGTCTGTGAGTCAGTCGCTTATTTGATAACTTTAGTAACATTTTATAACATACTCTTAATATACTTGTAGAGCAGATGCTAATATTGATAGAATATATTAATAGAATTTTTAACTTGAACTGGGATTTTATTTCACTTCACCTGTTTTCGCTATGCTTAAAATTAATTCATGAAGATTGTTAGTTTTTTTTACATTGAGTAAGTAAACTGACTTACAGTATACAATATATTTGCTTGTAGAGTCCACCTTCAGTATGATGAAATAGTGTGTGTGTAAATGACAATGTCTTTTAATTGATTAAGTAGGAAATGTAAGCCTTAAAAGCTACTGACTCCAAAACAATGCACCTGTTTCCTGTAAACTTCTTATTATTTACCTGCAGTGTGCCAAGTTTGAAATGCACCATTTCACACAAACCAAAGTCTTATCCTATATTAACATATCTGTGTGAATAGATTTTCAGCTAACCTGAGCTGTTGGGATCACCCTATGTCTGGCATCATGAACATTTTACTTCAAATGACATCTCCACCAAAACCACAAAGCCATTTTCAAACTGCAAGGTCATTTTCCACCAAATTTTACAGAAATGTTCCTTATAAAGTCTGGTATCAGAATTGCTCAAATTGTCCTGCTCCATTGCACAAAATGGCTGCCAGAGCTAAAAAGATTTTTGATCAATATTTGGCTTCAAGTGACATCCCTTACACAAAAGCAACCAGACTAAGGAAAAATGTTCCTAATATTGGCCTTTTTAGCTCACCTGAGCCTGCTCAGGGTGAGCTTTTGGGATCGTTGAATGTCTGGCGTGCGTCGGCTTGCGTCGTGCGTCGTCAACAATTAGACTTAAACAACATCTCCTCCTAAACCGCTGAGCCAACATTGAAGAAACATGCCTGGGATATTCCTTGCATGAAGCTCTACCAAAGTTGTTTAAAGAATTCAATTCCATCAAGAACTCTGGTTGCTATGGCAACTTAAAGGAAAAACTTTGAAAATCTTCTTGTCTGAAACCACTAGGCCTGGAGCTTAGAAATTTGGTATGGGGCATCATCTAGTGGACCTCTACAAAGATTGTTCAAATTATGACCCTGGGGTCAGAACTGGCCCCGCCCTGAAGGTCACTTGATTTACATAGAGTTATATAGGGAAAATTTAAAAATCTTCTTATCTGAAACCACAAGGGTTGGAGCTTAGATATTTGGTATGAGGCATCATCTAGTGGACCTCTACAAAGATTGTTCAAATTATGACCCTGGGGTCAGAACTGGCCCCGCCCTGGAGGTCACTTGATTTACATAGAGTTATATAGGGAAAACTTTAAAAATCTTCTTGTCAGAAACCGCAAGGCATGGAGCTTAGATATTTGGTGTGTAGCATTGTCTAGTTGACCTCTACCAAGTTGTTCAAATCATGGCCCCATGGGTCAAAATTGGCTTCGCAAAAGGGGTCACATGTTTTACATAGAGTTAAATAATAAATTCTTTAAAAATCTTCTTGTCAGAAACTGCAAGGCCTGGAGCTTAGATATTTGGTATGAGGCATCATCTAGTGGTCCTCTACAAAGATTGTCCAAATTGTGACCCTGGGGTCAGAACTGACCCTGCCCATGGCTTATTTGATTTACATAGAGTTATATACATGTAGGGAAAACTTTAAAAATCTTCTCGTAAGAAACTACAAGCCGTTGAGCTCAGATATTTGATGTTGAGCATTGTCTAGTAGACCTCTACCAAGATTGTTCAAATCATGGCCCCTGGGTCAAAACTGGCCCCGCCCTGGGGGTCCCTTGATTTACATAGAGTTATATAGCAAAAAACTTTTAAAATCTTCTTGTCACAAACTGCAAGGTCTGGAGCTTAGATATTTAGTAGTATGCACCATGACCACAGTGGGGTCATCCCCCCTCCCTTGGGGGTCACTCTTCCCCCCCCCCCCCCCCCCCCCCCCCACCCCCACCCCAGCCCAAAATTTTTTATCTCATTTATGTTTTTTGCTATGACAATAAAATTTGGACCATTTGTACTTTTTTTCAAGATGATTTCAAAAACATTATTCCTTGACCTATATTTTTGACCTACTGACCTACTTTTTAGCTCACCTGTCATGTAGTGAAAGAGGGAGCTTTTCTGATCACCTTTTGTCTGTTGTCCGTCCGTTAACAATTAATTTTGTTAACACTCTAGTGGTCACATTTTTGCCTCAATTGTCATGAAACTTTGTCAGGCTGTTTGTCTCATTAATATCTCGGATGAGTTCGAACATGGGTTATCAGGGTTGGAAAACTAGGTCACAGAGCCCAAATATAGAAAAACTTTGTTAACACTCTAGAGGCTACTTTTTCAGTCCAGATATCTGGAAATTTGTCAGAAAGGTTCTATCGATCATTTCTAGCTCAAGTTCAAATATGGGTCATCTGGGTTCAAAAACTAGGTCACGGAGCCCAAAAATAGAAAAATCTTGTTAACACTCTAGAGGTTACATTTTCAGCCCAAATAATCTGGAAATTTGTCAGAAAGATTGCTTTAATGATTGCTAGGTCAAGTTCAAATATGGGTCATCTGGGTTCAAAAACTAGGTCACAGAGCCCAACTATTGAAAAACCTTGTTAACACTCTAGAGGTAACATTTTTAGACCAAATAATCTTGAAATTTGTCAGGAAGGTTGCTTCTGTGATTTCTAGCCCAAGGTTGAATATGGGTCGTCTGGGTTCAAAAACTAGGTCAAAGAGCCCCAAAATAGAAACATCTTGTTAACACTCTAGAGGTTACATTTTCAGCCCAAATAATCTGGAAATTTGTCAGAAAGTTGCCTTGAAGATTTCTAGATCAAGTTTGAATATGGGTCATCTGGGGTCACAAACTAGGTCACAGAGTCCAAATATGGAAAAACCTTGTTAACATTCTAAAGATAGCTTTTTCAGTCCAAATAACCAGGAAATTTGTCAGAAAGCTTAATTCTATGGTTTTTAGGTCGAGTTTGAATATATGACATCTGGAGTTGAAACTAGGTCACAGAGCCCAAATATCGAAAAACTTTGTAAACACTCTAGAGGCTACATTTTCAGTCCAAATGTCCTGGAAGTTTGTCAGAACGGTTGTTTTGATGATTTGTAGCTCAAGTTTGGGTATGGGTTATCTGGGGTAAAAAACTAGGTCACAGAGCCTAAATATCGAAAAACCTTGTTAACACTGTAGAGGCTTCTTTTTCAGTCTAAATATCCTGGAAATTTGTCAGAGAGATTGTCTTGATAATTTATAGCTCAAGTTCAAATATGGGAAATCTAGGTTAAAAAACTAGGTCATAGAGCCCAAATATGGAAAAACCTTGTTAACACTCTAGAGGTAACATTTTCAGTACAAATAACTTTGAAATTTGTCGAAAAGATTGTTTCAATAATTTCTAGGTCAAGTTCGAATATGGGTCATCTGGGGTCAATTTACAAGGTCCATAGCAACTTTGTTAAAAGCAGTCATACTCAGGTGTGCGATACAGGGCCATCATGGCCCTCTTGTTTGTTTTTTAGCTACAGCAATGAAATTTGGACCATGTGCACAATTTTTCGTTTTGATTTTAAAAATGTCATCGCATGACCTTTACTCTTGACCTACTGACCTACTTTTTGTTTTTGGAGCTATGGCAATGAAATTTGGACCATGTATACAGTTCAGTTTTTTGTTCCGATTTCAAAAATGTCATATCATGACCTATATTTTTGACCTGCTTTTTAGCTCACCTGAGCACAGATGGCTCAGGGTGAGCTTTTCTGATCAGTCTTTGTCCGTCGTCCATACGTCCGTCGTCAACTTTTCATTCAAACGACATCTCCTCTGAAACCAATGGGGCAAATTTAATGAAACTTGCCTGGGATATTCCTGCATGAAGCTCTACCAAGATTGTTCAAATGGTTCTGGTCCATTGCATTTCTGGTTCACTGGAGCTAAAAATAGATTTTATAAGTTGGATCTTTAAAAATCTTCTTCTCCGAAACCACAAGGCCTGGAGCTTTGATATTTGGTATGAAGCATCATCTAGTGGACCTCTACCAAGTTTGTTCAAATTATGTCCCTGGGGTCAAAACTGACCCCACCCCAGGGGTCAGTTGATTTTACATAGAGTTATATAGGGAAAACTTGAAAATTTTCTTGTCAGAAACAAGAAGGCCTAAAGTTAAGATATTTGGTATGTAGCATTGTCTAGTGGACCTTTATCAAGTTTGTTCAAATCATGTCCTCTGGGTCAAAAATGGCCATGCCCCGGGGGTCACTTGTTTACAAAGAGTTATATAGGAAAATCTTAAAAAATCTTCTTGTCAGAAACCATAAGGCATAAAGCTAAGATATTTGGTGTGTAGCATTGTCTAGTGGACCTCTACCAAGTTTGTTCAAATCATGGCCTCTGGTTCAAAAATGGCCCCGCCCCAGGGGTCACTTGTTTTACATAGAGTTATATAGGGAAAACTTGAAAATGTTCTTGTCAGAAACAAGAAGGCCTAAAGTTAAGATATTTGGTATGTAGCATTGTCTAGTGGACCTTTATCAAGTTTGTTCAAATCATGTCCTCTGGGTCAAAAATGGCCATGCCCCGGGGGTCACTTGTTTACATAGAGTTATATAGGAAAATCTTAAAAAATCTTCTTGTCAGAAACTGTAAGTTATAGAGCTTAGATTTTTGGTGTGTAGCATTGTCTAGTGGACTTCTACCAAGTTTGTTCAAATCATGGCCTCTTGGTCAAAAATGGCCTCGCCCAAGGGGTCTCTTGTTTTACATAGGGTTATATAGGAAAATCTTAAAAAATCTTCTTGTCAGAAACCATAAGTTATAGAGCTTAGATATTTGGTGTGTAGCATTGTCAAGTGGACCTCTACCAAGTTTGTTCAAATCATGGCCTCTGGGTCAAAAATGGCCCCGTCCTAGGGGTCACTTGTTTTACATAGAGTTATATAGGAAAAACTTTAAAAATCTTCTTGTCAGAAACCGTAAGTTATAGAGCTTATATATTTGGTGTGTAGCATTGTCTAGTGGACCTCTACTAAGTTTGTTCAAATCATAGCCACTGGGTCAAAACAGGCCCAGGCCTGGGGGTCACTTGTTTACATAGAGTTATATAGGAAAAGGTTTTAAAAATCTTCACAGAAGAAACCATAAGTCTTAGAGTTAAGATATTTTGTATGAAGCATTGTCTAGAGGACCGCTACCAAGTTTGTTTAAGTCATGGACCCTAGGTCAAAAATGGCCCCGCCCAAGGGGTCACATGTTTTACAAAGAGTTACCGTAAACGCTCGAATATAATACGCACTTTTTTTCAAGAATTTTCAGTATCCACAAAGGGGTGCGTATTATACACAAGGGTGGGCCGTCTGACAATTTTTTCCAGCTTGAAAACCTGTAAAATACCGGTCAAAAGTCAATAATTTCTGTCCAAATGATCATCTTTTCTTTTTTGGTGCACCTTCTTTTTGGAGAGCGTTATTAAGGGAGAAAACCAATGTAATCGGTACTGAAAGTACGGTATCGTAAAAGCCGTTAAAAAGCCGTTTTTTCTTTCCTTTTTTATTTTTTTTTGTTTTTGTGGTTTTTTTTTTTTGTTTTTTTCTTTTTTTTCTTTAAATGTATAACTGCTAAAGATTCAATCATATAACCAATGCTTACCGGTATTATGCCCGTCAGTTTTCGCACTCACACAATTATCGACCAATTAATTTAATAAAGGAGTCGTCTGTATATTGTTAAACAAATATAATAATTAGTGTCGTTTGATGTCGCCATAATTATGAGATGTTTGTTAACACATCCAAAAGGTATTAAGAAGGTGTTGACACTTTCAGATAATGCCATGTTTATTTGATATTTCCGAAAAAAATAGTTTCTAGCGCTAATTGTCCTTAATGAAATAAATAGTTAAATGCAACCGTAGCGATATTCACGCGATGTAATTGTTACGCGCATTGACAATGGCCGCTTCCTGAATGAAAAACATGGACAAATGGTAACTGTTTTTCCAGGCGAAATTTGTGTGCGTATTATATTCCAATGCAAGCTTTTTTTCCCAGATCCTGAGGCCAGACCAGGGGTGCGTTTTATACACGCTAGCGTACAATATTCGAGCATTTACGGTATACAGGAAAAACTTTAAAAATCTTCTTGTCATAAACAACAAGGCCTAGAGTTAAGATATTTGGTGCGCAGCATTATCTAATGGACCTCTATCAAGTTTGTTCAAATCATGGCCCCTTGGTCAAAATAAGCCCCGCCCTAGGGGTCACATGTTTTACATAGAATTATATAGGAAAAACTTGAAAAATCTTCTTGTAAGAAACCACAAGGCCTAGAGTTAAGATATTTGGTATGCAGCATTGTCTAGTGGACCTCTACCAAGTTTGTTAGAAAAATGTCCCAGGGGTCAGTATTGGCCCCACCAGAGGGGTCACAAGTTTTAAATAACAATTTAATATAGAAGAAAATCTTTAAAAATCTTCTTGTCTGAAACCACAAGGCCTAGAATTTTAAAATTTGGCATGAAGCAAGCTTTATCAAGCTTTTTCAAATTATTAGATTAGGTTAAAGGTCACGGAGGCTAAAAGTAGATTTATCTACTGTACCTCATAGAGCCTTCATTTATAGAGCAATATCTTTGATATTCAGTATAGAGGTTCCTTGCATGGACCTCATGGGTAGGGTTTGAGGTCACTGGGTCAAGGTCAAGGTCACCATAGCTTGTAATAGATATTTCTACTTTCTGTCATAGAGCCTTTATTTATTGACTGATATTTTACATATTTGGTTTGTAGGCACTTACATATTTTCAATTAAAAAATGAAATACTGCTTAACTGCAAACCTACAGCCAAAGTACTCAGGTGAGCGATCCAGGGCCATCATGGCCCTCTTGTTTTCTGAATCACCAACTTTTCCCCATTCTTTATGCTTCATTTTTTCTTGACACATGCTGATAACAGGACAGAGTGTCTGGAACTCTTTCAAGTTGGATTAAATTTTTTTACATACATAATTGATCTGCTTTGTATAATTATGCTCTTCACAAAAACAAAAAAGTCTTGGTCACTGAATAGTCAGAACATGAAGAAATTCAAACATCTTAAAGCATCAGTGCAAAAACAAATAAGGAATGCTTATTGGTCATATCTAGAGTCAATCATCTTCTCAGATAATACAGATCCAGGTCATAAGAAAAAGTTCTACAACTTTATTAAACACAAAAAAAAATTGAAAACACAGGAATTGCACCACTCAGCACTGAAGGTCATACTTACAGTGACCCAGTGTCGAAAGCGAACATACTAAACAGTTTGAATCAGTCTTCTCAAAGCCTTCGCCACTCAGTCTTAAACAATTAGCTACAAGCTCAGTCATCACTTGATCACCCACCCATAGCTCCCATATCCATCTCAATTCAAGGAGGTGATAAGTTATTGACAGGACTAAACCCCCATTAAGTCCAAGGTCCAGATGAGATTTCACCTAGGTTACTCAAAGAGCTACACACAGAGATAGCACCAATCCTCAAAATCATATTCCAAAGGTCACTTGACACAGGTATTGTTCCTATGGACTGGAAACATGCCATCATCACACCAGCATACAAAAAAGGGTCAAAATCAAAACCTAGCAACTCAGACCAATATCACTGACATGTATAGCAACAAAACTAATGGAACACATCATTGTTTAAAACATGATGTATTACTTTGACAAACACAACATACTTTGCCCCCAGCAACATGGATTCAGGTCAAAACATAGCTGAGACACAGCTCATCTGCTTCACGCAAGAAATAGCTGACAACCGAGATCAAGGTCAACAAAATGATGTCATTGTCATGGAGTTCAGTAAAGCTTTCGACAAAGTAGACCACCACAAACGCATACACAAGCTGAAACACATGGGAGTTCATCCACACATCTGTTCATGAATACAAAACTTTCTCAAAAACAGATCACAACAAGTATTAGTGGAAAACAAGGTCTCTGACAGGCTGCCTGTGCTTTCTGTTGTCCCGCAGGGATCGGTCTTAGGTCTTTGCCTTTTTCTCGCATACATCAATGACCTACCAGGAAGTGTCAGGAGCTGGATGCGTCTGTTTGCAGATGACACCATAGTTTATTTAACAATTAAATCACAAGCAACTGCACAAACCTTAAAAAATGATTTACACAACCTTGAAATATGGAATAAAGAATGGTCAATGGAATTCAACCCTGACAAGTGTGAAGTACTCAGAATACACAGGAAAAAGAAACTGATCAGCTTTCCCTACACCCTACGTAGCACTATACTGAAAACCACAGAAAATGTAAAATACTTAGGAGTTACTATAAGTGGTAACCTGAACTGCTCATCCCACATAAACAACATCACAAACAAAGCAAAACAAAAAACAGCTTAAGGCTTAAGCTGCAAGGTACGTTCATAATGATAAACATGATTAAGGAACTAAAATGGTCAACATTAGAACAAAGGCGAAACCATGCCAGCCTGGTCATGCTACACAAAATAAAAAAACAAGTCAATGTTGATTACAATCACCTTACAAACACAAGAAACAACAAATTCTTCATCCCGCAATCAAAAACACAACATCACATGAACTCATTCTTCCCAAGGACTATATGACTCTGGAACGAATTCGGGACAGAGATTAAGGCTACCCCAACTGTGCCAGCTTTTATCAGTGGACTGAAGAAGTTTTATAGATTTTAAACATTCAAAATAAATGATTAAGAAAGATCTTTAGTAAAATCTTGTTTTCTTTGTTACTGTCTTTTATAATTTTAATGTTCCTGACACGCACCTGCCTAGTATAGTCAGTATTGACTTTTGGCAGAAATAAGTTGAAGTTGAAGTGAGCTATAGTGATTGCTGCATGTCCGGCCTCTGTTGTCTGGCATCTGTCCACATTTACCTTGGTGATACTCTACAGGTTTTAACATCCAATGATTCTGAACATTGTTCAGGATCTTTATCCAGGTTACCATGCCAAATCAAAGGAAAACATTGTTAACACTCTAGAGGCCACATGTTTTGTTTGATTGACATGAAAACTTGTAAGAATGTTTGTTCTGATGATATCTAGGTCAGATTTAAATATGGGTCATCTTGGGTCAAAAACTAGGTCACAGGGTCAAACATAGTCAAAACATAGAAAAACACTTTCTTTCCAAATGTCATGAACGTTTGTCAGAATGTTTCTCTTGATGATATTTAGGTCAAGTTTGAATATTAGTCATCTTTGTTCAGAAATTATGTCACAGGGTCAAAACATAGAAAAACCTTGTAAACACTCTAGAGGGTAATAATATCAACAAAACAACCCTGAGATTACAGAGAAAAAAACGAACATGTTGAATAATTCAAGTATTACATTGACCTTTAAATGACCTTGACATTGCTAAAATTCACTATATACCTTTTTTATTAATGGTAGTTATTGGACATACCTTCCTTTTAGACATAACTCTTAGAAGGTTAAACTGAACTTGACATTGACCTTTATTTGACATGAATTTCAACCTCAAATTTTTGAATATTGCTAAAATTGGCCATACCTTTGTTATTTATAGATGGATTTGGTAGTTATATTTCCAAATGATGTTACCTTTGAAAAAGCCTTCACCACAGTTTGCTTCCTCTGATGTTTTCGACTTTTGAAATAGGAAAAAGTCAAGTGTGGCCCCTGTTTGCAGTGGCTTTTGTTAGGTCAAAGGCCTGTGTCACAGTGATATTGAAAAGCAAAACCTTTTTCAATAAATATCTAGAGAATCGTTGGGCCCAGGTTCCTCAATCTTGCTAAGTAGGTTGGTCATGACCAGTAGGTGACCTATATAGATTTTCTGGTCACTAGGTGAAAGGCTAATGTCACAGTGACCTTGAATAACAAAACAGTTTCTGATCAATAACTATAGAATGCTTGGGCCCAGGCTTCCTAAAACTTTATAGGCAGGTTGTTCATGGCCAGGAGATGACCAAGTAGTTTTTAGGGTTACTAGATCAAAGGTCAAGGTTATATTGATCATTAAGTGATTGGTTTGGTTTAATTGGGGGTTAACGCCAGTTTAAATTGCTATGGTCATATCCTGGCGGTCAGTCCACCCAACCAGTGTTTCTGGGTATCCAACCAGTTTACTAACCAATTTCTCCGCAAGTGTCTGACTGCTTCCTCATTTGCTTCAGAGGTGAGGGACAAATGACCTATAGATGCAGTGTCTGAGATCAATTATCACCAAGAAATTCCACCTGCCCTGAAGGGAATTGAACTGGGATTGTCAATCTTGATTGACAATCTGATGCTCTACCGATTGAGCTAGCAGGGTCGGCTGATTTTAAGTGAAAAATGACTTTTGATGAGTAACTGGAGAATGCTTGGGCCTACAGTCCTTTAACTTGTAATGCAGGTTGAAAATGTTCCATAGATGTTTTTGGGGTCACTTGGTCAAAGTTCAAGGTCAGAGTGACCATTAACAGAAATATGGTTTCCAAACAATAACTACAGAACCCTTAGGCATTGGCTCCTCAGACTTGCTATGCAGGTTGGTCTGTTCAGGAGATGACCCCTATTGTCTTTGAGGTCATTAGGTTAAGAGCCAAGATCATGGTGGCAATACACCTTAGAGGAAAACAGATTCTGATTGATAACTAGAGAACCCTTGGGTCTTGCTGCCTCAAAACTTTCTACCTACCTTCCCGTGCAGTTCCTTTACTCTTTCGTGTTCTCCAGTATTAAATTGAACTTTATACATTTTATAACCAGAGTGTCATGGACATATCTAAAGTTCCTCTCATTCATCTACTTGCCATGGCTGATAGCTTTTGATATCAGAAGCCCTTGTCATCTGCCCTTTGTGCTGACACAAGTCCCTGTCCTTCTTCCTATCCTTTTATGGCTGCCTCTAGCAATAAGGTGCAAGGGGGGCATGTATGTTTTACAAACATCTCTTGTTTTTAGCTCACCTGAGCACAAAGTGCTCAAAGGTGAGCTATTGGGATCATTGATTGTCCGGCGTGCATCGTCAACAATTTGACTTGAAAGACTTCTCCTCCTAAAATGCTAAGCCAACTTTGACGAAACATGCCTAGGATATTAATAGTATAAGTTGTTCAAAGAATTCAGTTCCATCAAGAACTCTGGTTGCTATGGCAACTTAAAGGAAAAACTTTGAAAATCTTCTTGTCTGAAACCACAAGGCCCTGAGTCTTAAGATTTGGTATGTAGCATTGTCTAGTGGACCTCTGCCAATTTTGTTCAAATTTTGCCCCGTGGGGTCAAATTTGGCCCTTCCCCGGGGGTCAATTGATTTTACATACAGTACACGCAGCGCGGACTTTGACATTGTTAATATTGTCGCGGGGGCCGGTATCGTCTCCGGGTGGCCAGTCGCGGTGGACTGAACACCCGAAATTTCGGATGTCCGCTAAAATGACGTGTCGCGGTGACAGAAGGCCGCGCGTCCCCACGATGTTCTGACTTGGAGATTACTGCATTTAAACATACTAAGCGTACAGTACACGTACGTGGTTTTCTTTTTACTCATTCTTATTTTACTTACATGTATTTTGTGGTTAACTTCAGTTGGTCAAATTAAAACCAAATTTCAAGTACATATGCGGTGTAGGTTTTTCGTGTACTTTCGTTTTTGGAATTTTTGAAAAACGCTTGTTACTATATAGCAAAATCGATCAATAATTTTTGCCAAGCGCCTAGACGATACAGATGTCAAAAGAAGTTAAACACGTGTTGACCTAAAAACACAGACAATTCATTTTCTGAAAATATGATTAGCTGTTTCCGGAAGCAACTGCTTTGAATGGTCATTCTTTGCGTAAACAAAAAGGAGCGTACATAAATGCATCATAATTAGAGTGGATTTGTTCGAATTTTGACAGTTTAAATTAGATCTATTAACTTTTCACAGTTTGATGATCGTTAGTAATTTATTTGCGTGTAATTTATTTGCAAGTGGATAATCGCAAGCGCGGCACCGATTGAAGACTTGAAAATATATTAATTGCAGCAATTAAAGTTAACAAGATGGCATGTAGGTGTGTAAATCTATTCATAATCGGCTGTGTTACCCTCAATCATACAACCAAACATCGAACGTCAACAAATAAAAGTTTAACCGGATGGGGTATTAAAAAGAAAAAGAAACAGCTTCAACTGGTAATAATTACGTGTTTTTGTAACTCGTCTGAAAAAAAATAGGGGAAAGTAAAATTGTGTTGCGACTTCGTTTTTCGGAACACCGCAAACCCCCGCGACCCGACGCCGCGACATGGCGCGGTACTGAACACCGCGGACGGCCGCGCTAACCCCCGCGTTTTATACGAATGAACACTCGACGCGGTGGTCATTTTGATCTTCAACGCGGACAGTAAAATTGCGGGGACGGGTGTTCGTTGTCAAAGTCCGCGCTGCGTGTACTGTAGGCTTATATATGGAAAACTTTGAAATACTTCTTGTCGGAAACTACAAAGCCTAGAACTTAGATATTTTTAATGGAGCATCAGCTAGAGGTCAACTACCCAGTTTGTTCAAATTATGCTCCTTGAGTGAAAATTGGCTCTACCCTGGGGGTCACTGGAATTCATATAGATTTATATAAGGAGAATCTTAAAAAAGCTTTTGATCTTTGCTCAACAGCAGACCCAAAGGCAAAGTATTCAGGTGAGCGATCTAGGGCCATCATGGCCCTCTTGTTCTATTTATTTTTATGGCATTTTCAAACAAAAACGTAATACTCATAACTGTCTTCTGAATTATTCCACCTCTTCTGACAAGTAACTGCAGATGATCATTTTACCCAACATACTCGTGTTTCAGTTCAAAGTACTCTCTTGTTCATATTCAAATACAGCTTTCAATTTTTTCTTAAAAGTAACCACAGTGTACAGGCAGAGCTCTTGTTTTGTTTTTCATAGGAGTATTACAGGAGGAACTAAAAATACTATTGTACCTCAGTAAATTTAAACATTTCTTTTTCTATAGATCCATAAAATACTTCAGCCAAGCTGGCATGGATATTATCAGATTTCAAAGAAAAAATAGAAACCATATGCTCCAGCCTCAAGAGCTTTTTGTAGATATGTAAAATAAATCCTGAATGTTTTATCACCTGTCTAATGTAAGGCTACAAATACTCTTTTTAGCTCATGGAAAAACAAGAGTGCTGAAGTTTGGTATATTGTAATATATAGTGGACTTTTACAGATATTACTGAAATCATGATCCTTGGGTCATTATTGGCCCCGACCTGGTGTCACTTGTTTTGCATAGAGATATGAGAGAAACCCTAGAGATGTAAGAGAAGATACTAAGAAATTCTTGTTGTCTGGAACCACAAGGTGCAGAGCTGTGATATTTCGTGTGTAGCATAATTATCAAAGATTTCTAAATTCATACCTTTTGGAATATCATTGGTCTTGACCAGGGGTTGACATGTTTGACATAGATATGTAAGGGAAAATACTGAAACAAGAGGACCAAACGGTCCTGGGTGGCTCATCTGAAAAGGGACTATCAAACAATGGGGTAGGTGATGGGGTAGGTGATGACATTTCCTCTACTCTAGAATCTCAGTTTACGTCTGGCAGAGTCCGTATTTTATATTTTAGTTGGCTCACTTGAGTTACATACTGACAATCTATCGAAAGTAAAATAAATTTTGGTAATTTTTTGTTTTGTTTTCTGAATGTTCTTATCTGAATTTCAATTTTATGACAGTCTGGAACCCGAAAGAAAAAAGAGCTATAAATAATCTTACAATGATGGATAGAACTGTAAAAAAGTTGTTCTCCTTTTCCCATGATCTGACAACCTTGACACAACTAGTTACAGAAAAAACATCTGCATTGATCTTGGGTAAGGTTCAATATTTTCATACTTCACAGGCTTCCAACATAAATTAAAAGTTAGTGGCCAAAATCAGTGGAAAATAGCTTCGTTTTTTTATTTGTAGAAGCTGAAGTAACATGGTTTCTATAAAAAAAAATACAGGAAATGCATCACTTCCAGGTGAAGTATGACCATTTCAATTCTTATTTAATTAACAAAATTCACTTAAAAAACTTACTTATACACTCCATGTGCTCCACTTTAAATGCCGGAACAATATCATTTCAAAGCAATCAATCAAAAAGTTAAAACACACTGTAAACAAGCTGAAATACTTCCCTGAGTCAGTCGCTTTAAATCAGTATGTAATGTTTGTAAAACCAAATTTAACAATAAAAAAGAAAATTAAATTTATGATAGTGGTTCCTAAGCAGTGTTTTCTGTTTTAAGAAAAGCTGTGTTATAGCAACATTATTTTTATCAGCTCTTGAGCACGTAGTGCTCATGTGAGCTTTTAGGATCGATGGTTGTCCGTCGTCCGTCCATCCGCCGTCCACAATTCATTTAAATGACATCTCCTCTGAAACCACTGGGCCAAATTTAATGAAACTTGACTGGGATGTTCCTTGCATAAAGCTCTACCAAGATTGTTTAAATGGTTCTGGTCCATTGCTTTGCTGGCTCACTGGAGCTAAAAACATATTTTTAAAGTTGGATCTTTGAAAATCTTCTTCTCTGAAACCGCAAGGCATAGACCTTAGATATTTGGTATGTAGCATTGTCTAGTTGACCTCTACCAAGTTTGTTCAAATTATACCTCTGGGGTCAAATTTTGCCCCACCCCAGGGGTCATTGGTTTAACAAAGGCTTATATAGGAAAAACTTGGAAAATCTTCTTGTTTGAAACCACTAGGCCCTGAGCCTTAAGATTTAATATGTAGCATTGTCTAGTGGACCTCTTCTAAGTTTGTTCAAATTATACCCCTGGGGTCAAATTTGGCTCCACCTCGAGGGTCAATTGATTTTGCATAGGGAAAACTTTGAAAATCTTCTTGTCTGAAACCACATGGGCCTTAGCCTTAAGATTTGATATGTAGCATTGTCTAGTGGACCTCTACCAATTTTTTCAAATTATACAATTGAGGTCAAGGTTTTTCTAGCTCAATTTTGAATATGTGTTATCTGGGGTCAAAAACTAGGTCACAGGGCCAAAAAATAGAAAAACTTTGTTAATGCTCTAGAGGTTACATTTTTCAGTCCAAATATCCTTGAAATTTGTCAAAAAGGTTGTTTCAATAATTTCTAGCTCAGATTTGGATATGGGTCACCTGGGATCAAAAACTAGGTCACAGAGCCCAAATATTGAAAAACTTTGTAAACACTCTAGAGGCTACATTTTCAGTCCAGATGTCCAGGAAATTTGCCATAAAGGTTGTTTTGGTGATTTCTAGCTCAAGTTTGGATATGGATCATCTGGGGTCAAAAATTGGGTCACAGAGCCCAAATATCGAAAAACCTTGTTAACACTCTAGAAGCTACATTTTCAGTCCAAATAACTGGAAATTTGTCAGAAAGATTGTTTCAATAATTTCTAGGTCAGGTTCGAATATGGGTCATCGGGGGTCAATTAATCAGGTTCATAGCAACTTTGTTTAAAGCAGTCATATTCAGGTGAGCGATACAGGGTCATCATGGCCCTCTTGTTAGAGTATCAGTTTTTGATTATTTAAAGTTAAATAGAATTTTATTTTCATGTTTTCATTATACCCCCACAAACGAAGTTTAGGGGGTTATATAGGAGTGAGCTTGTCAGTTGTACAGAGTGTTGGTCAGTCCATTTCATGGTTTCCAGATGATAACTCTTGAAGGAGTCAATGGATTGTAATAATTTTTAGTACACAGGGGTAACATCATAAAATACAGGTCAAGTTGGAATTTGGGTTCAGACCACTAAATTTTTACAGAGTCATGGCCCCTTTTCATGCCCCTACCATGATAATGGCAAGTGGGCATGTAGTGTTTATCCTGTCCGTGTGTGTGTGCGCGTGTGTGTGTGTGTTCGGGCACATACAATAGATGGTTTTGTCTGGCTCATAACTTTGTCGTGCATGGCAGGAATTTGAAATAATTTGGCATAAGTGATCGTCATTATGAAGTCAACATGACTGTCATGTGCAAGAAATATTTCACTCGCTCAAAGGTCAAGGTCACAGTGCACACTTGAAGTTATGGCTTATTCCTTATATGGATATACTGAAAAAGGTGTTCGTGTCTGGCTCATGACTTTGTTGTGCATGGTTGGATTTCAAAATAATTTGGCATAAGTGATCATCATATGAAGTTGACGTGTCCTGTGCAAGAAATATGTCGCTTGCTCAAAGGTCAAGGTCACAGTGGACACTTGAAGGTTTGGCTTATTGCTTATATGGATATAGCGAAAAAGTTGTCTGTGTCTGGCTCATAACTTCCTCGTTAAATGTGTTTATTATCATGTGATGAAGACACATCCCCGCTATGATAATTTCTTGTTTCTTGCCCATAATTTCAACACATTCAGCATGCTCATCATGTCATTTTAGTAAGGTAGCAGATGTTGAATAAGGAATTGTCACACAAGGCAGGTGAGCAACAAAGAACATACATGAATGTAATAGACATTTGTAGTGGGCTGCATGTATGTGTGCTTTGATATAATTATTGTATGGGTGCAGCAAAAATAAAGCAAGTTTTATCCCTTACCATTATGTTGCCTTGATGCAATCTCTTAAAGGATATTAGAGAGACTGAAGATTTTATACTTGTAAGACTGCTGAACTTGTCTTTGAAAATGCACCACTTACCTGTTCATTTAAAAAAAAGTATTTTGATAATATTTTTGGCTCAAGCTGAGCTTTTCTGGTCGGTCTTTGTCCATCGTCCATCCGTCGGTCGTCAACAATATTGAAATAAATCTATCTATCTATCTAACTTTTCATTCAGATAGGATCTCCTCAGAAACCAAAGGGCCAAATTTAATGAAACTTGCCTGGAATGTTCCTTCATGAAGCTCTACAAAGATTATTCAAATTGTTCTGGTCCATTGCATTTCTGGTTCACTGGAGCTAAAAAAAGATTTTAAAAGTTCGATTTTTAGCTCACCTGAGCACTGCTCAGGGTGAGCTATTAGGATCGTTGAATGTCCGGCATCCGTAGGCGTGCGTCATGCGTCGTCAACAATTTGACTTGAACGACTTCTCCTCCTTAACCGCAAAGCCAACATTGACAAAACATGCATGGGATATTCCTTGCATGAAGCTCTACCAAAGTTGTTCAAAGAATTCAATTCCATCAAGAACACTGGTTGCTATGGCAACTTAAAGGAAAAACTTTGAAAATCTTGTTGTCTGAAACCACAAGGCCCTGAGCCTTAAGATTTGGTATGTAGCATTGGCTAGTAGACCTCTACAAGTTTGTTAAAATTATACCGCTGGGGTCAAATTTGGCCCCGCCCCGAGGGTCAATTGATTTTACATAGGCTTATATAGTAAAACTTCGAAAATCTTCTTGTTTGAAACCACAAGGCCCTGAGCCTTAAGTTTTGGTTTGTAGCATTGTTTGGTGGACCTCTACCAAGTTTGTTCAAATTATACCCCAGAGGTCAAATTTAGCCCCATCCCGGGGTCTTTGGTTTTACATAGGCTTACATGTATATTGTGAAAAATTTGAAAATCTTCTTGTAGAAGGAGAGGTAACATTTTCAGTCGAAATAATCTGGAAATTTGTCAGAAAGATTGTTTCTATGATTTCTAGCTCAAGTTCGAATATGGGTCATATGGGTTAAAAAACTAGGTCACAGAGCCCGAAAATAGAAAAACCTTGTTAACACTCTGGAGGTTACATTTTCAGTCAAAATATCCAAGAAATTCGTCAGAAAGGTTATTTTGATCATTCCTAGCTCAGGTTCGAATATGGGTTATCTTGGATCAAAAACTAGATCACATAGCCCAAATATGGAAAAACCTTGTTAACACTCTAGAAGTAACATCTTCAGTCCATATAACCTGGAAATCTGTATGAAAGGTTGTTTCAATAATTTCTAGGTCAAGTTTGGGCCATCTGGAGTCAAAAACTAGGTCACAGAGCCAAAAAATATTTAAAAAAAAACATTTTCACACTGTAGAGGCTGTTTTTCAGTCCAAATATTCTGGAAATTTGTCAAAAAGGTTGCTTAAATGATTTCTAGCTCAGATTTGAATATGGGTCATTTGGGGTCAAAAACTAGGTCACTGACCCCAAATATGGAAAAACCTTGTTAACACTCTAAAGGTAACATTTTCAGTCCAAATAACCTGGAGTAGCTCAGTTTTGAATATCAGTTATCTGGGGTCAAAAACTAGGTCACATGGCAAAAAAGTAGAAAAACCGTGTTAATGCTCTAGAGGTTACATTTTCAGTCCAAATATCCTTGAAATTTGTCATAAAGGTTTTTTCAATGATTTCTAGCTAAGATTTGGATATGGGTAACCTGTGATCAAAAATTAGGTCACAGAGCTCTAAAATGTAAAAAACCATTTTTATACTCCAGAGGTTACATTTTCAGTCCAAATGTCATCTTTGTTCAAAACCTAGGTCACAGAGCCCAAATATGGATAAACCTTGTTAACACTCAGGAGTTAATGTTTTAAATTCCAAATAACCTGATTTGTCAGAAAGGCTGATTTCTAGCTCAAGTTTGAATATGGGTCATCTGGAGTCAAAAACTGGGTCACAGAGCCCAAATATAAAAAAAACTTTGTAAACACTCTAGAGGCTACATTTTCAGTCCAAATGTCCTGGAAATTTGTCAGAAAGGTTGTTTTGATGAGTTGTAGCTCAGATTTGGATATGAGTCATCTGGGGTCAAAAACTAAGTCACAGAGCCCAAATATCGAAAAACCTTGTTAGCACTCTAGAGGCTACATTTTCAGTCCAAATAACCTGGAAATTTGTCAGAAAGATTGTTTCAATAATTTCTAGGTCAAGTTCAAATATGGGTCATCTGAGGTCAATTAATCAGGTCCATAGAAACTTTGTTAAAAGCAGTCATATTCAGGTGAGCGATACAGGGCCATCATGGTCCTCTTCTTAAAAATTTTCTCCTCCGAAACATCAAGGCCTGGAGCTTAAATATTTGGTATGAAACATCATCTAGTGGACCTCTACCCAGTTTATTCAAATTATGGGCCTGGGGTCAAAACAGACCCTAACCCAGGGGTCAGTTGATTCTACATAGATTTATATAGGGAAAACTTAAATTTCTTCTTGTCAGAAACAATAAGGCCTAGAGTTAAGATATTTGGTGTGCAGCATTGCCCAGTGGACCTCTACTCAGTTTGTTCAAATCATGGCCCCTGGGTCAAAAATGGCCCTACCCCAGGGGTCCCATGTTTTACATAGGGTTTTATACGAAAAATCTTTAAAATATCTTCTGTCAGAAACAGCAAGGCCTAGAATTTGGATATTTGGTATTTAGCATTGTGTAGTGGACCTCTACTCAGTTTTTTCAAATCATAGCCACTGGGTCAAAATAGGCCCTGCCCCAGGGGTCACTTGTTTACATAGAGTCATATAAGAAAAAGTTTTAAAAATCTTCACATCAGAAACCAAAAGGCATAGAGCTTAGATATTTTGTATGTAGCATTGTCTAGAGGACTTCTACCAAGT
Source organism: Cyclina sinensis (assembly GCA_012932295.1). NCBI lineage: Eukaryota > Metazoa > Mollusca > Bivalvia > Venerida > Veneridae > Cyclina > Cyclina sinensis. Next base: position 20,488,727 of record JAAONU010000002.1, read on the forward strand.
TTGTTCAAATCATGGTCCCTGGGGTAAAAATGGCCCTGCCCCAGTAGTCACATGTTTTATCATAGAATTATATAGGAAAAACTTTAAAAATTTCTTTTCAGATACTACAAGGCCTAGAGTTAAGATATTTGGTGTACAGCATTGTCTAGTGGACCTTTAACAAGTTTGTTCAAATCATGACCCTGGGGTCAAAACTGGCCCCACCTGGAGGGTTATTTGATTTTACACAAAGACTTATATAGGGAAACTTAAAAAATCTGCTGCTCTGAAACACCAAGGCCTTGACTTTCAATTGTTCATTGCTATGTCTCCCCCAACTTTGCCCTTCTGAGGGAAACATATTGTTTTTGCCCTGTCCGTGGGTGTCTGTTTGCCTGTCTGTCTGTCACACTTCGTTTCCTTTCAATAACTTGAGTACCAGTTGACCAAAAGCCTTCAAACTTCACAGGGTTATTGCCCTTATTGAGTACAAAAAATCCTTTTGTGTTTTGGGTCAGTAGGTCAAAGGTCAAGGTCAGAGGGACCTCTAGAATGAAAACCGTTTCCACTCAATAACAGGAGTACCATTTCACCCAGAGCCTTCAAACTTAATAGGATGATTGCTTTTACTAAATAGAAGAACCATATTGTTTTTGGGGCTAGTATGTCAAAGGTCAGGGTCACAGGGACCTGTAGAGTGAAAAGTATTTCTGCAGAGTAACTGTAGTACCATTACACCGCAAGCCTTCATACTTTATAGGATAATTGTATTAGAAGAACCCTATTGTTTTTAGGGTCCATAGGTCAAAGGTTAGGTTCACAAGGACCTCTGTGGTTGCTAGGAAACATGACAATGAACTTTCTATTTTTATGCTCCCTGAAGAGAGAGCATAGAGTTTTCAACTTGTCCGTCTGTCTGTCCAGTTTTGTCCAGAGTATAACTCAAACACCAATGAAGGGATTTACTTTAACCTTCATAAGATGATAGAGGACATATAGAGTAAGTGCAGCCCACAAGAACCATAACTCATCTTATCTTGTACTCTCATTATCTCTCCTTAGTAAAATTTGCTTGTCTGGAGCTAATCTCTTAAAGCATGAAGATTCGCACATTGATAAATTACATCACCTCCTAAACCACAAGGCTATTTTTAACCAAACTTGATAGAAATGTTCCTTATATTGCCCTTTTCTAAAATTGCTCTAACCATTCCACTCCACTGCACATACAGGCTGCAAAAGCTAAAAAAACAAAAAAATTGAAACAGCATCACCTCCTCAACAGCAAAGTAATTTTCCATCAAATTTCAGAGAAATGTTCCTTGCATAGCCCTCTAATAAAATTGCTCAGATTATTCAGGCTCATGGAACAAAATGGTCACCAGAGCTGAAAATAGATTTTCATCAATATCTAGCTTCAAATGACATCTCCTCCAAAACTACGTAGCCATTTTAGTTAATACCAAATTTATTTTAGTTCAGTTGTGTAGGAAGCTTTTAGCTTATAGACACACTCTCGAATCCATTCCTGGAACCAACCAGTACTAATTTTAAACAAAACTTGACTGAAATGTTCCTTATATTGTCCTTTTCTAAAATTGCTACAACCATTCTGATCCATTGCACATAAATGCTGCAAAAGCTAAAAAAAAAAAAAAAATAGCCTTCTATTAAAATTGCTAAAAAGTTCTGCTTCATTGGACAAAATGGCCACCAGAGCTAAAAATAGATTTGTCAATATTATACCCCCGCTTCGAAGAAGTGGGGGGTATACTGTTTTACCCTTGTCCTTGTCCATCCGTCCGTCCGTCCGTAACAAATTTCCGTTGCAGTTTTCTCAGCAACTATAACATGCAGAAGCCTGATATTTCACATATTGCTATACCCTATAGTCCCATATGGTGTAAAGCGATTTTATGCTCCTTGCTCATCTACTTCCTGTTTACCGAATATTTTTGATTTTGTCACTATATAGGTGCATTACATCAACCAAACGACATCTTTATTTTCCGTCGCAGTTTTCTAAGCAACTAGAGCATGCAGCCGCCTGATATTTTGCATATTGCTTTATCCTATAGTCCCATATGGTGTAAAGCGATTTTATGCTCTTTGCTCATCTACTTCCTGTTTACCAAATACTTAGATTTTTACACATAGTTGACATACATTCACAATTTCCGTCACAGTTTTCTCAGCAACTATAAGATGCAGCAGCCTGATATTTTGCATATTGCTTTATCCTATATTCTCATACGGTATAAAGCGATTATATGCTCCTTGCTCATCCTACTTCCTGTTTACCGAATACTTAGAAGTTACCAACACACAGGAAAGGAGGTTCACTTGATCGTGTTTTTGTGAATACAGACTTCGATGAATCAGAAATCACAGATGTAATACCTGTTCATTATTCTGACCATTTTCATATCCATCTAGCTGTGCCTTGGATGAAGTTGTATTAAAGTCAGGTAAATACTCGGAAAAATTTGACACTCTTTATACATATGACAAAAGCAAATTACATTATGAAAGTCAAATTTCTGATAGCGGGGGTATCACTAGTGAGCATTAGCTCACAAATTTACTTGTTTTGCTTCAAATAACATTTCCTCCAAAACCACTTGGCCATTTTAAACCAAATCTTTTTTCTTTTTTAGTTTATTTATCGTTGGTACCGATTGCCAATATGACTGACGCCCCCTGTGAAAATTAGTTATTTTATGTTGTGGGGGATAGATAGCAATACAGAAAGCATCCCATTCCAGAGACACCCCTGATTCTTTTGCATGCTCAGTGTACTGCACTGATACATGGGACCTAGGCTTAGCATCTCATCTGAAAGACAATTAGTAATGTTAGTGGACCCTGGGTTACCAGTCCTGCGTATTACGACTGGACCACTGATCCGCTCCTATTTTTTAAACCAAATTTGACAGAAGTGTTTTTATATACCCCTTTTCTAAAATTGCTCAAACTGTTCTGCTCCATTGCACATAAGGGCTGCAAAAGCTAAAAATAGAAAAAAAACTTAAACAACATCTCCTAAACAACAAGGTGATCTTATATTCAAATTTCACAGAATTGTTTTTAGCTCACCTGAGCATGCTCATGTGAGCTTTTAGGATCCTTGATTGTCCGGCGTCCGTCCGTCCGTCCGTCCGTCGTCCACAATTCATTCAAACGACATCTCCTCTGAAACCACTGGGCAAAATTTAATGAAACTTGCCTAGAATGTTCCTTGCATGAAGCTCTACCAAGTTTGTTCAAATGGTTCCGGTTCATTGCATTTCTGGGTCACAGGAGCTAAAAACAGATTTTACAAGTTGGATCTTTAAAAATCTTCTTGTCAGAAACCACAATGCCTGGAGCTTTGATATTTGGTATAAAGCATCATCTAGTGGATCTCTACCAAGTTTGTTCAAATTATGATCCTGGGGTCAAAAATGGCCCCGCCCCAGGGGTAACTTGTTTTACATAGAGTTATATAGGAAAAACTTTAAAAATCTTCTTGTCAGAAACCGTAAGGCATAGAGCTAAGATATTTGGTATAAAGCATCATCTAGTTGACCTCAACCAAGTTTGTTCAAATCATGGCCTCTGGGTCAAAAATGGCCCCGCCCCAGGGATAACTTGTTTTACATAGAGTTATATAGGAAAAACTTTAAAAATCTTCTTGTCAGAAACCGTAAGGCATAGAGCTAAGATATTTGGTATAAAGCATCATCTAGTTGACCTCAACCAAGTTTGTTCAAATCATGGCCTCTGGGTCAAAAATGGCCCCGCCCCAGGGGTAACTTGTTTTACATAGAGTTATATAGGAAAAACTTTAAAAATCTTCTTGTCAGAAACCGTAAGGAATAGAGCTTAGATATTTGGTATGTAGCATTGTCTAGTGGACTTCTACCAAGTTTGTTCAAATTATACCTCTGGGGTCAAATTTTGTCCCACCCTGGGGTCATTGGTTTTACATAGGCTTATATAGGAAAATCTTAAAAAATCTTCTTGTCTGAAACCACAAGGCCCTGAGCCTTAAGATTTGGTATGTAGCATTGTCTAGTGGACCTCTACCAAGTTTGTTCCAATTATACCCCTGGGGTCAAATTTGGCCCCAACCCGGGGTCATTGGTTTTACATAGGCTTATATAGTGAAAACTTTGAAAATCTTCTTGTAGAAGGAGAAGTAACATTTTCAGTCCAAATAATCTGGAAATTTGTCAGACAGGTTGTTTCTATGATTTCTAGCTCAAGTTCGAATATGTGTCATCTGGGTTCAAAAACTAGGTCACAGAGCCCAAAAATAGAAAAACCTTGTTAACACTCTAGAGGTTACATTTTCAGTCCAAATATCCTGGAAATTAGTCAAAAAGGTTGTTTTGATGATTTTTAGCTCAAGTTCAAAATTGGGTCATCTAGGGTCAAAAACTATGTCACAGAGCCCAAATATGGAAAAACCTCGTTAACACTCTAGAGGTAACATTTTCAGTCCAAATATCCTGGAAATTTGTCAGAAAGGTTGTTTCAATGATTTCTAGGTTAAATTTGAATATGTGTCATCTGAAATCAAAAACTAGGTCACAGAGCCCAAAAATAGAAAAAAAACTTGTTAACACTCTAGAAGCTACTTTTCAGTCCAAATATTCTCAAAATTTGTTAGAAAAAATGTTTTAATGATTTCTAGCTCAGATTCGAACAAAGGTCATCTGGGGTCAAAAACTAAGTCACAGACCCCAAATATGGAAAAAGGGTGTTAACACGCATTGAGTTAACATTTTCAGTTCAAATAACCTTGAAATTTGTCAGAAAGATTGTTTTAATGATTTCTAGCTCAGTTTTGAATATGGGTTATGTGGGGTCAAAAACTAGGACACAGGGCCAAAAAGTAGAAAATCCTTGTTAATGCTCTAGAGGTTACATTTTCAGTCTAAATGTCCTTGAAATTTGTCAGAAAGGTTGTTTCAATGTTTTCTAGCCCAGATTAGGATATGGGTCATCTGGGATCAAAAACAAGGTCACAGAGCCCTAAAATGTAAAAACCATTTTAACACTTCAGAGGTTACATTTTCAGTCCAAATATCCTGGAAATTTGTCAGACAGGTTGTTTTGATGATTTCTAGCTCAAGTACTAATATGGGTCATCTTTGGTCAAAAACTAGGTCACAGAGACCAAATATGGAAAAACCTTGTTAACAATCTAGAGTTAAGATTTTAATTCCAAATAACCTGAAAATTTGTCAGAAAAGTTGCTTCTATGATTTCCAGCTCAACTTTGAATATGGGTCATCTGGATTAAAAAACTAGGTCACAGAGCCTAAATATCGAAAAACTTTGTAAACACTCTAGAGGCTACATTTTCAGTCCAAATGTCCTGGAAATTTGTCAGAAAGGTTGTTTTGATGGTTTCTAGCTCAGGTTTGGATATGGATCATCTGGGGTCAAAAACTAGGTCACAGAGCCCAAATATGGAAAAACCTTGTTAACACTCTAGAGGCTACGCTTTCAGTTCAAATAACCTTGAAATTTGTCAGAAAGATTGTTTCAATAATTTCTAGGCCAAGTTTGAATATGGGTCATCTGGGGTCAATTAACCAGGTCCATAGCAACTTTGTTAAAAGCAGTCATATTCAGGTGAGCGATATAGGGCCATCATGGTCCTCTTGTTTCCATAGCCCTCTATTAAAATTGCTCAGATTATTCAGCATTATTGAACAAATGGCCACCAGACCTAAAAACAGATTTTCATCAATACTTGGCTTCAAATGACATCTCCTCTTAAACCGCTAAGCCATTTTCTTTTAAATTTTACACAAATTTTCCTGATAAACTTGAGCACACAGTGCTCATGTGAGCTTTTAGGATCAGTGATTGTTGGACGTCTGTCAGCTGTCATCTGCTGGCGTCCTCCGTCATCCACAGTTACTTCAAAGGACATCTACTCTGAAACCAGCTGGCTAAATCTGATAAAATTTGTCTGTAATATTCCTTGTATGAAACTCTATCAAAGTTGTACAAATGGTTCCGGACCATTGCAGGTCTGGGCCACAGGAGCTAAAAATAGATTTAGAGCCTTCTTCTCTGAAACCGCAAGGCTTAGGGCTGTGATAGTTGGTATGTAGCATTGTCTAATGGTCCTATACCAAGTTTGTTTAAATCATGGCCCCAGGGTCAAAATTGGCTCTGCCCCAGGGACCAGATGATTTTACATAGGCTTATATTGGGAAAACTTTGAAAACAGAGTTTCCACACAACCAGGAAAGTCTGCGAATTTTATTTTTAGCTCACCTGGCACAAAGTGCCAGAGTGAGCTTTTGTCATACCCCAATGTCTGGTGTGCGTCGTGCATCGTGAGGCGTCAACAATTTCATTCAAACAAGATCTCCTCTGAAACCACTTGGCCAAATTCAATCAAACTTGCATGGGATGTTCCTTGCATGAAGCTCCTCCAAAGTTATTCAAAGAATTCAATTCCATGCAGAACTCTGGTTGCTATGGCAACTTACTGGAAAAACTTTGAAAATCTTCTTGTCTGAAACCACATGGCCTGGAGCTTAGATATTTGGTATGAGGCATCATCTAGTGGACCTCTACAAAGATTGTTCATATTATAACCCTGGGGTCAGAACTGACCCCGCCCAGGGCTTACTTGATTTACATAGAGTTATATAGGGAAAACTTTAAAAATCTTCTTGTAAGAAACTACAAGGTAAGAAGCTTAGATATTTCGTGTTGAGCATTGTCTAGTAGACCTCTACCAAGATTGTTCAAATGATGGCCCCTGGGTCAAAACTGGCCCTGCCCAAGGGGTCACATGTTTTACATAGAGTTATTTAGCAAAAAACTTTAAAAATCTTCTTGTCAGAAACTGCAAGGCCTGGAGCTTAGATATTTGGTAGTATGCACTGTGATCACAGTGGGGTCATCCCCCCCCCTCCCCTGGGGGTCACTCACGCCCCCCCCCCCCCCCCCAGAAAAAAAAAAAAAAAATCTAATTTTTATTAGTTTTTCGCTATGGCAATAAAATTTATACCATTTGTACAGTTTTTCAAGATGATTTCAAAAACATTACTCCTTGACCTATATTTTTGACCTACTGACCTACTTTTTTGTTTTTTAGCTACAGCAATGAAATTTGGACCATGTGTACAGTTTTTTGTTCTGATTTCAAAAATGTCATAGCATGACTGACCTACTGACCTTTTTTGTTTTAAAGCCTCGGCAATGAAATTTGGACGGTGTACAGCTTTTCGTTCCATTTTCAAATATGTCGTCTATTTTGACCTACTGACCTACTTTTTGTTTTTGGAGCTATGGCAGTGAAATTGCATTGGTCCATTTCTGTGATTTGCATCATTACATTCATAAAAATTTCTTTCATCTTTGAACCCAGGTGAGCGCTTTAGGCCCATTGGCCCTCTTGTTCTTGTTCCCGGCTGTGAAAACACTGGAATTTCATGAAAATCGGTCCAGTCTGGTCAGGTCTGGGAAATAGCCAGGAATTAGTACAAAATGGTTTAAGTAGGAATGTGCTTTTGTATTACATCATCAAATCTTGTACAGTTTGTGTAGTAAATCATCAAATCTTGTACAGTAAAACTGTCATGGCCACACAGTGATATTTGATTGGCCAGTAGTTGCCCACCTCCTGATATTGTGGCATGGACAAACAACAGTAGAAAGGGAATTCTCCTTTAATAAAGAATTGACTGAAATAAACCTAACAAAAAACATGACAAGGATCACATTAGTTTTGTAGGTTGTATCTGGCACATGGTAATAGTTATTGTCAAAGAATTGCTTAAATTTACACAGCATGCATGGCAGTTATATCAGACCTGTCTTGACAAAAACTGGTTTGGATAGTCAGGTAGAAAAGTAAAAAAAAAGGCTTTTACAAAATGAGGTAGAAACACTAAAAAAATACAGCTGAATAAAGACAGTCAAATTAATTGGCCCATAAAAATTCAGAAAAAGCAGAAACAAAACAAAGTGTGACATTTGTATCACATGCAAATGCTCCAAGAAAAAAAGCAAGGGAGAAAGACATTGAATTAAAAAGTGTTGCAAACATACCTTCATGTTGCTCTTTATACTCATGTAACTGTGATAAGTTTTGAGATAATAAAGATATGTTCTGTTCTTCTGTTCTGTTACAGAAGATATTTCATGTCAGATTACAAATATTGTAATGTATAGAGTCAAGCTGGCTTCTTTGAAAGGAAGGTTTTCGTTGTTGATACACTCTGAAAAGAAAGAAGTTCAGACTTTGGTGGTTGCAAATTAACCCCTGTTACATTACTCTAGCCAAGCACAAACCTTTACATCTGTGTGAAAGAGTTTCTTTTATCAGCTGATTTTCTCATTCCTCCATTCAGGTAGATTTGAAAAACTGTCAATAAATACTTGAAGAATTGTAATTATTATCATTGTAAAATGAAAATAAATGGTGTCGAAAAAGTATTTCTTCAAATACTTTAAACAGTTTGAATAAAATGTCTGTCTATTCCTTGTATGAATTTACAGGGATTTAATTTCAGATTTAAATTTAGAATTTGAAAAACTTTTTGTCAGGAAATTAGATAGATTAAATGTAGTAAGTGGGCATAAATCACTGAAGTACCATAGTTTGCTATTACCTTTTTACAAAGAATTTTTTGAAACATACATTATTTAGTCTGTAAAAATTGAGAATGCAAAATTTTAACTGGATCAAGATGTCAGAATCTTAAATTTCTGCTTATTTATATTATATGCAAAATTCTAGATGTTGAAATTGATGCCCTGTGTTCTGTTTGTACAAGAATGGTGTTTTGTTCAGCTTCCATCAGTCCTGTGTCACTTAAGGATTTAAGGTTAAACCATCGGTATTGCATCCAGAGTGATTCTTTGATTATTTTAGGTGTAGAACTCTTAAAATTTTGACTTGCTCAGGCTTGCATGTTCTTAGCTCACCTGAGCATACATGTATGCTCAAGGTGAATTTTTGTGATAACCCTGTCTCCTGCTTGCACCCTGCATCTCAGAGTGAGTTTCTGTGATCACCCTGTTGCATGAGTGCTTTGTCCATTTTTACTTTTAACAACATCTCCTAAACTACTGGCTTAAAGCTGATAAAACTTGGGATGTATGTTCCTTGTATAGAGTCCTTACAAAATTGTTCAAAGAATTGAATTGAATTCTTTCAAGAACTTTGGTTGCTATGGCAACAGAAGGAAAATCTTTGTAAATCTTTTTGTCTAAAACCACTTATATATTTTGCATAAAGGCTCACCTAGATGCCCTCTACCAAAATTGTTAAAATTATGCTCATCGGGTCATTTTAAAATGGCTCTGCTCCGGGGTCAGTTGATTTTATATAGGCTTATATGGGAATTACTAAAAAAATCTTCTTGTCTGAAACAACAAGACATAGGGCTAACATATTTTGCATGGAGCATCATTTAGAGGTCCTTTACCAAGATGGTTCAAATTATGCCACTTGGGTCATTAATGGGCCTGCACCCAGGGGTCACTTGATTTTACATTGGCTTATTTAGGAGTGACTGTGGGAAACTGGAAGTAATAGACCTTAGAAATTATGCATGGAGCATCATCTAGAAGTCTACTGCCAAGATTGTTCAAATCTTGCCCCTGGGGTCATTAATGGCCCTTCCCAGGGGTCACTTGATTTAACATAAGCATATTTAGGAATCACCAAAAAAACCTTCTTGTCTAGAACTGATTGTATGTAACATTGTCTAGTGGACCACTACCAAGGTCAAAGTATGCTCCTAGAGAGAAAATTGGCCCCACCCCTGGGATCCTATAAAAAAATGTGTGTGAAATGTTTAATGTTTGAAAATCTTCTTGTCAGAAGATGTAAGCTCTAGAAATTAGATATTTGGTATGTTGGCATTGTATAGTTGACTTCTACAAAGATTGTTCAGATTATTTCTCTATGATCAGTTTAAATGACCCTGCCCATAGGGATGGGGCTTGGAGTGTCACTTGTTTTACATTGAGTTTGTGTAGGAAAAACATGAAAATATTCTTAGACTTTTTTGAAAAAAAAAATCGAGTTATTGCTATAGTCATGGTGCTGTTGCCATTGCCGTGGCCATTCCCGTCCAAAAACTTTAACATTGATCATCATTTTTTTATTCCTTGATGGATTATCTTCATACTTGGACGCAAGAACCTTTTGGACAAGACCTTCAAGATGACCAGACCAAACTTGACCTTGACTCTTAAATGACCTTCACCTTCAAGGTCAAAATATTGAATTTTGCTAAAATTGGCCATAACTTTATTATTAATAGGTGGATTGTCTTCATGCTTGGGCACAAGAACCCTTTGGACAAGATCTTCAAGAAGACTGGACTAAACTTGACTTTGACTCATAAAAGACCTTCACCTTCAAGGTCAAAATATTGAATTTTGCTAAAATTTGCCATTACTTAATTGTAATAGGTGGATTGTCTTCATACTTGGACACCACAACCCTTTGGACAAGATCTTCAAGATGACCAGACTAAACTTGACCTTGACTCATAAATGACCTTCACCTTCAAGGTCAAATTATTAAATTTTGCTAAAATTGTCCATAACTTAAGTATTTATGGTTGGATTTTATTTATACTTGGACAAAACAACAATTCTGACAAAACAGATATGTTGAATTATTCAGATATGACCATGACCTTAAAATGACCTTGACCATTAAGGTCAGATGATTGAATTTTGCTTAAATTGTCATAACTTTACATTTATTTATAGATTTGATCATATTTGGATAAAACAACATTTATGACAAATCCGACATTATGATTATTTCAAGTTTGACCTTGACCTTTAAATGATCTTGACAGTCAAGGTCAAATCATTGAATTTTGTTAAACCTGGCCAAAATTTTGTTATTTATGGTTGGATTTAAATCAGACTTGGAGAAAAGAACACTTATGACAAAGCCAACAAGATAGATTATTCATGTTTGACCTTAACCTTAAAATTACCATGACCGTCATGGTCAAATAATTAAATTTTGCTTAAATTGTCATAACTTTGTTGTTTATGGTTGGTTTTGATTCATACTTGGAAAAAACAACAATTATGACAAATCTGACATATTGAATAACTCAGGTATGACCATAACATAAAAATGACCTTGACTGTCAAGGTCAGATGATTGAATTTTGCTTAAATTGTCATACCTTTCTCATTTATTAGCTCACCTGAGCACAAAGTGCTCATGGTGAGCTTTTGTGATCGCCTGATGTCCGGCGTCTGTCGTCCGTCGTCCGTGCATGCGTGCGTCGTCAACTTTTTCTTCAAACAACTTCTTCTCCTGAACTGCTGGGCCAATCTTGCTGAAACTTGGCAGGAATGTTACTTGCATGAAGCTTTACCAAAATTGTTCAAATGGTTCAGGTCCATTGCATTTCTATGCCACAGGAGCTAAAAATAGATTTTCAAAGTTGGAACTTTAAATATCCTCTTCTCCAGAACGACAAGGCCTGGAGCTTAGATATTTGGTATGAAGCGTCATCAGGTGGACCTTTACCAAATTTGTTCAAATCATGACCCCTGGGTCAAAAATGGCCCTGCCCCAGGGGTCACTAGTTTTACATAGAATTATATAGGAAAAACTTTAAAAATCTTCTTGTCTGAAACCACAAGGCCTAAAGTTTAGATATTTGATGTGCAGCATTGTCCAGTGGACCTTTTCCAAGTTTGTTCAAATCATGGCTCCTGGGTAAAAAATGGCCCAGCCCCGGGGGTCACATGTTTTACATAGAGTTATATAGGAAAAACTTTAAAAAATCTTCTTATCAGAAACTGCAAGGCCTAGAGTTTAGATATTTGGTGTGCAGCGTTGTCTACTGGACCTCTACCAAGTTTGTTCAAATCATGGCTCCTGGGTCAAAAATGGCCCCGCCCCAGGGGTCAGATGTTTTATATAGAGTTATATAAAAAAAAACTTTAAAAAATCTTCTTGTCAGAAACCACAAGGCCTAGAGTTTAGATATTTGGTGTGCAGCATTGTCCAGTGGACCTCTACTTAATTTCTTCAAATCAAAGCCACTGGGTCAAAATAGGCCCCACCCTGGGGGTCAATTGATTTTACAATAGACTTATAAAGGAAATCTTGAAAAGACTTCTTCTCAGAAACCACAATGCCTACAGCTTAGATATTTGGTATGTAGCATTGTCTAGTAGACCTCTGTCAAGTTTGTTCAAATTAAGTCCCCTGGGTCAAAATTGGCCATGCCCCAGGGTTCTCTTGATTTACATATAGTTATATAGGAAAAACATGAAAAATCATTTTTCTCCGAAACTGATAGGACTAGACCTTAGATATTTGGTGTGGAGTATTGTGTTGAGAACCTTTACCAGTATTGTTTATATGTTGGCCCCGGGGTCAAAATTGGTCCCACCCCGGGGGCCCTTAATATGTAAAAAAGGCAATCTTTAAAAATCTTCTTACTGGAAACCTCAATGCTTACAGCTTAAATATTTGGTATGGATCATTGTCTTGTGGATGTCTACCAAGTTTGTTCAAATTATGTCCCCTGGGTCAAAATTAGCCACGCCCCAGGGTTCTCTTGGTTTACATATAGTTATATAGGAAAAAACACGAAAAATCATTTTTCTTCCAAACTTATAGGACTAGATCTTAGATATTTAGTCTGGAGTATTGTGTTGAGAACCTTTACCAGTATTGTTTATATGTTGGCCCCGGGGTCAAAATTGGCCCCGCCCCGGGGGCCCTTAATATGTAAAAAAGGCAATCTTTAAAAATCTTCTTACTGGACACCTCAATGCCTACAGCTTAGATATTTAGTATGCAGCATTGTCTAGTGAACCTCTACCTAGTTTGTTTGAAAAATGTCCCCGGGGTCACTATTGGCCCTGCCCGAGGGGTCACAAGTTTTAAATAGCAGTATAGAAGAAAATCTTTAAAAATTTTCTTGTCTAAAACCACAAGGCCTAGAATTTTATAATTTGGCATGAAGCAAGCTTTATCAAGCTTTTTGAAATTATTAGACTAGGTTAAAGGTCACAGAGGCTAAAAATAGATTTATCTACTGTGCCTCATAGAGCCTTCATTTATAGACCAATATCTTTGATATTTAGTATATAGGTTCCTTGCATGGACGTCTACCTATGGGTAGGGTTTGAGGTCACTGGGTCAAGGTCAAGGTCACCATAGCTTATGATAGATATTTCTACTTTCTGTCATAGAGCCTTTATTTATTGACTGATATTTTACATATTTGGTTTGTAGGCACTTACATATTTTCAATTAGAAAATGAAATACTGCTTAACAGCAAACCTATAGGCAAAGTACTCAGGTGAGCGATCCAGGGCCATCATGGCCCTCTTGTTTATGGATTTGATTCATATTTGGACAAAACAACACTTATGACAAATCCGACATTTTGATTCTTTCAGATATGACCTTGACCTTAAAATGACCTATACAGTCTAGGTCAGATTATTGAATTTGCTAAACCTGGCCATAATTTTTGTGTTGCCCTTTCGAAGAAATGGCGATACATAGGGATCGCTTTGTCCTGCAGTCCATTGGTCCGTCACGAAAACTTAACGTTGGCTATAACTTTGCCATTTCTAAACATTATCTGATCAAACTTTCAAATTGTATTGCTTATGGCAACAGGGTCAGGATGATGCCAAAATCTTTAGGTCAAGGTCACATTTGACAGAGTTATGCCCTTTTTTGTACTTGGATTTTGCCATGAAAACTTAACGTTGGCAATAACTTTGCCATTTCTTAACATTTCGTCATCAAACTTTCAAATTATATTGCTTACGACAACAGGGTAGTGATGATGCCAAAATCTGTAGGTCAAGGTCACAATTGACAGAGTTATGCCCCTTTTTAGCTCACCTGTCACGCAGTGACAGAGTGAGCTATTAGGATACCCTTGTGTCCGGCGTCCGTCGTCCGTCCGTCGTTCGTCGTCCGTCGTCCGTCGTCAACATTTTCTTTAAATGACATCTCCTCCTAAACCCCTGGCCCAATTTTAAAATAACTTCATACTAATGGTCCTTAGATGTCCCTTTACCAAGTTTGCTCAAATGGTTCCGGTCCAATGCACAATATGGCTGTGAGGCCCTAAAAGGTGTTTTTAAAATGGAAATTTCAAAAATCTTCTTGTCTGAAATAACAAGGCCCAGAGCTTTCATATTTGGTATGAAGCATCATCTAGGGGACCTCTGTCAAGTTTGCTCAAATCATGACTTCCGGGGTCAAACTGGTTCAGCCCCGGGGGTAAATAGATTTTACTTAGAATTTATATAGGAAAAACTTCAAAAATCTTCTTCTCCAGAACCACAAAGCCTGGCGCTTAGATATTTTGCATGTAGCATTAACTAGTAGACTTCTACCAAGTTTGCTCAAATCATGATCCCCGGGGTCAAGTTGATCCCGCCCGGGGGTCAGTTAATTTTATATAGAGTTTATATAGGAAAAACTTCAAAAATCTTCTTCTCCAGAACCACAAAGGCTAGAGCTTAGATATTTTGCATGTAGCATAACCAAGTAGACCTTAACCAAGTTTGCTCAAATCATGATCCCCGGGGTCAGATTGACCCCGCCCCGGGGGTCAATTGATTTTATATAGAGTTTATATAGGAAAAACTTCAAAAATCTTCTTCTCCAGAACCACAAAGCCTGGAGCTTAGATATTTTGCATGTAGCATTACCTAGTAGACTTCTACCAAGTTTGCTCAAGTCATGATCCCCGGGGTCAAGTTGACCCCGCCCGGGGGTCAATTGATTTTATATAGAGTTTATATAGGAAAAACTTCAAAAATCTTCTTCTCCAGAACCACAAAGCCTGGAGCTTAGATATTTTGCATGTAGCATTACCTAGTAGACCTTTACCAAGTTTGCTTAAATCATGATCCCCGGGGTCAAATTGACCCCGCCCCATAGTCAATTCATTTTATATATAGTTTATATAGGAAAAACTTCAAAAATCTTCTTCTCCAGAACTGCAGGCCTGGAGCTTAGATATTTTGCATGTAGCATTAACTAGTAGACTTCTACCAAGTTTGCTCAAATCATGATCCCCGGGGTCAAATTGACCCCGCCTGGGGGTCAGTTGATTTTATATAGAATTTATATAGGAAAAACTTCAAAAAATCTTCTACTCCAGAACCAGAAAGCCTAGAGCTTAGAAATTTTGCATGTAGCATGACCTAGTAGACCTTAACCAAGTTTGCTCAAATCATGATCCCCGGGGTCAAATTGACCCCGCCCCATAGTCAATTCATTTTATATATAGTTTATATAGCCATCTGATCTTAGTCTGCAAAGTTTGCTTCGGTCTTCCCAACTGCTGAGTTCAGTACGTACAGTCCATGGTCTGTGGATCACCTATCTTGTGTGTCATAACGTGCTCTCAAATTCTGTACTGGTACAGAATTTACCAACACAGGTTAACTGCATACCATTATGTAACTTAAATACTGTCTCAAAATAGCATATACCCTAACACAAAAGTCACTTCTAGACTGTACATTTCTGAAGGAAACTACCTTCAGCCAAAATGAAAACATTACACCTGTTTCAGATATCCATATTTCAATTTGTACTTCATACAATAGTTTCATGTTAACTTACAAAGAAAAAAAAAATGTATCGAAAGTCTAATGACTTTGAAATGTTAACATTTTCCATGTATTTATCATCTAGACGAAATGAGGTAAACTGGAAATTATTAAAACAGTTCATGTAAAGTTAAAACTTCACCAATCAGCAAGTGTGGACACATGCCCTTCTTTCACCAATTCTCTCCTCATTATGTCTACAATATCGTTTCATGGTCTATCAGGTGAGCGATTCAGGGCCATCATGGCCCTCTTGTTGTACTTGGATTTTGTCATGAAAACTTAACATTGGCTATAATTAATGCCATTTCTTAATATTTCTTCATCAAACTTTCCATTTGTAATACTTACAATTGTATCACTTAAGACAACACCATTTCTCAAGGGCAGATAACCCTCAAATTTATTTTTGCAATGTTATGCCCCTTTTTCAAGTTAAAATTTCTTGGTTAACCTTTTTCTTTATGTCCATGTCTCAAAAAGTGTCAAAGATATTCCATTCAAACGTGAAAGTGGAGCATGCTGTCTGTGGACAGGTCTTGTTGTACTTTGACTAGCATGCTGTCTTTTCCAGCAAGCTCTTGTTTACCTTTTCAGTTATTCTAACTGAGTACCCAAGGGCGACACAGGTGTTCCACTGAACACCCATCTAGTTGTTATTTATGGTTTTATTAGCTCACCTGAGCACAAAGTGCTCAGGGTGAGCTTTTCTGATCGGTCTTTGTCCGTCGTCCGTCCGTCCGTCGTCAACTTTTCATTCAAACGACATCTCCTCTGAAACCAATGAGGCAAATATAATGAAACTTGCCTAGGATGTTCCTTGCATGAAGCTCTACCAAGATTGTTCAAATGGTTCTGGTCCATTGCATTTCTGGTTCACTGGAGCTAAAAATAGATTTTATAAGTTGGATCTTTAAAAATCTTCTTCTCCGAAACCACAAGGCCTGGAGCTTTGATATTTGGTATGAAGCATCATCTAGTGGACCTCTACCAAGTTTGTTCAAATTATGTCCCTGGGGACAAAACTGACCCCACCCCAGGGGTCAGTTGATTTTACATAGAGTTATATAGGGAAAACTTGAAAATCTTCTTGTCAGAAACCACAAGGCCTAGAGTTAAGATATTTGGTATGTAGCATTGTCTAGTGGACCTCTACCAAGTTTGTTCAAATCATGGCCTCTGGGTGAAAAATGGCCCCGCCCCGGGGGTCACTTGTTTTACATAGAGTTATATAGGAAAATCTTAAAAAAATCTTCTTGTCAGAAACCGTAAGTTATAGAGCTTAGATATTTGGTGTGTAGCATTGTCTAGTGGACCTCTACCAAGTTTATTCAAATCCTGTCCTCTGGGTCAAAAATTGCCCCGCCCCAGGGGCCACTAGTTTTACATAGAGTTATATAAGAAAATCTTAAAAAATCTTCTTGTCAGAAACCGTAAGTTATAGAGCTTAGATATTTGGTGTGTAGCATTGTCTAGTGGACCCTTTACCAAGTTTGTTCAAATCCTGGCCTCTGGGTCAAAAATGACCCCGCCCCAGGGGCCACTAGTTTTACATTGAGTTATATAGGAAAATCTTAAAAAATCTTCTTGTCAGAAACCGTAAGTTATAGAGCTTAGATATTTGGTGTGTAGCATTGTCTAGTGGACCTTTACCAAGTTTGTTCAAATCATGGCCTCTGGGTCAAAAATGGCCCCGCCCCGGGGTCACTTGTTTTACATAGAGTTATATAGGAAAAGGCTTTAAAAAATCTTCTTATCAGAAACCGTAAGTTATAGAGCTTAGATATTTGGTGTGTAGCATTGTCTAGTGGACCTCTACCAAGTTTGTTCAAATCCTGGCCTCTGGGTCAAAAATGGCCCTGCCCCAGGGGCCACTAGTTTTACATAGAGTATTATAAGAAAATCTAAAAAAATCTTCTTGTCAGAAACCGTAAGTTATAAAGCTTACATATTTGGTGTGTAGCATTGTCTAGTGGACCTCTACCAAGTTTGTTAGAAAAATGTCCCTGGGGTCACTATTGGCCCCGCCCGAGGGGTCACAAGTTTTAAATAACAATATAGAAGAAAATCTTTAAAAATCTTCTTGTCTGAAACCACAAGACCTAGAATTTTAAAATTTGGCATGAAGCAAGCTTTATCAAGCTTTTTCAAATTATTGGATTAGGTTAAAGGTCACAGAGGCTAAAAGTAGATTTATCTACTGTACCTCATAGAGCCTTCATTTATAGACCAATATCTTTGATATTCAGTATAGAGGTTCCTTGCATGGACCTCTACCCATAGGTAGGGTTTGAGGTCACTGGGTCAAGGTCAAGGTCACCATAGCTTATAATAGGTATTTCTTCTTTCTGTCGTAGAGCCTTTATTTATTGACTGATATTTTACATATTTGGTTTGTAGGCACTTACATATTTTCAATTAAAAAATGAAATACTGCTTAACAGCAAACCTACAGCCAAAGTACTCAGGTGAGCGATCCAGGGCCATTATGGCCCTCTTGTTTAATTTATACTGGGACAAAACAACACTTATGACAAAACTGACACATTGAATCATTCAACTATGACCTTTACCTTCAAATGACCCTGACCATCAAGGTCAAATTATTGAATTTTGCTAATATTGGCCATAATGTCATTTTTAGTTCTTTTTTATTAATACTTGGACAAAACAACGCTCATGACAAAACCTACATGTTAAATTATTCAAGTATGACCTTAACCTTTAAATGACCTTTACAGTCAAGTTCAAATTATTGTATTTTGCTAAAATAGCCAAACTTTTGTTATTTCTGGACGGATTTGATCTATACTGGGACAAAACAATACTGAGAATAAAACAAACGTGTTGAACAATTTCAAGCATTACCTTGACCTTTAAATGACCTTGACATTACTTTACTTGGCTATATCTTTGTTGTTAAGGGATGTAGTGTCTTAATGCTTGGACATAACTACATTTTAGACATACCTCCAAAGAAGGTTAAACTGAACTTGACCTTGACCTTTAAGGTCAAATTTCTGAATGTTGCTAAAATTGGCCATAACTTTGTTATGTACAATTATATTTCCAAATGATGTTTTATTTGAAATCCCTTCACCACAATGTGCTTCTCTGATGTGTTTGCCTTTGGAAATAGGAAAAAAGTCGAGCATGGCCCCCGCTTGCGGTGGCTATTGTTATTTTTTTATAAACAAGTACTATAAAAAAGCGATGAACCAATAACTAGACTGTATAAGGGATAAGAATAGAAATAGTAGAGAGAGATATGGGGGAAAAGATTGGGTCTGAACATAATGGATATATTTATTTGTTTGAAAGGTTTTTTTTCTAAATGTATTAAAATATCTTAGAATGACCATTTTTGTTCATGTTGGTTAACTTTGCTTTTTAGCTTCACTGAGCACTGCTCAGGATGAGCTTTTGGGATCGTTGAATGTCCGGCGTGATCGGCGTGCGTCATCAACAATTCGACTTGAACGACTTCTCCTCCTAAACCACTAAGCCAATATTGACAAAACATGCCTGAGATATTTCTTGCATGAAGTTCTACCAAAGTTGTTCAAAGAATTCAATTCCATCAAGAACTCTGGTTGCTATGGCAACTTAAAGGAAAACTTTTAAAATCTTCTTGTCTGAATCCACAAGGCCCTGAGCCTTAAGATTTAGTATTAGCATTGTCTAGTGGACCTCTACCAAGTTTGTTCAAATTATACCCCTAGGGTCAAATTTGCCCCCCTATACCCCACTGGGGGTCAGTTGATTTTACATAGGCTTTTAAAGTGAAACTTTAAAAATCTTCTTGTCTGAAACCACAAGGCCCTGAGCCTTAAGATTTGGTATGTAGCATTTTCTAGTGGACCTCTACCAAGTTTGTTCAAATTATGCCCTTGGGGTCAAATTTGGCCCTGACCTGGGGGTCAATTGATCTTACATAGGCTTTTATAGAGAAAACTTCGAAAAATCTTGTCTGAAACCACAAGGCCCTGAGCCTTAAGATTTGGTATGTAGCATTTTCTAGTGGACCTCTACCAAGTTTGTTCAGATTATGCCCCCTCTACCAAGTTTGTTCAGATTATGCCCCTGGGGTCAAATTTGGCCTTGACCTGGGGGTCAATTGATCTTACATAGGCTTTTATAGAGAAAACTTTGAAAAAGCTTCTTGTCTGTAACCACAAGGCCCTGAGCCTTAAGATTTGGTATGTAGCATTGTCTAGTGGACCTCAACCAAGTTTGTTCAAATTATACCTCTGGGGTCAAATTTGGCCCCACCCTGGGGTCATTGGTTTTACTTAGGCCTATATAGTGAAAACTTGGAAAATCTTGTAGAAGGAGAGGTAAGATTTTAATTCCAAATAATCTGGAAATTTGTCAGAAAGATTGTTTCTATGATTTCTAGCTCACAGAGCCCAAAAATAGAAAAACCTTATTAACACTCTAGAGGTGACATTTTCAGTCAAAATATCCTGAAAATTTGTCAGAAAGGTTCTTTTGATGATTTCTAGCTCAAGTTCGAATATGGGTAATCTGGGGTCAAAAACTAGGTCACATAGCCCAAATACGAAAAAACCTTGTGAACACTCTAGAGATAACATTTTCAGTCCAAATAACCTGGAAATCTGTCAGAAAGGTTGTTTCAATTATTTCTAGGACAAGTTTGAATATGGGTCATCTGGAGTCAAAAACTAGGTCAAAGATCCCAAAAATAGAAAAAAAAACTTGTTAACTCTCTAGAGGCAGTTTTTCAGTCCAAATATTCTGGAAATATGTCAGAAAGGTTGTTTTAATGATTTCCAGCACAGATTGGAATATGGGTCATCTTTGGTCAAAAACTAGGTCACAGACCCCAAATATGGAAAAACTTTGATAACACTCTAGGGGTAACATTTTCAGTCCAAATTACCTTGAAATTTGTCAGAAAGATTGTTTCAAGGATTTTTAGCTGAATATGGGGTATCTGGGGTCAAAAGCTGGGTCACAGAGCCAAAAGGTAGAAAAACCTTTTTAATGCTCTAGAGGTTACATTTTTAGTCCAAATATCCTTGAAATTTGTCAGAAATGATGTTTCAATGATTTCTAGCTCAGATTTGGATGTGGGTTATCTTGAATCAAAAACTAGGTCACAGAGCCCTAAAATGTTAAAATCATTTCAACACTCCAGAGGTTACATTTTCAGTCCATATATCCTGGAAATTTGTCAGACGGGTTGTTTTGATGATTCTAGCTCAAGTACTAATATGGGTCATCTTTGGTCAAAAACTAGGTCACAGAGCCTGAATATGCAAATAACCATGTTAACACTCTAGAGTTAAGATTTTAATTCCAAATAACCTGAAAATTTGTCAGAAAGGTTGCCTCTATGATTTCTAGCTCAGTTTTGGATATGGGTCATCTGGGGTAAAAAATTAGGTCGCAGAGCCTAAATATCGATAAACCTTGTAAACACTCTAGAGGCTACATTTTCAGTCCAAATAACCTGGAAATTTGTCAGAAAGATTGTTTCAATAATTTCTAGGTCAAGTTTGAATATGGGTCATCTGGGGTCAATAAACTAGGTCCATAGCAACTTTGTTAAAAGCAGTCATATTCAGGTGAGCGATACAGGGCCATCATGGCCCTCTTGTCCTAAGTGCTATTTGATATTCAATATTTTTCGTAACTTTTAGAAAATGGTAAAAATATGTAAATATAGGAATAAGTTTTTCCAGTTTGCATTTGTATATATAATACTTGCCTAAGATAAGGAAGAAATTTAAAGTGTTGCTTATTCCATGCGTATGCATTATCCCAAAACATATCAATCTAAAGGATAATTCAGTATCCATATTTTTACTTTGAAAAAAGTTTTGTACATCTGTCCAGAAATTACATTGCCAGAGTAGATAAATTGTTGTTTCGCTACACATACTACAGAAATCACACATAGAACTCACAAGTTTACAGTTATATTAATACTTATTTGTAGGATGGACACTCATTAAATATTTGTACTGAAAAATTCTTAATTTTGAATCAATAGTACAAATGAAAGGAATTTTGTAGATCACATTCCAAGTAAGGCCTGTACACTGATTGTTCCAGTTTTACTGTGCCTTGTTTCCAGGTGATTTACCATAATAATAATTTTCTAGAAATTTTTTATACAGGAATTTATTATTCCTTTTCTGCTCCAATATTTTATTAATCAATAATAGTTTTTCTTCTACCTCATTGATGTTTATTTGTTTAAGTTTTCGTTTCCATCCATACGGGATACTTGATACAATACTATTGTAATCTAAAAAATTATTATCTGATATATCATAGAGCTGTTTCAATTTGCTAAAATTATAAAGACATTTATGTCGAAAATTATAAATATGTTCTATATATTTAATACCTCTATTGTGAAATTCTTTAACGAAACTTTGTTCTTTTATTCACTTTTATGTATGAGTTATTCCAAAATATCTCTTTTGATATGTTATCATGGTTATCATTAAAGTTTAGTTTACTCCAGCTGGTAACAATATTACACAGTAATTCATTCGTGAACATTTTCTTGACATCATTTTCTTGAAGATTTAATTCAAAAACTAATTTTCCACCCCACCTTTTTAGCTCACCTGAGCACAAAGTGCTCACGGTTAGCTTTTGTGATCGCCTGATGTCCGGCGTCTGTCGTCCATCCGTGCGTGCGTCGTCAACTTTTTCTTCAAACAACTTCTTCTCCTGAACTGCTGGGCCAATCTTGCTGAAACTTGGCAGGAATGTTACTTGCATGAAGCTTTACCAAAATTGTTCAAATGGTTCAGGTCCATTGCATTTCTAGGCCACAGGAGCTAAAAAAAGATTTTCAAAGTTGGAACTTTAAAAATCCTCTTCTCCAGAACTACAACGCCTGGAGCTTAGATATTTAGTATGAAGCATCATCAGGTGGACCTTTACCCAGTTTGTTCAAATCATGACCCCTGGGTCAAAAATGGCCCTGCCCAAGGGGTCACTAGTTTTACATAGAATTATATAGGAAAAACTTTAAAAATCTTCTTGTCTGAAACCACAAGGCCTAGAGTTTAGATATTTGGTGTGCAGCATTGGACCTCTACCAAGTTTGTTCAAATCATGGCTCCTGGGTCAAAAATGCCCCCCCTCAGGGGTCAAATGTTTTATATAGAGTTATATAGGAAAAACTTTAAAAATCTTATTGTCAGAAACAGCAAGGCGTAGAGTTTAGATATTTGGTGTGCAGCATTGTCTAGTGGACCTCCATCAAGTTTGTTCAAATTATGTCCCCTGGGTCAAAATTGGCCACGCCCCAGTTCTATTGATTTACATAAAGTTATATAGGAAAAACATGAAAAATCATTTTCTCTGAAACTAATAGGACTAGACCTTAGATATTTGGTGTGGAGTATTGTGTTGAGAACCTTTACCAGTATTGTTTATATGTTGGCCCTGGGGTCAAAATTGGCCCCGCCCCGGGGGCCCTTAATATGTAAAAAAGGAAATCTTTAAAAATCATCTTACTGGAAACCTCAATGCCTACAGCTTAGATATTTGGTATGCAGCATTGTCTAGTGGATGTCTATCAAGTTTGTTCAAATTATGTCCCCTGGGTCAAAATTGGCCACGCCCCAGGGTTCTCTTGGTTTACATAAAGTTATATAGGAAAAACAAGAAAAATCATTTTTCTTCCAAACTAATAGGACTGGACCTTAGATATTTGGTGTGGAGTATTGTGTAGAGAACCTTTACCAGTATTGTATATATGTTGGCCTTGCCCCGGGGGCCCTTAAATATGTAAAAAAGGCAATCTTTAAAAATCTTCTTACTGGAAACCTCAATGCCTACAGCTTAGATATTTGGTATCCAGCATTGTCTAGTGGCCCTCTACCTAGTTTGTTTGAAAAATGTCCCTGGGGTCACTATTGGCCCCGCCCGAGGGGTCACAAGTTTTAAATAGCAGTATAGAAGAAAATCTTTAAAAATCTTCTTGTCTGAAACCACAAGGCCTAGAATTTTAAAATTTGGCATGAAGCAAGCTTCATCAAGCTTTTTCAAATTATTAGATTAGGTTAAAGGTCACGGAGGCTAAAGGTAGATTTATCTACTGTACATCATAGAGCCTTCATTTATAGACCAATATCTTTGATATTCAGTATAGAGGTTCCTTGCATGGACCTCTACCAATGGGTAGGGTTTGAGGACACTGGGTCAAGGTCAAGGTCACCATTGCTTATAATAGATATTTCTACTTTCTGTCATAGAGCCTTTATTTATTGACTGATATTTTACATATTGGTTTGTAGGCACTTACATATTTTCAATTAAAAAATGAAATACTGCTTAACAGCAAACCTACAGCCAAAGTACTCAGGTGAGCTATCCAGGGCCATCATGGCCCTCTTGTTTCTCTTGAAGGATGCGCTTATAAGACGCTCCCCCTCGACAACCTTAAAATATGATGCAAAAAAATGCGTCTTATAAGTGAGTATATACGGTATGCCCCTGGGGTCAAATTTGGCCCCACCCCATAGGTCAATATATTTTACATAAGGTTATTTAGGGAAAACTTAAAAAAAATATTTCTTGTCTGAAACCACAAAGCCTAGAATTTAGATGTTTTTAATGGAGCATCAGCTAGATGTCATCTACCAAGTTTGTTTAAATTATGCCCCTTTATTGAAAATTGGCTCTACCCTGGGGGTCACTTGAAATCATATAGATTTATATAGGGAGAATCTTAAAAAAGCTTTTGATGTTTGCTAAAGAGCAGACCCAAAGGCAAAGTATTCAGGTGAGCGATCTAGGGCCATCATGGCCTTCTTGTTAATTTATCTGTATCAGAAAAAATCTCAAGCTATTATGCTCACTAGGTCTTCTTCATTGTTGTGCAAAAACTTTGATGTAGCTCGTTACTGAAACACTTAAAGGTATCATCACAAAATACTTGCGTATAATGAAAAGGTGCTATTGTAAGACAATGGGCACTACTCTGAAATACATTTTTGGAGTTAAGTCCCTTTTTAACTTAGAATTTTTGTCAAAATTGGTTATTAAGTGGAATGATTTCAAATCTATCAAAGATATTAACATGAAACTTGGAATACTTGCTTATTATGACAGTGCGCAGTTGTAAAACAGGGGACATTGCTCTGAAAGCTGTTTTTGGAGTTCTGCCCCATTTTGTTGAAATTAGTTATTGATAGATATAGAAAATTTTGAAAACTATCAAAGATACTGTTCTCATTCTTGGCATACTTTCTACTGGGGACAGCATACATGCTACTGGAGACAAGGTACATCTGTACCACAAGGGACATAATTAAGTGATCAGTGTTTCTAAAGTTATGCCCCTTTTTCACATGGCAAATAATTAAACTTTTGTATAAATACTAACATAGTGAACATTCACAATCACAAAGTTATTCATCTTAAGTGAAGTGCTTAACAGCAATTATTGAATAGCACCATAACACTCTTGAATTTAATGTTATTAAGTCATTGCTGTTAACATACAAGCATTGGCAAGACTTGGGATGCTCTTATTAGAGTCTCAAATGATAAATTTTGTCCGGAGCATAACTCCAAAACTACCTGAGGGATTTTATTCAAACTCAGTACACTGACAGAGCACATTGGTAGGTAGTGCAGTGTGCAAGTCCAATAACTCTACCTTGCATAGTTTTAGAGTTATTCCCCTTTATCAGAATTACTTAATAAATTTTGTCCGGAGAATAACTCCAAAACTACTTGAGGGATTTTATTCAAACTTCATACACTGACAGAGAACATTGGTAGGTAGTGCAGTGTGCAAGTCCAATAACTCTACCTTGCCTTTTTTTAGAGTTATTCCGCTTTATCAAATTTACTTGATAAATTTTGTCCGGAGCATAACTCCAAAACTGCTAGAGGGATTTTATTCAAACTTCATACACTGACAGAGCACATTGGTAGGTAGTGCAGTGTGCAAGTCCAATAACTCTTCCTTGCCTAGTTTTAGAGTTATTCCTTTTTATCAGAATTACTTGATAAATTTTGTCCGGAGCATAACTCCAAAACTACTTGAGGGATTTTATTCAAACTCAGTACACTGACAGAGCACATTGGTAGGTAGTGCAGTGTGCAAGTCTAATAACTCTACCTTGCCTATTTTTAGAGTTATTCCCCTTTATCAGAATTACTTGATAAATTTTGTCCAGAGCATATCTCTAAAACTACTTGAGGGATTTTATTCAGACTTCATACACTGACAAAGCACATTGGTAGGTAGTGCATTGTGCAAGTCCAATAACTCTACCTTGCCTATTTTTAGAGTTATTCCTTTTTAGCTCACCTGAGCACAAAGTGCTCAGGGTGAGCTTTTCTGATCGGTCTTTGTCCGTCGTCCGTCAGTCCGTCCGTCCATCGTCAACTTTTCATTCAAACGACATCTCCTCTGAAACCAATGGGGCAAATTTAATGAAACTTGCCTGGGATGTTCCTTGCATGAAGCTCTACCAAGATTGTTCAAATGATTCTGGTCCATTGCATTTCTGGTTCACTGGAGCTAAAAATAGATTTTATAAGTTGGATCTTTAAAAATCTTCTTCTCCGAAACCACAAGGCCTGGAGCTTTGATATTTGGTATGAAGCATCATCTAGTGGACCTCTTCCAAGTTTGTTCAAATTATGTCCCTGGGGACAAAACTGACCCCACCCCAGGGGTCAGTTGATTTTACATAGAGTTATATAGGGAAAACTTGAAAATCTTCTTGTCAGAAACCACAAGGCCTAGAGTTAAGATATTTGGTATGTAGCATTGTCTAGTGGACCTCTACCAAGTTTGTTCAAATCATGGCCTCTGGGTGAAAAATGGCCCCGCCCCGGGGGTCACTTGTTTTACATAGAGTTATATAAGAAAATCTTTAAAAAATCTTCTTGTCAGAAACCGTAAGTTATAGAGCTTAGATATTTGGTGTGTAGCATTGTCTAGTGGACCTCTACCAAGTTTGTTCAAATCCTGTCCTCTGGGTCAAAAATGACCCCGCCCCAGGGGCCACTAGTTTTACATAGAGTTATATAGGAAAATCTTAAAAAATCTTCTTATCAGAAACCGTAAGTTATAGAGCTTAGATATTTGGTGTGTAGCATTGTCTAGTGGACCTCTACCAAGTTTGTTCAAATCCTGTCCTCTGGGTCAAAAATGGTCCCGCCCCAGGGGCCACTAGTGTTACATAGAGTTATATAGGAAAATCTTAAAAAATCTTCTTGTCAGAAACCGTAAGTTAAAGAGCTTAGATATTTGGTGTGTAGCATTGTCTAGTGGACCTCTACCAAGTTTGTTCAAATCCTGGCCTCTGGGTCAAAATTGACCCCGCCCCAGGGGCCACTAGTTTTACATAAAGTTACATGTATATAGGAAAATCTTAAAAAATCTTCTTGTCAGAAACCGTAAGTTATAGAGCTTAGATATTTGGTGTGTAGCATTGTCTAGTGAACCTCTACCAAGTTTGTTCAAATCCTGTCCTCTGGGTCAAAAATGACCCCGCCCCAGGGGCCACTAGTTTTACATAGAGTTATATAGGAAAATCTGAAAAAATCTTCTTATCAGAAACCGTAATTTATAGAGCTTAGATATTTGGTGTGTAGCATTGTCTAGTGGACCTCTACCAAGTTTGTTCAAATCCTGGCCTCTGGGTCAAAAATGGCCCCGCCCCAGGGGCCACTAGTTTTACATAGAGTTATATAGGAAATTCTTAAAAAATCTTCTTGTCAGAAACCGTAAGTTAAAGAGCTTAGATATTTGGTGTGTAGCATTGTCTAGTGGACCTCTACCAAGTTTGTTCAAATCCTGGCCTCTGGGTCAAAATTGACCCCGCCCCAGGGGCCACTAGTTTTACATAGAGTTATATAGGAAAATCTTAAAAAATCTTCTTGTCAGAAACCGTAAGTTATAGAGCTTAGATATTTGGTGTGTAGCATTGTCTAGTGCACCTCTACCAAGTTTGTTCAAATCCTGTCCTCTGGGTCAAAAATGGCCTCGCCCCAGGGGTCACTTGTTTTACATAGAGTTATATAGGAAAAACTAAAAAATCTTCTTGTCAGAAACAAGAAGGCCTACAGTTAAGATATTTGGTATGTAGCATTGTCTAGTGGACCTCTACCAAGTTTGTTCAAATCCTGGCCTCTGGGTCAAAAATGGCCCCGCCCCGGGGGTCACTTGTTTTACATAGAGTTATATAGGAAAATCTTAAAAAAATCTTCTTATCAGAAACCGTAAGTTATAGAGCTTAGATATTTGGTGTGTAGCATTGTCTAGTGGACCTCTACCAAGTTTGTTCAAATCCTGGCTTCTGAGTCAAAAATGGCCCCGTCCCAGGGGCCACTAGTTTTACATAGAGTTATATAAGAAAATCTAAAAAAATCTTCTTGTCAGAAACCGTAATTTATAGAGCTTAGATATTTGGTGTGTAGCATTGTCTAGTGGACCTCTACCAAGTTTGTTCAAATCCTGTCCTCTGGGTCAAAAATGGCCCGGCCCCAGGGGCCACTAGTTTTACATAGAGTTATATAGGAAAATCTTAAAAAATCTTCTTGTCAGAAACCGTAAGTTATAGAGCTTAGATATTTGGTGTGTAGCATTGTCTAGTGGACCTCTACCAAGTTTGTTCAAATCCTGTCCTCTGGGTCAAAAATGGCCCCGCCCCAGGGGCCACTAGTTTTACATAGAGTTATATAGGAAAATCTTAAAAAATCTTCTTGTCAGAAACCGTAAGTTATAGAGCTTAGATATTTGGTGTGTAGCATTGTCTAGTGGACCTCTACCAAGTTTGTTCAAATCCTGGCCTCTGGGTCAAAAATGACCCCCCCAGGGGCCACTAGTTTTACATAGAGTTATATAGGAAAATCTTAAAAAATCTTCTTGTCAGAAACCGTAAGTTATAGAGCTTAGATATTTGGTGTGTAGCATTGTCTAGTGGACCTCTACCAAGTTTGTTCAAATCCTGGCCTCTGGGTCAAAAATGGCCCCGCCCCGGGGGTCACTTGTTTTACATAGAGTTATATAGGAAAATCTTAAAAAATCTTCTTGTCAGAAACCGTAAGTTATAGAGCTTAGATATTTGGTGTGTAGCATTGTCTAATGGACCTCTACCAAGTTTGTTCAAATCCTGGCCTCTGGATCAAAAATGGCCCCGCCCCGGGGGTCACTTGTTTTACATAGAGTTATATAAGAAAATCTAAAAAAATCTTCTTATCAGAAACCGTAAGTTATAGAGCTTAGATATTTGGTGTGTAGCATTGTCTAGTGGACCTCTACCAAGTTTGTTCAAATCCTGGCTTCTGAGTCAAAAATGGCCCCGTCCCAGGGGCCACTAGTTTTACATAGAATTATATAAGAAAATTAAAAAAAAATCTTCTTGTCAGAAACCGTAAGTTATAGAGCTTAGATATTTGATGTGTAGCATTGTCTAGTGGACCTCTACCAAGTTTGTTAGAAAAATGTCCCTGGGGTCACTATTGGCCCCGCCCGAGGGGTCACAAGTTTTAAATAACAACATAGAAGAAAATCTTTAAAAATCTTCTTGTCTGAAACCACAAGACCTAGAATTTCAAAATTTGGCATGAAGCAAGCTTTATCAAGCTTTTTCAAATTATTGGATTAGGTTAAAGGTCACTGAGGCTAAAAGTAGATTTATCTACTGTACCTCATAGAGCCTTTATTTATATAGACCACTATCTTTGATATTCAGTATAGAGGTTCCTTGCATGGACCTCTACCCATGGGTAGGGTTTGAGGTCACTGGGTCAAGGTCTAGGTCACCATAGCTTATAATAGATATTTCTACTTTCTGTCGTAGAGCCTTTATTTATTGACTGATATTTTACATATTTGGTTTGTAGGCACTTACATATTTTCAATTAAAAAATGAAATACTGCTTAACAGCAAACCTACAGCCAAAGTAATCAGGTGAGCGATCCAGGGCCATCATGGCCCTCTTGTTATCAGAATTACTTGATAAATTTTGTCCGGAGCATAACTCCAAAACTACTCGAGGGATTTTATTCAAACTCAGTACACTGACAGAGCACATTGGTAGGTAGTGCAGTGTGCAAGTCTAATAACTCTACCTTGCCTATTTTTTAGAGTTATTCCCCTTTATCAGATTTACTTGTTACATTTTAAAAATCCCAGCATATACATGTTTATCTAATTCTTGAATTCTTGAACTTATTATCCCCGCGAAAGGAGGAGGGGATGTTAGAAATGGTCTCTGTCCATCCATGCGTGCGTCCATTCCAGTTTTGTCGGGAGCATAACTCCAAAAGTACTTGAGTGATTTTCTTCAAACTTCATATACTGAAAGAGCACATTTGGAGGAGGTGCAGTGTGTAAGAATAATAACTCTACCTTGCCTACTTTTAGAATTAGATTAGATCAGATTTAATTGAAAAACTTTGTCCGAAGCATAACTCAAAAAGTGCTTGAGCGATTTTCTTCAAACTTAATACACTGA
Source organism: Cyclina sinensis (assembly GCA_012932295.1). Lineage (NCBI taxonomy): Eukaryota > Metazoa > Mollusca > Bivalvia > Venerida > Veneridae > Cyclina > Cyclina sinensis. The sequence goes on from JAAONU010000002.1 coordinate 20,518,794, forward strand.
CATAGCACATTGTTAGGAAGTGCAGTTTGCAAGAACAATAACTCTACTTTGCCTATTTTTTGTGGGATTTTCTTCAAACATTATTACATTGAGTGTTTGAAAGTACAACCTTCAGGTAGCTTCTTCCTGGCGGGGGATTAACCATGTGTAACATGGCTCTTGTATTTATTATCTCCATTACTTTGATGTTGAAATTATGCTTTTCTAGAGCATATCTAAAGAAGCAGTTGAAAGAATTGATATGATTCTTATCACATGGTTAAGATGTGCAGTGTCAAAAAACAATCTTCACACATTTTAACTTTCGCTTGCGACAGTACTCTCAGTGCTTGGATTTTAGTTTAAAATTCGAGTTTAGGACTGAAAATGGGTGAAAGTTTTATTTCTGGATGCTCCAAGGTGGACTCTGGTAAAAAATCACCGAAAATCTGATTGAAACTTTGTTGTAAGCATTTTTCACACAACAAAAAAACAAAAACCGATTGATGTTTAGACAATTCACTGCTTAAGTTTTGTTTGTTTTTAGCTCACCTGAGCCTTTAGCTCATGGTGGGCTATTGTGACTGGTCTTTGTCCGTCAACAATTTCATTCAAACGACATCTCCTCTGAAACCTCTGGGCCAAATTTAATGAAACTTGCCTAGGATGTTCCTTGCATGAAGCTCTACCAAAGTTTTTCAAAGAATTCAATTGCATCAAGAACTCTGGTTGCTACATGAATGGCAACTTAAAGGAAAAACTTTGAAAATCTTCTTGTCTGAAACCACAAGGCCCTGAGCCTTAAGATTTGGTATGTAGCATTGTCTAGTGGACCTCTATCAAGTTAGTTCAAATTATGCCCCTGGGGTCAAATTTGGCCCCACCCCGGGGGTCAATTGATTTTACATAGACTTATATAGGAAATCTTTAAAAATCTTCTTCTCAGAAACCACAATGCCTACAGCTTAGATATTTGGTATGTAGCATGTCTAGTGAATGGTTACCACCTTTGTTCAAATCATGTCCCCTGGGGTCAAAATTGGCCACACCCCAGGGTTCTCTTGGTTTACATAAAGTTATATAAGAAAAACATGAAAAATCATTTTTCTCCGAAACTAATAGGACTAGACCTTAGATATTTAGTGTAGAGTATTGTGTTGAGAACCTTACCAGTATTGTTTATATGTTGGCCCCGGGGTCAAAATTGGCCCTGCCCCGGGGGCTCTTTATATGTAAAAAAGGCAATCTTTAAAAATCTTCTTATTGGAAACCTCAATGCCTACAGCTTAGATATTTGGTATGCAGCATTTTCTAGTGGATGTGTACCAAGTTTGTTCAAATAATGTCCCCTGGGTCAAAATTGGCCATGGCCCAGGGTTCTCTTGGTTTACATATAGTTATATAGGAAAAACATGAAAAATCATTTTTCTCCGAAACTAATAGGACTAGACCTTAGATATTTGGTGTGGAGTATTGTGTTGAGAACCTTTACCAGTATTGTTTATATGTTGGCCCCGGGGATGAAAATTGGCCCCGCCCCGGGGGCCCTTAATATGTAAAAAAGGCAATCTTTAAAACTCATCTTATTAGAAACCTTGATGCCTACAGCTTAGATATTTGGTATGCAGCATTGTCTAGTGGTCCTCTACCTAGTTTGTTAGAAAAATGTCCCTGGGGTCACTATTGGCCCCGCTCAAGGGTTTACAAGTTTTAAATAGCAGTATAGAAGAAAATCTTTAAAAATCTTCTTGTCTGAAACCACAAGGCTTAGAAGTTTAAAATTTGGCATGAAGCAAGCTTCATCAAGCTTTTTGAAATTACTAGATTAGGTTAAAGGTCACTGAGGCTAAAAATAGATTTATCTACTGTACCTCATAGAGCCTTCATTTATAGACCAATATCTTTGATATTCAGTATATAGGTTCCTTGCATGGATGTCTACCCATGGGTAGGGTTTGAGATCACTGGGTCAAAGTCAAGGTCACCATAGCGTATAATAGATATTTCTACTTTCTGTCATAGAGCCTTTATTTATTGACTGATATTTTACATATATGGTTTGTAGGCACTTACATATTTTCAATTAAGAAATGAAATACTGCTTAACATCAAACCTACAGCCAAAGTACTCAGGTGAGCGATCCAGGGCCATCATGGCCCACTTGTTTAACAAACTATAAAAATGTGACTCATGCTGCCTTGATAATAGATAGTTTGCTAACCTAATGAGCCAAAGAATCAATTCCCTGATATGTTTGTCATAGATTGCATCTATACAGGTTGTACTAATTTGTAATACACTTGCTCTTAGTATAAGTTATTGGTGATATATCAAATTTCATGGAATTTATTGCGAGTGAAGCCGAAGGCGTAGCGAAGCAATAAGTTCTATAAAATTTGATATAGACCAATAACTTGCTTACAGTTTGTCACAAATGCAAGTCGGCAACGTCCTCTGAAGTCTTGTTAAGACTGCCCTTTCATTTTGATTTACACCTCTAGCGCCAAAAAAGATGTTGATTGCCTGTCATTCAAGTTGTCACGAGGCTTTTCTCTACATTTACAGTTCAGTTTATAATGCTCGTATGTTATTCTAGCTATTTTGCATAACTCCGCCCATGTACCACATGTCTCGCGCTGTTCATATCAAAGAAAATAAGTCACTTATTTTTTCATACAGATTATTTTATGGGATATATTTTTCAAATTTGAACTGAATATGGCCTCTTTGATTGGATAAGAAACTAGGGCAAACTGTAAAGGTCATTATTCAATAAATAACTTTGAAAGAAACCGAATAAAAGGCAGAATCATTTGGGCCAGAATCATATAAGCCAATATTTACTGAGCCCAAAATTTGTCATATGTAGTGCCATACCATGCAGCTGATACTTCCCTGAATGAAGGGGAGATTACTGTATAGGGAGTAGGGAAGAGATAATAATATTGAGGGATGTGTTAATTAAGAAAGTGTTGATTATTATCAGATAAAATAATTTCACTTTCATATGATGAAATATTTCATCATTGTTTCAGGTTAATACCTTACTTAAATTTCAATGATTTTTATGCTCCTGGAGGGAGGGCTTATTGTTTTTGGTCAGTCTGTTTGGTAGTCACAAAACTTTAACATTTTTGAGGCCCCGCTGGGGTCTTGGCATTCATTTGAATGTAGCACTTGTTATTTAGTGAAACAAGATAATAAAAAAAATTGTCATTTACAACTTTTCCACATCTTTGCTGTAACTTTGACAACATTAAATAAAGTTGGCACTCTCCTCAGAGCCAAGTAATAAGTCTTTTAGTTCATTTTTCGTAGGATAGGATAATTTCACATACACCAGTATGAAAAAGAAAACATGTTTGAAGGAAAGATGAAATAAGCTTTTCAGGTGGTATGTTTATTTCAGATGCATGACTGATGTTACATGTTCATAGATGACAATGTCTTTGCAAGGTGAAGGGTATCATGGACATCAGGAGAGAAACCATGAACACTGCGTCATCATAGGGGATGGCCAAAAAGAGGGCAAGTCTCGCAAGATTGCATTGCACCAATTCATTAAGACCCAGACTAAAGAAACGTCTACAGACCCTGGAGATGAACATGAAGGTAAGCCAAGTTGCAGCTTTGTCTTCCTCCTTGCCATATTGCTTCATTTTGTCATTTACCCTACAAATAGGTGATGATTAAAGTTTCTTATACACTGGTTACTTGCCGCAAACTTGTATTATCACAGTGAATTCATATTTTGCTGTGCAGTCTTTCATGTGCTCTCATAAAATTTTGAAAGTCTGTTAGTAAACAGACGAAAAATGTAAGTTTCATAAGACAATTCCTTTTGTTTATGATCTACTACAGACAGACAGTCAAACTAGAACAGTTATGTAGTCCATGACAGAGATTTCACTTTTATGATCACCAACACATATTGAAGGAAAACCTCATGAATGTAGGTCACATTTTGCCTGAATTTTCACACTTTTTAGAAAGTTTGTCCTGACATATATAGGATGTGTCTGAAGCTGGATTACAACAGATTACAGATTTTAGCTGAGCAAATGCAAAAGGTCAGCTTCTGTGAATGCCCTGTGTTGATCATGCATCATGTGTGTATCATCATCTCCTGCTAAACCACAAGTCAAAGTTGATAAAACTTAACAGAATTGTTTCTAACATGAATTTAGATCACCTGAGCAAGTGCTCAGGATGCTATTGTGATTACTTACTGTCTGGTGTCTGTATGTCTTTCTGTCTGTCCATCTGTCAGGTGTCCGTTCAAATCTTCTTGTGAAAAACTGCTTGGCTGATTTTGATGAAACCTCACAGGAATGTTCCTCTGATGGTTCTCATTCAGATTTGTTCAGAGAATTCCATTCCATGCAGAACTCTGGTTGCCATGGCAACCAGTAGGTAAAACTTTAAAAATCTTTTTGTCAGAAACCACAAGGCATGGAGCTTAGATATTTGGTGTTGAGCATTGTCTAGTAAACCTCTACCAAGATTGTTCAAATCATGGCCCCTGGGTCAAAATTGGCTCTGCCCAAGGGGTCACATGTTATACATAGAGTTATATAGTAAATTCTTTAAAAATCTTCTTGTCAGAAACTGCAGCTGCCTGGAGCTTAGATATTTGGTATGAAGCATCATCTAGTGGACCTCTACCAAGTTTGTTCAAATTATGTCCCTGGGGTCAAAATTGACCTCACCCCAGGGGTCAGTTGATTTTACATAGAGTTATATAGGGAAAACTTGAAAATCTTCTTGTCAGAAACTGTCTGGCCTAAATTTAAGATATGTGGTGTTCAGCATTGTCTAGTGGATCTCTACCAAGTTTGTTCAAATCATGGCCTCTGGGTCAAAAATGGCCTCGCCACAACGGTCACTTGTTTTACATAGAGTTATATAGGAAAACTTTTAAAAATCTTCTTGTCAGAAACCATAAGGCATAGAGCTTAGATATTTGGTGTGTAACATTGTCTAGTGGACCTGTACCAAGTTTGTTCAAATCATAGCTACTGGGTCAAAATAGGCCCAGCCTTTGGGGTCACTTGTTTACATAGCCCAAATATTTAAAAACCTTGTTAACACTCTAGAGGTAACATTTTTAGCCCAAATAATCTGGAAATTTGTCAGAAAGGTTGCTTCTACGATTTGTAGCTCAGGTTCGAATATGGGTCATCTGGGTTTAAAAACTAGGTCACAGCCCAAAAATAGAAAATTATTGTTAACACTCTAGAGGTTACATTTTCAGCCCAAATAATCCGAAAATTTGTCAGAAAGGTTGCCTTGAAGATTTCTGGGTCAAGTTCGAATATGGGTCATGTTGGGTCAAAAACTAGGTCACAGAGCCCAAATATGGAAAAACCTTGTTAACATTCTAGAGGTTACATTTTCAGTCCAAATAACCTGGAAATTTGTCAGACAGGTTGTTTCAATGATTTTTAGCTCAGTTTTGAATATAGGTTATCTAGGGTCAAAAACTAGGTCACAGAGCCTGAAAGTAGAAAAACCTTCTTCATGCTCTTAAGGTTACATTTTCAGTCCAAATATCCTGGAAATTTGTCAGACAGGTCTTTTGATGATTTCTAGCTCAATTTGGAGTATGGGTCATCTTGGGTCAAAAACGAGGTCACAGAGCCAAAATATGGAAAAACCTTGTTAACACTCTAGAGGTAACATTTTAAATCCAAATAACCTGGAAATTTGTCAAAAAGCTTAATTTTATGGTTTGTAGCTCAAGTTCCAAAAAGGGTCATCTGGACTCGAAAACTAGGTCACAGAGCCCAAATATCGAAAAACTTTGTAAACACTCTAGAGGCTACATTTTCAGTCCAAATGTCCTGAAAATTTGTCAGAAAGGTTTTTTAGATGATTTGTAATTCAGGTTTGGATATGGGTTATCTGGGGTCAAAAACTAGGCCACATAGCCCAAATATCGAAAAACCTTGTTAACAATCTAAAGGCTTCTTTTTCTGTCCAAATATCCTGGAAATTTGTCAGAGAGATTGTTTTGATAATTTCTAGCTCAAGTTCGAATATGGGACATCTAGGTTAAAATCTAGGTCATAGAGCCCAAATATGGAAAAACCTTGTTAGAGGTTACATTTTCAGTACAAATAACCTTGAAATTTGTCAGAATGATTGTTTCAATAATTTATAGGTCAACTTCGAATATGGGTCATCTGGGGTCAATTAACCAGGTCCATAGCAACTTTGTTAAAAGTGGTCATACTCAGTTGAGCGATACAGGGCCGTTAAAAAGTAGCATGCATTATAAGAAATGCATCCCTATAATTGTATTTTTTTGTGTTTAGTTAAGGGAATACAAAATTATTCGGTACATTCTGTTCATAATGGGCCGTTTTAACCATGGGCCGTTTTGACCCGATGTTAAATTTTGGTTTCGTTTAAATAAATTAGTATTTTGATTCAGAGCATGGGCATAACTATCTTTGTAGACTGGTTTTCATGATTTTAGGCTTAATATGAGATCATTAACTAAAATTTGATACACAAAAATGGATGCAGACAGCAATTAAAGCCAACACTTTGGAGAGGTCTGATGACCTCTCCAATTATATGTAAATTACAATCAATTCCTCTGTTTAATTTATACACATCATTTACCTAAAAACACAAACAAATATTTGCCAGTGACAATCTATCAGATTCAATAAATTGATTGTAGATTACTTATGTCTCCCCCCCTAAAATGGGAGAAACATATTGTTTTTCCCCCGGTTGTCCGTCCGTCCGTCCGTCTGTCTGTCCGTCACAAAATCGTGTCCGCTCTGTATCTTCCAAAAGCCCTTGAAGGATTTTTATGAAACTTGGGTCAGATGTTCACCTCATCAAGGCGACGTGCAGAACCCACTTTGCGGGTGTGGTGTCTCAAGGTCAAGGTCACACTTGGAGGTTAAATGTCAAATGCCACAAAGTCATGACCGCTCTGTATCTTCAAAAGCCCTTGAAGGATTTTTAGCTCACCTGTCACGCAGTGACAGAGTGAGCTATTAGGATACCCTTGTGTCCGGCGTCCGTCGTCCGTCCGTCGTCCGTCGTCAACATTTTCTTTAAATGACATCTCCTCCTAAACCCCTGGCCCAATTTTAAAATAACTTCATACTAATGGTCCTTAGATGTCCCTTTACCAAGTTTGCTCAAATGGTTCCGGTCCAATGCACAATATGGCTGTGAGGCCCTAAAAGGTGTTTTTAAAATGGAAATTTCAAAAATCTTCTTGTCTGAAATAACAAGGCCCAGAGCTTTCATATTTGGTATGAAGCATCATCTAGGGGACCTCTGTCAAGTTTGCTCAAATCATGACTTCCGGGGTCAAACTGGTTCAGCCCCGGGGGTAAATAGATTTTACTTAGAATTTATATAGGAAAAACTTCAAAAATCTTCTTCTCCAGAACCACAAAGCCTGGCGCTTAGATATTTTGCATGTAGCATTAACTAGTAGACTTCTACCAAGTTTGCTCAAATCATGATCCCCGGGGTCAAGTTGATCCCGCCCGGGGGTCAGTTAATTTTATATAGAGTTTATATAGGAAAAACTTCAAAAATCTTCTTCTCCAGAACCACAAAGGCTAGAGCTTAGATATTTTGCATGTAGCATAACCAAGTAGACCTTAACCAAGTTTGCTCAAATCATGATCCCCGGGGTCAGATTGACCCCGCCCCGGGGGTCAATTGATTTTATATAGAGTTTATATAGGAAAAACTTCAAAAATCTTCTTCTCCAGAACCACAAAGCCTGGAGCTTAGATATTTTGCATGTAGCATTACCTAGTAGACTTCTACCAAGTTTGCTCAAATCATGATCCCCGGGGTCAAGTTGACCCCGCCCGGGGGTCAATTGATTTTATATAGAGTTTATATAGGAAAAACTTCAAAAATCTTCTTCTCCAGAACCACAAAGCCTGGAGCTTAGATATTTTGCATGTAGCATTACCTAGTAGACCTTTACCAAGTTTGCTTAAATCATGATCCCCGGGGTCAAATTGACCCCGCCCCATAGTCAATTCATTTTATATATAGTTTATATAGGAAAAACTTCAAAAATCTTCTTCTCCAGAACTGCAGGCCTGGAGCTTAGATATTTTGCATGTAGCATTAACTAGTAGACTTCTACCAAGTTTGCTCAAATCATGATCCCCGGGGTCAAATTGACCCCGCCTGGGGGTCAGTTGATTTTATATAGAGTTTATATAGGAAAAACTTCAAAAAATCTTCTACTCCAGAACCAGAAAGCCTAGAGCTTAGAAATTTTGCATGTAGCATGACCTAGTAGACCTTAACCAAGTTTGCTCAAATCATGATCCCCGGGGTCAAATTGACCCCGCCCCATAGTCAATTCATTTTATATATAGTTTATATAGCCATCTGATCTTAGTCTGCAAAGTTTGCTTCGGTCTTCCCAACTGCTGAGTTCAGTACGTACAGTCCATGGTCTGTGGATCACCTATCTTGTGTGTCATAACGTGCTCTCAAATTCTGTACTGGTACAGAATTTACCAACACAGGTTAACTGCATACCATTATGTAACTTAAATACTGTCTCAAAATAGCATATACCCTAACACAAAAGTCACTTCTAGACTGTACATTTCTGAAGGAAACTACCTTCAGCCAAAATGAAAACATTACACCTGTTTCAGATATCCATATTTCAATTTGTACTTCATACAATAGTTTCATGTTAACTTACAAAGAAAAAAAAAATGTATCGAAAGTCTAATGACTTTGAAATGTTAACATTTTCCATGTATTTATCATCTAGACGAAATGAGGTAAACTGGAAATTATTAAAACAGTTCATGTAAAGTTAAAACTTCACCAATCAGCAAGTGTGGACACATGCCCTTCTTTCACCAATTCTCTCCTCATTATGTCTACAATATCGTTTCATGGTCTATCAGGTGAGCGATTCAGGGCCATCATGGCCCTCTTGTTATGAAACTTGGGTCAGATGTTCACCTCATCAAGGCAACGTGCAGAACCCACTTTGCGGGTGTGGTGTCTCAAGGTCAAGGTCACACTTGGAGGTTAAATGTCAAATGCCACAAAATCGTGTCCGTTCTGTATCTTCAGAAGCCCTTGAAGGATTTTTAGCTCATCTGAGCTGGCTCAGGGTGAGCTATTAGGATCAATGAATGTCCGTCATCCGTCGTCCGTTCACACCTAGTTCGTTAACACTCTACTGGTCACATTTTTGCTCCAATTGTCACGAAACATGGTCAGGATGTTTGTCCCAGTAATTACTCGAACAAGTTCGAATATGGGTCATCTGGGGTCAAAAACTAGGTCACATGACCTAAAAATAGAAAAATCTTGTTAAGGCTCTAGAGGCTACTGTTTCAGTCCAAATGTCCTGGCAATTTGTCAGAAAGGTTGTTTGGTTGATTTCTAGCCCAAGTTTGAATATGGCTCATCTGGGGTCAAAAACTAGGTCACACAGCCCAAATATGGAAAAACCTTGTTAACACCCTAGAGGTAAGATTTTCAGCCAAAATATCCTGGAAATTTGTCAGAAAGGTTGTTTCCATGATTTCTAGCTCAAGTTCAAATATGGGTCATATGGGGTCAAAAACTAGGTCATAGAGCCCAAATATGGAAAAACCTTGTTAACACTTAAAGAAGTCACATTTTCAGTCCAAATTTCCTTGTAATATGTCAGAAAGGTTATTTGGGTGATTTCTAGCCCAAGTTCGAATATGGGTCATCTGGGGTCAAAAACTAGGTCACAGAGCCCAAATATGGAAAAACCTTGTTAACACTTTAGCAGTAACATTTTCAGCCTAATATCCTTGTAATATGTCAGAAAGGTTATTTGGATGATTTCTAGCCCAGGTTCGAATATGGGTCATCTGGGGATAAAAACTAGGTCACTGAGACCAAATATGGAAAACCCTTTTTATCACTCTAGAGGTAACATTTTCAGCTCAAATATCCTGGAAATATGTCAGAAAGGTTGTTTCGATGATTTCTAGCTCAGATTTGAATATGGGTCAAGTGGGTCAAAAACTAGGTCGCACAGCCCAAATATGGTAAAACCTTGTTTACACTCTAGAAGTAACATTTTTAGCCCAAATTTCCTGAAAAACTGTCAGAAAGCTTGTTAAGATGATTTCTAGCTGAAGTTTGAATATGGATCATGTGGGGTCAAAAACTAGGTCACACAGCCCAAATATGGAAAAACCTTGTTAACACTCTAGAGGTAACATTTTCAGCCCAAATATCTTTGAAATATGTCAGATAGGTTGATTCGATGATTTCTAACTCATGTTCGAATATGGGTCATCTGGGGTCAAAAACTAGGTCACAGAGCCCAAATATGGAAAAAACTTGTTAACACTTTAGAGGTCACATTTTCAGTCCAAATGTCCTTGTAATATGTCAGAAGGGTTATTTGGGTGATTTCTAGCCCAAGTTCGAATATGGGTCATCTGGGGTCAAAAACTAGGTCACTGAGCCCAAATATGGAAAAACCTTGTTAACACTTTAGAAGTAACATTTTCAGCCTAATATCCTTGTAATATGTCAGAAAGGTTATTTGGATGATTTCTAGCCCAGGTTCCAATATGGGTCATCTGGGGATAAAAACTAGGTCACTGAGACCAAATATGGAAAACCCTTTTTATCACTCTAGAGGTAACATTTTCAGCCCAAATATCCTGGAAATATGTCAGAAAGGTTGTTTCGATGATTTCTAGCTCAGATTTGAATATGGGTCAAGTGGGTCAAAAACTAGGTCGCACAGCCCAAATATGGTAAAACCTTGTTTACACTCTAGAAGTAACATTTTTAGCCCAAATTTCCTGAAAAACTGTTAGATTCCAACACATTGTAGGAGTAGTTCCAACATACTACAGCTATCATGATGTAACTTTTCTCCTTATCAATGGATATAGATTAAACTTGAGTGCTTGAAGAAGACACCTTGTAACTGGCTTCATGTTTTTTGCCCATATCTATGTAACAGCACTGCCATCGACATGATTCCAACATGCTACAGGTACTAGACTGAATGAATACAACCATTTTGTACAATATGAAACAAGGTTTCTGCTCAGTCCTTTCTTGGCAGAGTATGAGTTTCTTGTTCATCATGTACATTTGACAAAAATATCCCCCTTATTTTACAATCGTCTGACTCAATACTGCCTGCAGCAACTGGCTGGGGGGAGACATATGTTTTTGTTCAATCAAAAACCCATTTCTAGTTTATTTATTTTTTAGCCTCGCTAATAAACATATAGAGAAATCAGATGATTGCACATTGTTATGCCCCCACAAAGTGGGAGCATATAGCGTTGCACTTGTCATTCAGTCCGTACGACCGTACGGTAATACGACCGTACGTCTGTACGTACGTACGTCCCGAAATTTTTGTGAACGCAACTCCTCTTAAAGCGGATGGCAGATTTTGCTTAAACTTTCAGGAATGAACAACCTTAATGTGTAGATGATAGTAAAGGAAGGAATTTTTGCTGCGACCAAATTAAACGGAATTACGGCCCTTTGTTGATTTTTTTCACTATATACCATATAGCCAAATAAATTTGTGAACGCAACTCTTCATAAACAGGATGGCAGATTCTGCTTAAACTTTCAGGAATGAACAACCTTAATGTGTAGATGATAGTAAAGGAAGGAATTTTTGCTGCGACCAAATTTAACGGAATTATGGCCCTTTGTTGATTTTTTCACTATATACCATAAAGTGAAATAAATTTGTGAACGCAACTCCTCATAAACCGGATGGCAGATTTTGCTTAAATTTTCAGGAATGAACAACCTTAATGTGTAGATGATAGTAAAAGAAGGAATTTTTGCTTCAACCAAATTTAACGGAATTATGGCCCTTGTTGATTTTTTCACTATATACCATAAAGTGAAATAAATTTGTGAACGCAACTCCTCATAAACCGGATGGCAGATTTTGCTTAAACTTTCAGGAATGAACAACCTTAATGTGTAGATGATAGTAAAGGAAGGAATTTTTGCTGCGACCAAATTTAACGGAATTATGGCCCTTTGTCGATTTTTTCACTATATACCATAAAGTGAAATAAATTTGTGAACGCAACTCCTCATAAACCGGATGGCAGATTTTGCTTAAATTTTCAGGGATGAACAACCTTAATGTTTAGATGATAGTAAAGGAAGGGTATGTTTTTTTTACGGGTCCTGACACACCTGGGGTTTCTATACTTTAATCTGTAGTTAACTTTCATGTGTAACATTTTTTAAATTTTACCTGCTTACTTTAATATCAGCAACATGTAATTACTTGTGTGTCTCTTTCTTCGTCTTCGCTTATGTGATTCCTCATAGTACATAAATATTTACAACATTTTTATGTTGACTATTCAAAGAATAAGAAGGTCTATTGTACTTGCGGCGTGGCTATCGGGTTAAAGTTTTATAAAGTTTGATAAAATGTTGGCAAATCAAAGAGCCCTGTCTGATTACTTCTTATTACTTTTAAGAGAAAAATCTTTACTTGATAAGGTTGCAGCCATTATTTTCTGCACTTAATCAATACATGTGTGGTAGTTGCTAGAGAATTTGACTTTGGTTTACTTAAGATTGAACATTTTGATTAAAAAATTCCATTACACTCAGAGAAAACCCTGTACCTTCATTGTGTAAGTACTTCCATTACCATTGAAAAAGCCTCATAATATTAGGGTCACCCTGTGCCTGGCATCTGTCCAGCTTCTCACAAACCACTTAGTCATTTTCCATATCAAAGTTCACAGAAATACTTGTTATATTGCCTTTTTCTTAAATTGATCAAATGATTCTGCCCTGTTTGCATTTAAGGGCCACCAGAGCTAAAATTAGAAAAACAAACAAAAAGCATTCGTCTTCATAATATATCCTCTTATTAAATTGCTTAAATTGTTCTACACCTTTGTGCAAAATTGCAGCCAGAGCTAAAGATAGATTTTTGTCCAGACTTTGCTTCAAGATTTAATCTTTGAAAATCTTGTCAGAAACCTTAAACTGTAGACCTGAGATATTTGGTATGTAGCATTTGGTAGAGTTGACCACTACAAAGATTGTTCAAATTATTTCCCAAGGAACAGAATTGACCCTGGATGGGATTTAGTTGTTTAAAATTGAATTGTGTAGGAAAAACTTTGCAAAAACTTTTTGTCTTAGAGCTTAGATATTTTGGATGTTGTATTGTCTATTGTCTAGTGAACTTCTACCATGTTTGTTCAAACTATGGCCCTTGGGTCAAAATTTTCCCTGCCCCATGGGCCCTGTTTGTATAAAATATTTAATCTTTGAACATCTTCTTGTCAGAAACCTAGTTAACCTTACCTATGTAGCATTGTATAGATGAACTCTATAAGACTGCTCAAATTAGGGTCTAAACTGACCCTACTCGGAGGTAACTTGTTTTAAAATGAGTTTTGTAGGAAAACTTTGAAAACCTACTTGCTTTAACCTTCATGTGACCTTGACCTTCTTTTGATCTACTGACCTACTTCCTTGTTTTTGAAGCTAATTTTAATTAAGATTTTAACTAGTTGTATAATTTTGAATGCAGACTTCAACTTTGATATTGGCTAAATTAGACCTTGAAATAATTTTAATTATTTGTATAATTTTGCATGCAAATTTCAACTCTGACCTTGGCTGATCTTGACCTTTGCCTACTTACCTACTTCCTTGTTTTTAAAGCTATGTCATTGAAGTTTCAACTATTTGTATAAACTTACATACAAACTTTAACTTTGACCTAGCTTTACCTTGACCATTTGACCTACTTTTTGTTTTGAAGCTACTTCCAAGACATTTGTACCATGTGTACAGTTTGGAAAGCAGATTTTATTTCTGACATATGCAAATATTGTGGTATGTTTCATTGGTAAATAGGTGAGCCATATAGGGTCATATTGGCACTCTATACTTTTTATTCTGATGATTGCAGAGTCAAATATCTTTATGCCCCCAAAGGGAGGCATATAGTTTTTGAATTGTTTGTCCATCTGTCTGTCCACTTTTTGTCCAGTCCATAACTTGGTCAGTCTTCAACGGATTTTGAAATAATTTTGCATAAATGTGTGGCACATTGAGACGATGTGTCACATGCAAGACCCAGATTTGTAGGTCAAAGGTCAAGGTCACACTTTGGCTTGAAAGAAATTTTTATAAAAGTGCATCGATGGTCGTGTACAGTCAACAATTCTGTCATTCCTGGATGTATTTTAAATGACTTGGCATAAATATGTTGGACATGATGAGGATGTGTTGTACACAAGAATCAGGTGTCCAGCTCAGAGGTCAAAGTCACACTTGTACGTTCAAAGTCATGATATGAATATTTCATAAAACTGCATTGATGGTCATGTCCGATGAACAATTCTGACATCCCTAGATGAATTTTGAAATGACTTGGCATAGATATGTTAGACATGATGATGACGTGTCGCACGCAAGAATCAGGTGTCCATCTCAGAGGTCAAGGTCACACTTGTACATCCAGTGTCATGAGATGAATATTTCATAAAAGTGCATTGATTTGTCAGAAAGGTTGTTTCAATGATTTCAAGCTCAAGTTTGAATATGGATCATCTGGAGTCAAAAACTAGGTCACAGAGCCCAAAAATGGTAAAAACCTTGTTAACACTCTAGAAGTAACATTTTCAGTCCAAATAAGTAGGAAATTTGTCAGAAAGGTTTTTTCGATGATTTGTAGCTCAGTTTTGAATATGGGTCATCTTGGATCAAAATCTAGGTCACAGAGCCCAAATATGGAAATCCTTTAGAAACACTCTAGAGGCTACATTTTCAGTCTAAATATCTGTGACCAGGGGTAGCGAGCCCGCCACAGGTGTTATCGTATGTTGGGTGAGTTAACTGTCTGGGGAATTAGCTCATCATATGGATGTGACGCGGCTCGACCCTCAGGGTCGGTCACAAGCTCGGGTTGATCAGGAAAGCACAAAGATGTCCATGATATTTTCTGTATTTTTATTTAGTCATCAACAAATATAAGTGTACTCCACAATGTTTTACAAATAAATTTGTTATTTCTCATTTATAATCAAGTTCTCATATAGATGCAATGTCAATACAAGTCCACGATATAAGTTCAATAACAGAATCCAAATGACTGTTTAGGCTAGCACCAAATTATCATAATTTTCTAAGTTAAGTTATTGTGATGTTGTTCGTTCAAAAACTACACGAAGACTCTTGTCAGTATTTCAGATTCTAACACATTAAAAAAAGGTTGGAACAGTTTAATTCTATTCGACCAATAAAAAATCATTTTTTGATTTAATTTGCATAATCAAGATTTTAGTGATACTTAAGATTTACTAAGATAAGGTAGAGTCTGGCAGGATATACTATAAACACCTTGAGCAGAAAGTTGGCTTCTAGCAATCAAGTGAAGGTGATAACTGTTATGCCAAAAATATAAACTGACTAAAAGTTATTTTAACAAAAGATTACAACAGAATAATGGTGTGAACATTTAAACAATAGATAGTATGGTTTCAGGGTTTATGTCAAAATACAGTAAAATAAACAGAAGCCAAAGGATATAGCAGCTTGTTTAACAAGTGGACATAATCATTACATTTGAATTTACAATAAAATATTAATCTTAAAATACAAAGCATAATTATTTTAAAATATTGAAGAATGACCTAAAATTGAAGTTATGTAATATAAGAATTTGACTGTTTTCTATACCTTGTTACATATCCTGAAAGTTTGTCATAAAGTTCGAATATGGGTCATCTAAGTTTAAAAACTAGGTCACAGAGCTCAAATATGGAAAAACTTCCTTAACATTCCAGAGGTTACATTTTCAGTCCAAATAACCTGGAAAATTGTCAGAAAGGTTTTTTGGATAATTTCTAGCTTGAGTTCGAATATGGGTCATCTGCGTTTAACTTAACCAGGTCCATAACAACTTTGTTAAAAGCAGTCATACTCAGGTGAGCGATATAGGGCCATAATGGCCCTCTTGTTAATCATTTTCACATCATGGATGACTTGGATGTCATACCACGTAACATGCACATGCAATATAGTTGTTAAGTTGTTGTATGATCCACACCCATGTTGCAGTAACCTTAGAAGTCATGCAGTTTTCAAAAACAACACTTGATGGTAATTCAGAGAAGGCGGAAAACATTGTGTGTTTGCATAAATTGTTAATTAGTGTATGATGTCAACTTTGACATCGTTCTTTTGATGACGTCAAATTGACCAGATTGCTGATTTTCTCACCTCACATATTTGTTCTTAAAGAATTTATTAGCTATTATATATATAACCAGAGCATTTATCTCAACAGACAAACAACATATATGCTTAATTCTTTTGTTGTTCATTTTCATTTATGATAATTACTATCAGTATAATTATTTATGGTATTACAAATTTAACAGTGGGTAAACACATCTTTTTCTAAGCTCCAAAAATGATACAAGTTAAAGATAAATGATACAGTGATCAGATGTAAAAGGTGCTTGTGCTTTGGCTGACACTAGCAATTTCACAGACAGGTAACCTCCAAACTATAAATATGTTTAGTAATTTATGTTTTATTAAATCTGTGCCTACACCAAGCTAAATGACATGTGTTTGTTAACATTCCTTTTTCCTTTCACACTTCTTCTTTTACACTTTCCTATACTATTTGGCCTTCATTTCCAGTGAAAAACATGTTCTTGTCCTAAGTATGGCTTCGGGGGCATATGTCCATTCACAACCACAGGTCATGTTTGATATCTCATGTGCAGGGCTCCCGAAATCCGAAAATTTGTCGGTTTTGACCGAATTTTATCTCTATGGACCAATTTCGATGTGCAAAAGTCCTTAAAAAATCGGTCCAGATAATTTCCAAAAAAAAAAATCTGTCTAACTTTTCATAAAACAGTAAAAATCTCACACTAAAACCTCAATTGATCGCTAATCCGGTATAAAACTATCACTGTTGCCCGTGGCAATTATCGCCAATTAACTTGTAAACAAGTAAAAGTGTGCTTGATTTGCAGCTGGCCAATCGATTAAAGCTGACCGGCTCAAACTGTGAAATATAATTCCATCGAAATCAAACTCCCTGCAGCAGTTACTTCCCCTTATCAGTACAGAAAACAGTTAAAGTATAAAAGCGTGATGTAACCGGTGCCAGGAGTTTGCATCGAAATAGGCGATAACTGTTGTCTGCTTAATTTCATTAAGGGCTTAATAGTAATAGTAGTGGCTAGCTGCAGCACAAAGCACACTTTAAAATATCAGTGACTAGTTTGACATTGTAAAGTTAGCTCTAATTCTACTTTCGCTTTGAAAAACACATATTTTCGTGACGTCAACACTATCATAACTTTAATTGTTCTTTGCCCTTAAATCGTTTCTATTTTTTTTAGCTCACCTGTGCACGTAGTGCACAAGGTGAGGTATTGTGATCAGTCAATGTCCGTCGTCAGTGCGTCGTGCGTGCGTAAACTTTTGTTTTTAAGAACATCTTCTCCTAAACCACTTGGCCAATTTCAACAAAACTTCACAGAAATGTTCCTTGCATGAAGCTCTACCAAAATTGTTCAAAGAATTTGATTCCATGCAGAACTCTGGTTGCCATGGCAACCAAAAGGAAAATCTTTAAAAATCTTCTTGTCTGAAACCACAAGGCCTAGAGCTTAGATATTTGGCGTTTAGCACCCTCTAATGGAACTCTACAAAAATTGTTCAAATTATTTCCCTGGGGTCATAATTGGCCCCGCCCCAGGGGTCACTTCATTTTACACAGACTTATATAGGAAATCTTTCAGAAACCACAATGCCTACAGCTTAGATATTTGATATGTAGCATTGTCTAGTGGATGTCTACCAAGTTTGTTCAAATTATGTCCCCTGGGTCAAATTGGCCACGCCCCAGGGTTCTCTTGGTTTACATATAGTTATATAGGAAAAACATGAAAAATCATTTTCCTCCGAAACTTAATAGAAAGACCGTGAATACTGTGAAATCATTTCAGGGTTTTCTGTGGTTGGTAACATTGTTATCTAAGAAAAAATGAAAAATCGTTGTTCCATTCGGAATATCCGGATGACCTTGAAATTTGGTGAAGGTTAACGTTTTGCCACCTGACCAAACAACCAAAGATTCATTACTATCGTAATTAACATATCGATCGGTCTTCTCAATTAACAAGTGTCAAGTGTCAATTATACTTTGTGATATGTTGCGCATCTTTTTCATTGTTAAAATTTAAGGTGTGTAAAAACTGTCTTTATGATTTTTATAAGCTGTAAAAACATAGGCCTTCCGTATTTGATAATGCAACCTAAAGTAGCGCTAATTAACCTTTTTGTTTGCAGCATTGTAATTAGTACAACAGAATACAGTAGTCAATTTACTATACTAAGTATTAAGTTCCAAAGTAATAATAGTTTACTCAATATCAGTAAAAATAAACATTTCTTTCAGGGACCGTATAACTGCAAATAGCATCCGCAGTATAGTGCGGTTTGACAGACACGTGACGCTACGTCACTACAATTTCTACTTTCAGTTTGGATGCACTTAGTAAACAAACACAATACGGGTACACACCTGAAAAAAGTCATTTGTGTGGAGTATTGTGTAGACGAACCTTTACCTTATTGTTTTATATGTTGGCCCCGGGGTCAAAATTGGTCCCTCCCCCAGTGGCCCTTAATATGTAAAAAAGGCAATCTTTAAAATCTTCTTACTCGGCAACCCCAATGCCTACAGCTTAGATTATTTGATGATGTAGCATTGCTCTAGTGGATTGTCTACCAAAGTTTGTTCAAATTATGTCCCTGGGTCAAAATTGGTCACTCCCCAGAGTTCTCTTGGTTTACATTTAGGAAAAACATGAAAAGTCATTTTTCTCCGAAACTCAAAGGACTAGACCTTAGATATTTGGTGTTGAGTATTGTGTAGAGACTTCTTACCAGTATTGTTTATATGTTGGCCCCAGGGTCAAAATTTGCCCCGCCCCGGGGGCCCATAAAATGTAAAAAAGGCAATCTTTAAAAATCTTCTTACTGGAAACCTCAATGCCTACAGCTTAGATATTTGGTATGTAGCATTTTCTAGTGGATGTCTACCAAGTTTGTTCAAATTATGTTCCCTAGGTCAAAATTGGTTCCCTTGGTTAACATAGATTTATATAAGAGAAACATGAAAATTAATTTTTTTCAAAAACAAATAGGTCTAGACCTTAGATATTTGGTGTTGAGTATTGTGTTATGAACCTTTACCAATATTGTTTAAAGGTCGGCCCTTGGGTCAAAATTTGCCCCGCCCCGGGGGCCCTTTATATTTCAAAAAGGAAATCTTTAAAAATCTTCTTGTCTGAAACCACAAGGCCTAGAATTTTAAAATTTGGCATGAAGCAAATAATTAGATTACATGTAGGTTAAAGGTCATGGAGGTTAAAAATAGATTTAATTACTGTACCTCATAGAGCCTTTATTTATAGACCAATATCTTTGATATTCAGTATATAGGTTCCTTGCTTGGGCATCTACCCATGGATAGGGTTTGAGGTCACTGGGTCAAGGTCAAGGTCACCATAGCTTATAATAGATATTTTTACTTTCTGTCATAGAGCCTTTATTTATTGACTGATATTTTACATATTTGGTTTGTAGGCACTTATATATTTTCAATTAAAAAATGAAATACTGCTTAACAGCAAACCTACAGCCAAAGTAATCAGGTGAGCGATCCAGGGCCATGATGGCCCTCTTGTTTTGTTCTTGGTCTCAGGGGTGGGGGGGGGGGGTGATTATGTGATTATTGCCCACATTGAGTGGATGACCCCTATAGATTTTGGAGTCAGTAGCTCAAAGGTCAAAGTCACATAGACCTTAACATTGAATACCATTTCCACCATTTAACTTGACAGTCATTTGTTATAGAGACTTCAAACTTTATATCATGATTGCACACATTGAGTGGATGACCATTGTACATTTTGGGGTCAGTATGTCAAAGGTCAAGGTTACAGTGACCTAAATGTGTAGAATCATTTACACTCTGTAACTCGACAACCGTTTGTCATAGAGATTTCAAAATTCATGTAACGGTTGCACACATTGAGTGAATAACGCCTATTGATTTTCGGGTCAGTATGTCAAAGGTCAAGGTCACAGTGACCTAAACATTGAAAACCATTTCCCCCATGTAACTTGACAATCATTTGTTATAGAGATATCAAACTTTATATCATGATTGCACACATTGATTGGACGACCCCTATACATTTTGGGATCAGTATGTCAAAGGTCAGGGTCACAGTGACCTAAATGTTTAGAATAATTTACACTCAACAACCATTTTTCATAGAGACTTCAAAATTCATATAATGGTTGTACATATTGAGTGAAGACCCCTATTGATTTTGGGGTCAGTAGGCCAAAGGTAAAAAAAATTCAAAATTTAAAGCTAATCATTTAATTTTAAAGCCTAAGGTTTCCCCCCTTGTATCACAAATGCATCATACTTAGAGAAAACACCCTTTGGGCATATAATGCTCCGCCCAGTGGTGCTCTTGTTGTTAGGTCTTTCAGCACAAGATGCTCAGGAAGAGCTTTAGCGAGTGGTCATTTTCTGTCATCATATATTTAAGCTTGTGAGTCACATTTTTAGTTCAGCTCAAGGTGAGCTTTTCTGATCGGTCTTTGTCCCTCCGTCCATTGTTAACTTTTCATTCAAACGACATCTCTTCTGAAACCACTGGGACAGATTTAATGAAATTTGCCTGGGATGTTCCTTGCATGAAGGTTGATCAAACGGTTCTGGTCCATTGCATTTCTGGGTCATTGGAGCTTAAAATAGGTTTTTAAAGTTGGATCTTTAAAAATCTTCTTCACTGAAACCTTAAGGCGTGGGGCTTTGATATTTAGTATGAAGCATCATCTAGTGGACCTCTACCAAGTTTGTTCAAACTATGAAACTGGAGTCAAAACTGACACCCCCCCCCCCCCCCCCCCCCCCCCCTCTTCCCCACCACCAAGGGGTTAGTCGATTTTACATACATGTACATTCATATAGGAAAACTTTTAACTCTTCTTGTCAGAAACCACAAGGCCTAGAGTTTAGATATTTGGTGTGCTGCATTGTAAAGTGGACCTCTACCAAGTTTGTTCAAATCATGGCCCCTGGGTAAAAAAATTCCCTGCCTCAGGGTTCACATGTTTTAGATATAGTTATATAGGAAAAACTTTAAAAATCTTCTTGTCAGAAAGTTTAGATATTTGGTGTGCAGCATTTTTTAGTGGGCCTTTACCAAGATTGTTCAAATCATGCCCCCTGGGTCAAAAATGGCCCTGCCCCGGGGGTCACTTGTTATGTCTCCTCCCCTCTGGGGGGAGACATATTGTTTTTGCCTTGTCCGTCTGTCCTTCTGTCTGTCTGTCAATCTGTCACTCTTCGTATCGGCTCAATAACTGGAGCTACCATTTGACCCAGAGCCTTCAAACTTCATAAGATGATTGCCCTTATTGAGTAGAAGAAACCTATCGATTTTGGGGTCAGTAGATCAAAAGTCAAGGTCATAGGGGCCCGTAGAGTGAAAACCGTTTCCGCACAATAACTGGAGTTCTATTTCACACAGAGGGTTCAAACTTCATACGGTGATTCCCCTTAATGTGTAGAAAAACTCTATAGATTTTGGAGTCACTAGGTCAAAGGTCAAGGTCACAGGGGCCAGAAGAGTGTAAACCGTTTCCGCTCAATAACTGGAGTTCTGTTTCACCCAGAGCCTTCAAACTTCATAGGATGATTGCCCTTATTGAGTAGAACAATCCTATCTATTTTGGGGTCAGTAGGTCAAAGGTCAAGGTCATAGGGGCCCGAAGAGTGAAAACCGTTTCCGCTTAATAACTGGAGTTCTATTTAACCCAGAGCCTTCAAATTTCATAGGGTGATTGCCCTTATTGAGTAGAAGAATCCTATTGATTCTGGTATCAGTAGGTCAAAGGTCAAGGTCACTGCTGGAAGGACACTTCCCGACCATATATATGTTAAAAACAAGGACGGCATTGAAGCTGGTGTTACTCCAATACATTACAGCTACCACAATGTAACATATGCTCTCTTCCACACTGCCGTTGATACAAACAGTTCCACTGTGATGTCAGGTGATGTCAACCATGCCTAGTGTAAGGTGTGAAACTATCATAACCATACATATGTTAAGATATATATATAATGTTCTTTATACCATAATAAATGACAGAGGCTTCTGTTTCAGAAAGATGATATCTCTTCCTTAGCCTTCCTTCCATCAGGTGCAGGGGGGAGACATGCGCTTTTCACAGAAAACATCTAGTTTTACATATAGTTATATAGGAAAAAGTTTAAAAAATATCCTTGTCAGGAACCAAAAGGCATACAGCTTAGATATTTGGTATGAGCATTGTCTACCAAGGGTAGACTTTCAATTGTTCATTGTTATGTTTCCCCCCCAACTCTGCCCTTCTGGTGGAGACAGTATTGTTTTTTGCTTAGTCCATGGCTGTCTGTTCATTTGTCTGTCTGTCACACTTCATTTCTGTTCAATAACTTGAGTACCAGTTAATTCAGATCCTTCAAACTTCACAGGTTGTTGCCCTTATTAAGTAGAAAAAAACCCTTTTGTTTTTTGGGTCAGTAGGTCAAAGGGACCTCTAGAGTGAAAACCGTTTCCACTCAATAACAGAAGTACCATATCACCCTGAGCCTTCAAACTTTACAGGATGATTGCTTTTACTAAATGAAAAAACTTTATTGCTTTTGGGCTTAGTTGGTCAAAGGTCAAGGTCACAGGGACCTCTAGAGTGAAATGTTTTTCTGCAGAGTAACTTTAGTACCATTACACCCAGAACCATCAAACTTTATAGGGTGATTGTATAAGAAGAACCCTATTGTTTTTAGGGTCCATAGGTCAAAGGTCAAGTTCACAGGGACCTCTAGAGTGCAAACTGTTTCTGCAGAGTGACTGGAGTACCATTTTACCCAGAGCCTTCAAACTTCATAGGATGATTGCCCTTTCTCAGTAAAAGAACCCTATCATTTTTGGGGTCAGTATATCAAAAGTCAAGGTCACAAGCATCCGTAGAGTGAAAACTATTTCTGCTAATTAACTGGAGTACCATTACACCCAGAGCCTTCAAACTTCATAGAATGATTGCCCTTTCTCAGTAAAAGAACCCTATCATTTTTGGGGTCAGTATATCAAAAGTCAAGGTCACAGGCACCTGTAGAGTGAAAACCATTTCTGCTCAGTAACTGGAATACCATTACACCCAGAGCCTTGAAACTTCATAGAATGATTGCCCTTTCTCAGTAAAAGAACCCTATCATTTTTTTGGTCAGTAGGTCAAAAGTCAAGGTCACAGGCACCTGTAGAGTGAAAACTATTTCTGCTCAGTAACTGGAGTACCATTACACCCAGAACCTTCAAACTTCATAAGGTAATTATATTAGAAGACCCCTATTGTTTTTGGGGTGGGTAGGTCAAAGGTCAAGTTCACTATGACCTGTAGAGTAAAACTCAAAAACTTGAGTACCATTACACCCAGAATCTTCAAACTTTTTGCAAACTTATTCAAACTTGCAAACAACGAACACCCATAACAACCAATAGCGATACTTGTAACTTGAACAATGAGACTCAGGTGAGCGACTTAGGACCATCATGGCCCTCTTGTTAATTTAGTCTTTAGAAAACTTGATCTAAGCCTGTCTTGATGATTTCTTGGACAAGTTCTAAAATATGTTACCAGGCAATTGTGAACATATTGCAATATATCTGACCCAGTCTTCATGAAACTTTTTTTTTTAACAGAATTTTTGACCTGACGATCATTCAGATATGTTTGAAACTTGGTTACATTTGATAAAAATGTAGGTCACCAGTTCTGATCTGTGAAAAAACCTCTAAAGAGGTAGTAGTTTTGGCCAAATAAATCGTTCTCAAGGGTGAGCTATTGGGATCATTGATTGTCCGGCATCCATCGGCGTGCATCATGCATTGTCAACAATTTGACTTCTCCTCCTAAACTGCTAAGCCAACTTTGACAAAACATGCCTGCTATATTTCCCTACCAAAGTTTTTCAAAGAATTAAATTCCATCAAGAACTCTGGTTGCTATGGCAATAGAAATGAAAAAAACTTTGAAAATCTTCTTGTCTGAAACCACAAGGCCCTGAGCCATAAGATTTGGTGTGTAGCATTGTCTAGTAGACCTCTACCAAGTTTGTTCAAATTATACCTCTGGGGTCAAATTTGGCTTCGCCCTTGGGGTCAAATGATTTTACATAAGCTTATAAAGGGAAATCTTTCAAAATCTTTTTGTCTGAATCCACAAGGCCCTTAGCCTTAAGATTTGGTGTGAAGCATTGTCTAGAGGACCTCGACCAAGTTTGTTCAAATTATACCCTTGGGGTCAAATTTGGCCCTGCCCTGGGGGTATATGGAAAACTTTGAAAATCTTCTTGTCTGAAACCACAAGGCCCTTAGCCTTAAGATTTGGTGTGTAGCATTGTCTAGAGGACCTTGACCTAGTTTGTTTCAAATTATACCTCTGGGGTCAAATTTGTCCCCACCCTGGGGGTCAGTTGATTTTACCTAGGCTTATATATGGAAATCTTTGAAAATCTTCTTGTCTGAAACCACAAGGCCCTGAGCCTTAAGATTTGGTATGTAGCATTGTATAGTGGACCTCCACCAAGTTTGTTCAAGTTATACCCCTGATGTCAAATTTGGCCCCACCCAGGGTGTCAATTTATTTTACACAGCTTTATATAGGCAAAACTTTAAAAAACTTTTCGTCTGAAACCACAAAGTCTTGAACTTTGATATTTTTTAATGGAGCATCAGCTAGAGGTCTTCTACCAAGTTTGTTCAAATTATGCCCCTTGAGTGAAAATTGGCTCTACCCTTGGGGTCATTTGAAATCATATAGATTTATATAGGGAGAATCTTAAAAAAGCTGTTGATGTTTTCTCTACAGCAGACCAAACAGCAAAGTATTCAGGTGAGCGATCTAGGGCCATCATGGCCCTCTTGTTTAAAGATAAATACATGTTCTGTAATTTGTTTTAACCTCTAGCTGTATTTCTTCATCAATTAATTCCTCCTTATTTTCAAAGTTAGCAGTAGCCATTTTTTTTACATAACTGAGTGTTGAATTTATAGGCCAGGAAGGGTATGCAGGTATCTTTTTACACGAAACACAAAAAACCATCCTTTTTGCTGTTAAATAGTTAGGCACACTTGAGTGAATATTGTTTGCTACAAGACCTCCAACGTAGAAATCTTGGGACCACCTATACAAGATAGTTTTATATCAGTGCAGTAGCGAGTAGGCTACACTCAAAGTGTAAGCTTTTGTGAAATACACTGTAATATTTTGTTTGTTTTGGAGGTATCTCTTTGTATTTTTTTGTTAATGTTCTGGAATTTTGTTGAGTCAGATTAACTGGAATTAAGATCAATAAGTATTTTGAGGATTAACAATAATGTAATAAGTAGTGACAAATCTGCTGGATGTAAGCTTTGTTGGTGAACTAGTCACACTCCCAGTCACATTAAATTACTGGATTGCTGTAAACATTTATGATAAATATAATTCTATTAAAAGAAAAAGTTGACAAGATTATTTGAGGAATTTTTTAAGCTACTACAATAAGCAAAAAATCCTGTGTTGTTTCATGGGAGCCACTTAATTTTTGTAACAATAAGGAAAGATGATTTTGCAATATATCTGATATTCTTTTGTCCTAAGTGAATTAAGAAGCCACCCCTGATAAAGCTCATTAGCCATATTTGTTTTTGTGAATGTGTGATAATATAATTTCACATTAGAATGCTCGGCTGGCTGGAATCTACATCCTTGGTGAAAAGCTGTACTTCACAATTCAGTGTATATATTTATGAATTCTAACCTGTGTGAAGGATTTACTTTGTCCTTATTACTACACATGTTTTAATATTTGATGCTGATAGGACAAACTTCAGGATCTGTCCATGTGTGATTTTTGTGTTTTAGTATTGAAAATTGTGTGTTTGAATCTAAATTTGTGGATATACCATTGATCTGGGATTTTATTTCTTTTATTCACGTGCTGGTTTTTGAGAACCTTGGGTTTGGATTTGGACAGCTGTGTAAACTTCTAGATCAAAAGGTATTCAGTTGGAGTATTGAATTGTTATGTAAATAATACAATCTTTTTGTCTCTTTTAAAAATTAATGTTGCTTTTATTTGTAAGTCATATTTTGTCTGCATTTACATGTTGCTGTTTTTTATGCCCCACTGTAGGGAGGCATATAGTTTTTGAACTGTCCGTCCATCCATCCCTCCTTCATTCAGCACTACTGAAAATAAATAGGGGGGCATCTAACTATAAATAAGAAAAGAGAACAATAGAGTTCATTCCATTACAATAGGATAAGGAGCTAATGGCCCTCTATTAAATAAAAGAAAAGGCCCCCTATCCAGTTTCGGGCGGACGTCTGTCCGTCAGTCCGTCCAAAAACTTTAACAATGGCCATAACTTCCTTATTAGTAAGTGGATTTACTTCATACTTGAACACAACACCCCTTTGGACAAGACCTTCCCACTGACCTATATTTGTTGACCTTGACCTCTAAATGACCTTCACCTTGAAGATCAAATTGTCAGAAAACTTTAACATTTGGTCATAACTTCCACATTAGTAAGTGGATATACTTCATACCTGGACACAACACCCTCTTGGACAAGACCTTCCCACTACCTACTGGGTATATTTGTTTGACCATGACCCCTGAATGACTGGTTCTCTGCTCAAGGTCAAAGCACCACTTCGAGGGCTTAGTCATCGTACAGTGACAGTTCTTGTTTAGCTTACCTGGCAGAAAGTGCCAAGGTGAGCTTTTGGTATGCTATTTGGTCCATCGTCCGTCTGTCTATCCATCTCATCTGTTCAAATTGTGCTTGTAAAAACTCTAGAGGCTACAATTTCAGTCAGATCTTAATGAAACTTGATCAGAATGTTAGTGTCAATAAAATCTCATACAAGTTCGAAACTGGGTCACATTAGGTCAAAAACTAGGTCACTTTGTCTAATAATGAAAAAAAAACCCAACTGTTTCTCACTCTTAAAACCATATTTTTGATCAGATCTTCATGAAACTTGCCTGAATATTCATTTCAGTAAAACCTTGGAGGAATACAAAATCTGGGTCATGCGAGGTCACAAACTAGGTCACTGGGTAAAATCATTGGTAAACCTTGTTAACACTCTAGATGTCACATTTTTACCCATTTAAAATAAATCTTGGTCATGTTTGCAGTGATGAATTCTTGGAAGATATTAAAACTTGGTCACAATGGGTCGGAAACTAGGTTCATCATAGGAAATCCTTTTCAGCTCGACTTTTTTCGAAGAAAAAATCAAGTTATTGTTATAGTCATGGTGTCGTTGCTGTTGCTGTTGCCGTTGCCGCTTCTGTTGCTGTTGCCATTCCCATCTGTAAACATTAACATTGATCATAATTTTTAGCTCACCTGAGCCATAGGCACATGGTGAGCTATTAGGATCGATCAATGTGTGTTGTCTGTTGTCCGTCGGACGTCCACTCTTAATTTGTTAACACTCTTGTGGTCACATTTTTGCCCTAATTGTCATGAAACTTAGTCAGGATGTTTGTCCCCGTGATTATTCAGATGAGTTCTAACATGGATTATCTGGGATGAAAAACTAAGTCACAGAGCCCAAATATGGAAAAACCTTGATAACACTCTAGAGGTAACATTTTCAGTCCAAATTATCTGAAAATTTGCCAGAAAAGTAATTTCGATAATTTCTAGCTCAAGTTCGAACATGGGTCATCTGGGATCTAAAAGTAGGTCACAGAACCCCAAAATAGAAAAACCTTGTTAACACTCTAGAAGTTACTTTTTCAGTCCAAATATCCTGGAAATTTTTCAGAAAGGTTGCTTCAATGATATCTAGCTCAACTTTGAATATGGGTCATCTGGGGTCAAAAACTAGGTCACATGGCCCAAATATGGAAAAACCTTGTTAACACTCTAGAGGTAACATTTTCAGTCCAAATAACCTGGAAATTTGTCAGAGAGATTGTCTCAGTGATTTCTAGCTTTGATTTGAATATGGATCTTCTGGGATCAAAAACTAGGCCACAGAGCCCAAATGTGGAAAAACTTTGTAAACACTCTAGAAGCAACATTTTCAGTCCACATATCCTGGACTTTTGTCAGAAAGGTTGGTTCGATGATTTCTAGCTCAAGTTTGAATATGGATCATCTGGGTTCAAGAACTAGGTCACAGAGCCCAAGTATGGAAAAACCTTGTTAACACTTGAGGTAACATTTTCAGTCCAAATAACCTGGAAATTTGTCAGATAAGTTGTTTTGATAATTTCTAGGTCAATTTCGAATATGGGTCATCTAGGATCAATTAATCAGGTCCATAACAATTTTGTTTAAAGCAGTCATACTCAGGTGAGCAATCTTGGGCCATCATGGCCCTCTTGTTTTATAAGTTAATGGATTGTCTTCATACATAGACACAACAACCCTTTCCTACAAGACCTTCAAGTAGACCAGACTAAACTTGACCTTGACTTATAAATGACCTTCACCTTCAAGGTCAAAATATTAAAATTTGCTAAAATTGGCCATAACTTTATTATTAATCAGTGGATTGTCTTCATGCTTGGATGCAACAACCTTTGGACAAGACCTCAAGTAGAGCGGATTAAACTTGACCTTGACTCATAAATGACCTTCACCTTCAAGGTCAAATTATTTAATTTTGCTAAAATTGGACATAACTTTATTGTCCCCCACCTTTTCCAAGTAAAAAGGGGGATATAGAAATGGACTCCGTCCGTTTGTCCGTCTGTCACACTTTCATGTCTGGTCCATAACTAAGCCATTCATCAACAAAATTTGAAATAGTTTGACACAAATGTTTGTTATAATAAGACGATGTGTTGTGCATGTCATCCATACATCCACCTCCAAGATCAAGGTCACACTTAATAATTAAAGGTCAACATTGTCTGTTGGAGTTTTTATGTCGTGTCCAGTCCATAACTTTCTCATCCATCAAGGGATTTTGAAAATACTTGGCACAAATATCACAGTAATGAGACAATTTGTCATGCATAACACCCAGACGCCTACCTCTAACGTCAAGGTCCCTCTTAAAGGTCAAAGCTTAACTTGGTCTGTTATAGGGTATATTTTGTGTCTGGTCCATAACTTTTTCATAGATCAAGGGATTTTGAAATGACTTGGCACAAATGTTCACAAAAAAGAGACTATGTGTCGTGCGCCAAACCCTGACCCTACCTCAAAGGTCAAGGTCACACTTGGAGGTCAAACCCTAACATGGTCTCTTACAGGGTATATTTTGTGTCCGGTCCATAACTGACCACCAGTCAGATATACTCAACAGGGGGATTACCATCTACTCTAACTATAGCTGTTGGATGTACTGTCATGATTACAAAGAATATTGATCTTCCTGACCGTCTAGTAAATGGTGTTGTTGGAAAAGTTGAATTCATAAGCATTGATAAACAAAAGCAATTTAAAGGAACAGTATTTTAAGCTCGACTTTTTTCAAAGAAAAAATCGAGTTATTGCTATGGTCATGGTGTCATTGCCACTGTCGTTGCAGCTGCCAATGTTGTTGCCATTCCCGTCCGAAAACTTTAACATTGATCATAATTTTTTTTATTAGTTAATGGATTGTCTTCATACTTGGACACAACAACCCTTTGGACAAGATCTTCAAGTCGACCAGACTGAACTTGACCTTGACTCATAAATGACCTTCACCTTCAAGGTGAAATTATTAAATTTTGCTAAAATTTGCCATAACTCATTTGTTGTTGGATTTGATTCATACTGACAAAACGACACTTATGACAAACCGGACATTATGATTCTTTCAGGTTTGACCTTGACCTTAAAATGACCTGAACAGTCAAGGTCAAATAATTGAATTTGGCTAAAATTTCCCATAACTTTGTTATTTGTTGTTAGATTTGATTCATACTTGGACAAAACAACACTTATAACAAAACTGACATGTTGAGTAACTTAAATGTGACCATGACCTAAAAATGACCTTGACCGTCAAGGTCAGATGATTGAATTTTGTTTAAATTGTCATAACTTTCTCATTTTTTTATGGATTTGATTCATTCTTGGACAAAACTATACTTATGACAAATTTGACATTTTGATTCTTTCAAGTATGATCTTGACCTTTAAATGACCTTAACAACCAAGAACAAATATTGAATTCTTCAAAAATTGGTATGGATGAATTTGATAATTATATTTCCAAATGATGTTTCATTTGAAATCCATTCACCACAATGTGCTTCTTCTGATGTGTTTGCCTTTGGAAATAGGAAAAAGTCGTGGCCCCCGCTTGCGTTGGCTGTTGTTAAATACTTAAGAGGTCACATTTTTTATCAGTCTGAATGAAAAATTAGTTCTAATTAGTTATTGTTTGCTTTGATGGATTCTTGGGCTAATTAAAAACTGGGTCACTGTTATGATCACTCATACACAGAAATTGGCTGTTCAGTTTTCACTTGTCCACAGAAAGTAAAATGTTAATGTAGTTGTCTGGACCAGTAGTCTTATTTATGAGCCATTGAGCACCCATTTTCACTTAGAAAATGTGCCCTTAAGGAGGTGAAGGATATTGCCAGTCAGAAGATGATATCAATATCCTTAAGCAGAAAGGATTCCCAGCAAATGTATGACTTGAACAATAGCTTTTGCCAGCCCTGCTGTTTGCCATCTCTTTCAAATCTTCTTGTGAAAAAATAGTGGCCACTTGAAAGACTCCAGTATAATTTGACAAATACATTTCTTAGATGCTCTTACAGTAAAAATTATTCAAGATATCTTGATATATTAAAAAACATGGCTACCAGGTTACCAGCTTAGATATTTGGTTGATAACATCATCTAGTGGACCTCTACCAAAGTTATATAATCACGGCTCTAGGGTCAAATTTGGCCCCACCCCAGGGGTCATTTGAGTTTACATAGACTTACAGTACGCTCAGCGCGGATTCTGCCTTTTCCGCGATACCACCGCGGACAAATTTTTTTTATCGCGGACAAACGTGGCGTACGTCCGCGATGAGAGGGCTAATTTCCGCCGCGATCCGCGGTGTTCAGTTATTTCTACCGCGGACAAAATACCGAAGATTATATTTAAATTATTGATAAAATCGGTTACCTGTTTCTCGCTGCGGAATGCGGTGGCCATTTTAACTATAGCTAAAAAATAAATGTTTATTTTATAAAATTTTCACCGTGTTCTTACTTTAAAAGATTACTTTAAATCAACCAAAATACTTAAATGGTAATAACATTAGTGAAAATTTTAGATGTAAAAATATTGAAACGGCATTTAAAATGAAAAACGTTACCTTTGTTTTGATTGTAAAATTTGGAGTGACCGCGTCGATAGACACAAACTACATACTACAGAGTATACTACAGCATCCTTGTTCCCTTGAACTATCCAAACCGTCCAAAATTAGAACATTCCTAACAACAATTACTTGTTACACATGCTAATTATCGGGGTTAATTTAAGTGACCTGCTTTAACTGTCAAAGAAATTTCCTCACTCAATAGCGGCTTTCAACTTTTTACAAAGGGCGCCATGTCTTCAGATTAACTCAGAATCACAGCTGACACCTGTGTGAATAACATACCTAAATACAAACTAAATCACCTTTTTTCAAACTAGTTTATAAACCAATCTGAGCTCTGGTTTGAAAGTGAAATCTACAGATCTTGTATAGATATATTTTTTCGATGCATAACAAACACTTGTAAATTTCAGTGGCTCTAGCCTCAAAGGAACAACCTGTCTATCACAATTCCAGGGGTAAAAGTTTTCCGGATTGTGCCGGATTTCCGGATTTTCGGCCTCTGTCTGGGCTGTTTTTCCGATTCATGTAAATCAGGGTCGAAATTTTGGGGGGGTGAGGTGGGGGTTAGGTCGATCTGAAACTTCATTTCGGCGAAAGCTTCGCCGTGACGTAAGAGTACTGTTATGGACCTGGAAATGGCTTTTACTCTTCCCGATTTCTATCGGGCATTTTGATTGGATGACTTATTGTTAGAATAATCCAATGAGTATCGCCGATTCATTCTGAAGTTTACATGCAAAGGTGGCCGCTTTTGTTTAATGATTTGAATTGATAAAATTTACGATGAAATTTTTACCAGCTGGCTACAACGTGAGCGAAATTGATAAGGGAGCGAAGAACAAATGGAGGTATTTAACTTTAAGGAAATGAGATTTTTGATATGCCAAACAGCTAAAATCCAAGAGCTTCCGGGGCCCTCCGGCCCCCTGGACCCCCTGCCAGGGCTTTGCCCTGGACCCACCGGGGGCCAGCTTGGATTTCAGGATTTTCTAAATCTGCAACTTTTACCCCTGCAATTCCCATGACCTATAATCTTTACACGTGATACAACACCGTATTTTTATTGGTTGTAATTCAAAAGCTAACCTTTGACAGCAAGCCTGAGTAATTTTCCATAAAAAAATCCCAGTATTTTACTGCCCTTTCCACATCACATGATCTAATGCTGCATGCTTTTGGATGCTTGCTCTCTACTTTCAATTCTCATTTTCGGAAAATCTATAAATAGTAACACCTAGTTTTGTAAGGAGATATTGACAAGGATTAAATTTTCATGGTGTAAGAAACAAAAATTGACGTTTTCATTGTTGTCTCTTGTTACTGTTTCGTACATGCCGCACACCGAGGTTATTCAGTATTTGACCTAAAAGTGGTTTTCACAACCATGAACTTGCATATCTACTCTATTTTTCGAATTTAATACGACAATGATTTGCCGCGATTTAGAGTATTTTTGTTCATGGTAATTCAATAACGAGAGAACAACAAGATGTACAAACAACAAATACATTGTATCTACATAATTTTTTTTATTGCAGAATCAATTTTTACATATTTTAAGTAGTAAAGTTTTAATAATTAATCGTAAAAAGCTACAGGTTATACCGCGATCCGCAGTGATTGACCACCGCGTTCCGCCGCGATTTACCGCAGCTTTCCGCGGGGGAAACGCTTACGGCCACAGATTCATGTCCGCGGTGGTGAACATTTTCAGTCCGCTGGGTCTCGCGGACAAATTTTGTGCAAAATTTCGTCCGCGATGAGTCTCATCCGGGGGGTCTTGCAGGTTTTGAAAAATCCGCCCTGAGCATACTGTATATAGGAAAAACTTCTTGTCAGAAACAAAAAATATTGACCTTCTTTCTTGGTTTAAAAATATTTTTTGATATATAATGTGGTATTTGAACTGTCTGCCATTTGACACATGCCTTAGGTGCTACCCACATCCACCACCCCAGTGATAGTTTCTTTTCATGTGAGCAACCCAGGACGATAAGGACCTGATGTTCAATTATGTCCCAAGGGTAAATATTTGCCCTACCCTGGTAGTCCTATTTGTACAGAATAAAAGATCTTTGAAAATCTTCAATTCAGAAATTGTACTTTTGCTCCTGATGTTTGCTCAACAGCAGACCCAAAGCCGAAGTATTCAGGTGAGCTGTCAAGGCCCATCATGACTCTTTTGTTCAAAGTTATGGCCCTTCTTTGACTCCCATATAGTTTCCACACATTTTAAGGAAAACATTTGCACAGATTTTATTCTTATTTTGTATGTTTATGTTCCTTTATAAAGTGGGCATGACACCTCTAATTTCATCAGAGTTATGCCCCCCTTTTCAGCTCTGCATTCAGTTTCTGTGCATTTAAAGGAAAATGTTGCATGATTTTCATTCATAATTTGAATCTGTAAGTATCTTATGAAACTTCAGGTTCTTTTTATGTCCCCAGGAAACATGAGGGGGCATATAGTTTGGCAAATTTTGGTTTCCGATCAATATCTAGAGAACCTTGGACCCACCTTCCTTAGACTTGGTTTGTAGGTTGGTCATGACAAGTAGATGACCCCTTTACTTTTTGAGGTCACCATGTCAAAGGTCAACATCACAGTGACCTTGAATAGCAAAACAGTTTCCCATCAATAACTATAGAACCCTTGGTTGCAGGTTGTTCAAACTTAGTTTGTAGGTTTATCATGACTAGTAGATGATCCCTATAGTTTTTTACTTCAACAGGTTAAAGGTCAAGGTCAAAGTCACCTTGAATAGCAAAACCGTTTCCAATCAATAACTAAAGAACCCTTAGTCCCACGTTGTTTAAACTTAGTATGTTGGTTGTATATGACCAGTAGATGAACCATGCAGTTTTCAGGTCACTAGGTCAAAGGTCAAGGTCACAGTGACCTTGAATAGCAAAATGGTTTCTGATCAATAAATATAGAACCCTTGGTCCCAGGTTGTTCAGTCCTTGTATGTAGGTTGGTCATGACAAGTAAATGACCCCTGTAGTTTTTCAGGTCACCACCTCAAAAGCCATGGTCACAATAGCCTTTAATAGCAAAATGGTTTCTGATCAATAACTATAGAACGCTTGGTCCCAGCTCCTCAAAACATCATGGCTGCCTCTAGGGATAAGGTGCTAGGAGGGCATATATGTTTTACAAACATCTCTTGTTGAATTTGGGTTGAGTTATGCCTTTCTTAAGCTCACCTGAGCACAGCTCAGGGTAAGCTTGTAGTATCATTGAGAGTCTAGTGTCTGGCATCTGTCATCCACAATTGGTGCTTTAACACTCTAGAGGTTATATTTTTTTCCTGATTATCATGAAACTTGAGCAGAATGATTGTCACAATAAGATCTTGGACAGGTTCAAATATGGGTCATGTGGGACTGAAAAATAGGTCACAAGGCCAAATCAAAGGAAAACCTTGTTAACCCTTTAGAGGCCATGTTTTTGTTCAAATGACATAAAAACTGGTCAGAATGTTTGTCTTGATGATATCTAGGTCAAGTTCAAATGTGAATCATCTTGGGCTAAAAACTAGGTCAAAGGGTCAAAACGTTGTCTTGATGATGTTTTTGTCAAGTTTGAATATGGGTCTTCTAAGTTCGAAAACTATGTCACAGGGTCAAAACATAGAATATCTTTGTTATCTCTCTGGAGGCCACATTATTTGTTTAGATGACATGAAAACCTATAAGAATGTTTATCTTGATGATATTATTTAGGTAATCTCAAATAGGGTCATCTTGGGTCTAAAATTAGGTCACAGGGTCAAAACATAGAAAAATCTTGTTAACACTCTAGAGGCTACATTTCCTTTCCAAATGTCATGAGAATTTGTCAGAATCTTTGTCTTGTTGATATCTAGGTCAGGTTTGAATTTTTATCATCAGGGTTCAAAAACTGGGTCATCAGGTCAAAACACAGATTTACCTTGTTAACACTCTAGAGACCAATTTTTTTTGTCCAAATGGCATTAAAAACTTGTCAGAATGTTTGTTTTGATTATCTCTAGGTTCAGTTTGAATATGGGTCATCTGGTTTCCTGAACCAACTTATCCCATCATGGGCTCCAGAGTTATAGCCAATTAGTAATGGGATGCAGGCGAGCATTTATGGGCAATTATGGCTGTCTTGTTTCTACTTAGTTTTTTAAAAAAACCAAATTTTTTCACAGTAAAAGGACTGTATTTTGCAGTAATGATTTATTAAATACCTGCAACAGTTATACTGCTCTTGACATTACACCTGCCTCTTCTTACCTTTTAACCATCTGCTTGGGATATTCTGTCAACGTTTGAGCATGGTAGGTTCATCTGTGTCCCACTGGCACATCTCTGGTTTCTTTTATTGCGATTATAAACCTATGTATTAGACTTGTAGTTTTAAGCAGTAATACTCAGATGAGCATTTTAGGGCCATCATTGGCCTCTTGTAGGTATCTTCATTTGCATTAATCTCATTTCTTCCTTTGGTCATTTTATAGAAATGAATGATTATTGAATTAAAGTCTGTAATTGCAGGTACTTTATTCTTCAGTTTATATCTCAACTGTAAATAAAACTTGTCTAAAAAAAAAACTATATTGAGTCTTGTAGCACTTTTTTATCCCCCCGCCAAAGGCGAAGGGGATATTAGAAATGCCCTTCGTCCATCCGTGCGTCTGTGCGTCCGAAACAATTTTGTCCAGAGCATAACTCAAAAACTACTTGAGGGATTTTATTCAAACTTCATACACTGACAGAGCACATTGGTAGGTAGTGCAGTGTGCAAGTCCAATAACTCTACCTTGCCTATTTTTAGAGTTATTCCCCTTTATCAGAATTACTTGATAAATTTTGTCCGGAGCATAACTCCAAAACTACTTAAGGGATTTTATTCAAACTTCATACACTGACAGAGCACATTGGTAGGTAGTGCAGTGTGCAAGTCCAATAATTCTACCTTGCCTATTTTTAGAGTTATTCTCCTTTATCAGAATTACTTGATAAATTTTGTCCAGAGCATAACTCCAAAACTACTTGAGGGATTTTATTCAAACTTCATACACTGACAGAGCACATTGGTAGGTAGTGCATTGTGCAAGAACAATAACTCTACCTTGCCTATTTTTAGAGTTATTCCCCTTTATCAAAATTACTTGATAAATTTTGTCTGGAGCATAACTCCAAAACTACTTGAGGGATTTTATTCAAATTTCATACACTGACAGAGCACATTGGTAGGTAGTGCAGTGTGCAAGTCCAATAACTCTACCTTGCCTATTTTTACAGTTATTCCCCTTTATCAGAATTACTTGGTAAATTTTGTCCGGAGCTTAACTCTAAAACTACTTGAGGGATTTTATTCAAACTTCATACACTGACAGAGCACATTGGTAGGTAGTGCAGTGTGCAAGAGCAATAACTCTACCTTGCCTATTTTTAGTGTTATTCCCCTTTATCAGAATTACTTGATAAATTTTGTCCGGAGCATAACTCCAAAACTACTTGAGGGATTTTATTCAAATTTCATACACTGACAGAGCACATTGGTAGGTAGTGCAGTGTGCAAGTCCAATAACTCTACCTTGCCTATTTTTAAGAGTTATACCCCTTTATCAGATTTACTTGTTTACATTTTAAAAATCCTAGCATATTTATGTATATCTAATTCTTGAATTCTTGAACTTATTATCCCCCTGCCAAAGGCGGAGAGGATATTAGAAATGGTCTCTGTCCGTCCGTGCGTGCGTCCATTCCAGTTTTGTCCGGGGCATAACTCCAAAAGTACTTGAGTGATTTTCTTCAAACTTCATATACTGAAAGAGCACATTTGGAGGAGGTGCAGTGTGTAAGAATAATAACTCTACCTTGCCTATTTTTAGAATTATTCCCCTTTATCAGATTTAATTGAAAAACTTTGTCCTAACTCCAAAAGTGCTTGAGCGATTTTCTTCAAACTTAATACACTGACATAGCACATTGGTAGGAAGTGCAGTTTGCAAGAACAATAACTATACCTTGCCTATTTTTTGTGGGATTTTCTTCAAACATTATTACATTGAGTGTTTGAAAGTACAACCTTCAGGTAGCTTCTTCCCAGCAGGGGGATTAACCATGTGTAACATGGCTCTTGTTAAAATAGTGGAAAAATGGGCATATGGAACACCTCAGCTGTGTTTTTTCCAAGTAAACAGGAATTCAACAAAATTGAGGAAGACATGTGCAACATTGTAAGATATCAGATGAATCAGAGAGTATAGAATATAAACACAGAAATCTTGCATACACTTAAAGCCAGCAGGAAGCTCGAAAATTCTTTCATACAATCAAAACAAAAACCCATCAGTGTGTAAGAAGAGTTAACTTACAGCATCATCAGAGTAATGAAGTAAATGTTTATAACCATATGGTCAAGTGATAAATCGACATGAATTATTTTGTAAAAATAAATGTAATTAGTAACTTTGATATTTGAGCTGAGGTTAAGGAAAAAAGAGATGGAAATAGTTAATAACAAATGATAACTTTAAGACATCCCCAACAAAACTCTGTTAAACATTTGTATCTTGAGGAAAATGTATAACTGTTTGAATATAAATTAAATTAACATTTTACATATATTAAATTAACAATTGGTGTTATATGCTATGTACATTTAGTTACTTGACTGGTTGCTGAATATTCACAAAATTCAGGCTCAACATTTGATTTCTGGAAGATCTTGCTTTTGTTTACTTGTCCGTTTATGGGACACAACATAAACGAAGAATGTTAAAATTTAAATAAATTTTAGTGTGTCAGTAGTCAGCACTTGCAAGAGCACCAACCATATTTGATATTGTCAAAGTTACAGCAAAAGTTGTGGACTAGTTGTTATTGACAATTAATCTTTTTATTATTATTTATTTCACTGAATAAAACTTATTAACCAAGGTATTTACTTAAAATGATGAAATCTGAAAATGAAAATGAAATTATAATATTAGGTAATGATCAATGTCTTCTTAACATTCGATCCCTTACTAAAAGTGAGTTCCCCCTTGCCCTATACAGTAATCTCCTCTTCATCTGGGGAATGTAACTGCTGTATGGTGTGGCCCTGCATATGATGAAATTAGGGCTCAGTAAATATCAGCTAATATGATTCTAGACTGTATGTTTCTGCTTTTTATGCCCCTACCATGATAATGGCGAGCGGGCATAAGTTATAGTGTTTACCCTGTGCGCGCTTGTGTGTATGTGTGGACACATACAAAGATGTTCGTGTCTGGCTCATAACTTTGTTGTGCATTGTTGGATTTTAAAATAATTTGGTATAAGTGATTATCATATAAAGTCGACTCTTCCCGTGCAAGAATTATTTCGCTTGCTCAAAGGTCAAGGTCACAGTGGACACTTGAAGTTTTGGCTTATTCCTTATATGGATAGTGTGAAAAAGTTGTACGTGTCCTGCCCATAACTTTGTTATGCATGGTTGGATTTCAAAATAATTTGGCATAAGTGATCATCATATGATGTCAACATGTCGTGTGCAAGAAATATGTTGCTTGCTTAAAGGTCAAGGTCACAGTGGACACTTGAAGTTTTTGCTAATTTGTTAAATGGGTATAGTGAAAAAGTTGTACGTGTCCGGCTCATTTCTTCCTCGTGCATGGTGGAATTTCAAAAAAAAAAAATGTTCATTATGTCTGGGGGAGACATATTGTTTTTGTCCTGTCCGTTAATCCATCTGTCTGTTTATCTGTCTGTCACACTTCGTTTCTGTTCAATAACTAGAGTACCTTTTCAACTTGAGTCTGCAAACTTCATAGGGTGATTGCCCTTATTGAGTTACAGAAGCCTATTGTTTTTTTTGGGTATGTAGTTAAACGTCAAGGTCACAGTGACCTTAAATATATAAATGGTTTCCACTCAATAACTAGAGTTTTATTTGACCTAGTGTCTTCAAACTTCATAGGATGACTGTCCTTATTGAATTACAGAAGTCTCTCGATTTTTGGGTCAGCCAGTTAAAGATCAAGGTCACAGTGACCTTATATGTAAAAACTGGTTTCTGCTCAATAAATGGAGTTCTATTTGACCCAGAGTCTTGAAACTTCATATAATGATTATCTTTATTGTGTAGAAGAAGCCTTTTGATTTTGGGGTCAGCCAGTCAAAGATCAAGGTCACAGTGATCTTTAACTTAAAAATGGTTTCTGCTCAATAACTTAAGTTCTATTTGACCAGAGTCTTCAAACTTCACAGCATGATTGTCCTTGTTAAGTAAAAGAAGCCTGTTGATTTTGGGGTCAGCCAGTCAAAGGTCAAGGACACAGTGATCTTTAACTTGAAAATGGTTTCCAGTTAATAACTAGCGTTCTGTTTGACCCAGGGTCTTCAAATTTCATCGAATGCTTGCCCTTAAAGAGTAGAAGCCTATTGATTTTGGGGTCAGCCAA
Organism: Cyclina sinensis; assembly: GCA_012932295.1. Taxonomy (NCBI): domain Eukaryota; kingdom Metazoa; phylum Mollusca; class Bivalvia; order Venerida; family Veneridae; genus Cyclina; species Cyclina sinensis. Next base: position 20,558,692 of record JAAONU010000002.1, read on the forward strand.
TCAAAGGTCAAGGTCATAGTGATCTTTAACTTGAAAATGGTTTCAGCTCAATAACTGTAGTTCTACATTTGTATTTGACCCAGAGTCTTCAAACTGCATAGGATGATTGTCCTTGTTGAGTAGAGGAAGCCTGTTGTTTTTGGGGTCAGCTGATCAAAAGTCAAGGTCATAGTGACCTTCTCTTCTGCAACAATAGTACTACTTGTTATACCACGGCCTTTTTCCAACACACTCATTCCTATTCTCAAGTTCACAATTCTGTCGCTACCTGACGTCTCTCATCTATTCTCTGCCCCTGTTTCAATGATGCGCTGGGGGAGACGTGTTTTTTACAAAAACATCTAGTTATCATATGATAATGACACTTCCCTGCCATGATAATGTCTTGTTTCTTGCTTCATAATTTCAACACTTTCAGCATGCTTATCATGTCATTTTAGTAAGGTAGCTATGAAATTATCACACAAGGTAGGTGAGGAACAAAGAACATACATAAATGTAATAGCAGTCTTCACGAATAACTTTTTGAAGCACTGGACAATCGGACCAGCCTAGGTTCGATTAGGTGATAATCTGACTGGACCGAATGATATTTAACTGGACCGAATATTAGCTGTGAAGTTGTTAGTTTCAGGCAGAACACAACAATAAAACTATATTTTAAAGTAGAACCACCATGTTCAAAATTATATTAACTATACTTTGAACTTGCTCCATACCAATAATAGCGTTCCTTAGTGAAAATAATAGTATTATTCATTCATTTGTACAGGACAACTTAAGTTCAGTCAAACATTTTACTAGATTTTTATCTCAACTTTTTTTCCCAACTCCTGAAAATACCATACATACATGTCATCATTGGTTACCCCTGGTATATATTCGTACAACTACATTATGTACCACGGTTAATAAATGAGTGAAATGGAATGGATCGAATGTCGGTTTCCAACAATGTATACATGCATGATTAAGAAATAAAATATAAAACAGGAAAATGAAATAGAGTAACTTTAAGGAAAACTGGAAAGGAAGATTACAGCCTGAACATCCGTTATGTGTAAACTATGTACGAATCCATTACATTGTTGTTGGGGTTAATGAATCACTGTGGTATTGAAATGAATGCATTTTTAGCTCACCTATGCAAATGCTCAGGGTGAGCTATTGAAATCACCCTGTGTCCGTCATCCGTCGTCAGTTGTCCGTCGTCAACATTTTACTATGACATTTCCTCCTAAACCACAAAGCTTTTTTTAACCAAACTTTACAGAAATGTTCTTTATATTGCCCTTCCTAAAATTGCTCAAACCGTTCCACTTTATTGCACATAAGGGCTGCAAAAGCTAAAAGATGAGCCTGCTCAGGGTGAGCTTTTGGGATCGTTGAATGTCCGGCGTGCGTCTTGCGTCGTCAACAATTTGACTTAAACAACATCTCCTCCTAAACCTCTGAGCCAACATTGATGAAACATGCCTGGGATATTCCTTGCATGAAGCTCTACCAAAGTTGTTCAAAGAATCAATTCCATCAAGAACTCTGGTTGCTATGGCAACTTAAAGGAAAAACTTTGAAAATCTTCTTGTCTGAAACCACAAGGCCCTGTGCCTTAAGATTTGGTATGTCGCATTGTCTAGTGGACCTCTATCAAGTTTGTTCAAATAATGCCCCTGGGGTCAAATTTGGCCCCGCCCGGGGGGTCAATTGATTTTACATAGGCTTATATAGGAAAACTTTAAAAATCTTCTTGTCTGAAACCACAAGGCCTAGAGTTTAGATATTTGGTGTGCAGCATTGTCCAGTGGACCTCTACCAAGTTTGTTCAAATCATGGCTCCTGGGTCAAAAATGGCCCCGCCCTGGAGGTCACTTGATTTACATAGAGTTATTTAGGGAAAACTGTAAAAATCTTCTTGTCTGAAACCACAAGGTCTGGAGCTTAGATATTTGGTATGAGGCATCATCTAGTGAACCTCTACAAAGTTTGTTCAAATTATGACCCTGGGGTCAGAACTGGCGCCGCCCTGGGGGTCACTTGATTTACATAGAGTTATATAGGGAAAACTTTAAAAATCTTCTTGTCAGAAACCACAAGGCATGGAGCTTAGATATTTGGTGTTGAGCATCATCTAGTGGACCTCTACCAAGATTGTTAAAATAATGACCCTAGGGTCAGAACTGGCCCCGCCCTGGGGGTCACTTGATTTACATAGAGTTATATAGGGAAAACTTTAAAAATCTTCTCGTCTGAAACCGCAAGGCCTGAAGCTTAGATATTTGGTATGAGGCATCATCTAGTGGACCTCTACAAAGATTGTTCAAATTATGACCCTGGGGTCAGAACTTGCCCCGCCCCTGAGGTCACTTGATTTACATAGAGTTATATAGGGAAAACTTTAAAAATCTTCTTGTCAGAAACCACAAGGCATGGAGCTTAGATATTTGGTGTTGAGCATCATCTAGTGGACCTCTACCAAGATTGTTCAAATAATGACCCTAGGGTCAGAACTTGCCCCGCCCTGGGGGTCACTTGATTTACATAGAGTTATATAGGGAAACTTTAAAAATCTTCTTGTCTGAAACCGCAAGGCCTGGAGTTTAGATATTTGGTATGAGGCATCGTCTAGTGGACCTCTACAAAGATTGTTCAAATTATGACCCTGGGGTCAGAACTTGGCCCGCCCTCGAGGTCACTTGATTAACATTGAGTTATATAGGGAAAACTTTAAAAATCTTCTTGTCAGAAACTGCAAGGCATTGAGCTTAGATATTTGGCTTGTAGCATTGTCTAGTAGACCTCTACAAAGATTATTCAAATCATGGCCCCTGGGTCAAAATTGGCTCCGCCCAAGGGGTCACATGTTTTACATAGAGTTATAAAGTAAATTCTTTAAAAACCTTCTTGTCAGAAACTGAAAGGCCTGGAGCTTAGATATTTGGTATGAGACATCATCTAGTGGACCTCTACAAAGATTGTTCAAATTGTGACCCTGGGGTCAGTACTGACCCCGCCCAGGGCTTATTTGATTTACATAGAGTTATATACATGTAGGGAAAACTTTAAAAATCTTCTTGTAAGAAACTACAAGGCGTGGAGCTTAGATATTTGGTGTTGAACATTGTCTAGTAGACCTCTACCAAGATTGTTCAAATCATGGCCCCTGGGTCAAAACTGGCCCCGGCCAAGAGGTCACATGTTTTACATAGAGTTATATAGCAAAAAACTTTTATAATCTTCTTGTCACAAACTGCAAGGCCTGGAGCTTAGATATTTGGTAGAATGCACCGTGACCACAGTGGGGTCATCACCCCTCCCATGGGGGTCACCCCCCCCACCCCGCCACCCCGTCTTAATAAAATTTTTATCTCATTTTTTAAGTTTTTGCTATGGATATAAAAATTTGGAGCTTTTGTACTTTTTTCAAGATGATTTCAGAAACATTATTTCTTGACCTAAATTGTCATCGCATGACCTATATTTTTGACCTACTGACCTACTTTTTGTTTTTGGAGATATGGCAATTAAATTTGGAATGTCATTGCACGACCTATATTTTTGACCTACTGACCTAATTTTTTGTTTTTTAGCTACAGCAATGAAATTTGGACCATGTGCACAGTTTTTTGTTCCGATTTCAAAAATGTCATCGCATGACCTATATTTTTGACCTTCTGACCTACTTTTTTGTTTTTTAGCTACAGCAATGAAATTTGGACCATGTGCACAGTTTTTCATTTTGATTTCAAAAATGTAATGGCATGACCTATATTTTTGACCTACTTTTTGTTTTTTGAGCTATGGCAATGAAATTTGGACCATGTGTACAGTTTTTGTTCCGATTTTAAAAATGTCATCGCATGACCTATATTTTTGACCTACTGACCTACTTTTTGTCTTTGGAGCTATGGCAATGAAATTTGGACCATGTGTACAGTTTTTTGTTCAGATGTCAAAAACGTCAAAACATGACCTATATTTTTGACTTACTGACTTACTTTTTTGGTTTTTAGCTACAGCAATGAAATTTTGACTATGATTACAGTTTTTTGTTCTGATTTCAAAAATGTCATCGCATGACCTATGTTTTTGACCTACTGACCTACTCTTTTGTTTTTTGGAGCTATGGCCATGAAATTTGGACCATATGTACAGTTTTTTGTTCTGATTTCAAAATCATCATAGCATGACCTATATTTTTGACCTACTTTTTGTTTTAAAGCTACGGCAAATTTTTCCCTGCATGGTTCCTATATTCTGTGGGTAGGGTTTGAGGTCACTGGGTTAAGGTCAAGGTCACCATAGCTTATGATAAATATTACTACTTTTTGTCATAGAGCCTGTATTTATTGACTGATATTTTACATGTTTACATATTTATATTTACATTACTTACATATTTTCAATTAAAACATGAAATAACCGGAGCTAAAAATAGGTTTTCTTCAATATATGGCTTCAAATGACATCTCCTCACAAGCTGTTACCACAAAATTGCCTCTGCCCTATGGATTTTTTTTGTATAAAATATGAGATCTTTGAATATCTTCAGTTAGAAAATGTAATGTTGCATCTGATGTTCCAGACTTTTAAGACTTTCCTACTGCTACTGCTGTTACTGCTACTGCCAACTTCACATTTTGCCTACTGCTACTGCTGTTACTGCTACTGCCAGCTTCACGTTTTCTTTACTGATACTGCTGTTACTGCTACTGCCAGCTTCACGTTTTAAATGTAGACCATTGTAAGGTGGAGTGTTGCGTGCAAAATTCACATCCCTGCGCCAAGGGAAGGGTCACACATAGAGGTCAAAGTCAGATAAAAATATATGAAAGTGTGATTATGGACCATTTAGTCATCATGAATTGAGGTATTCTATCAAAAATGTTCACCATCATGAGACTGAGCATTACACTCATAATCCAGGTCCATATATGCAAGGTCAAAGTTATTAGAGATGATGCAATGTCCAGATTTTCTCCGGATATCTTGGATATATGGATATCTTCCACATGCATGGAGGGATTTGAGTATTACTTGATACTAAATTTCACCATCATGGGGGGTAGTGTTCTGCACATGAACCAGGGGTCTAGGTCAAAGGTCAAGATCACACCTAGAGGTCATTGGAAAACGCTTGTCTGGAGCAAAACTTCTACATGCATTGAGAGATTTTATTATAAATTGGCACAAATTTTGACCATTGTAAGGCAGTGTGTTGTATGCAAAAATCTAGGTCCCTGTGGCCAAGGTTAGGTTAACACATAGAAGTCAAAGGTCAGATAAAAAATATGAGAATGTGTGTATGGACCATTTAGTCATCATGAATTGAGGGATTCTAGCACAAATTTTCACCAACATGAGACTGAGGGTTACACGCATAATCCTGGTCCATGTATGTAAGGTCAAGGTCACTAGAGATCAAGAAATGCCCAGATTTTGTCAGGGAACATATCTTCTACATGCATTGAGGGATTTTAGTATTACTTGATACAAGAGTTCACCATCATACACCTGGTCTCTAGGTCAAAGGTCAATGACACAGTTAGAGATCAGAAGTTCATTTCAAATTTTCAACTGTTGTTTGCAAGGAACAAAAATTCCACTCGTTCGCTCGTATTGACAATTAGTAAAGGTTTGAGGACAATGTTCTGATCGCTCGTCCTGCTCAATGAGTGCAAAACCACAAGCAACATACCAATGGATGTGTTTAAATAATATCATAACATTACCGACTGTAAATGTCAATTCTCCATGTAATCTGCTGTCAAAACAAAACCGGAAGTGTGTTGAGTAAGGGGGAGCTCTGCGCCTTTTTAGCTCACCTGAGCACAAAGTGATCAGTCTTTGTCTGTCGTCCATTCGTCTGTCGTCAACTTTTCATTCAGATGACATCTCCTCTGAAACCACTGGGCCAAATTTAATGAAACTTGCCTGGAATGTTCCTTGCATGAAGCTCTACTAAGATTGTTCAAATGGTTCCGGTCCATTTCTTTGCTGGGTCACTGGAGCTTAAAAAGATTTTTAAAGATGGATCTTTAAAAATCTTCTTCTCTGAAACCACATGGCCTGGAGCTTAGATATTTGTTATAAAGCATTATCTAGTGGACGTCTACCAAGTTTGTTCAAATTATGATCATGGGGTCAAAACTGACCCAACCCCAGGGGTCAGTTGATTTTACATAGAGTTATATATGGAAAACTTAAAAATCTTCTTGTAAGAAACCGCAAGGCCTAGAGTTAAGATATTTGGTGTGCAGCATTGTCTAGTAGACCTCTACCAAGTTTGTTCAAATCATGGCCTTTGGGTCAAAAATGGCCCCGCCCCAGGGGTAAACTTGTTGTACATTGAGTTATATAGGAAAAACTTTAAAAATCTTCTTGTCAGAAACCGTAAGGCATAAGGCTTAGATATTTGGTGTGTAGCATTGTCTAGTGGACCTCTACCAAATTTGTTCAAATTATACCTCTGGGGTCAAATTTGGCCCCACCCTGGGGTCATTGGTTTTACATAGGCTTATATAGGAAAAACTTTGAAAAGCTTCTTGTCTGAAACCACAAGGCCCTGAGCCTTAAATTTGGTATGTAGCATTGTCTAGTAGACCTCTACCAAGTTTGTTCAAATTATACCCCTGGGGTCAAATTTGGCCCCACCCTGGGGTCATTGGTTTTACATAGGCTTATATATAGTGAAAACTTTTAAAATCTTCTTGTAGTGGAGAGTTAACATTTTCAGTCCAAATAATCTGGAAATTTGTCAGACAGGTTGTTTCTATGATTTCTAGCTCAGGTTTGAATATGGGTCATCTAGAGTCAAAATTTAGGTCACAGAATCCAAAAATAGAAAAACCTTGTTAACACTCTAGAGGTTACATTTTCAGTCAAAATATCCCAGAAATTTGTCAGAAAGGTTATTTTGATGATTTCTAGCTCAAGTTCGAAGATGGGTCATCTGGGATCACAGGGCCAAAAAGTAGAAAAACCTTGTTAACACTCTAGAGGTAACATTTTCAGTCAAAATAATCTGGAAATTTGTCAGAAAGATTGTTTCGATGATTTCTAGCTCAGTTTTGAATATGGGTTATCTGGGGTCAAAAACTAGATCACAGGGCCAAAAAGTAGAAAAACCTTGTTAATGCTCTAGAGGTTACATTTTCAGTCAAAATATCCCAGAAATTTGTCAGAAAGGTTATTTTGATGATTTCTAGCTCAAGTGAAAACTTTGAAAATCTTCTTGTAGAAGGAGAGGTAACATTTTCCGTCCAAATAATCTGGAAATTTGTCAGACAGGTTGTTTCTATGATTTCTAGCTCAGGTTCGAATATGTGTTATCTGGGGTCAAAAACTAGATCACAGGGCCAAAAAGTAGAAAAACCTTGTTAATGCTCTAGAGGTTACATTTTCAGTCCAAATATCCTTGAAATTTGTCAGAAAGGTTGTTTCAATGATTTCTAGCTCAGATTTGGATATGGATCATTTGGGATCAAAAACTAGGTCACAGAGCCCTAAAATGTAAAAACTGTTTTAACACTCCAGAGGTTACATTTTCAGTCCAAATATCCTGGAAATTTGTCAGACAGGTTGTTTTGATGATTTCTAGCTCAAGTACTAATATGGGTCATCTTTGGTCAAAAACTAGGTCACAGAGCCCAAATATGGGAAAACCTTGTTAACACTCTAGAGTTAAGATTTTAATTCCAAATAACCTGAAAAATTGTCAGAAAGGTTGCTTCTATGATTTCTAGCTTAAATTTGAATATGGGTCATCTGGATTCAAAAACTAGGTCACAGAGTCCAAATATTGAAAAACTTTGTAAACACTCTACAGGCTACATTTCAGTCCAAATGTCCTGGAAATTTGTCAGAAAGGTTGTTTTGGTGATTTCTAGCTCAAGTTTGGATATGGATCATCTGGGGTCAAAAACTAGGTCACAGAGCCCATATATCGAAAAACCTTGTTTACACTCTAGAGGCTACATTTTCAGTCCAAATAACCTGGAAATTTGTCAGAAAGATTGTTTCAATAATTTCTAGGTCAAGTTCAAATATGGGTCATCTGGGATCAATTAACCAAGGAACTTTGTAAAAAGCAGTCATATTCAGGTGAGCAATACAGGGCCATCATGGCCCTCTTGTTAAATTCAGTACAACACCACACAGTACCGTTCATCTTTTTTCTCTTAGGTCTAAAGGACAGGTGATGGTGATGCAGGACGAGTAGAAATTTTAGGTCACTTGTAAGAGAGGACGAGTAGTCAATGAATGCAAATTTTGATCCCTGGTTTGATATGTATAAAAGACTTGCGAGTAAAAAATAATTGCCTACCGCCTTCTGTTTGATCAAAATTTACACATTTTAGATTTTAAAATTGATGTTGTGTGTAAGTGCATAAAAATGAAATTTACACTTTTAGTGTGTTTGGATAATAATTCGCTTTGCTACTCCATTTCGAAACATCAAACAGTATGGAGCATAAGAAACACACCGCTAATTCTGCTCAAAATTAATTGTGTAAAGGGTGTTCATCTTTCAACTGACTTCAAAAGAGTCGACTTCTACAAACACGTGGGCTGACATAGTGCTAGCTGCAAACACATTAGGCTAAAGGATTTCATTTATTAATTTGACGGCACCAACAGAAGCTATCAATTATCGAACTTGTTTTTCATGGTCATTTGGTCTTTGACAAGTTTATTAGGGTGTAATTGGGACGGATTAGCGAGGTGTGATATACACAGACGGTGCGGGACTTATGTTGTGGATTCTTTTTTGGCAGATTTTCTGATTTTTATACTGTCTGGATTTGCATTAGGAATAGAAAATGGTGAATTTCCTGACCAACTGAAATGGGATTTTCAGAGATGCGAACTGGTCCCAGATGTTCTTAATCGGTCTGGACCAACAATTTGTCAGATTTCTGCAAGCCTGATATATATATATATATATATATATCTATATATCTATATATATATATATATATATATATATATATATATATATATATAAGAGGGATCCCAAATAATAATTGTTGTCTGTCATAGATATACTGTTTCTGAAGTCAGTCAAACTTATTTGGCAAACCTAAAGTAATGAGATAATGTATGTGCTCAAAATTGTTTTTTGAAAAATATATCAATGCATTATCCATCTCAGATAATAAATATTTTTATTCTGTAGAAGTTTACATGCTGTATCAACACAGGTAAACTATTTAGATGCATCATAAGATGCAGTGTGATCGGCTGGGATATAAATAACAATAATGGAAATTTCAGGTAAAAAAAAAGAAAAAAGAAATGATTGGGTCATCTTCAGATCTAACCCAAGGGAGGTTGTGAACTTCAGTGAGACTGTAATTTCTTCCACAATTTAAATGCAGTAAAATACTTTCGCTGTTTATATACTTAAGCTATTCAAATTCATTTGCTTGCTGTATATTTGCAGTTTTGGGAACTTCTTCTTATAACAATATTGATTAGCAAAAGCATTGTCAGGTTGACCATTTTCCTTTGTGCATTTCTCGAAATGCCATTGTTGTATTCCCTGCTCTGCGAGCAGAGAATATAAAAAGTATAGGGAAAGATATCAGTTTGCTGAAGAAAAATAACATTTAAATACAATTATGGTGGTGGTGGCTAATGAATATAGCTAAAAGCACTAATCTCAAGTGTTCAAGTATTCAATACTAATTTGCATTAATTTAAAAAAATGTAAATTTTCATTAACTTAAAAAAGATATGAATTTGTATCAAGTGACATCAAATATAAAAATATTTTTGCAAAGAATTATTTATCTAAAGAAATTTGGGTAGCGAAAACACGAGTAGTGAAACGACTTTCTTCTGGCATGTGAATGACTAGTGCATACATGTAGAGGTAACAAAATGACCTGAAATCTACAGATACAACCTCAGGGAATCGATTCTTTGGGTCAGTGGTAAGAGGGTTGGTTTAGCAAACTTCTTATGATAGAGGTAGCATGATTATGAATTGCAGTTACAGATGGTCTGTTAAATGCACAAACAAATCTACAGTTACATAAATATACTGTATGTGTAAAATTACAATTTTAGCTCACCTGTCACAGAGTGGACAAGGTGAGCTTTTGTGATCACAATCCATCCGGCATCCGTCCGTCCATCCGTAAACTTTTCATTCAAACGACATCTCCTCTGTAACCACTGAGCCAAAGTTGATAAAACTTGCATTGGATGTACCTTGCATGAAGCTCTTCCAAAGTTGTTCAAAGAAATCAATTCCATGCAGAACTCTGGTTGCCATACCAACCTAAAGGAAAAACTTTAAAAATCTTCTTCTCTGAAACCACAAGGCCTAGAGCTTAGATATTTGGTATTTAGCACCCTCTAATGGAACTCTACAAAAATTGTTCAAATTATTTCCCTGGGGTCAAAATTGGCCCCGCCCCAGGGGTCACTTCATTTTACATAGACTTATATAGGAAATCTTTCAGAAACCACAATGCCTACAGCTTAGATATTTGATATGTAGCATTGTCTAGTGGATGTCTGCCAAGTTTGTTCAAATTATGTCCCCTGGGTCAAAATTGGCCATGCCCCAGGGTTCTCTTGGTTTACATATAGTTATATAGGAAAAACATGAAAAATCATTTTTCTCCGAAACTGATAGGACTAGACCTTAGATATTTGGTGTGGAGTATTGTGTAGAGAACCTTAACCAATATTGTTTATATGTTTGCCCTGGTGTCCTTAATATGTAAAAAAGGCAATCTTTATAAATCTTCTTACTGGAAGGAAACCTCAATGCCTACAGCTAAGATATTTAGTATGTAGCATTGTCTAGTGGTTGTCTTCCAAGTTTATTCAAATTATGTTCCCTGGGTCAAAATTGGCCACGCCCCAGGGTTCTCTTGGTTTACATATAGTTATATAGGAAAAACATGAAAAATAATTTTTCTCCAAAACAAATAGGTCTAGACCTTAGATATTTGGTGTTGAGTATTGTGTAATGAATCTTTACCAATATTGTTTAAATGTTGGTCCTGGGGTCAAAATTGGCCCCGCCCCAGGGGCCCTTAATATGTAAAAAAGGAAATCTTTAAAAGTCTTCTTGTCTGAAACCACAAGGCCTAGAATTTTAAAATTTAGCATGAAGCAAGCTTTATTAAGCTTTTTCAAATTATTAGATTAAGTTAAAGGTCATGGAGGCTATAAAAAGATTTATCTACTGTACCTCATAGAGCCTTCATTTATAGACCAATATCTTAGATATTCAGTATATAGGTTCCTTGCATGGACCTCTACCCATGGGTAGGGTTTGAAGTCACTTGGTCAAGGTCAAGGTCACCATAGCTTATAATAGATATTTCTACTTTCTGTCATAGACCCTTTATTTATTGACTGATATTTTACATATTTGGTTTGTAGGCACTTATATATTTTCAATAAAAAAATGAAATACTGCTTAAAAGCAAACCTACAGCCAAAGTAATCAGGTGAGCGATCCAGGGCCATCATGGCCCTCTTGTTTTCACATGTTCACATCCTCAGAATCTTCTGCACTAAGTTGATACTGTGCATTAATGTTTTGCTTGTTTCTTTTTAAATTGAAAAATTATTTATTGTACAACTTTAAGATGCATATTTCTACTTGATTGTTACATGGTTACTTGGCATACATGCCTTTGTATACTGTTTGTCTCCTGTCTCAAGTATTCAGATATAATGTTATGCTGATGTACAGTAGAATCCCACTATTAAGACCACCAGTGGTTCTTAAATAAAATGGTCTTAATATTGGGGTAATCTGTTTGTGGAATAGACAACTTCATAAAATATTTAGTCATGAGCATGCTTCTTGATATTAAAGTATGTTGGTTGCTTTTAGGCTACATGGGACAGGCCTTTATGTAGAACACCGGTAGATGTAGTGTACATATAATTAAATAAATATGTAAATAATCTAATTTCGACAGACAAGTTATAAAGGCAAAAGAAAAATATATTTTTATTCTCCCTGGAGCATAAAGTTGCCACTTTGTCCACCTGGCATTTGTCCGGCCATCTGTCTTTCCATACTTCTACATGCTTTTTGTCTGGACCATTACTCAAAAAACTAGTAAAAATATCAAACTTCATAGGTTGATAGTTCTCATGAAGGGAGAAGTGCAGTGCACAAGAACCATTACTCTGCACTTTGTCATTTTGGACTTATTGCCTTTTGTTGATTCTTAGCTCACCTGAGCACAATAGCTGTAGGGTGAGCTTTTGTGATCATTGATTGTCCAGTGTTCATCCTCAACAATTTGACTTGAACAACTTCTCCTCCTATAACGTTAAGCCAACTTTGTGGAAACATGCCTGGGATATTCCTTGCATGAAGCTTTACTAAAGTCATTCAAAGAATTAAATTCCAAGCATAACTTTGGTTGCTATGGCAACAAGAAAGAAAAACGTAAAAAATCTTCTTGTCAAAAAGTACTAGGCCCCAAGCCTTAAGATTTGGTTTGTAGCATTTTTTGGTGGACCTGTACCAAATTTTTTTAAATTTTGCCCTTGGGTCAAAATTGGCCCTGCCCTGAGGGTCAATTGATTTTACAGAGGCTTATTTAGGGAAAACCTTAAAAGATCTTTTTCTCTGAAAAGGCCTAGAATGTATATATGTTGCATTAAGCATTAGCTAGAGGTCCTGTACCAAGTTTGGTCAGATTATGCCCCTTTGGTCAAAATAAGCTCTACCCAAGGAGTCACTTAATTTTACATAGACTTATATAGAGAAACCTTAGAAAATCTTCATTTCTGAAACCACAAAGCTAAGGGCTAAAAAATTTTTGCATGGAGCATCAGCTAGAGGTCCTCTACTCAGATTATCCAAAATGAGCCCCTAGAGTCATTAGCGGCCCTGCCCAGGGGTACTTGATTTTACAAAGGCTTATAAAGGGAAAACTCGAAAACCCTTCTTGTCTAAAGCTACAAGGCCTAGAACTTACATATTTTGCATAGAGCATCAGCTTAAGATCCTCTACCAGGTTTGTTCAAATTATACCCCTTGTGTCAAAATTGTCCCCACCCAAGGGGTCCTGTTTGTGCAAAATATTTAATCTTTAAATATTTTCTTGTGAGAAACCATAAATATTAGACCTAAGGGTTTTTGTATGGAGCATTATCTGGAGGTCCTGTACTAAGATTGTTCAGTTAATGCCACTTGGGTCATTAATAGCCCTGCCACAGGGTTCACTTGATTTTACAGTCTTCTAAAGGGAAGACTTTAAAAAATATTCTTTTCGGAAACCACAAAGCCTTGAGCTGAAATATTTTGCATTGAGCACAAGCTAGATGTCTTCTACAAGGTTTTTAGCTCGACTTTTTTTGAAAAAAAAATCGAGTTAAGGTCATAGTCATGGTGTCGTTGCTGTTGCCGTTGCCATTACCGTTGCCGTTCCCGTCCGAAAACTTTAACATTGATCATATTTTTTTTATTCCTTGATGGATTATCTTCATACTTGGACACAACAACCCTTTGGACAAGACCTTCAAGATGACCAGACTAAACTTGACCTTGACTCTTAAAAGACCTTCATATTCAAGGTCAAAATATTGAATTTTGCTAAAATTGGCCATAACTTTATTATTAATAGGTGGTTTCTCCTAATTCTTGGACACAACAACCCTTTGGAGAAGACCTTCAAGCTGACCAGACTTAACTTGACCTTGACTCATAAATGACCTTCATATTCAAGGTCAAAATATTGAATTTTGCTAAAATTGGCCATAACTTTATTATTAATAGGTGGATTCTCTTTATGCTTGGTACAACAACCCTTTGGACAAGACCTTCAAGCTAACCAGACTAAACTTGACCTTGACTCATAAATGACCTTCACCTTCAAGGTCAAATTATTAAATTTTGCTAAAATTGACCATAACATTAGTATTTATGGTTGGATTTGATTTATACTTGGACAAAACAACACTTATGACAAAACCGACATGTTGAATAACTCAGATTTGACCATGACCTTAAAATTACCTTGACTGTCAAGGTCAGATGATTGAATTTTGCTCAAATTGTCATAACTTTCTCATTTATTTATAGATTTAATTCAAACTTGGACTAAACAACAGTTGTGACAAATCCCACATTATGATTATTTCAAGTTTGACCTTGACCTTTAAAGACCTTGATGGTCAAGGTTAAATCGTTGAATTTTGTTAAAACTGGCCATAATTATGTAATTTATGGTTGGATTTGAATCAGACAAAACAACACTTTTTCGTTTCGATTTCAAAAATGTCATCACATGACCTATATTTTTGACCTACTGACCTACTTTCTGGTTTTGAGCTGCAGCAATGAAATTTGGACTGTGTGCACAGTTTTTTTATTTCGATTTCAAAAATGTCATGGCATGACCTATATTTTTGACCTACTGACCTACTTTTTGTTTTTGGAGCTATGGCAATGAAATTTGGACTTTGTATACAGTTTTTTCTTCCAATTTCAAAAACGTCATAGCATGACCTATATTTTTGACCTACTGACCTACTTTTTTGTTTTTTAACTACAGCAATGAAATTTGGACTGTGTGCACAGTTTTTCGTTTCAATTTCAGAAATGTCATAGCATGACCTATATTTTTGACCTACTGACCTACTTTTTGTTTTTGGAGCTGTGGCAATTAAATTTGGACCGTGTGCACAGTTTTTCGTTTCGAATTCAAAAACGTCATGGCATGACCTATATTTTTGACCTACTGACCTACCTTTTTGTTTTTTAGCTACAGCAATGAAATTTGGACCGTGTGCACAGTTTCTCTTTTCAAATTCAAAAATGTCATGGCATGACCTATATTTTTTACCTACCGACCTACTTTTTTGTTTTTGGAGCTATGGCAATGAAATTTGGACCATGTACACAGTTTTTTGTTCCAATTTCAACAATGTCATAGCATGACCTATATTTTTGGCCTACTGACCAAATGTTTTGTTTTTTTAGCTACAGCAATGAAATTTGGACCATGTACACAGTTTGTCTTTCCGATTTCAAAAATGTCATCGCATGACCTATTTTTTTGACCTACTGACCTACTTTTTGTTTTTGGAGCTATGGCAAAGAAATTTGGACCATGAACACAGTCTTTTCTTCCAATTTCAAAAATGTCATAGCATGACCTATATTTTTAACCTACTGACCTACTTTTTTGTTTTTTAGCTACAGCAATGAAATTTGGACCATGTACACAGTTTGTCTTTCCGATTTCAAAAATGTCATCGCATGACCTATTTTTTTGACCTACTGACCTACTTTTTGTTTTTGGAGCTATGGCAAAGAAATTTGGACCATGAACACAGTCTTTTGTTCCAATTTCAAAAATGTCATTGTATGACCTATATTTTTGACCTACTGACCTACTTTTTTGTTTTAAAGCTATGGCAATGAAAGTTGGACTGTGTGTACAGCTTTTCGTTTGGATTTCAAAAATGTCATAGCATGACCTATATTTTGACCTACTGACCTCCTTTTTGTTTTTGGAGCTATGGCAATGAAATTGCATTGGTCCATTTCTGTGATATGCATCATTACATTCATAAAAATTTCTTTCATCTTTGAACCCAGGTTAGTGCTTTAGGGCCATTGGCCCTCTTGTTTATTAATACTTGGACAAAACAAGGCTTATGACAAAACCTACATGTTAAATTATTCAAGTATGACCTCAACCTTTAAATGACCTTTACAGTCAAATTTCTAATTATAGCCAAACTTGGTTTTATGGACGGATTTGATCTATACAGGGACAAAACAACACTGTGAATGAAAGAAACGTGTTAAACAATTCAAGCATTACCTTGACCTTTAAATGACCTTGACATTACTTAACTTGGCTATATCTTTGTTGATAATGGATGTAGTGTCTTCATGCTTGGACATAACTACTTTTTAGACAATACCTCCAGAGAAGGTTAAACTGAACTTGACCTAGACCTTTAAGGTCAAATTTCTGAATGTTACTAAAATTGGCCATAACTTTGTTATGTATAATTATATTTCCAAATGATGTTTCATTTGAAATCCCTTCACCACAATGTGCTTCCTCTGATGTCTTTGCCTTTGGAAATAGAAAAACGTCAAGCGTGGCCCCCGCTTGCGGTGGCTCTTGTTTCAAAATATGCCACTGTGTCAACATTGGCCCTATGTAGGTGGTCAATTTATTTTACATAGGCTTATACAGGAAAATCTTATAAAATCTTCTTGTCTGAAACCACAAGGCCTAGAACTTTGCATGGAGCATTAGCTAGAGGTCCTCTACCATGTTTGGTCAAATTATGCCGCTTGCTTAGCTTTACCTGGGGGTTCACTTTATTTTATATAGACTTACATAAGGAAAACCTTACAAAATCTTCATGTCTGAAACCACAAAGCCAAGGGCTAAGATTTTTTGCATGGAGCAAAAAGGCGGTGGATTTATTATGCCCCCTCTTCAAAGAAGTGGGGGTATATTGCTTTGCATTTGTCTGTCGGTCGGTCCGTAGACCAAATGGTTTTCGACCAATAACTAAAGAACGCTTAGGCCTAGGAACTTCAAACTTGGTAGGATGATTGTCCATCACCAGTAGATGACCCCTATTAATTTTGGGGTCAAGGGGTCAAAGGTCAAGGTCACATTGACCTTGTAGGTAGAAACGGTTTCTGACCAATAACTAAAGAACGCTTAGGCCTAGGAACTTCAAACTTGGTAGGATGATTATTCATCACCAGTAGATGACCCCTGTTGATTTTGGGGTCAAGGGGTCAAAGGTCAAGGTCACATTGACCTTGTAGGTAGAAACGGTTTCCGACCAATAACTAGAGAACGCTTTGACTTAGGTTCACCAAACTTGGTATGCTGGTTGGTCATCACCAGTAGATGACCCCTATTGATTTTGGGGTCATTAGGTCAAAGGTCAAGCTCACAGGGACCTTCATCCTAAAAACGGTTTCTGATCAATAACTAGAGAACGCTTTGACCTAGGTTCACCAAACTTGGTATACTGGTTGGTTATCACCAGAAGATGACCCCTATTGACTTTGAGGTCATTAGGTCAAAGGTCAAGATCACAGAGACTTTGACTCTAAAAACAGTTTCCAATCAATAACTAGAGAATGCTTTGACCTAGGTTCACTAAACTTGGTATGCTGGTTGGTCATCACCAGTAGATGACCCTCTATTGATTTTGAGGTCATTAGTCAAAGGTCAAGCTCACAGGGACCTTGAACCTAAAAACGGTTTCTGATCAATAACTAGAGAACGCTTTGGCCCAACCACAAGCAATTAGGTGCTGATGGGGGGCATTTATGTTTTACAAACATTTCTTGTTTTACATAGGCTTATACAGGAAAACCTTATAAAATCTTCTTGTCTGAAACCACAAGGTCTAGAACTTAGATATTTGCCTAGAGTATCAACTAAAGGTCCCCTACTAAGTTTGATCAAATTATGCCCCTTGTATCAAAATTGGCTATACCACGGGGGTCACTTGAATTCATATAGACTTACATAGGGAAAACCTTAAGCTTCTCATGTTTGCTCAATTGCAGACCGAAAGCCAAAGTATTCAGGTGAGTGATCCAGGGCCATCATGACCCTCTTCTTGTATTATTTGTGAAATTTTTTGACTGTATCTCTTGAATTGAAGACAATTTAAACTGTTTGGCAAAAAGTTTATATGCCTAAAGGGACATATTATGTTATGCCCCTTGTTGTCCATCTGTTTGTGGGGTTTTCTGTCCATTAGCAATTTCTGTTTTGGCAGAAATGTTTGAAAACTGCTTAAAGGTACCAGTAATTTAAATATATAGATGTATAACATAATGAGATGATGATAGACATGGTCAAGGGATACTTAGAAGCCACTTGTTGGCATACTTACCTTGAACTGCTTGTTTTGGTAACTGTGGATTTTTGGAAGCATACTACACTTAAAATCTGCTGGATTGGCTGTTATTTAAGTATAACATGACTAAAGAACTAATCACTGTAACAATAAACATTTTGAACTTATTTGCAGACATTGTAACAATATTATCCTTATAAATAAAAAAAGGTCTTACAATGTTTCCTGTTGATAAGTGTTTATCAGTTGTGAAAAAGGTCTTCTGCTGTCAGTAGCTTTGTTTTGGCATATATTGCTCCAGCTCAGTGGAGCTCTTGTTTTATAAGTTACATCCTTTATATAATGGTTTATTATATTTATGCCACCCTTTAAAAAAGGGAGGGCATATTGCTTTGCTGCTGTCTGTCGGTCGGTCAGAAGGTTGGTCGGTCGGGCTGTATGTCCACCAACAGTTTCCGTTCATTTTCTTCGCAGAGGTTGCACGTACTGAAATAAAATTTGGTATACAGATTAATCATAAGAATATCTAGGTTAAGTTCTGTTTTGGGTTTGATCGAGCAATTTTTGACAGAGTTATGCCCCTTGGACTTAGAAAAATTCCAATTATTTGCAGTTTCTGTTCATTTTCTTCGCAGAGATTGCACATACTGAAATAAAATTTGGTATACATATTAATCATCAGAATATCTAGGTCAAGTTCTGTTTTGGGTATGACCGAGCAATTTTTGACAGAGTTATGCCTTTTGGACTTAGAAAAATTCAATTATTTGCAGTTTCCGTTCATTTTCTCTGATACAGATTTATCATAAGAATATCTAGGTCTAGTTTTAGCTTATACAAGTCATACTTGATAGGTTGATGCATCTCAGATAGTACCTGTAGATAATCCCTATTGATTTTAAGTTCAAAAGGCACATGTAAATTTCATTTCCATGCACGGGGTGGAGGGGTGGGGTGCATAAGTGTTTCACAAACATCTCTTGTTTTTTTTATAGATCTGCATATTTTGAAAGAGTTTTGCAGGCAATGTATTGACTTTATGAAGTGATTTGATTACTTTGTATTCATTTTGTACTACCAGTGGAAATCCTGGTTGGACATTAGTTTAAGGTCCTTCCTTTTCAGTTATAAAAAGTAATCTGAGGAAAGTTAACAGGAGTGTCTCATTGGGTTAGACTGTCAGTCTCTGATAATACAGTCATCATTCTGTTATTCTTGATATTTAAATTAGAGCCAAATTATAGTTCACTGATGTATATCCTCATACATGCCATAACATCCCAGACATCCGGGATTCTCTGGTACACGTCTCAGAGGTGCCCCAGAAAAGATTGTGTCCCGGAAAAAAAAAAAAAAAAAGCCAACAACCAATATTTCAACTGTTCAAGGAGGTTGGTACCAGGACACTTAATGTAACTTAGTAATACACAGGAAACATTGACACACATTTATTGGTATATATCAATTATCCCTGACAGTCATTACTGCATGCATCACCAAATAACAGTTGATCTTCGTAAATGTGTTAAATTTGGTATTGATGGTCAGTGTAATTCATGGTATTTTCCAATTTTTGCTAATCCCTGACACTCATTAATTTATAAATATACAAGTTGTTATGTATGCTATATATTTCTGTTCACTTACATGATATACTACTGATGGATGAATAAAAATTAAAATAAAATACTGTGTTTTGATTGTGTAATGGCTGTGTTATGTGACCTGTGAGTAATTTTCACACAAAAAATTACAGGTAAACAAACATGGCTGTGTTTTAACTTTTAATGTAAGTTTAATATAAGTTTAATATCAGTTGAATATAAGATTCATTAAACTGAATTATCATCCAAGAAAAGCTGTCCAGATATTATGGCATGTATGTATATACTGGTTGTAAAAGTTGCAATTGAGGTAGAAGTTGACCTGATAAATTACATCAAAAAGAACTGTTTTGCTTCTGTAATTGAACAAATAGGCCCAGTGCATGAATCACATTGGTTGTAAACACCATAAAAAGGTAATGGCCGCCGAAGCTTAAAATAAATTTTCTTCAGTATTTAAATGACATTTCACAAACAGAGTATTTTCAACTAAACTTAACAGGTAAGTTCCTTACATTGCTGTTTAGGTCATTTTCCACCAAATTTATCAGAAATGTTCCTTATGTAGCCCCAATTGAAATTGCTCAAATGGTATGCATTGTTGCACAAAATGGCCACCAGAGTTAAAAATAGATTTTTCATCAGTATTTCAGTGTAAATGATGAATGTTTACTGTTTTTTTTTTATACATATTAAACTGATAACAGTTTCTTTCTGTTATCAATACATTTTTTAGCATGTGTACTTAGACCATGCCTGAAATAATGTGTGTCGGTAAATCTCCCACTTAACAGACCCAATCTCCCTACTTTTTGAGCCAGACCTCCCTACTTGGCACTGGGAAAAGTTCACATGTATGCAGGTGTCTGTGATCAAGGTCAAGGTTACTGTTGCTAAAAAAAGAAATTCAGTTTCCACTCAATAACTTGAGTTTGTTTTGGCCTATTGACGCCAAACTTGGTGTGTGGGTAGCTTATATCAAGAGGCAGCTTGGGATTGCTACCCAGATGTCTGTAATGAAGGTCAAGGTCACTGTTGCTAAAAATAGAAATTCAGTTTCCATGTAATTACTTCAGTTTGCTGAGACCTATTGAGTGACCACAAGATAGTATGGGCAGCCATACAATTTACAAAGTGCATCAATACGGTACATGTATTATTATTATACCCCCTCATGGTTTCCGGATGATAACTCATGAAAGGCTAGACAGATTTAAACAATTTTTACACAGCTGTAACATCATAAGATACAGGTCAAGTTCGATATTTCGGCTGGTGGGGCCGAGGTCAAGGCCACTGTGACTAAAATTTGAAAAACAGTTTCCGGACGATAACTCATGAAAGTCTAGACAGATTTAAACTATTTTTGGTACACAGGTGTAACATCAATGTTGGGGCTGGTGGGGCCAAGGTCACTGTTACTAAAAATAGAAAAATGGTTTCTGGACAATAACTCATGAATGGCTTGACAGATTTAAACAATTTTTGGTACACAGGTGTAACATCATAACATACAGGTCAGCTTCGATATTGGGGCTGGTGGAGCCAAGGTCAAGGTCACTGTTACTAATAATAATAGAATTGTTGAAAAATGGTTTGCGGATGATTACTCATGAAATTTTGACAGATTTAAACAATTATGGGTACACAGGTGTAACATCACAGGATACAGGTCAAGTTTGATATTGGGGCTGGTGGGGCCAAGGTAAAGGTCACTGTTACTAAAAAAAAAAAAAAATGGTTTCCTGCTCAATAACTTGAGTTAGGAATGAGATATTGTGATGAAACTTTCTTTAAAGATAGTTTCTATAAAGACGACGCTTGGGATTGAAAATTGGGCCAGTTGGATCAAGGTCACTGTTCACTTTAACTAAGAATAGAAAAACAGTTTCTAGATGATACCTCATGAGTTACAGGAACAGTCAGGGATTTATTCCCAGATGGATAAGGACGCATTCAAGCCCAAATATGTACTTGTAAAATTTGATGATGATCGTGTTTGAAGTAAAGCTCAGTGAATGCTCTAGATGTCTTATTCCAGAAGAGATCAGCTAGAGCATCAGCTAGTTCTACTAGAAAATATACAGTTCAATGGTCTACCGGTAATTGTTTTCTCTATATACAATATTATTAAATATAAAATATAAACATATTTCGATGTTTCTTATGTCACTTTAAGCCATTGATTCTAAGCTTTCCAGTTCCAGTATCAAGCACCCATGTTGGGGTATTAATCACCTTTAATGAAAGTTCTAGTTAAGAATTGCTAGCTGGGTTTGTTCCTGCCACAACACGAACATGTATGGATCAGTAATTTGCATATGGGGCAAAAATGGGACTGAAATTACTGACCCCCTAAATGTCTGTGTAGGGTCAGGAACAAGCCCAATAATTGATTTGTTTTATCAACCACTTTTCCCAATCATTTATTTATTGCAATGTTTCAAATCATTTATTTATTGCAGTGTTTCACCATTTCTTTTGTACTAAACCTACCGTAGTTAATAAACTGTGGTTTACTGTCAATTTAACTGCTTGTGAAGTTATTCAGGGTCCTCAGGAAATACTGAGCTCTAAAACTCTCCAAAATGCGATTTGTTAGGCTTCCTTCCTTAAAACTGAAGAAAACAGCATCTGCATGTTTGTTTACATTCAAACCGGAAGTACCTGTAATGAGTATGTGGTTCCCTGCACTCGCAGTTTAATATGCAGGTTACAGCAGAAGGTATCAATACGGTCCATATCACGTAAAAGCCAGCAAAATTGTGTGTCATTTTTTTGGAGGTTATAAAAATGTAAAGCACAAGCAATACTATGCTTTGCAAAATTCTTCAGCAATTCGGCATTTCCTTTGAAGTCGGTATCAATCCAAAGTGTCGGATTTTTATGAACCAAGTGACGTAGCACACCAGCAGATCAAAGAGAAACTGACAGCAAGTCAAAACCAAAACGCTGATGTAACCAGCCAGTCAAAGATCGGAAAACAAGGTTCACTGCCAATCACTAATAAAAAATTTTTAGACTCCGCCTATATGGTTTGTCTAAGGCCTTTTGATTCACCTGTCAAATTAAAGGTGAAGCTAAAAGCTACCCTAAGTTGTGGCTTTCTTTTAACAGGCAACATCATGCTCCCGCAATCCAGTTCAACAACTGTAAAAGGCGGCGACTTTAAAGGTTTGATGTATGCCGCTTCTCATGTCACTCAGTACAAAAACGGTCGCACTAAACAGTCAAATTGCTAACCGATTTTGCAAAGCGTATTTAGACTGCGTCGGATCAGTTCATAGCCTTGGCGACCATTGTACATGTGGTTCAGCCAATAAACAGTTTGGTTTGGCCATAAATGGATGAAGGGTTTTATTGCTTCCTGTAATGAACCCTTCTGACCTTTATGACGCAACGCGCGAAATTGAACCAAAGAGGCAGAATACACGTAGAGCTACACGTGGTTTGTGTATTAACGAAGCAATGGCAACATGTATGTTAGTTTCAATTAAATCAGCTGTCAAAGGATATCAGGCTTATAAGAAAACTTATCCAGCTGGGACTATTCTTGAATGCACTTTAGAACCGGAGAATGAACACAGTGACAGTGCTATTGTTGTAAAAAATTGTGAAACTGTTGTCGGGCATATTCCCGAAGGACTTTGTCAGCCTCTAACAAAACTTTATAAGGACGGACTTATTGTGCAAATAACTGCCGAAATTAGCGGAGAGCCGCACACCTCCTCCGGTGGATCATTTGTGAAAGGTGGCGGGATTGAAATACCATGTGCATACAAAATATTTGGCAGTAAAGACAAAAAGAGTGAAGTACAATCTTATATTAAGAAGGAAATACGGAAAGTTGTTCTGTGAAAGGTAGGCCAATTTTTTTTAGAAAAGGGGGATGGGCGATTAAAGGAGGCTATGTTTTTTCTAGAATTTGTCTGAAAAACGGCCGTTTTCAGACCAAAAACTGGGGGGTGGGCGATTATTAGGGGTGGGCGATTAATGGAATAAATACAGTATATGGATTTCTACTAACCCTACATAGATCACTATCTGCATGCGACCAAAATAACAGCATCATTTTTTCTTCACTGCCATATTTCATTCCAAATTTCTGTCACATCAATACTTGGTCGTTGAAAACCTGGTTTCGTTGCATTGCGGCGCTTTTTGTATTTGAATGAAATACAAGATCTTTGAAAATATTCAGTTAGAAAATGTAATATTGCTTCTGATGTTTGCTTAACACCAACAG
Source organism: Cyclina sinensis (assembly GCA_012932295.1). Lineage (NCBI taxonomy): Eukaryota > Metazoa > Mollusca > Bivalvia > Venerida > Veneridae > Cyclina > Cyclina sinensis. The sequence goes on from JAAONU010000002.1 coordinate 20,582,389, forward strand.
CTGAAGCACTCAGGTGAGCAATCCAGGGCCATCATGGCCCTCTTGTTCATGGTTAAAATGTTTAGATATTTGCTAAACAACTGTATTGATATTATCATTATTGCAATTAAACTAACAATTATGAATTCTGCCCTAAAATTTCGTAACATCAATACTTTTAACCAGTGGCAAACTTCTTTCTTCAGCTGAAAATTTTGTATCTAACAATTTTATTCATTACAAATATACAAATCAATTTTAATACAGCTACTTAAAAAAAAAAAAACCAAGCCATACTGTTTATCAAGTGTCTTTTCTTCTAAAATATAATACTAATGGACCAGTGACTAGCTTTTTCAGAAAGCTAACCTTGTACATCTAAGATCAAAATGATACAACTGCAGTCATTGAACTGTAGAGACATTGAAAACTTTAGTAAATGATAAATTGTTAATGAGTAGACATGCAGGTAGTATTTCATTTGACCTTTTACAGTTTGTCATACTTTAAATGCATAATGTTGATAAAATCAGGAACAGATCTAGATACAACAAAAGAGGTTAACATGATACCTGCTTACTTTTAAATAAATTTTAAAGAAAATTTGTAGCATAAATGTCTGATCTGCAGTTAGTGTGTTATGCTACTTTTGGTACCATTTAAAGAAACATCTACTGTGGATAATATTCTTGTCTGAAACCATATGCCTTAGATATTATCTATTGCACATCTACCGAATTTGTTGAAATTATCTTCCTGGTGTCAGAATTGGCCCACTCACAATGTTCCTATATTTCTGTAAAATATTTAATTTTTGAGGTCTTCTTGTCAAGAACTGTAGGCTCTAGACCTTTGATATTTGGTATGTAGCATTGTATTGCAGACTTGTACAAATTCTCATATTATTACTTTAGGATCAAAAGTAACCTGCCCAGCATTCTTTATTTTACATTGGTTTGTGTAGGAAATACTGAACAGCCTGAACAATGGGTTCAAAGTGTACCTCTACTACACCCAACAACCTGTTTCACAACAATTAGGCCATGACTTTTTTTCTATTGGTTTACAAATTTTTTTTAGAAAATGGTCCATTGGGCGGTAAAAAAAAACAACAAAAAAACCAACACATTTCCAATAGAAATAACTTTCATTAGTTTCCTCAGATTTTAAGACATTAACAGGAAAATTATACTCTTATTCTTTAAAATCTAAGCATTGGACTAATAGCTAAAACTAACTCTGAATCAAATGTATTACAAAAATATATTAAAGAAACAAAGAACAAGGTAAGCACATATGAAAAAATACACATCAACATAAAAATGATACGGTTTTTCGCACAACCAAGGAGAAACTATTTATAAAAATGGTTTAAACTGAAGTGATGCACAACTATATACTTGACAAGTTGGTATTTAGCTATTACAGGTAAATCTCTGAAACCTTATTACACCTTGAATTAACATTTCATACACAACAATTGATACACAACACAACATACTTTGTTGTTATTCATGTGTCAAAATTAAAGTCTTCTGATTCATTCAATATAAACAATGACATTTCAATATGTGTATGCACACTCCAGTACTAGTTAATGTTACCATGCCACTCAAAATTTTACACAAAATAAAGAATAAAATGCAGAACACAATATAGAATATAAGAGACAAAAATGTCTTGTTCATTCAGTCACACATTGGCACCAGCTTTATATAAAGGTTTCAGCGTTTTTGTTTCCTATTCATCTTCAAGGCATTTCTTCTTGCTGGTTGCTTGCCATCTTCTAGGCAACCCCTACATAAAGACCTCACAATGCTGTACTGCTGTCGGAGAGTTGCGATCAGCTCATCGTGTTCGCCCAAAATATCATGATCTCCGCAGTAGTAGCATATCGGTGGGAAGTTCTGTGTGACAGTTGTTAATAGAAATAGGAAATTATAAATTGATTTTTGATGTGGATTATTTTGATTAATAATAAGAAATATCTTATTTTTCAGGTTAAATTATATCAGTCTGATAAAAGAAATGAAAGCTTTACAGTATATATGCAAAGCTATGGAATATGTTTATACCAAAAAAAAAATGTATACCGTATCGAATAAAGCTTTAAAGAAAAAATTAAAATTAATTAACTGCCAACTTGTCTGGACTGGTTAGCATTGAGACTTGTCCTTGAATGAACCACGCATCTTTTGCTGCACTCTGCACAAACAATATATCACCTGGTCTGAACTGAAAGTTGTAAAAATACATACAAAACTTTTTATGCTCCCCAAAGGGGGAGCATATAGTTGCTGCCTTGTCCGTCTGTCCATCCGTTTTGTCTGGAGCATAACTTGAAAACCCCTGGATATAATTTGTTTAAACTGCACACTGTGGTAGAGGGCATTGACGCGGAGTGCTGTGCCAAAGAACCATAACTCTATTTTGCCCTGTTTTTAGCTCACCTGAGCATGCTCATGTGAGCTTTTAGGATCCTTGATTGTCCGGCGTCCGTCCGTCCGTCCGTCGTCCACAATTCATTCAAACGACATCTCCTCTGAAACCACTGGGCAAAATTTAATGAAACTTGCCTAAAATGTTCCTTGCATGAAGCTCTACCAAGTTTGTTCAAATGGTTCCGGTTCATTGCATTTCTGGGTCACAAGAGCTAAAAACAGATTTTAAAAGTTGGATTTTTTAAAAATCTTCTTGTCAGTAACCACAAGGCCTGGAGCTTTGATATTTGGTATAGAGCATCATCTAGTGGACCTCTACCAAGTTTATTCAAATTATGATCCTAGGGTCAAAATTGGCCCCGCCCCAGGGGTAACTTGTTTTACATAGAGTTATATAGGAAAAACTTTAAAAATCTTCTTGTCAGAAACCGTAAGGCATAGAGCTAAGATATTTGGTGTGCAGCATTGTCTAGTGGACCTCTACCAAGTTTGTTCAAATCATGGGCTCTGGGTCAAAAAAGGCCCCGCCCCAGGGGCAACTTGTTTTACATAGAGTTATATAGGAAAAACTTTAAAAATCTTCTTGTCAGAAACCGTAAGGCATAGAGTTAAGATATTTGGTGTGCAGCATTGTCTAGTGGACCTCTACCAAGTTTGTTCAAATCCTGTCCTCTCGGTCAAAAATGGCCCCACCCCAGGGGTAACTTGTTTTACATAGAGTTATATAAGAAAATTTTTAAAAATCTTCTTGTCAGAAACCGTAAGGCATAGAGTTAAGATATTTGGTGTGCAGCATTGTTTAGTGGACCTCTACCAAGTTTGTTCAAATCATGGCCTCTGGGTCAAAAATGGCCCCGCCCCAGGGGTAACTTGTTTTACATAGAGTTATATAGGAAAAACTTTAAACATTTTCCTGTCAGAAACCGTAAGGCATAGAGCTTAGATATTTGGTATGTAGCATTGTCTAGTCGACCTCTACCAAGTTTGTTCAAATTATAACTCTGGGGTCAAATTTGGCCCCATCCTGGGGTCATTGGTTTTACATAGGCTTATATAGGAAAAACTTCGAAAATCTTCTTGTCAGAAACCACAAGGCCCTGAGCCTTAAGATTTGGTATGTAGCATTGTCTACTGGACCTCTACCAAGTTTGTTCAAATTATACCCCTGGGGTCAAATTTGGCCCCACCCCCGGGGTCATTGGTTTTACATAGGCTTATGTAGTGAAAACTTTGAAAATCTTCTTGTAGAAGGAGAAGTAACATTTTCAGTCCAAACAATTTGGAAATTTGTTAGACAGGTTGTTTCTATGATTTCTAGCTCAAGTTCGAATATGGGTCATCTGGGGTCAAAAACTAGGTCACAGAGCCCAAATATGGAAAAACCTTGTTAACACTCTAGAGGTAACATTTTCAGTTCAAATTACCTGGAATCTGTCAGAAAGGTTGTGTTCAATGTTTTCTAGGTTAAATTTGAATATGGGTCATCTGAAATCAAAAACTAGGTCACAGAGCCCAAAAATAGAAAAAAACTTGTTAACACTCTAGAAGCTACTTTTCAGTCCAAATATTCTCGAAATTTGTCAGAAATAATGTTTTAGTGATTTCTAGCTCAGATTCAAATAAAGGTCATCTGGGGTCAAAAACTAGGTCACAGACCCCAAATATGGAAAAACCTTGTTAACACGCATTGAGGTAACATTTTCAGTTCAAACAACCTTGAAATTTCTCAGAAAGATTGTTTCAATAATTTCTAGGTCAAGTTCGAATATGGGTCATCTGGGGTCAATTAACCAGGTCCATAGCATCTTTGTTAAAAGCAGTCATATTCAGGTGAGCGATATAGGGCCATCATGGCCCTCTTGTTTAATTATCTCCCATTTTAGAAAAATCTTGCTCGGAGCATAACCTGAAAACCCTTGAACATAATTTGTTTAAACTGCACACAGTGGTAGAGGGCATTGACGTGGAGTGCAGTGCCAAAGAACCATAACTCTATTGTGCCCCGTTTTTGTATTATCTCCCCATTTAGAAAAATCTTGTCCGGAGCATAACCTGAAAACCCTTGGACATAATTTATTTAAACTGCACACAGTGGTAGAGGGCATTGAGGCCGAGTGCAGTGCCAAAGAACCATAACTTTATTTTGCCCCGTTTTTGAATTATCTCCCCTTTTAGAAAAATCTTGTCCTGAGCATAACTTGAAAACCCTTGAAGATAATTTGTTTAAACTGCACACAGTGGTAGAGGGCATTGACGCATAGTGCTGTTCCAAAGAACCATAACTGTATTATCCCTGTTTTGAATTATCTCCCCTTTAGAAAAATCTTGTCCGGAGCATAACCTGAAAACCCTTGAACATAATTTGATTAAACTGCACACTGTGGTAGAGGGCATTGACACAAAGTGCAATGCCAAAGAACCATAACTCTTTTTTGCCCCGTTTTTGAATAATCTCCCCTTTTAGAAAAATCCTGTCTGGAGCATAAACTTAAAGCCCTTGGACATATTTTGTTTAAACTGCACACAGTGGTAGAGGGCATTGAGATGGAGTGCAGTGTCAAAGAACAATAACTCTGTTTTGCCCCGTTTTTGAATTATCTCCCCTTTTAGAAAAATCTTGTCCAGAGCATAACCTGAAAACCCTTGGGCATAATTTTTTTAAACTGCACACAGTGGTAGAGGGCATTGAGTCGGAGTGCAGTGCCAAAGAAACATAACTCTATTTTGCCCCGTTTTTATATTATCTCCCCTTTTAGAAAAATCATGTCTGGAGCATAAACTGAAAGCCCTTGGACATAATTTGTTTAAACTGCACACAGTGATAGTGGTCATTGAGGAGGACTGCTGTGCCAAAGAACCATAACTCTGTTTTGCCCTGTTTTTGAATTATCTCTCCCTTTAAAAAAATCTTGTCCGGAGCATAACCTGAAAACCATTGGACATAATCTGTTTAAACTGCACACAGTGATAGTGGTCATTGAGGAGGACTGCAGTGCCAAAGAACCATAACTCTGTTTTGCCCCGTTTTTGAATTATCTCTCCTTTTAAAAAAATCTTGTTCGGAGCATAACCTGAAAACCATTGGACATAATCTGTTTAAACTGCACACAGTGGTAGAGGGTAATGAGGCGGAATGCAGTGCCAAAGAACCATAACTCTATTGTGCCCCGTTCTTGAATTAACTCCCATTTTAAAAAAAACTTGTACGGAGCATAACTAGAAAACTATATGAGATAATTACTTTAAACTGCACACAGTGGCGTTGAGCAGTAGTGCAGTGCAGAGGAACTGTAACCTTGTTTTGCCAGGTTTTTGAATAACCTGCCTTTTACAAAATGTTGTCTGGAGCTTTACTTAGACTCTGTAGCTGATAATTAGTTTAAACTTAACATAGTGGTAGATGGCAGTGAGAATGAGTGCAGGGCACATAAAGCATATCTCCCTTGCAGACTGAAAAGGATATAATCTGTAAACATTCACTTTACATCTTTATTTGTTTATGAAAAATAAATTGTGCCCACTTTATGACTTTGCCTGTATGATCTTGCCTTGCACATGTCCCTTTGGCTCATGCTTCGGGGAGCATATGTCGGTTTTACCGATTGCCTTGTTCAATATAGATTTTTTCAAATGTTTTTGATTTGGTTATAAATATGTTTTAAAATTCACTTAAAATCTAAATAATCAGATATAGATTCGACACATTTCTATATGGATGTACATGATTGTCAGATCCAGTGAATAAAAACATTTTTGTGTCGCCTGCTACAAAGTAGCGCGACATATAGGGATCACTTCTCCGTCATCTGTCTGTTCATCCGTCACAAAACTTGTCCAGATTACTCCTCAGAAACTACTGGCGCGATTTCATCCAAACTTTACAGGAATGATCAGTACCAAGTGTAGTTGTGCATATTGTCGGCATTTTCCAGTTCAATGATTTTTGTCCGAGTCATGGACAGTAATGAAAAATGCAAGTTACCATCCATGCCCGTTAGCACCAGCTTAAGCAGAATTCAACATTTAAGTATGGAAATGGTGAAATTTTGTTCCAACAATTGCTTAAAATTGTTTGCCACTTAGATGACAATGAACATTTTATAAACAGCCTGACTTACAGAACATATAACTTAGGAGCTTAGTACAAATTAGACATGAAAACTCCTGTTTACCATCTGCAAACTCCAAGAACATCCAACTATGCATACAGAATTGTGAAGGATAATATTCATCCATTGGTCACTGTGTTGTTGGAGACAATATTTTGAGTCTTCACACCACAACAGGTTTCTTATATGTGTCATTTTGTTAGACCCATCTTATTAATGATTCAGCATGTATGACTATCTCGTGGCCATATTCCAAGCTATATGAGTAGCTAAGTTGAGTGGGGGCATCTGTGTCCTATGGACACATTTCTAGTTATTTTTAAAGTTTGTCCGAACTACTTCTCTTATACTAAAATGTTACAGGATTGATCAGTACCTCAAGTACTTGTGCATATTTAACGGGTTTTCAGGTTGAATGGTTTTTGGCTGAGTTATGGCCCTTGAATGAAAAGGCTTTTTGGCCAATAAATGATTTTTGTGTTGCAGGCTTCGACAGTAGTAGCCATGACATAAAGGGATTACCTCTCCATCGTCTGTCTGTCTGTCTGTCTGATTGTCCCAAAACTTGTCCGGACTACTCCTCAAAAACTACTAGTACAATTTCATCCAAACTTTTTAGGAATGATCAGTACCAAGTCTTGTTTTGCATATTTTCAGCATTTTCCAGTTCATTGATTTTCATCAGAGTTATTGCCCTTTAATGATTTTTGTGTCGCCTGCTACGAAGTAGCCATGACATATAGGGATCACTTCTCCATCGTCTGTCCGTCGGTCTGTGCGTCTGTCATAAATCTTGTCCGGACTACTCCTCAGAAACTACTGGTGCGAATTCATCCAAACTTTACAGGAATGATCAGTACCAAGTCTAGTTGTGCATGTTTTCGGCATTTTCCAGTCCAATGATTTTTGGCTAAGTTATGGCCCTTTTATGAATTTTATTTTTAAAGTTTGTCCGGACTACTTCTCTTATACTACAAATGCAATTTGAATTAAATTTTACAGGATTGATCAGTACCTCATGTACTTGCGCATATCTAACGGGTTTTTCGGTTGAATTATTTTTGGCTGAAAGGCGTTTTAGCCAAATAATGAATTTTGTGTTGCAGGCTTCACAGTAGTTTCGACATGCTAAAAAGAAGCCATGACATATCAAGATCACTTCCCCATCATCTGTCTGTTTGTCCGTCCCGTCTGTCTGTCTGTCCATCACAAAACTTGTCCTGACTACTCCTCAGAAACTACTGGTGTGATTTCATCCAAACTTTACAGGAATGATCAGTACCAAGTCTAGTTGTGCATATCATCAGCATTTTGCAGTTCAATGATTTTTGTCAGAGTTATGGCCCTTAAATGATTTTATTTTTAAAGTTTGTCCGGACTACTTCTCTTATACTACTAAAGCAATTTAAATGAAATGTTACAGGATTGTTCTGTACCTCAACCACATGTGCATGTCTTGCAGGTTTTTCGGTTGAATGATTTTTTGCTGAGTTATGGCCCTTGAATAAAAAAATGCATTTTAGCCTACAAACTGTCCAATCACTTCTCAATACTACTGTTTAATTGGCTATCATCAGGCAACACATGTGATCACTGATCGCGCTTGTTATTTTTAAGGTTTGTCCAGACTACTTCTATTGTACTACTAATGCAATTTGAATGAAATTTTACAGGATTGATTGGTACCTCAAGTACTTGCTCATGTCTAACAGGTTTTTTTGTTGAATGAGTTTTGGCTGCGTTATGGCCATTGAATAAAAAAAGGCGTTTTGGCCAACAAACTGTCCAGTCACCTCTTAATACAACTGCTTAATTGGTTATCATCAGGCGACACAATGATCACTGATTGCCCTTGTTTTTGGTTTAATTTATTGTAAGAAAACATTAAGAAACTAAAATTTAAGTAATTTATTGCTACCTGCATTCATATCTGTTTTTTGTCATATGTCTGCATCTGTGGAAGCAATTTTCCCATCAAGAGATGGTCTGGCATTGTCAGTTGCGTGCTTTCCAATACATTCCGACAGTGGTAAAAAGGAATCATCTGTGCCTTTCGTTGGGTCAGGTAACCACAGAAACTCAAAGGTTTCGTCCCAGCACACAATACCAACACTGGTCATCATCACTTTCTTATCTGTTTAAAAGAAGAACAAACTAATATAAAAAAATGTTCATGGTTAACAATTAAAGGGGCTGTGCTCCAGATGACAAAAAAATAAGTTTTCTTGTATTATAAATTTCTTGTAATATTTATGACTAATGCTTAAAAAATAACTTACTGACAAAAAATAAGTCAAATAATTACATTATAAATTGATTTTTTTCCCTTTCAAAGTGCTATACCGTAACGCGATGGTATAACTAAATCGTATAAGATTTAAAGTAAATAACTGTAATATCACATGCGGCTATGGTGGTGACAGTAAAAGCGTTGGAAATATTTTGTTAACATGAGGGTCCAGAGTTCAAATCAGGCTGGAGCTAAAATATTTTTTTTATTCTATTTTGACTTTTATAATCAGTTTTGAAGTAAAATATTATGTTGTTATAATCTCACGGAATCTAAATATATAATTTATGAAAATATTTTTTTTATGTCAAATCTGGAGTACAGCCTCTTTAAGCTTGATATGAGAAATTTGGTCCAAACTTTATAGCACTAGGTAAATGTACAAACTTTGTAGTTGTACTGTTCAAGATATTTTATCATTATTTTATGCCTTCATGCATTTAATGGAACCTAATTATGGCTGTGCATTGCAATTGCAACTAATTCAATTATTTAAGGTAAAAACATAAACTGTAACTACTTGTAATATATGTATGTAGTAGTTTAACTGATGTTGACTATCATAATATCAGAAATTTTAGCTGTAAATTACCTTTCTGCCTGTACCTGCCTGGCAGGGATTTCACATAGGCATTGCAAGAACCCAAGGTCCAAGTATCTGCTATTCTTCAGCCCAGGGAGGTTTTATTAGCTCGACTTTTTTTGGAAAAAAAATCTAGTTATTGTCATAGTCATGGTGTCGTTGCCGTTGCCGTTCCCGTCCGAAAACTTTAACATTGATCATAATTTTTTTATTCCTTGATGGATTATCTTCATACTTGGACACAACAACCCTTTGAACAAGACCTTCAAGATGACCAGACTAAACTTGACCTTGACTTTTAAATGACCTTCATATTCAAGGTCAAAATATTGAATTTTGCTAAAATTGGCCATAACTTTATTATTAGTAGGTGGTTTCTCTTAATTCTTGGACACAACAACCCTTTGGACAAGACCTTCAAGATTACCAGACTAAACTTGACCTTGACTCATAAATGACCTTCATATTCAAGGTCAAAATATTGAATTTTGCTAAAATTGGCCATAACTTTATTATTTATAGGTGGATTCTTTTAATGCATGGACACAACAACCCTTAAGACAAGACCTTCAAGCTGACCAGACTAAACTTGACCTTGACTCATAAATGACCTTCACCTTCAAGGTCAAATTATTGAATTTTGCTAAAATTGACCATAACATTAGTATTTATGGTTGGATTTGATTTATACTTGGACAAAACAACACTTATGACAAAACCGACATGTTGAATAACTCAGATTTGACCATGACCTTAAAATTACCTTGACCGTCAAGGTCAGATGATTGAATTTTGCTTAAATTGTCACAACTTTCTCATTTATTTATAGATTTAATTCAAACTTGGACTAAACAACAGTTGTGACAAATCCGACATTATAACTATTTCAAGTTTGACCTTGACCTTTAAATGACCTTGACGGTCAAGGTCAAATCATTGAATTTTGTTAAAACTGGCCATAATTATGTAATTTATGGTTGGATTTGAATCAGACTTAGACAAAACAACACTTTTTCATTTCAATTTCAAAAATGTCATCGCATGACCTATATTTTTGACCTACTGACCTACTTTCTGGTTTTGAGCTACAGCAATGAAATTTGGACTGTGTGCACAGTTTTTTATTTCGATTTCAAAAATGTCATGGCATGACCTATAATTTTGACCTACTGACCTACTTTTTGTTTTTGGAGCTATGGCAATGAAATTTGGACCTTGTATACAGTTTTTTCTTCCCATTTCAAAAACATCATAGCATGACCTATATTTTTGACCTACTGACTTACTTTCTTGTTTTTCAGCTACGGCAATGAAATTTTGACTGTGTGCACAGTTTTTCTTTCCGATTTCAAAAATGTCATAGCATGACCTATATTTTTGACCAACTGATCTACTTTTTGTTTTTGGAGCTGTGGCAATGAAATTTGGACTGTGTTGCACAGTTTTTCATTTCTATTTCAAAAATGTCATCGCATGACCTATATTTTTGACCTTTTGACCTACTTTTTGTTTTGGAGCTATGGCAATGAAATTTGGACCATGTATACAGTTTTTGTTCAGATTTCAGAAAACGTCATAGCATGACCTATATTTTTGACCTACTGACCTACTTTTTTGTTTTAAAGCTACGGCAATGAAATTTTGACTGTGTGTACAGTTTTTTGTTCCGATTTCAAAAATGTCATAGCATGACCTATATTTTGACCTACTGACCTCTTTTTTGTTTTTGGAGCTATGGCAATGAAATTGCATTGGTCTATTTCTGTGATATGCATCATTACATTCATAAAAATTTCTTTCATCTTTGAACCCAGGTTAGTGCTTTAGAGCCATTGGCCCTCTTGTTTATTAATACTTGGACAAAACAAGGCTTATGACAAAACCTACAAGTTAAATTATTCAAGTATGACCTTAACCTTTAAATGACCTTTAGAGTCAAATTTCTAATTATTGCATTTTGCTAAAATAGCCAAACTTCTGGTTTTATGGACGGATTTGATCTATACAGGGACAAAACAACACTGAGAATAAAAGAAATGTGTTAAACAATTCAAGGATTACCTTGACCTTTAAATGACCTTGACATTACTTAACTTGGCTATATCTTTGTTGTAATGGATGTAGTGTCTTCATGCTTGGACATAACTACTTTTTAGACAATACCTCCAGAGAAGGTTAAACTGAACTTGACGTAGACATTTAAGGTCAAATTTCTGAATGTTGCTAAAATTGGCCATAACTTTGTTATGTATAATTATATTGCCAAATGATGTTTCATTTGAAATCCCTTCACTACAATGTGCTTCCTCTGATGTGTTTGCCTTTGGAAATAGAAAAAAGTCGAGCGTGGCCCCCGCTTGCGGTGGCTCTTGTTGGGGTTTAATGCCAGTTTAACAGCTAAGTTCAGATCTCAGCAGTCAGTCCACCTAACCAGTGTTCCTAGGTGTCCAACCAGGTTACTTACCAATTTCTCTGCAAGTGACTGACTACTTCCTCACTTGCTTCAGAGGTGAGGGACAAATGACCTACGGATTGAGCTAGTTGAGCCGGCTCAAGTATTAACTGTATTGCGTAATTGTGAGCCATTGCAAGTAAGTGAGAACCTGGAAATATCCTGGAAATTTGTCAGACAGGTTGATTTGATGATTTCTAGCTCAGATTTGCATATGGGTCGTCTTGGGTCAAAAACTCTGTCACAGAGCCCATTTATTGAAAAACCTTGTTAACACTCTAGAGGTAAAATTTTAATTCCAAATAACCTGGACATTTGTCAGAAAGGTTGCTTCTATGATTTCTAGCTCAAGTTCGAGTATGGGTCATCTGGAATCAAAAACTAGGTCACAGAGCCCAAATATCGAAAAACTTTGCAAACACTCTAGAGGCTACATTTTCAGTCCAAATGTCCTGGAAATTTGTCAGGAAGGTTGTTTTGATGATTTGTAGCTCAGTTTTGGATATGGGTCATCTGGGGTCAAAAACTAGGTCACATGGCCCAAAAATAGAAAAACCTTGTTAACAATCTAGAGGCTACATTTTCAGTCCAAATATCCTGGAAATTTGTCAGAGAGGTTGTTTTGATAATTTTTAGCTCAAGTTCGAATATGGGTAATCTAGGTTCAAAAACTAGGTCACAGATAAGAAGACAGATTAAAAGGAAAATAACTGAATCTATGTGATTTAAAAATAATGAGATGTTGATATGTTATCAAGAGAGTTAGTTGGGCTAGATTTATTTTGATAACATTTCTCATTTGATAACAATCCCATTATTCTCACATTTGATGCAGTTTCTGTATATGCAACCTGTGGATTTTAAGCTCACCTGAGCCTGCTCAGAGTGAGCTTTTGGGATCGTTGATTGTCTGGCGTGCATCAGCGTGCGTCGTCAACAATTTGACTTAAACAACATCTCCTCCTAAACCGCTAAGCCAACATTGATGAAACATGCCTGGGATATTCCTTGCATGAAGCTCTACCAAAGTTGTTCAAAGAATTCAATTCCATCAAGAACTCTGGTTGCTATGGCAACTTAAAGGAAAAACTTTGAAAATCTTCTTGTCTGAAACCACAAGGCCCTGAGCCTTAAGATTTGGTGTGTAGCATTGTCTTGTGGACCTCTATCAAATTTGTTCAAATTATGCCCCTGGGGTCAAATTTGGCCCCACCCGGTAAAAATCTTCTTGTCAGAAACCGCAAGGCATGGAGCTTAGATATTTGGTGTTAAGCATCATGTAGTGGACCTCTACCAAGATTGTTCAAATAATGACCCTGGGGCCAGAACTGGCCTCGCCCTGGGGGTCACTTGATTTACATAGAGTTATATAGGGAAACTTAAAAATCTTCTTGTCAGAAACCGCAAGGCTTGGAGCTTAGATATTTGGTGTGTAGCATTATCTAGTAGACCTCTACCAAGATTGTTCAAATCATGGCCCCTGGGTCAAATTTGGCTCCGCCCAAGGGGTCACATATTTTACATAGAGTTATACAGTAAATTCTTTAAAAATCTTCTTGTCACAAACTGCAAGGCCTGGAGCTTAGATATTTGGTAGTATGCACCGTGACCACAGTGGGGTCATCCCCACTCCTGTGGAGCTATGGCAATGAAATTTGGACTATGTGTACAGTTTTTTGTTTCAATTTCAAAAATGTCATAGCATGACCTATATTTTTGTTCTACTGACCTACTTTTTGTTTTTTGAGCTATTGCAATGAAATTTGGACCATGTGTACAGTTTTTTGTTCCGATTTCAAAAATGTCATCACATGACCTATTTTTTTGACCTACTGACCTACTTGTTTGGTTTTTAGCTACAGCAATGAAATTTGGACCATGTGCACAGTTTTTCATTTTGATTTAAAAAATGTCATCGCATGACCTATATATTTGACCTACTGACCTACTTTTTGTTTTTGGAGCTATGGCAATGAAATTTGGACCATGTGTACAGTTTTTTGTTCCGATTTCAAAAACGTCATAGCATGACCTGTATTTTTGACCTACTGATCTATTTTTTTGTTTTTGGAGCTATGGCAATGAAATTTGGACCATGTGTACAGTTTTTTGTTCCGATTTCAAAAATGTCATAGCATGACCTATATTTTTGACCTACTGACCTACGTTTTGCTTAACAGCAAACCTACAGCCAAAATACTCAGGTGAGCGATGTAGGGCCATCATGGCCCTTTTGTTATGCATATACAATAGATGTTCATGTCCGGCCCAAAAACATCTAGTTATCATAATGATGACAACATATCCCCACCATGATAATTTCTTGTTTCTTGCCCATAATTTCAACACTTTCAGCATGCTTATCATGTCATTTTAGTAAGGGAGCAGATGTTGAATATGGAATTATCACACATGGCAGGTGAGCAACAAAGAACATACATGAATGTAATAGACATTTGTAGTGGGCTGCATGTATGTGTGCTTTGATATTATTATTATATAGGCACAACAGATATAACAGTAGATTGCTAAGCAGGTTTTATCCCTTACCATTTTGTTGCCTTGATGCAATCTTTTAAATGATATTAGAGAGACTGAAGATTTTATTCTTGCAAGAGACTGCTGAACTTGTCTTTGAAAATGCACCACTTACCTGTTCATTTAGTTTGTGTCCAGTGTCATTTAGCGGGGGCATCTGTGTCCTTTGGACACATTTCTAGTTATCATTGGTATTCCAATCATTTATTGGAAATGAGAAATATGTTTTGAAATTAGTGGGGAGTTTCATTCATTTTGTTAAAAAGGGCACCAAGCTTATCACAAATCACTTATCAACCACCAGAATTTTCTACCTACCACCAGGCATTATAGTTTTATATTTTGAATGCAAAGAGCAAGGACTGTTTTCCTTTGATTATTTATTCTTAATTATTGATTAAGCTGGTTAGGCTTACCCCATATTTTTATCTATCTGTTTTGACTTTTAATCTCAAGAGCAGAGTGACAAAACATGCCCGAATTTGCAAAAACACTATGAAAATCATGTGTTGCACGAGAAACTTTAATGTGGTTTCAAAGACAATTGATCCATTTTTTTTCTAGAATTTGATTCTTCATTTTTAGCTCGTCTGTTTCGAAGGTTGAGCTATTATGATCACTGCGTCGTCGTTGTGCAAAAACTTTAATATGGCCAATTACTCAAACAGTTTAAAAGGTATCAATATGAAACTTTGAATGCTTGCTTATCATGACAAGAGGCATTTGTTACACAAGGGGCATTATTCTAAAAACTATATTTTTGGAGTTATGCCCCTTGTTAACTTACAATTTTTGTCAAAATTGCTTATTAAGTTGAATGCTTTCAAACTATCGAAGCTATCAGTATGAAACTTGGACTGCTTGCTAATCATGACAGGAGGCAGTTGTAACACAAGAGGCATTATTCTGAAAGCTGTATTTTTTTAGTTATGTCCCTTTTCAACTTACAATTTTTGTCAAAATTGCTTATCAAGTTGAATGATCAAAGGTATCAAATATGAACAATATCAACATCTAGACATGAAATGTCAAAGGTACATAGACCTCCTTCAGGAGTAGTGCACAAGAACCATAACTATGGCCCACATTGTCGACATGTAAAACAGACGAGCGTTTGCAAAGAGTACTCAGGTGAGCTATATAGGGCCATCAAGGCCCTCTTGTTTTTTTTTTACCAAACACTGCTTACTTGAGATAAGATAAAGGAATTCGGTCAGCTTTAGGTCCATAACATTTGATCGCTTCAGTCTTTTTCATGGATTTCACAGGAAAATTCCGTTGTTATATATGATGGACGTCAATCATCACAAGAAGCCATCATAAAGGGATAGACTGTCTGATCCCGTTTAAATCTATCAACTGGAACTTGACTTTGACATTCCTGCTTTTGGTGTGAATCAGATTAAAATTTCAGTAAAGCATCACCAAGAAAATTTCATGTATTCTAAATTCCAACAACTTTTATCTTCTGTCCTTGTAAATAGTACCACACTGGTTAAAGGTTTTATTAGGTGGCATCATACTTTAATTAATAGTGGTGCAGATTTTGTAAATTGGAAAACAAAATTGTTACTTTTATTTAAAATAATTCTGCTAGCAGCTGATTACTTACGAATTTGTGAAATTCTACATAGAAGGCTTTTGAACTGAATTGTGCTGGAGGAGAGTCTGGTAGAGAAATTAGATAAGATATTAATGTGATATTTCACTGTGTGTTAAACAAATAAGATTTATTAATGCAACCCATCATATGTCAGTTCTCCTGTCTGAACAATTTAGCAAAAGCTGTTGCTATCATTATTTAAACTTTGTTAATTACATTTGAAATGCTTTCATACAGCTGTTTTTGTAGAAGTTAGGATAATTTTGAGGCCATTTCAAATACTAGGTATTCAGACCTTGATGACTCAGTGCAATCATGACTGCATAAGATTTAGACATTTGTCATGGGAAACACTTTAGCCCCCCAATTCATTTTACATTCACTGATCAAATTTTGTTTGGTATGAATAGCAAAGCATCAGTTATAATGCTTTGTATTGGTGTGGCAAGCGAAGCAGAAAGAGAGAGAGTGTATACATTGATATATGGACATAAAGTTTGGTGACATCCACCTTTTACAGTCATTTTGGTGAACTAACTAGATGAAGTCTTGCCAACTAGTAAAAATGGAAGTGAATTAACAAGATTATAGAGGAAGTGGAAAATATGTAGAGAATGAAGGTGAATGCCTAAAATAGACTGCTGTGATGGGTGAGATTTGTTTCTCTGTTTTGCTGATGATTTTTAATGTCATGCTGACATGGAATTTGAATATGATGAGTTTCTTTATAAACAGGATTTAAGTTATTTATGTAAACAGTTTATTTTCTTTGTTTATTGTCATTTTATTATCATGAATTATCTTGGTGATTGAGGTCGAATATTTAAATTTACAAAACTGCCATATTTTGTTTCCAATGTTTGCAATAAAAAAATAAGTTGAATATTTTTTGGAATTTTAAAGGTCTGCTTTTTAGACAAATATAGATTCCATTGTCATATTGCATTATATACATGCATTTGTTAGGATTGAATGAAATATACAAAATATAGTTTTGTGAACATTATGTTTTAATATTTTAGCATAAACAAAAGCCTTTCTCTTTCATATGAAATGAAGAATGCCAGTACACATAGGACATGTTCTTTTCGAAGAGTTGTGTATAACTTCCTTTTTGTATCAGTTTTTGTCAGATAAAAAATAGTTTCACTGGCAATGACATCTCAGGTAACACCAGAATGTTTTCATCTTCAAAACAAAATTAATTTAATGTTAAAGCATCTCACAGATGGCAATAGTTCAGGTTTATTTGTCCCAGTTTCTATGCTGATTATAATGTTGGTGCTTTAGGTTTACTTGTATTATTAGCTCAACGGAGCCAATAGGCTCAAATGAGCTGTAAGGATCACCTAATGTGCATTGTCCATCCATCTATCTGTCAACGATTTCATTCAAAGAACATCTTCTCTGAAACTACTGAGCATTTTTCAACCTACCTTTACCAGAATGCTCCTTGCATGACACCCTGTAAGATCTGTGAAATTCATTCAGCCTGATTCAGAACTCTGTTTGCTGTGGTAACAAAAAAGAAAAACTTCAAAACTCTTCAGCAGCTTATTTTCTTTTTATGTCTATATGGGAAACTTGGGAAATCTTCTCCTTTCCTTAGAAACTGCAAGCTTGATTTGAAAACAATTTGGCACAAATGTTCCTTGGTAACCATCTCTATAAACTGCCAAATTGTGAATTGTGATCAGTGAAAAAACATGGCTGGGAGGGGCAGGGCTTGTTTTCCTTGTATGTATAGACTGTTCCATAATTGATGAATTGACCGCCTCCATTATGAAGATCAGGTGACCATCCCCTATTAAAGGACTGCTAAACCTCGCTATGATCCTCAAGTTCCGCATAAATCTGTATAACTTTAGCACATTTCAAGGTGACATACTGCCTTATATCGCATGAATTTTGTTGCAGAATGAAACCTCATTTTTATTTGCCCAAAAGGGGCAATTATGTTATGGTCCAGGGTGTCCATCTGTCTGTCTGACCATTAGTGATTTGGTTTCTAGAGGATAACTTAAGTACTCTTTGGCCTACAGTTTTTTACCTTTATGTGATTATTGCCAACATTGATTGGATGACCCCTATTGATTTTGGAGTCAGTATCTCAAAGGTCAAGGTCAAATAGACCTTAACATTGAAAACCATTTCTACCATGTAACTTGACAATCAGTTGTTATAGAGACTTCAAGCTTTATATCATGATTGCACACATTGATGGATGACCCCTATACATATTGGGGTCAGTATGTCAAAAGTCAAAGTCATAGTGACTTAAAAGTTTAGAGTCATGCATTTACACTCTGTAACTCAACAACCATTTTTCATAGAGACTTCAGAATTCACGTAATGGTTAAACACATTGATTGAATGACCCCAATTGATTTTGGGATCAGTAGATCAAAGGTCAAGGTCACAGTGACCTTAACCCTTTCCTCCATGTAACTTGACAGTCAGGCTTGCAGAAATGTTTCAAGCTCAACCGGTCCGACCACCCGACAACTGGTCCTCCCCCCACCCCCCTAAAAAAAACAAAGAACATTCGCTCGTATTGACGAGTGGAAAAGGTAGGAGGACGAGTATAGTTTTCTTGCAAAAAACTCATGAAATATACCGATGGATGTGTATATCATAAAGTCACTGTTTACCGACAGTAAATTCTCCATGTAATATGCTGTGAAAATGAAACTGGAAGCGTGAGTAAGGTAGTAGCACTGCGCCTTTTAAATCAGTAATCCGCACAGTACCATTGATCTTTTTTCTCCTAGGTCTCCAGGACGGGTGATTACATTGAAAACCATTTCCGCCATGGAACTTGACAATCATTTGTTATAGAAACTTCAAACTTTATATCATGATTGCACACATCAAGTGGATGACCCCTATACATTTTGGGATCAGTATGTCAAAGGTCAGGGTCACAGTGACCTAAATGTTTAGAATCATTTACACTATGTAACTCAACAACCATTTTTTAGAGACTTCAAAATTCATGTAATGGTTGCTCACATTGAGTGAATGACCCCTATTGAATTTGTGGTCAGTTGGTCAAAGGTCAAAATTTAAAGCAAATCATTTAATTTTAAAGCCTAAGGTTTCCTCCCTTATATCACAAATGCATCATACCTGGAAAAAACACCCTTCGGGCATATAATGCTCAGCCCAACTGTGCTCTAGTATTGTATTGTTACTACTATTTTGTATGTTTTATTCCTGACTTGAACATAGTGTTAACTTGAATTATTTTTAACACAGGCTGTGAAAAAAGACCATGGACTGTTCAAAATAGAAGCTTGAGTTGTGTAAAACACGTATAATATCTGTAAAAAAAACAAATTAAATATTGAAAGTACTGTTTTCCTTTTCGGAAGTTGAAACTATGATTTCAGTTATTTGAACAACTCTGAAAGCTTACAAAATGGACAAAATTACAAAATTAAACATCTCATTCATCAAATTAACCACATGTTCACTCTATTTTTAGCTCACCTGAGCCTTTGGCTCATGGTGGGCTATTGTGACCGGTCTTTGTCCGCCGTCCGACGTCTGTCAACAATTTCATTCAAACGACATCTCCTCTGAAACCTCTGGGCCAAATTTGATGAAACTTGCCTGGGATGTTCCTTGCATGAAGCTCTACCAAAGTTGTTCAAAGAATTCAATTCCTGCAAGAACTCTGGTTGCAATGGCAACTTAAAGGAAAAACTTTGAAAATCTTCTTGTCTGAAACCACAAGGCCCTGAGCCTTAAGATTTGGTATGTAGCATTGTCGTGTGGACCTCTATCAAGTTTGTATAAATTATGCCCCTGGGGTCAAATTTGGCCCCGCCCGGTGGGGTCAATTGATTTTACATAGGCTTATATAGTGAAACTTCAAAAATCTTCTTGTCTGAAACCACAAGGCCCGAATCTTAAGATTTGGTATGTAGCATTGTCTTGTGAACCTATAACAAGTTTTTTTCAAATTATGCCTCTGGGATCAAAAATGGCCCCACCCCAGGGATCAACTTATTTAACATAGTGAAACTTTAAAAATTTTCTTGTCGGAAACCACAAGGCCCTGAGCCTTAAGATTTGGTTTGTAGCATTGTCGTGTGGACCTCCAAGTTTGTTCAAATTATGCCCCAAGGGTCAAGTTTGGCCCATACATGGGGGTCAATGGATTTTACATAGGCTTATATAGTAAAACTTTGAAAATGTTCTTTTCTGAAACCACAAGGCCCTGAGCCTTAAGATTTGGTACGTAGCATTGTCGTGTTGACCTCTACCAAGTTTGTTCAATTATGCCTCTGGCGTCAAATTTGGCCCCTACCCAGGGGTCATTTGATTTTACATAGGCTTATATAGTAAAACTTTAAAAATCTTCTTGTTTGAAACCACAAGGCCCTGAGATCTAAGATTTGGTATGAAACAAGCTTTATCAAGCTTTTTCGAATTATTAGATTAGGTTAAAGGTCACCGAGGCTAAAAATAGGTTTATATACTGTACCTCATAGAGCCTTCATTTATTGACCAATATCTTTGATATTCAGTATATAGGTTCCTTGCATGGACGTCTACCCATGGGTAGGGTTTGAGGTCACTGGGTCAAGGTCAAGGTCACCATAGCTTATGATAGATATTTCTACTTTCTGTCATAGAGCCTTTATTTATTGACTGATATTTTACATATTTACATATTTATATTTACATTACTTACATATTTTCAATTAAAAACATGAAATACTGCTAAACTGCAAACCTACAGCCAAAATACTCAGGTGAGCGATCTAGGGCCATCATGGCCCTCTTGGTTTTCTCACCTGTCACAAAGTGACATGGTGAGCTATTGTGATCCCTCTCCATCTGTCGTCGTGCGTCGTCAACATTTCCATTCAAACAACATCTCCTCTGAAGCCACTGTGCCAAATTCAATGAAACTTGCCAGGTATGTTCCTTGCATGAAACTCTACCAAAGTTGTTCAAAGAATTCAATTCCAGCAAGAACTCTGGTTGCCATGGCAAGCAAAAGGAAAAACTTTATAAAAATCTTCTTCTCAAAATCCGCAAGGCCTGGAGCTTAGATATTTGGTATGTAGCATCATCTAGTGGACCTCTACCAAGATTGTTCAAATTATGACCCTGGGGTCAGAACTGGCCCCGCCACGGGGGTCACTTGATTTTACATATAGTTATATAGTGAAAACTTTAAAAATCTTTTTGTCAGAAACCGCAAGGCCTTTCCCCCCCCCCCCCCCCCCCCCCCCCCCCCCCCACCCACCCCAAAAAAAAAAAATTTTTTCTCATTTTTTATGTTTTTTCACTATGGCAATAAAATTTAAACCATTTATACAGTTTTTCAAGATTATTTCAAAAACATTATTCCTTGACTTATATTTATGACCTACTGACCTACTTTTTAGCTCACCTGAGCACAAAGTGCTCAGGGTAAGCTTTTCTGATCGGTCTTTGTCCGTCGTCCGTCGTCCATCCGTCAGTCCGTCCGTCCGTCCGTCCGTCCGTCGTCCACAATTCATTCAAACGACATCTCCTCTGAAACCACTGGGCAAAATTTAATGAAACTTGCCTTGAATGTTTCTTGCATGAAGCTCTACCAAGTTTGTTCAAATGGTTCCGGTTCATTGCATTTCTGGGTCACAGGAGCTAAAAACAGATTTTAAAAGTTGGATCTTTAAAAATCTTCTTGTCAGAAACCACAAGACCTGGAGCTTTGATATTTGGTATAAAGCATCATCTAGTGGACCTCTACCAAGTTTGTTCAAATTATGATCCTGGGTTCAAAAATGGCCCCACCCCAGGGGTAACTTGTTTTACATAGAGTTATATAGGAAAAACTTTAAAAATCTTCTTGTCAGAAACCATAAGGCATAGAGCTAAGATATTTGGTGTGCAGCATTGTCTAGTGGACCACTACCAAGGTTGTTCAAATCATGGCCTCCGGGTCCTAAATGGCCCCGCCCCAGGGGTAACTTGTTTTACATAGAGTTATATAGGAAAAACTTCGAAAATCTTCTTGTCAGAAACCGTAAGGCATAAAGCTTAGATATTTGGTATGTAGCATTGGCTAGTGGACTTCTACCAAGTTTGTTCAAATTATACCTCTGGGGTTAAATTTGGCCCCACCCAGGGGTCATTGGTTTTACATAGGCTTATATAGGAAAAACTTCGAAAATCTTCTTGTCTGAAACCACAAGGTCCTGAGTCTTAAGATTAAGTATGTAGCATTGTCTAGTGGACCTCTACAAAGTTTGTTCCAATTATACCCATAGAGTCAAATTTGGCCCCACCCCGGCGTCATTGGTTTTCCATAGGCTTATATAGTGAAAACTTTGAAAATCTTCTTGTAGAAGGAGAAGTAACATTTTCAGACCAAATAATCTGGAAATTTGTCAGACAGGTTGTTTCTATGATTTCTAGCTCAAGTTCGAATATGGGTCATCTGGGTTCAAAAACTAGGTCACAGAGCCCAAAAATAGAAAAACCTTGTTAACACTCTAGAGGTTGCATTTTCAGTCCAAATATCCTGGAAATTTGTCAGAAAAGTTGTTTTGATGATTTTTAGCTCAAGTTCAAAATTGGGTCATCTGGGGTCAAAAACTAGGTCACAGAGCCCAAAAATAGAAAAATCTTGTTAACTCTCTAGAGGTTACATTTTCAGCCCAAATAATCTGGAAATTTGTCAGAAAGGTTGCTTTGACGATTTCTAGGTCAAATCTAAATATGGGTCACCTGGGGTCAAAAACTAGGTCACATGGCCCAAATATTAAAAATCCTTTTTAACACTCCAGAGGTTACATTTTCAGTCTAAATATCCTGGAAATTTGTCAGACAGGTTGCTTTGATGATTTCTACCTCAAGTTGGAGTATGGGTTATCTTGGGTCAAAAACTAGGTCACAGAGCCCAAATATGGTAAAACCTTGTTAACACTCAAGAGGTAACATTTTAATTCCTGATAACCTGGAAATTTGTCAGAAAGCTTAATTCTATGGTTTCTAGCTCATGTTTGAATATGGGTCATCTGGAGAGGAAAACTAGGTCACGGAGCCCAAATATCGAAAAACTTTGTAAACACTCAAGAGGCTACATTTTCACTCCAAATGTCCTGGAAATTTGTCAGAATGGTTGTTTTGATGATTTGTAGCTCAAGTTTGGATATGGTTTATCTGGGGTCAAAAACTAGGTCACAGAGCCTAAATATTGAAAAACCTTGTTAACACTCTAGAGGCTACTTTGTCAGTCCAAATATCCTGGAAATTTGTCAGAGAGATTGTTTCAATAATTTCTAGGTCAAGTTCGAATATGGGACATCTAGGTTAGAAAACTAGGTCATAGAGCCCAAATATGGAAAAAGCTTGTTAACACTCTAGAGGTAACATTTTCAGTACAAATAACCTTGAAATTTGTCAAAGAGATTGTTTCAATAATTTCTAGGTCTAGTTCGAATATAGGTCATCTTGGGTCAATTAACCAGGTCCATAGCAACTTTGTTAAAAGCAGTCATACTCAGGTGAGCGATACAGGGCCATCATGGCCCTCTTGTTTATTTATATATGGATTTGATTCATACCTGGACAAAACAACACTTATGACAAAAATGACATGATTCTTTTATGTATGACCTTGACCTTAAAATGACCTTGACAGTCAAGGTCAAATTATTTAATTTTGTTACAATTTGCCATAACTTAGTTATTTGCATACATGTAATATCCCGGCGGGATTTTAAAAAGTCCCGTTGTTCCACATCAATTCCAGCTGTCCCGGTATTAATTAAAAATTCCCATTATTAAAATCCAGGAAAAAAAAATCTTTCATCTGCCGACATCAAAAACTTGCTGAGCTCCGGTTCTGGGCGGAGCTTATACTCGTAAACGGCAATCAGTACATACTACCTTCAAAGCATTGACCAATCAGAGCGCATTTTACTACTTTCATTGAATTAATCCTGTGTTGACACTCAATACACAATTAACACATTTAGCCATCAAGGGGTGTTGAATTGGGTCAATATAATTTGATTAGGGATGTACACCGAGTAGAAAATTGTTGTGTACAACTTAACAAATTAATTGAATGCTTAATTTTAAAGGCAAACAGTTAAACATCAATGCATTACTTATGTTACTCTAACCTTTTAAAAAACAGTGTAAGGAAATGACTAAAATACTTTTTGGTATTTTTGTTTTAATTCTCGGACTTATTTATAAGAAAATGTCAAGTAACAAATTGTAGGAAACCAATTTCAGCAAATATTTGGTTCATTAAACATGAAGCAGCGGGTGAAAATCTCAGATAAATTCCATTTGTCATATATTTCCACGACCCCACTTGGAGACTCTATATATGGCAAACTTACAACATTCAATTGATTGTTTAAGATAAGTGGTCATTATTTAATTATAAGTACCAGTTTTTCATTGAAAAAGTTTCCTTTTCTCTAAGACTTTAATATTTCTGTTGTAGTTACTTTTTCAAGCAACAGTTATAATGAATCAACATAATTTACATCTTAAAATTGTTTGTAATTTTGTTCAAAAAAATTCTGGTGAAACTTGAAACACATCCCAGACTTTTCACAAAAAGGGATCTGTGTAAGGACTTGGGTCCAAAAGCTAAAATTCAAAAGACAAAAACAAAATTCAATCATCAGTGGGAATCTGAACATATATGGATAGGAAAGTGTGCTAAGGGAACAGATTATGCCTTTTGCATGTGGTGCAACCTTTATGCATTATTTAAATAAGAACAAAAAAACACTTCATTAGTTTTCTTTTCTGTTCTTCTTGTCTTTCTTTTTGCGAAAACGAGTCGATAAAAAATTCCAGTTTTCAAGCTAAAAGTCCAGTTTTGAGTTACCGAAGTTATCACATGTATGTATTTGTTGATGGATTTGATTCAGACTTGGACAAAACATCACATATGACAAAACCAACATGTTGAATACCTCAGGTATTACCATGACCTAAAAATGACCTTGACTGTCAAGGGCAGATAATTGAATTTAGCTTAAATTGTTATAACTTTGTCATTTATTTATGGATTTGATTCATACTTGGACAAAACAATACAATGACAAATCTGATATTTTGGTTCTTTCAAGTATGACCTTGACCTAAAAAAATGACCTTGACCTTTTAGTTTAAATTTCTGAATGTTACTAAAATTGGCCATAACTTTATTATGGATGGATGAATTTGATAATTATACAGTAAAAACTCACGATGCGACCAACTCAATATACAGACCAACTCAATATTATGAACATTTTCTTCTGGTCCCGATTTTTTTACTATATATTCTATTGTTAGTTAAACTCAGTAATAAGACCAACTCAATATTGCGTATTGCGACCGCAATTTCCGGTTCCGACCGCGACCAGAACGGAACAAAACAGGCAGCTGTTGACTTTAGGTCAAAGGTCGAGGTCGGCAAACTTGTTTACACAAACATGTACATAATGGGCACCTCGTGTTAATCGGTGTTATTTGATAATTTGACAGGTCAAAAGGATCCAGGTGTGGATAATTTAAGGTTGGTAGTTATCGGTTTAATTGTTTATGACACCCTTATTAGAGTAGACTGCGGCATACTGCACGATAAATTTTCTATTGTTATAGTCACTAATTGATGCGCAAACAAATAAATGCAACACTAAAATCCAAAATTTTGTGAGATTTACGTATCACTTTTCATTTTTATTTTGATTGATACACATTGTACAAGTTGATTACACAAAATAATTCTCCTGAAATTTGACTAAAATGAGCAAAAAGCGGACAGAGCTTTCTCTTAAAGAGAAAATAAATTTGATAAATGAAAGTATACCCAAACAATATTTTTTTGCAATTTATATAGATTTAACCATATATTGACCATTATTCTGATCAAAACATTAGTTATCAAAGTAAGGACAAATAAAACAAATAAGTTATGCTCAGTGACACTACAATTGACGCAAAACACACACTGGGCCGATAAATCTACCATACACCTTTATGTCATCATCTGAACTCAATTTTAGGACCAACTCAATATTAAGACCACTTATTGCTGGTCCCAGAGGTGGTCTCATTATTGAGGTTTTACTGTATGTCAAAATGATGTTTCATTTCAAATCTCTTCACCACAATGTGCTTCCTCTGATTTGTTTACCTTTGGAAATGGGAAAAAGTTGAGTATGGCTCCTGCTTGCGGTGGCTCTTGTTACAATTATGCATTTGGATTTCAACCTTGACATTAGCAGACATTGACCTTGTACCTCTGACCTGCTTACTATTTTGAAGCTGTGTCTATGAAATTTGGATCAGAGGTACAATATTGCATGTCAACATTGGGTGAACATATCTTGATTCCTTCATGACCCACTTGTTTTAGGCATATCTCCTGAAATGTAAATGCAACAGTTACAAAACTTGATAAAACATAAACTGAAGTTATGCACATATAGTCTGTTGGATGGTCTTTTATGTTTTAAAGGTCAAGGTCTCACTAAGGTTTTCTACAGTTGAAAGCTGTAATTTCAGTCATATCCACCTTATTTCTTTGAGATTCATTCATAGGTTTTGATACAACCTCATACAGTTACAACTCCCATATCATGAAGATATGTCTTGTACTGTCAATATAAAGGTGGTAGTAGATGCTTCTGTTGGTGTACACAAGGAAAATGTTTTACAGTTGCAGGTAGAGAGGTGATAGATTTTCCAAGAATTATAAATCTTTCTGTTCTCTTTCAAGTGACTTTTATTTTCACTTATTTATGTAGTAGACATTGTATAAACCTCCCAATGGAATGACAAAATGTGGTCTCTAAATACAATGGTATCTCAATATATTTTAGTGTTTTGAATTGACATACATGTATATTATATATTCTGTTATTATATATTATGTTGAACTGTTACTGAATGCTCCAAAAGGTTTCTGAATTCTGAGTTTTTGCAGAGCGTATCTCTTACACTGTATGAGCTGTCAACTAGAAAATAGGTGCTCAGGGTGAGCTTTTCTGATTGGTCTTTGTCTGTTGTCCGTCCGTCTGTTGTCAACTTTTCATTCAAACGACATCTCCTCTAAAACCAATGGCCCAGATTTAATGAAACTTGCTTGGGATGTTCCTTGCATGAAGCTCTACCAAATTGTTCAAATGGTTTTGGTAAATTGCATTTCTGGTTCACTGGAGCTAAAATTAGATTTTAAAAAATGGATCTTTAAAAATCTTCTTCTCTGAAACCTCAAGGCCTGGAGCTTAGATATTTGGTACGAAGCATCATCTAGTGGACCTCTACTAATTTTGTTCAAATTATGATCCTGGGGTCAAAACTGACCCCACCCCAGGGGTCAGTTGATTTAAGATAGATTTATAAAGTGAAAACTTAAAAATCTTCTTGTAAGAAACCGTCTTGAACTGAATTAATTGTACCTCATTTTCTTATATCTGTATTCTCTGTAAGTTTCATTTATTATCAACTTATTGTTTTTACTATTTCTTTGATCATTTTAATTTCATGCACAATTGTTAATATTATTTTGCTTTTTTTTGTACATATGTTTTACAATGTTGACCATATTGAAAATTGGCTTTATGCTAAATATGTTATCGACTATAGATAAAGTGTTTACTTACTTACTTACTTACTAAATTACCACTGTACCCGTGGTCTGAGGCAGTTATCACCAATTAACTAACTTCTAAACACGTGTCAATAAGTGTGCTTGATTTGCAGCTAGTATATTATGTTAAATGGTGTTGAAAAATTGTAACATCATAAAATTTGTGCTTCTTCCATTTTTAACTTTCACTTTGAACATAACGTTTCTTTCGCAATGTCAACAGATCAACTAACTTAAGCATCAGAACTCAGTTTAAGTTGTCAGTGACAATAAATTGTTCATGTTTTCAATAAGAGAAAAGCCTTGAAACCATAGATGATAGGCAGACTAGCGTTAAACTTTGTTTTTAGCTGATTTATTTTCACATTTTTTGGAAGGGTGGGTTGAGGGGTGGGGGTGCTGTCTTGGACCGATTGAGATTTGAAAATTTCAGGAGCCCTGCTACAATGGTTTTCACGTGAGCAACAAAGGGCCATCATTGCTTTCCTGTTTTTTTTTATATTTGTATGAACAATTCATTTTACATAGACAGTCACCCCTATACACAAACTGCATTTCATGGAAACAAGTTTGAGTCAGGCTGAAATAAAGCACTATGAATTTTTACAGAGGAAAGAACAAGCAAGTCGGCTCTCCCTTCCAGCCAACATAAAAGTCGAGAGCCAGCCAGTGGTTCACAGGGTGAGGAAGGACCAACTTCAACCAAAACCCGTGATGCATCTGTGGAAACAGTTGACCGTGGTGTAGGTCCAACTCCTGCTCCTCCACCATCACATGTGGACCCCCACCCCCTACCTCATCCATATTACCTTCCAGCAACTTTCAGTGATCCAAGAAATGGGTTAGAACAGGCCAGTCTGTATGGTGCAAACCCTTATGGTAAGTGTGTAAGAATTCAGAAATTCATTAATTTTATTACATCAAATGTTTGTGCTCAGAGTGTAAGGCTTAGTGAAAGACATTTCTGTTTTTCAGACTTTCATCAGACTGATAGAAAATAAATATGACTCCAATTTATTGTTCCCCGCCTTTTCGAAAAAAAAAAAGGGGGATATAGAAATGGGCTCCGTCGGTCTGTCCATCTGTCAGTCCGTCCGTCACACTTTAGCCGTTCATCAAGGGATTTTGAAATAACACAAATGTTCACCATAATAAGATGAGCCCTACCTCCGAGGTCAAGGTCAAACTAGGAGATCAAAGGTCAACTTTGTCTCTTGAAGGGTATATTTTGTGTCCGTCCATAACTTTTTCATCTATCAAGGGATTTTGAAACTACTTGGCACAAATGTTCACCATAATAAGATGACATTTCATGCGCAACACCCAGACCCCTACCTCTAGGGTCAAGGTCACACTTAGAGGTCAAAGCTTCACATGGTCTGTTATAGGGTCTGTTTTGTTTCTGATCCTCAACTTTTCCATTCAGCAAAGGATTTTGAAATAAGTTTGCACAAATATTCACCAAATTAAGACAACATGTCATGCCCAACACCCAGAGCCCTTCCACCAAGGTCAAGGTCACACTTAGAGGTGAAAGGTTAACATGGTCTGTATTTTCCTTATCCAGAGCATAACTCTGCAAGTATTAGAGGGATTCCAGTGAAACTTAAAATATAAATAGCTAACAGTGAGAGGGAGTGGGCTGCAAGAGAACCATAACACCATCTTAAGTAATTTTCAAATTATCTCCCTTAATGTACTTATTTTCAGTGATGAAAACTGCACAAATGTACTCTATTGATACATACACATGAGTTATTTCATTTTATTGTCCCTCACCTTTTCGAAGGAACAATAGCTGACAGTAAATTTCCTTTGATGCTATTCGTTCAGTAAGGTTTTTATGTGGCTAAAATCTGTTGTTTGACTAAAAGAACAATGGGGTAGCCACCTGAGTATCCAAATGTTAGGATAAGCTTTTGTGATTGGTAACTCTGTTACAAATTCTTGTTTTAAATAGTTTTGCTCTCTGAAATGATACCTTCAATTGTTTTAGCTCATCAGGGTAAGCTTTTGTGATTGCCCTGTGTCCTTTGTGCGTCAGTACATCATCAATTTTTTACTTGAAACAACATCTCCTTCTTAACCACTAGGTAAAAGTTGATAAAACATCACACAGATGTTCCTTGCTTAACGCTCACCTCACCGGAGTGTTCACATGTTTTACATAGAAATGTTTTTAGTTCACCTGAGTGCTCAAGGTGAGCTTTTGTGATCGGTCTTTGTCCGTTGTCCGTCTGTCTGTCCATCATCAACTTTTCATTCAAACAACATCTCCTCTGAAACCACTGGGCAAGATTTAATGAAACTTGCCTGGGATGTTCCATGCATGAAGCTCTACCAAGATTGTTCAAACATACATACCAAGTCTCACGCTGTGAGGTAAAAATTCCCGTATTTTTAACCTTTCTAATGGCCTTATGGAAAGACCTTAAAAACTTACGTATTTTTTTAATTTTCCAAAAAATAAAAACCATCAAAAATTCAGTATCTCGGACGGTATGAGGATCGCCAATCATGAATGTAGGTGACATGTTGTGTATTTCGTCTGTTTCAAATCTTCCCTTAGGCAACGGATTAAGTTCATTCATTACGATAAGGACACAGATTAGAATGCAATTATCTATTTATTTATTAAAACTGATTCGTTTACACGATAATCTCTGTGTCTCAGTAAGGGAAGCAAAGCAATGGAATTGTTATAGTTTTCGGCTATTGACAGGTAAGTGTCTATCGGCATTTCTTTAAAGCCGTAAAAGGACTGGTGTTACTTGTTTGTGTTCTGGGGTTAATTGGCATTTAATTGATGTTTATTTCAGATTTATTAAAATGAAGTTTTTTCCCCCCATAGTGTCATTCTATTCTTTAGTTTTCTCTTGACATGAACACTGAACATTCTTTAATAACTTGTTTGTTACTTGATGAAAGATAAAGAAGTGATTTTTTTTAAGTTTGACCCTTCACAAAGCATACTAAACATTCTAAGTCAGCATTGTGCTGGTGGAATGTGTGTGTTCAGAGACATGCTCTTCCATATAATGACACGAAAACAATCTTGAAAGTGATGTATTTCTGTTATCTGTTGTATTGAAACACTTAATTAAAGATAAAGAAGAGAATATGTTGTTACTTTGTTTGATTTAAAATGGTTATTATAATGTTTACTATGATAAAATGAATAAAGCACCCTGTTACAATGCAATTTACAAAATCTCCCTTAGTTTTACCCCAGTCTCCCTTAAAAAAATTCCCAGTGACTGCAGCTAGAGATACCTGGCATGTATGTTCAAATGGTTCTGGTCCATTGCATTTCTGGGTCACTGGAGCTAAAAATAAAATTTAAAAGTTGCATCTTTAAAAGTCTTCTTCTCTAAAACCTCAAGGCCTGGAGCTTAGATATTTGGTATGAAGCATCATTAAGTAGACCTCTAACAAGTTTGCTCAAATTCCACCACAGGGGTCAGTTGATTTTTAACCAGGTTTTCAAAGAAAACTGGTTATTGTAATGCTGAAGTCGGCGGGCGGCAGGCAGGCGGGCGGGCGTCAACTTTATGTTTCTGCTCAATAACTTGAGTTTGTTTTGGCCTATTGACACCAACTTTACATAAATGGACATAATCTTGGTTTATGGGTAGCTTATATCAAGAGGGAGCTTGGGATTGCTACCCAGGTGTCTGTGATCAAGGTCAAGGTCACTATTGCTAAAAATTAGGGCCGGGAATTATATTTGAATATTCGAAACACTACCGAATATTCGAACATTGAAAAACGAATACGAATATTCAAAAGAAAGAAATGTTTTGATATTTTTTCGTTTTTTTTTTTACTTTCAAATTTCAAACATCGTAAATTAAACCCTTGACCTTCAACTGACCAGGTGTTCATATGTTTGTATAACGCGTGTCAACGATTATCGCCAATTAACTGTGAAAAGTTTGGGGTATAGTTGATTGAAAGGGCACCCGTTTCACAGTTTGTAATTTACCTGTTTAACAGTTTATAATGTAAATTTTTCCGACTTTAATTATCTTACTTTATTGTTTTCTGTGCTTTAATCTTTCCGAACAATCGATAATTGTCCTAATTTTTGTGAAGAAGAATAAATCGGCAAATTAATCATGCTAGAAAATCTCTACTCGGAACGAATAACTTTTTGCAAACATTTTTTTTAGCTCACCTGAGCACAAAGTGCTCAGGGTGAGCTTTTCTGATCGGTCTTTGTCCGTCGTCCCTCGTCCGTCCGTCAGTCAGTCCGTCCGTCTGTCCGTCGTCAACTTTTCATTCAAACAACATCTCCTCTTAAACTAATGGGGCAAATTTAATGAAACTTGCCTTGGATGTTCCTTGCATGAAGCTCTACCAAGATTGTTCAAATGGTTCTGGTCCATTGCATTTCTGGTTTACTGGAGCTAAAAAAAGATTTTATAAGTTGGATCTTTAAAAATCTTCTTCTCCGAAACCACAAGGCCTGGAGCTTTGATATTTGGTATGAAGCATCATCTAGCGGACCTCTACCAAGTTTGTTCAAATTATGTCCCTGGGGACAAAACTGACCCCACCCCAGGGGTCAGTTGATTTTACATAGAGTTATATAGGGAAAACTTGAAAATCTTCTTGTCAGAAACCACAAGGCCTAGAGTTAAGATATTTGGTATGTAGCATTGTCTAGTGGACCTCTACCAAGTTTGTTCAAATCATGGCCTCTGGGTCAAAAATGGCCCCGCCCCGGGGGTCACTTGTTTTACATAGAGTTATATAGAAAAATCTTAAAAAATCTTCTTGTCAGAAACCGTAAGTTATAGAGCTTAGATATTTGGTGTGTAGCATTGTCTAGTGGATCTCTACCAAGTTTGGTCAAATCCTGGCCTCTGGGTCAAAAATGACCCCGCCCCAGGGGCCACTAGTTTTACATAGAGTTATATAGGAAAATCTTAAAAAATCTTCTTGTCAGAAACCGTAAGTTATAGAGCTTAGATATTTGGTGTGTAGCATTGTCTAGTGGACTTCTATCAAGTTTGTTCAAATCCTGGCCTCTGGGTCAAAAATGGCCCCTAGGGGCCACTAGTTTTACATAGAGTTATATAGGAAAATCTTTAAAAATCTTCTTGTCAGAAACCGTAAGTTATAGAGCTTAGATATTTGGTGTGTAGCATTGTCTAGTGGACCTCTACCAAGTTTGTTCAAATCCTGGCCTCTGGGTCAAAAATGACCCCGCCCCAGGGGCCACTAGTTTTACATAGAGTTATATAGGAAAATCTTAAAAAATCTTCTTGTCAGAAACCGTATGTTATAGAGCTTAGATATTTGTATTTGGTGTGTAGCATTGTCTAGTGGACTTCTATCAAGTTTGTTCAAATCCTGGCCTCTGGGTCAAAAATGGCCCCGCCCCGGGGGTCACTTGTTTTACATAGAGTTATATAGGAAAAACTAAAAAATCTTCTTGTCAGAAACAAGAAGGCCTACAGTTAAGATATTTGGTATGTAGCATTGTCTAGTGGACCTCTACCAAGTTTGTTCAAATCCTGGCCTCTGGGTCGAAAATGGCCCCGCCCCGGGGGTCACTTGTTTTACATAGAGTTATATAGGAAAATCTTTAAAAAATCTTCTTATCAGAAACCATAAGTTATAGAGCTTAGATATTTGGTGTGTAGCATTGTCTAGTGGACCTCTACCAAGTTTGTTCAAATCCTGGCCTCTGGGTCAAAAATGACCCCGCCCCAGGGGCCACTAGTTTTACATAGAGTTATATAGGAAAATCTTAAAAAATCTTCTTGTCAGAAACCGTATGTTATAGAGCTTCGATATTTGTATTTGGTGTGTAGCATTGTCTAGTGGACTTCTATCAAGTTTGTTCAAATCCTGGCCTCTGGGTCAAAAATGGCCCCGCCCCGGGGGTCACTTGTTTTACATAGAGCTATATAGGAAAAACTAAAAAATCTTCTTGTCAGAAACAAGAAGGCCTACAGTTAAGATATTTGGTATGTAGCATTGTCTAGTGGACCTCTACCAAGTTTGTTCAAATCCTGGCCTCTGGGTCAAAAATGGCCCCGCCCCGGGGGTCACTTGTTTTACATAGAGTTATATAGGAAAATCTTTAAAAAATCTTCTTATCAGAAACCATAAGTTATAGAGCTTAGATATTTGGTGTGTAGCATTGTCTAGTGGACCTCTACCAAGTTTGTTCAAATCCTGGCCTCTGGGTCAAAAATGGCCCCACCCCAGGGGCCACTAGTTTTACATAGAGTTATATAAGAAAATCTAAAAAAATCTTCTTGTCAGAAACCGTAAGTTATAGAGCTTAGATATTTGGTGTGTAGCATTGTCTAGTGGACCTCTACCAAGTTTGTTAGAAAAATGTCCCTGGGTTCACTATTGGCCGCGCCCAAGGGTTCACAAGTTTTAAATTACAATATAGAAGAAAATCTTTAAAAATCTTCTTGTCTGAAACCACTAGAGCTAGAATTTTAAAATTTGGCATGAAGCAAGCTTTATCAAGCTTTTTCAAATTATTGGATTAGGTTAAAGGTCACCTAGGCTAAAAGTAGATTTATCTACTGTACCTCATAGAGCCTTCATTTATAGACCAATATCTTTGATATTCAGTATAGAGGTTCCTTGCATGGACCTCTACCCATGGGTAGGGTTTGAGGTCACTGGGTCAAGGTCAAGGTCACCATAGCTTATAATAGATATTTCTACTTTCTGTCATAGAGCCTTTATTTATTGACTGATATTTTACATATTTGGTTTGTAGGCACTTACATATTTTCAATTAAAAAATGAAATACTGCTTAACAGCAAACCTACAGCCAAAGTACTCAGGTGAGCGATCCAGGGCCATCATGGCCCTCTTGTTTCATTTTTTAAAGGGATAATTATGGATGTATCTTCCTCACTCTGTTAAAAAATCAAAAGTCAATATATCGCAATGCCATCACGTGTTTGGAATTACTTTTCACGTTCTATTGATAAGTCTAAAGGATTATTACTGTCCAGAAAAGATAGTTTTGTGCAACAATGCACGTTAATAATTACTGTAAACAAGTACTGGTGTGACCCAGGATCAAATGATAAAAGCTGAAAGACTGCAAAAGGAGGGAAACATAAACAAATATTCAGCTTGTTCGTAAGAGCCTACGATAATTCATATTACTGTCAATCAAGTCACGTGAGTTACCTCCCTTTAATAAGACAAATGATCAGCAGCCGGATAAATTGACAATAAAATTATGAATTTATTTCAAAAGTAAGAATATAAACATACATATCGATTTACAATCAATAAAACAAAAAACTTTGACATAGTAATAAAGGTCTTCTTAATCGTCGATTATTTCAGCATATTAAAGTAGTATAGTATTCGACCTAATCAATTTCGGATACTACGATAAGAGAAATATTGGAACAAACTTTGTAAAAACGAATATTCGAATATATTCGAACATGGAAAACGAATATTCAAACATGAAATTTCTTATTCGTTCCCGGCCCTACTAAAAATAGAAATTCAGTTTCCGCTCAATAACTTGAGTTTGCTTTGGCCTATTGACGCCAAACTTGGTATATGGGTAGCTTATATCAAGTGGCAACTTGGGATTGCTACCCAGGTGTCTGTGTTCAAGATCAAGGTCACTGTTGCTAAAAATAGAAATTCAGTTTCCGCTCAATAACTTGAGTGTGCTTTGGTCTATTGAAGCCAAACTTGGTGTATGGGTAGCTTATATCAAGAGGCAGCTTGGGATTGCTACCCAGGTACTTGTGTTCAAGATCAAGGTCACTGTTGCTAAAAATAGAAATTCAGTTTCCGCTCAATAACTTGAGTTTGCTTTGGTCTATTGAAGCCAAACTTGGTGTATGGGTAGCTTATATCAAGAGGCAGCTTGGGATTGCTACCCAGTTATCTGTGATCAAGGTCAAGGTCACTGTTGCTAAAAATAGAAATTCAGTTCCTGCTCAATAACTTGAGTTTGCTTTGACCTATTGATGCCAAACTTTGTGTATAGGTAGCTTATATCAAGAGGCAGCTTGGGATTGCTACCCAGGTGACTGTGATCAAGGTCAATGTCACTGTTGATAAAAATAGAAATTCAGTTTCCACTCAATAACTTGAGTTTGCTTTGGTCTATTGAAGCTAGCTTGGTGTGTGGGTAGCTCATATAAAGAGGCAGCTTGGGATTGCTGCCTAGGTGTCTGTGATCAAGGTCAAGGTCGCTGTTGCTAAAAATAGAAATTCAGTTTCTGCTCGATAACTTAGTTTGCTGTGGCCTATTTACACAAAGCTTGGTGTATGGGTAGCTTATATCAAGAGGCAGCTTGGGATTGCTACCCAGGTGTCTGTGATCAAGGTCAAGGTCACTGTTGCTAAAAATAGAAATTCAGTTTCCACTCAATAACTTGAGTTTGCTTTGACCTATTGACCCCAAACTTGGTATATGGGTAGCTTATATCAAGAGGCAGCTTGGGATTGCTAGCCAGGTGTCTGTGATCAAGGTCAAGGTCACTGTTGCTTAAAATAGAAATTCAGTTTCTGCTCAATAACTTGAGTTTGCTTTGACCTATTGACCCCAAACTTGGTGTATGGGTAGCTTATATCAAGAGGCAGCTTGGGATTGCTACCCAGTTGTCTGTGATCAAGGTCAAGGTCACTGTTGCTAAAAAAAGAAATTCAGTTTCTGCTCAATAACTTTAGTTTGCTTTGGTCTATTGATGCTAAACTTGGTTTATGGGTAGCTTATATTAAGAGGCAGCTTGGGATTGCTACCCAGGTGTCTGTGGTCAAGGTAAAGGTCACTGTTGCTAAAAATACAAATTCAGCTTCCTCTCAAATACTTGAGTTTGCTTTGGCCTATTGACGCCAAACTTGGTGTATGGGTAGCTTATATCAAGAGGCAGCTTGGGATTGCTACCCAGGTGTCTGTGATCAAGGTGAAGGTCACTGTTGCTAAAAATAGAAATTCAGTTTCCGCTCAATAACTTGAGTTTGCTTTGATATATTGACCCCAGACTTGGTGTATGGGTAGCTTATATCAAGGGGCAGCTTGGCATTTCTACCCAGGTGTCTGTGATCAAGGTCAATGTCACTGTTGCTAAAAATAGAAATTCAGTTCCTGCTCAATAACTTTAGTTTGCTTTGGTCTATGGATGCTAAACTTGGTATATGGGTAGCTTATATTAAGAGGCAGCTTGGGATTGCTACCCAGGTGTCTGTGATCAAGGTCACTTGCTTACATAGAATTTTCAGCATCTACACTAACTTCAGCACACTTTGACCTATTGATACTCAACTTGGCATGTGTGTAGCTTACATGAAAATACAGCCTGGCATTGCTACTCAGGTATCTGATTTATTTTTATTTTGAACTATTGAAACCAACTTTCTGTGTTGGTACCAAAATAACAGGACCATTTTACTTCACTGCCATATTTCTTCCTAATTCCTGTCACATCAATACTTGGTCGTTGAAAACCTGGTTTTCTTCGCATTGCGGTGCTTCTTGTTGAAAATCTTCAATTAGAAAATGTAATGTTGTATCTGATGTTTGCCTCACAGCAGACCCTCAGCCAAAGTACTCAGGTGAGCTATCCAAGGCCATCATGGCCCTTATGTTTGTGAATTAATGGTAAAAAATTGTGAAAAAAGATACTTTTTGGCTTTGTGAATGGGGCCGAATTTCAGCCCCAAATCGGACAAAAAAAAAAGCCCCACTGACCAGCATCAGTGAAGGGGTGTGGTGTGCAGGGGAGCATATATGCTTTACAAACATCTCTTATTTTAATAAAATTTCCGTTACTTGGTCAGCATGTTTTTTTCAGATGATCTCTTGGGAGAGGTTAAACTGGGTTATGATGGCTTAAGATTGAAAACTATGCTGCCTGACAAAATTATTCATCTCTGTATGACAGATTATATTTGACTAGTATGTTTTTATTAAGGACAGTGGTACTTAGGTGAGCAATGTAGGGTAATCACAGTCCTTTTATTTTTCAGGTTTACCAGGCTTCCCATATTACCATGTTCCATATCCTATAAACCCTCCACTGCCTCTGAATGCCCAGACACTAGAGGGACGCTATAACTGGCCACCACCACCCCCAGGATTCCATCATCCCATGCAAGGGTAAGTGACATTCTTTCACAGAGAAATATCATAAAACATGTATGTTTGAAAGAAGAACCATTTAAAAGTACATTGAGATTTACTGAGTTACCATGGCAAGCTAGATTACAGCTTATTATAGCCCCTGCAACAAAGTTGTTTATGGAATAGGCTTGTCCATCTGTTCATCTGTCTGTAGACACAGTTGTTTCCTGATAATAACTTGCTTTCCTAACTATTTACCTGAATAAAAACTTACACATGTACTTCGACTCAATCTAGGATGATAGCTATTGATTTTGATGGTCAAGGTCACAGTGCTT
Source organism: Cyclina sinensis (assembly GCA_012932295.1). Classification (NCBI taxonomy): domain Eukaryota; kingdom Metazoa; phylum Mollusca; class Bivalvia; order Venerida; family Veneridae; genus Cyclina; species Cyclina sinensis. Next base: position 20,620,418 of record JAAONU010000002.1, read on the forward strand.
CAAAATAAGAAAATAGTTTCTTGCATCCATTATGTTTTTCTCAGCAGTAACCCAGTTATTATCTGACCTGAGCAAAAACCCAGGGTGAGCTATTGGGATCACCCTGTGTCCATTGTGCATTGTCTGGCTTCTGTTGTTAACATTTAAATTTAAATGACATCTCCTCCAAAACCACAAGGCCATTTTTAACCAAACTTGACAGAATTTTTTCTTATATCACCCTTTTCTAAATTGTGCAAATGTTCCTAACAATGCCCTCTATTAAAATTGTTAGAGTGGTTCTGCTCCATTGAACAAATAGCTTCCCAGAGCTAAAATAAAAATAAAAAAAATTCATGAGTCAAATGACATCTCCTCAAATAACACTTGGCCATTTTTAGCTCACCTGAGCACAGCTCAGGATGAGCTTTTAGGATCATTGATTGTCCGGTGTGCGTCGGCATGCGTCGTGCATCTTGCGTCATCAACAATTTGACTTGAACGACTTCTCCTCCTAAACAGCTAGGCCAACATTGACAAAACATGCCTGGGATATTCCTTGCATGAAGCTCTACCAATGTTGTTCAAATCAAGAAGTCTGGTTGCTATGGCAACTGAAAGGGAAAACTTTGAAAATCTTCTTGTCTGAAGCCACAAGGCCCTGAGCCTTAAGATTTGGTATGAAACATTGTCTAGTGGACCTCTACCAAGTTTTTTCAAATTATACCCCTGGGGTCAAATTTGGCCTTGCCCCGAGGGTCAATTGATTTTACATAGGCTTATATAGAGAAAACTTTGAAAATCTTCTTGTCTGAAATGACAAGGCCCTGAGCCTTAAAATTTGGTATTTAGCATTGTCTAGTGGACCTCTACCAAGTTTGTTCAAATTATGCCCCTAGGGATCAAATTTGGCCTTGCTCCGGGGGTCAATTGATTTTGCAAAGGGAAAACTTTGAAAATCTTCTTGTCTGAAACGACAAGGGCCTGAGCCTTAAGATTTGGTATGTAGTAATGTCTAGTGGACCTCTACCAAGTTTGTTCAAATTATACCCCTGGGGTAAAATTTAGCCCCACCTGTGGGTCATTGGTTTTACATAGGCTTAAATAGTGAAAACTTTGAAAATCTTCTTGTAGAAGGAGAGATAACATTTTCAGTCCAAATAATCTGGTAATTTGTCAGAAAGGTTGTTTCTATGATTTCTAGCTCAGGTCATACATGTGAACTTTTCCCGGTGCCAAGTAGACTCAGAAAGTAGGGAGATTGGGTCTGTCAAGTGGGAGATTTACCGACACAACATTATTTCATGCATGGTCCAAGTACAGATGCTAAGGATGTATTGATAACAGAAAAAGAACTGTAAAAGGTTTAGTATGTATCAAAAATAAACAGTAAACGTTCATTATTTACACTGAATAGTCACTCTACCTTAATCAGTTAACAGTCATATTTGTCTTATTTACACTCAAGACTGGTACCTTTTCTCTTTAATCTTCACACTCTCCCATTAAGTTCCACCACACCACACAGTTCCTTGGTCACATGGAAGTCATAACAGTTGGCAACAGAATTTCATGCACAACAATACATTCAGAGTCTTATTCGACAGACTATGGTTCGTTTGACTTTTGATATAACCTATAGAGTACAATCTTTTGAGGTCTGCATTGCTTTGTGGCAGTGGAAGTACAGTAATTACCAGTTTCTAATCTGTTGACGTATGCCTTTAACAACTTCATAACTGCAAGGGCTTAAAGTGTCAAACTGACAGTATACAAACAATAAAACTTCCCAATACTAAGGTCAAGGTATAATTAGACTGGGTTTCATTTTCCAATACAGCAGCATGGTACACATAGCGTTATCAGTAAACCAGTCAAAATATTGTTTATATTCATCAATATCACTCAGGTGTTTGAAAATTTTTTTTATACCTTGTCTGGAGCATAACTTGAAAACTACTGGTTGGAATTCAATGCAACTTCATACAATGGTCAAGCACAATGAGAGGAAGTGCAGTGTCCAAGAATCACAACTCCATCTTCACTATTTTCAAAGTTATTGCCCTTTATTGGTTTTCCTTGTCCAGAGCATAACTTGAAAACTACTGGTTGGAATTCAGTGCAACTTCATACAATGGTAAAGCACAATGAGAGGAAATGCACTGTCCAAGAATCATAACTTCATGTTCACTATTTGCAGAGTTATTGCACTTTGTTGGTTTCCCTTTACATGTATATGGAGCAAAACTTGAAAACTACTGGTTGGAATTCATTGCAACTTCATATAGTGGTCAATCACAATGTGAGGAAGTGCAGTGTTTAAGAATAATAACTCCATCTTCACTATTTTTAGAGTTATTGCCCTTTATTGTTTTTTTTGTCCATAGCATAACTTGAAAACTACTGGTTGGAATTCAATGCAACTACATACAATCGTCAAGCGCAATGAGAGGAAGTGCATTGTCTAAGAATCATAACTCATTCTTCACTATTTTCAGAGTTATTGCCCTTTATTGGTTTTCTTTATTCAGAGCATAGCTTTAAAACTACTGGTCAGAATTCAGTGCAACTTCATACAATGGTCAAGCACAATGAGAGGAAATGCATTGTCCAAGAATTATAACTCCATGTTCACTATTTGCAGAGTTATTGCCCTTTGTTGGTTTTCCTTTGTATTGAGGATAACTTGAAAACTTCTGGTTGGAATTCAATGCAACTTCATACAATGGTCAAGCACAATGAGAGGAAGTGCAGTGTCCAAGAATCATAACTCCATCTTCTCTTTTTAGCTCACCTGAGCATGCTCATGTGAGCTTTTAGGATCCTTGATTGTCCGGCGTCCGTCCGTCATCCACAATTCGTTGAAACAACATCTCCTCTGAAACCACTGGGCAAAATTTAATTAAACTTACCTAGAATGTTCCTTGCATGAAGCTCTACCAAGTTTGTTCAAATGGTTCCGGGTCATTGCATTTCTGGGTCACAGGAGCTAAAAACAGATTTTAAAAGTTGGATCTTTAAAAGTCGTTTTGTTAGAAACCGTAAGGCCTGGAGCTTTGATATTTGGTATAAAGCTTCATCTAGTGGACCTCTACCAAGTTTGTTCAAATTATGATCCTGGGGTCAAAAATGGCCCCGCCCCAGGGGTAACTTGTTTTACATGGAGTTCTGTAGGAAAAACTTCATGTCAGAAACCGTAAGGCATAGAGCTAAGATATTTGGTGTGCAGCATTGTCTAGTGGACCTCTACCAAGTTTGTTCAAATCATGGCCTCTGGGTCAAAAATGGCCTCACCCCAGGGGTAACTTGTTTTACATAGAGTTATATAGCAAAAACTTTGAAAATCTTCTTGTCAGAAACCGTAAGGCATAGAGCTTAGATATTTGGTATGTAGCATTGTCTAGTGGACCTCTACCAAGTTTGTTCAAATTATACTTCTGGGGTTAAATTTGGCCCCACCCCGGGGTCATTGGTTTTACATAGGCTTATATAGTGAAAACTTTGAAAAGCTTCTTGTAGAAGGAGAAGTAACATTTTCAGTCCAAATACAGTATAACCTGCCCTTACGGTCACCTTATATCGGCGGTCACCTGGTGTCAATGGTCATTTCATGACGCTCCCATCGAAAATCCTTCTAAATAACACGTAAATTAAACGGTCACCTTACGTCTGTGGCCAGCGGCCACACTAACTGCATTCAATTTGCCAAAATTTGACCTGATTTAGCGGTCACGTATTGTCTGCTGAAGGTGTGAATATATTTTGACAAGCCCTAGAATAAACCCTCATAGGCAAATATGTGACAATACACAGTGCTTGAATGTATCAGTGTGTTAATTCGGCGACTATTTGTTACGCATGCTATAAGGTAAACGGTCAATTTAACCTTTGATCTCATTAGGTGTTGAGAAGTTTGTTTTATAATTACAAAAGGTATTGATTTCAGCGGTTAACGGAAATTAAAATGAATATAAGCACCTGACAAACATGCTTTTTAATTGAACTCTATTTTAAATCTGTCACGGAGTAAAAGAAAAACTATGCTTTATTCTATATCTCGGCTCGTTAGGAGAACACCTTCTTGTGCAAATCATCCCAATTACGCGGAAGGGAAAGAACTCTTAACCATGTAATGAATGAATGTTTTGCGAATCGCCCTAAAATCAAATCAATATTAATTTCTGTCTTTTAGGAATGTTTTGTGATATTCAAAGATAAAATGTAAACTTAGAACAAAGAAATTTTCAAACATGCTATTACTGAGCCGTACGTTACTTAAGATAGCACTTAAGAAACAAATGTTTTTGACTTTCTTGGAGTAAAGTTGAGACCGCTCGTGCTGCGATTTGAAAGTCAGTGATAATAATGATAATATCTAATAGAATTTAAATGACTGCAAGATACTATTTGGATTGTATTTTGAACTTGAATTATCATATTAAAAATTAATTAAAACAATTAAAAAAGCATTATGATTCTGTGTTCAAAGTAACCACATGCCTACTAGTACTAAAGAAAACGAGCCAACATTACCCCCTAAGTAGGCAGTCACCTTGCTTAAGCAGCCAAAATTACTGTTTCCCTTTGCTGGCTGCTTAAGTAAGGTTGGACTGTAATCTGGAAATTTGTCAGACAGGTTGTTTCTATGATTTCTAGCTCAAGTTCGAATATGGGTCATCTGGGTTCAAAAACTAGGTCACAGAGCCCAAAAATAGAAAAACCTTGTTAACACTCTAGATGTTACATTTTTAGTCAAAATATCCCAGAAATTTGTCAGAAAAATTGTTTTGATGATTTTTAGCTCAAGTTCAAGATTGGGTCATCTGGGGTTAAAAACTATGTCACAGAGCCCAAATATGGAAAAACCTTGTGAATCTAGAGGTAACATTTTCAGTCCAAATAACCTGGAATCTGTCAGAAAGGTTGTTTCAATGATTTCTAGGTTAAATTTGTAATGGGTCATCTGAAATCAAAAAGTAGGTCACAGAGCCCAAAAATAGAAAAAAACTTGTTAACACTCTAGAAGCTACTTTTCAGTCCAAATATTCTCGAAATTTGTCAGAAAGGATGTTTTAATGATTTCTAGCCCAGATTTGAATAAAGGTCATCTGGGGTCAAAAACTAGGTCACAGACCCCAAATATGGAAAAACCTTGTTAACACGCATTTAGGTAACATTTTCAGTTCAAATAACCTTGAAATTTGTCAGAAAGATTGTTTTAATGATTTCTAGCTCAGTTTTGAATATGGGTTATCTGGGGTCAAAAACTAGGACACAGGGCCAAAATGTAGAAAATCCTTGTTAATGCTCTAGAGGATACAATTTCAGTCCAAATGTCCTTGAAATTTGCCAGAAAGGTTGTTTCAATGATTTCTAGCCCAGATTTGGATATGGGTCATCTGGAATCAAAAACTAGGTCACAGAGCCCTTAAATGTTAAAACCATTTTAACACTCCAGAGGTTACATTTTCAGTCCAAATATCCTGGAAATTTGTCAGACAGGTTGTTTTGATGATTTTCTAGCTCAAGTACTAATATGGGTCATCTTTGGTCAAAAACTAGGTCACAGAGCCCAAATATGTAAAAACCTTGTTAACACTATAGAGTTAAGATTTTAATTATGCCCCCTCTTCAAAGAAGTGGGGGTATATTGCTTTGCATTTGTCTGTCTGTCCGTCGGTCCGTAGACCAAATGGTTTCCGACCAATAACTAAAGAATGCTTAGGACTAGGAACTTCAAACTTGGAAGGATGATTGTCCATCACCAGTAGATGACCCCTATTGATTTTGGGGTCAAGGGGTCAAAGGTCAATGTCACATTGACCTTGTAGGTAGAAGCGGTTTTCGACCAATAACTAAAGAACGCTTTGACCTAGGTTCACTAAAATTGGTATGCTGGTTGATCATCACCAGTAGATGACCCCTATTGATTTTGAGATCATTAGGTCAAAGGTCAAGATCACAGGGACCTTCATCCTAAAAACGGTTTCTGTTCAATAACTAGAGAACGCTTTGACCTAGGTTCACCAAACTAGGTATGCTGGTTGGTCATCACCAGTAGATGACCCCTATTGATTTTGAGGTCATTAGGTCAAAGGTCAAGCTCACAGGGACCTTCATCCTAAAAATGGTTTCCGATCAATAACTAGAGAATGCTTTGACCTAGGTTCACCAAACTTGGTATGCTGGTTGGTCATCACCAGTAGATGATCCCTATTGACTTTGAGGTCATAAGGTCAAAGGTCAAGATCACAGAGACTTTCATCCTTAAAACGGTTTCCAATCAATAACTAAAGACACTTTGACATAGGTTCACCAAACTTGGTATGCTGGTTGATCATCACCAGAAGATGACCCCTATTGATTTTGAGGTCATTAGGTCAAAGGTCAAGCTCACAGGGACCTTCATCCTAAAAACGGTTTCCGATCAATAACTAGAGAACGCTTTGACCTAGGTTCACCAAACTTGGTATGCTGGTTGGTCATCACCAGTAGATGACCCCTATTGATTTCGAGGTCATAAGGTCAAAGGTCAAGCTCACAGGGACCTTCATCCTAAAAATGGTTTCCGATCAATAACTAGAGAATGCTTTGACCTAGGTTCACCAAACTTGGTATGCTGGTTGGTCATCACCAGTAGATGACCCCTATTGACTTTGAGGTCATAAGGTCAAAGGTCAAGATCACAGAGACTTTCATCCTTAAAACGGTTTCCAATCAATAACTAGAGACACTTTGACATAGGTTCACCAAACTTGGTATGCTGGTTGATCATCACCAGTAGATGACCCCTATTGATTTTGAGGTCATTAGGTCAAAGGTCAAGCTCACAGGGACCTTCATCCTAAAAATGGTTTCAGATCAATAATTTGAGTCATTAGGTCAAAGGTCAAGCTCACAGGGACCTTCATCCTAAAAATGGTTTCCGATCAATAACCAGAGAACGCTTTGACCTAGGTTCACCAAACTTGGTATGCTGGTTGGTCATCACCAGTTGATGACCCCTATTGACTTTGAGGTCATTAGGTCAAAGGTCAAGATCACAGAGACTTTCATCCTTAAAACGTTTTCTGATCAATAACTAGAGAATGCTTTGACCTAGGTTCAACAAACTTGGTATGCTGGTTGGTCATCACCAGTAGATGACACCTTTTGATTTTGAGGTCATTAGGTCAAAGGTCAAGCTCTCAGGGACCTTCATCCTAAAAACGGTTTCTGATCAATAACTTGAGAACGCTTTGACCTAGGTTCACCAAACTTGGTTTACTGGTTGGTCATCACCAGTAGATGACCCCTATTGACCTTGAGGTCATTAGGTCAAAGGTCAAGATCACAGGGACCTTGATCCTAAAAACGGTTTCTGATCAATAACTAGAGAATGCTTTGGCCCAACAACAAGCAGTTAGGTGCTGCCGGGGGGCATTTATGTTTTACAAACATTTCTTGTTCCAAATAACCTGAAAATTTGTCAGAAAGGTTGCTTCTATGATTTCCAGCTCATCTTTGAATATGGGTCATCTGGATTAAAAAACTAGGTCACAGAGCCTAAATATCAAAAAACTTTGTAAACACTCTAGAGGCTACATTTTCAGTCCAAATGTCCTGGAAATTTGTCAGAAAGGTTGTTTTGATGATTTCTTAAACTATGGAATTACTGCATTTATTCCATCTTGCTAGGTGGCATTGGTACTTACATTATGCTTGACTCCATCTTGCTTGATGACATTGTTACTTATATTATGCTTGATTCCATATTGCTTTATAGCATTGGAACTTGCATTATGCTTGATTCCATCTTGCTTGATGACATTGTTACTTATATTATGCTTGATTCCATATTGCTTTATAGCATTGGTACTTACATTATGCTTGACTCCATCTTGCTTGATGACATTGTTACTTATATTATGCTTGATTCCATATTGCTTTATAGCATTGGAACTTGCGTTATGCTTGATTCCATCTTGCTTGATGACATTGGAACATGCATTATGCTTGATTCCATATTGCTTGGTGATATTGGTACTTACATTGTGCTTGATTTCATCTTGCTTGATGACATTGGAACTTGCATTATGCTTGATTCCATATTGCCTTATTTCATTGGAACTTGTGTTATGCTTAATTCTATCATTCTATCATTGATTGTTAGTCTTTGAACTTGCATAACTATTCATTCAATCTTGCTTTGTACTAATGTCACCAAGCATGATGGAATAAATGCATTAATTCTGTTCCATATTAAACTGCAAGCTCATTTTCCACCAAATTCTACAGAAATGTTCCTTACAAAGCTCTCTCTTAAAATTTCTCAAATGTTTTTACTCCTTTGGACAAAATGGCTGCTAGAGCTGAAAATAGATTTTCATCATTATTTGGCTTTAAATGACATCTCCAAAACCACCAGTCCATTTTTAGCTCACCTGAGCACAAAGTGCTCAGGGTGAGCTTTTCTGATCAGTCTTTGTCCATCGTCCATTGTCCATCCGTCCGTCTGTTCATCCGTCCGTCATCAACTTTTCATTCAAATGACATCTCCTCTGAAACCAAAGGCCCAAATTAAATGAAACTTGCCTGGGATGTTCCTTGCATGAAGCTCTACCAAGATTGCTCAAATGGTTCTGGTCCATTGCATTTCTGGTTCACTGGGTCTAAAAATTAGATTTTAAAAGTTGGATCTTTAAAAATCTTCTTCTCCGAAACCTCAATGCAAGGAGCTTAGATATTTGGTATGGAATATCATCTAGTGGACCTCTACCAAATTTGTTCAAATTATGACCCCAGGGGTCAGTTGATTTTACATAGATTTATATAGGGAATACTTAAAAATCTTAAAAGTCAGAAACCACAAGGCCTAGAGTTTAGATATTTGGTGTGCAGCATTGTCCAGTGGACCTTTACCAAGTTTGTTCAAATCATGGCTCCTGGGTTAAAAATGGCCCCACCCCAGGGGTCACATGTTTTACATAGAGTTATATAGGAAAAACTTTAAAAAAATCTTCTTGTCAGAAACCACAAGGCCTAGAGTTTAGATGTTTGGTGTGTAGCATTGTCCAGTGGACCTCTTCTAAGTTTGTTCAAATCATAGCCACTGGGTCAAAATAGGCCCTGCCGCGGGGGTTACTTGTTTACATAGAGTTATGTAGGGAAAACTTTAAAAAATGTTCACATCAGAAACCAAAAGGCATAGAGCTTAGATATTTTGTATGTAGCATTGTCAAGAGGACCTCTACCAAGTTTGTTCAAATCATGGCCCCTGATTTTGATTTTACACAGGGATTTATATAGGGAAAACTTTAAAAATCTGCTGCTCTGAAACACCAAGGGCTTTACCTTCAATTGTTCCTTGTTATGTCTCCCCCAACCCCACCCTTCAGATGGAGACATATTGTTTTTGCCTTGTCCATGGGTGTCTGTTTGTCTGTCTGTCTTTCACACTTCATGTCTGTCTTTCACACTTCGTTTCCTTTCAATGACTTGAGTACTAGTTGACCCAAAGCCTTCAAACTTCACAGGGTTATTGCCCTTATTGAGTACAAAAAATTCCTTATGTGTTTTGGGTCAGTAGGTCAAAGGTCAAGGTTAGAGGGACCTCTAGAGTGAAAACCGTTTCCACTCAATAACAGGATTACCATTTCACCCAGAGCCTCCAAACTTCACAGGGTTATTGCCCTTATTGAGTACAAAAAATCCCTTATGTGTTTTGGGTCAGTAGGTCAAAGGTCAAGGTCACAGAGACCTGTAGAGTGAAAACTATTTCTGAAGAGTAACTGTAGTACCATTTTACCCAGAGCCTTCAAACTTCATAGGATGATTTTCTTTGCTCAGTAAAAGAACTCAATCATTTTTGGGGTCAGTAGGTCAAAAGTCAAGGTCACAGGGACCTGTAGAGTGAAAACTAAAAACTTATTCAAACTTGCACCCATAAGAACCAATAACAATATTTGTAACATGAGCAATGAGACTCAGGTGAGCGATTTAGGGCCTTCATGGCCCTCTTGTTAACCAACTTGACAGATAATTTTATATTCCTTGTATTGCCATTCTGCTTCATTGCACATAAGAAAATAGAGAAAAAAAAATCAAACAGCATCTACTCTTAAACTGCAGGTCATTTTTCACCAAATTTCACAAAATATTCCATTCATTGTCCTCTGTTGAAATTGCTCAAATAGTTCTTTTCTATTGCACAAAATAGCTGCCAGAGCTTAAAAGAGATTTTCATCTATAATTGGCATCAAATGACACAAACAGCAAGGCCATTTTCAACCAAACTTAACAGAAATATTCCTTATGTTGCTGTTTTCTTAAATTGCTTGAACCATTCTGCTTCATTGCACATAAAGGCTGCATAAGCTAAAAATATTAAATGTGGTAGGGATCGTACACCAAAATCACACATTAATACCGGGTATAGCCACCTTGAGCATGGAGTACTGCCTGGAGTCGTTTGCTCATAGAATCGACAAGTGTGTTGATTTCTGCCTGTGGAATGTTATTCCACTCCTGGATTAAGGCTTGTGTTAGTTCATTGATGTTTGATGGTGAAATAGGGTGACGTCTAACATGCTGGTCGAAATTATCCCACAGGCATTTGATGGGATTCAAATCTGGACTTTTGGCAGGCCAATCATTAATGAATGCTGTATTATTTGTCCTGAGGAGATACACAATATCTCTTGCTGTATGGCTTGTGGCATTGTGAAACAGAGTGATATTGGCATATTTTGAAACAGTGGGATGACATGCCTCACAAGAATCTCATCTCGTAGCATTGGACATTCAAATTCCCATTGATCACGATGAGAGGTGTGCGATAACTATGCGCAGTGCCTACCCAGACCAAGGCGGTACATCCACCCCCAAAACAATCTCATTCAAGTACACAACAGTCAGCATAACGATCATTTCTTCTACTGTATACATGAACCCTGCCATCACTTTGATGAATGGAATATCTCAACTTGTCAAAAAGAATGCTATTCCATTGTTGCCTTAGCCAGCGATGGTGTACATGTGCCCAATTAACACAATTTAAATGGTGACGTCGCGTCAGTACACATCCAACGTAAGGATGACGTCAGCATAGACCACCCTCGCGCAGATGATTGCATACAGTTTGGGCAGGTATTGGGTTGTTATGTGTACCAGGGGTGTTAGCAGCAGTGGCAGTGGCAGTTTGAAAACAATTGCGCAAGTGTGTGTTCATGATATAGTGGTCCTGACCAGGCATTGTGACGCGTTGACATCCACTATGTGGTAAATCTTCCGTATGCCTTGTTGCTTGGACATATTGCCTAAGGTTTTGAATAGAACGGCTAGAACTGCCAACAACCCTAGCAACCTCATTTGTCGCCATACCAGCATTTGGCATTCCAATGGCACGTTCACATAAATTTGGTGGAATTCTAGGCATATCAAAAAGAAAGAAAACTTAATAAAATTCTTTATTTTTCAATGTCCTTTTCTTATTGACAATGAAGTCTATGAAATCAGACTGAAAGGTTTTATTTTATAAACACAGATTAAACTGGTCCGTGCATACACCAGAAAATCGAGTTTAACGTTTTTTTGTTGTTGTGTAATGCATATAATAGAGTTATAATTGGTTTTATTTGACACATAATCACTCACCTGAACATATGTTGGGCACTGGACATGTTGATTTCTTTTCATTCCACAGAAATGTTCCTTTCAGAGCCCTTTATTTAAACTGATTAAAAAGGTTTCACTTCATTGAAAAAAATGGCTGCCAGAGCTAAAAATAGATTTTCATCGATATTTGGCTTCAGATGACATCTCCTCTCAGACTGCAAAGCCATTTTCTTTTAAACTTTATAGAAATTTTCCTGATACTCTTTTTTTTCAACAGTAGACCCTCAGCCAAAGTACTTAGGTGAGCGATCCAGGGCCATTATGGCCCTCTTGTTTAGTTATTTTCCTTTATAAGTTTTGTTACTATGCTATAATGCTTGTCCAGAGCATAACTCTCAAATTATTATGGGATTTAGTTGATATTTAAGATAATGATAGAGTGTATACATGAAGTGCAGTGTTGAAGAATTGTAACTCTGCTTTGGCCCAATTTTCAGTTATCTCACTTTATTACATTTTTAATGCTTGTCGGATTTTGTCTGGAGTATACTTAAAAAAAACCAATGAAGGGTTTTACTTATAACTTCATAAGATTATAAAGGACATTCAGAGTAATTTCAGTGCATAAGAACCTTAACTCATCTTGACTAGTTTTCTTATTATCTCCCCTTAGTACATGTTGCTTGTCTAGGGCACAACTCTAAAACTATTAAAGGCATTTAGTTAATTTTGGGCACATAGATAGAGGGGAGAGGCAGGAAATGCACTGTTCAAGAATGATAACGTTAGCTGCCCCCATTTTTAGCTCGCCTGTTTTCGAAGAAAAAAGTCTATTATGGTCACTGATTCAGCTGGTTGTGTCGTGCAAAACCTTTAATGTTCTGATTATTCATAAACATAAGAGTTTTGATATTTTGTGTGTAGCATTTTCTAGTGCACCTCTACCATATTGCTTCAAATCATGACCTCAGGGTCAATATTGGCCCCGCCCTGGGGCTTGTATATAGTTAAATTGGAAAAACTTTGAAAATCTTCCTCTCTGACAACATTTGCAACAAAGCATTGTAATTTGATGTGATAGATTTAGATTTATTTCAATATAAAATGTCAGACAGCATGGCACTATAATACAAATAAAACATACATGAAATTAACAATAAACAAGAGCATGTATGAATTAAACATATTCACCCATGTCAATCAACATTATATATCAAGGATAACACAAAAAAGAGTTTGTGAAAACTCTCATTTCCATTGTGGTCTTTGAAGTATAGTATTGTGTGGCGTAGGAAGACATATAGTTATCATAGGACTTATCACAAAAAATATCTCATAACTAAAAGACTAAGTAAGTTGTAATTTACAATACAAATACTAGTTTTGAATACTGTCTAAAACATACCCCTTACAGAACTAAAAGTACATTGTAAAATTAGTAATCAATTAAATTGATAAAATGTTCCTTAGCAACGAGTTTGAAGTTTATATATGACCTGGACTCCCTAATATGCTGCGGTAATTCATTCCACAAAGAGCATCCCCTATATGCAAATGACTGTTTCCCAAAACCTTTGACCTTGGGGATAGAAAAACGACCACTCTCTGTGAAGTAACACCCCAGATTATCAGCTTTTCCTGTAGATTTCACCCTGAACCGTGTGTTGTGACTGTGTACATGTCTGACTGGAACAAAATTTTCCCTTAGGTACAAAGGGGCAGATTTGAATGAATATTAAACACAGTGAATCAAAATCAACTCTGCTAACCACAGGTAACCATTTCAAAAATGAAAAGTGCTCTTTTCCGATATGAGCTGTAGGTTCAAGTTTCAACACAAATCTAATAAGTTTATTCTGGGTAACCTGTTAATTGTTCTAGAGGCATAGCCTAGAACTTAACTTACCCCCCCCCCCCCCCCCCCCCTGCATAACGAGTGCAAAACTGCAAGCAACATACCAATGGATTTGTTTAAATAATATCATAATGTCACAGTTTACAGACAGTAAATGTCGATTCTCCATGTAATACGCTGTCAAAACAAAGCCGGAAGTGTGTTGAGTAAGGAGGAGCACTACGCCTTTTTAGGCCTCCAGGACGGTAAAGGTGATGCAGGAAGAGAAGAAATTTTAGGTCATTCATCCTGGAGGATGAGTAGTCACTGAATGAAAAATTTGTTCCCTGGTTTGATACGTATACAAGACTTGCGAGTAAAAAATAATTGCCTACCACCTTCTGATCAAAGACTTGCACATTTTAGTTTTTAAATTGATGTTGATTGTAAGTGCATAAAAATAAAAATAACACTTTTAAATAGTGTGTTTCAAAAATAACTCCCTTTGCTACAAACATCAAACAGTATGGAGCATAAGAAATGCACCACTAATTTAGCTCAAAATTAAGTGTGTAAAGGGCATTCATCTTTCAACTGACTTCAAAAGAGCCGACTTCTACGAACATGTGGGCTGACATAGTGCTAGCTGCAAAAACATTAGGCTAAAAGATTTCATTTATTAATTAGAAGGCATCGACAGAAGCTATCAATTATTTAACTTGTTTTTCACGGTCATTTGGTCTTTGAAAAGTTTATTAGGGTGTAAGTGGGAAAGATTAGGGAGGTGTGATATACACAGACGGTGCGGGACTTATGTTGTGAATTCGTTTTTGGCAGATTTTCTGATTTTTATACTGTCTGAAGCAGAAAAACATTACTTTACCATTTACCTTCAGTTCATACTCTATTTTTTGTCTGATCTCTTTTCCACAGGCATATTCAATTATATATTTACACCAGTTTTATTTCAAAGCTACATTTGGGGGGCATATGTCAATTTCCAGTGACAGCTCTTGTTTATTTCTAAATGGATTGTCTTCATACTTGGATACAACAACCCTTTGGACAAAACCTTCAAGTAGACCAGACTGAACTTGACCTTGGCTCATAAATCACCTTCATCTTCAATGTCAAATTATTGAATTTTGCTAAAATTGGCCATAACTTTGTTATTAATAGTTGAATTTGATTCAAACCTGTACAAAACAACACTTATGAGAAAACCTACATGATGAATAATTCAATTATGACCTTGACCTTTAAATGGTCTTGATGGTAATTGTTGAATTTTGCTTAAGTGAGATAAGTTTAGTCTTTAAAAATATGTCTTGGAATTGCATGTGCCTGCATGCCCTGTTGGGTTTTTGCTTATCATAGTACATGGAAAGTCTGATTGTTTTTTTTACGACAGGGCTATCACCATTGATGGAGATGCAAAAGTGGTTAGGAGACTTTCAGTAGTATTGAAAACTTGCTGAATCAAATTTAGAATCAAGCTGGCAGCATTAAACTAGTATTAGCCAATTGTTTTAATGCAAAACCTCTCCAGCTTGACGTTTGTTGGTCCTTTATTGACAACTACATTCATTCTGTCAAGCAAAAAGAGAAGTTTCAAAGAATTACCTCATCCATTCATGAAAATTCTGTGGGTACGCTAAGCATGCTAGGTTTTCAAAGTTTCAATGGATTACTTGCAGTTCAAGAATAAAATGAAATTTATTTTCACTGATTTGAAAATAAATGTTTCTCAGTGACAAATATGTATTGAAAATTTCTGGAAAATATTGATAAATTCAAGAAGAGTTCATTCAGTTTGTAAGATAAGTACACATTGTTATTTTTATCTTTTAATAATTATAGTGTTTTAGTGTGTTTTGAATGTATGAGAAACAAAAATTGGGGAGTTAAGGATATCAGACAGTTGTTCATTCCATTTTTGACTCGTCTTGAAAGTTTGCTTTATATCAATATTTAATATAGATTACCAACAAGCCCATCACATACTGATGTCTCATCTTTGTATGGACTACGGAGTCCGATGGCACCCAGTGAATCAGTAACTGCTCTTGCCTCACGTATCCACTGGGAACAACTCCGACAAAACTATCTTAGTCCAGTTTCAAGCAGACGGTACAGCCCTGGCTCATTTCCAGGTAGGGGAATACAGGATAACGTTTCTATTGGCTCCTCTATACATGGCATGGCATACGCATTGCCCTATGGTAAGCTGTGCTAGGAGTAATCCTTAATGTATCATCACTTATATTCATTACAGTATTTTACAAATTTAGCTCTGGTTTTAAGTCTGTTTTTTACTCACCAGAGCACAAAGTGCTCAAAGGTGAGCTGTAAGGATGGGTGACCTTCCATCTGTCCGTCAGTGTCCGTCTTCAACATTTCTCTCCAACATATCTCCTCCTAAACCACTGGGCCTATTTTAACCAAACTTCTCAGGAATGTTCCCCCCCCCCCCCCGCCCCGCCCCTGAAAAAAAAAAAAAAAAAAAAAAAAAACATTGAAAATCTTTGCCTGATTTCAAAATAATTTTTGTATTCCTTAGATGGCCCTTTGTAAAATTCCTTTAAGCTATTTCGGTTCATAAAGATCTTGGCTGACAGCAGGCAGGGCATTTTAGTTTTCAGTGTATGACTATATGATTTAACAATGAAAATTTGAACCATGTGCTCACAGTGAACTTTTCTGATCACCTGGTCTCTATTGTGCATTGTCCATTTGTCAACTTTTGATTAAGAAGTTTGTAACATTTTCTAGTGAACCCCTACTTTAATTTTTCAAATAATGTTCATTAGGTCATTACTGGTTCTATACCCCATGTACCATATGTTTGCATAGAAATAAACAGGAAAACCTTTAAAACTCTGTCTTCTGTTTCTGGCCTGTTCAAATCATGGCCCCTGAAACAGAAATGGCCCCGCCCCAGTGGTCACATGTTTTACATAGAGTTATTTAGGAAAAACTTTAAAAATCTTCTTTTTAGATACCACAAGACCTAGAGTTAAGATATTTGGTGTACAGCATTGTCTACTAGACCTCTACCAAGTTTGTTCAAATCATAGCTCCTGGGTCAAAAAAGGCCCCGCCCTAGGGGTCACATGTTTTACATAGAGTTATATAGGAAAAGTTTTAAAAATCTTCTTATCAGAAACCAAAAGGCATAGCATTTAGATATTTTGTATGTAGCATTGTCAAGAAGACCCCTACCAAGTTTGTTCAAATCATAGCCACTGGGTCAAAAAAGGCCTGGCCCAGGGGTCACTTTTTTACATAGAATGATATAGGAAAAGTTTTAAAAATCTTCTTGTCAGAAACCACAAAGCTTAGAGTTTAGATATTTGGTGTGCAGCATTGTCCAGTGGACCTTTACCAAATTTGTTCAAATCATGGCCCCTTGGTCAAAAATGGCCCCGCTCCAGGGGTCACATGTTTTACATGGAGTTATATAGGAGAAACTTTAAAAAATCTTCTTGTCAGAAACCTCAAGGCCTAGAGTTTAGGTATTTGGTGTGCATCATTGTCAAGTGGACCTTAACCAAGTTTGTTCAAATCATGGCTCCTGGGTCAAAAATGGCCCTGCCTCAGGGGTCACGTTTTACATAGAGTTATGTAGGAAAAACTTCAAAAAATCTACTTGTCAGAAACCGCAAGGCCTAGAGTTTAGATATTTGGTGTGTAGCATTGTCGAGTGGACCTCTTCTAAGTTTGTTCAAATCATAGCCACTTGATCAAAATAGGCCCTGCCCAGGGGGGTCACATGTTTTACATAGAGTTATATAGGAAAAACTTAAAAAAATTTTCTTGTCAGAAACCGCAAGGCCTAGAGTTTAGATATTTGGTATGTAGCATTGTCCAGTGGACTTCTACTAAGTTTGTTCAAATCATAGCCACTGGGTCAAAATAGGCCCTGCCCCAGGGGGTCACTTGTTTACATAGAGTTATATGGGAAAAAGTTTAAAAAAGTCTTCACATCAGAAACCAAAAGACATAGAGCTTAGATATTTTGTATGTAGCATTGTCAAGTAGACCTCTACCAACTTTGTTCAAATCATGGCCCCTGAAACAGAAATGGCCCTGCCCCAGTGGTCACATGTTTTACATAGAGCTTATTTAGGAAAAACTTTATAATCTTCTCTTTAGATACCACAAGGCCTAGAGTTAAGATATTTGGTGTACAGCATTGTCTACTAGACCTCTACCAAGTTTGTTCAAATCATAGCCCCTGGGTCAAAAATGGCCCAGCTGCAGGGGTCACGTTTTACATAGAGTTATGTAGGAAAAACTTCAAAAAATCTTCTTGTCAGAAACCGCAAGGCCTAGAGTTTAGATATTTGGTGTGTAGCATTGTCGAGTGGACCTCTTCTAAGTTTGTTCAAATCATAGCCACTTGGTCAAAATAGGCCCTGCCCAGTGGGGTCACTTGTTTACATAGAGTTATATAGGAAAAAGTTTAAAAAAGTCTTCACATCAGAAACCAAAAGGCATAGAGTTTAGCTATTTTGTATGTAGCATTGTCAAGAGGACCTCTACCAACTTTGTTCAAATCATAGCCCCTGGGTCAAAAAAGGCCTGGCCCCAGGGTCACTTTTTTACAAAAATTTATATAGGAAAAGTTTTAAAAATCTTGTCAGAAACCACAAGGCCTAGAGTTTAGATATTTGGTTTGCAGCATTGTCTAGAGGACCTGTACTAAGTTTGTTCAAATCATGACCCTGGGGTCAAAACTGGCCCCACTCCGGATGTCATTTGATTTCACACAAGGATTTATATACGGAAAATTTTAAAAATCTGCTGCTCTGAAACACCAAGGGCTATACCTTCAATTGTTCGTTGATATGTCTCCCCCCAACCCGGCCCTTCTGATGGAGACATAATGTTTTTGCCTTGTCCATAGGTGTCTGTTTGTCTGTCTGTATTTCACACTTCGTTTCCTTTCAATAACTTGAGTACCAGTTGACCCAAAGCCTTCAAACTTCACAGGGTTATTGCCCTTATTGAGTACAAAAAATCCTTTTTGTGTTTTTGGTCAGTAGGTCAAAGGTCAAGGTCAGAGGGACTTCTAGAGTGAAAACCGTTTCCACTCAATAACAGGATTACCATTTCACCCAGAGCCTCCAAACTTCATAGGATGATTGCTTTTACTAAATAGAAGAACCTTTTTATTTTTTGGGGCTAGTATGTCAAAGGTCAGCCTGACGGTCACTGGGACCTGTAGAGGGAAAACTATTTCTGCAGAGTAACTGTAGTACCATTACACCCAGAGCATTCAAACTTTATAGGATAATTGTATTAGAAGAACCCTATTGTTTTTAGGGTCCATAGATCAAAGGTTAAGTTCACAGGGACCTGTAGAGTGAAAACTGTTTCTGCTCAGTAACTGGAGTACAATTTTACCCAGAGCCTTCAAACTTCATAGGATGATTTTCTTTACTCAGTAAAAGAACCCAATAATTTTTGGGGTCAGTAGGTCAAAAGTCAAGGGCACATTGACCTGTAGAGTGAAAACTATTTCTTCTCAGTAACTGGAGTATCATTACACCCAGAACCTTCAAACTTTATAGGGTAATTATATTAGAAGAACCCTATTGTTTTTGGGGTCTGTAAGTCAAAGGTCAAAGTCACTGGGACCTGTAGAGTAAAACTATTTCTGCTAAAAAAATTGAATACCATTACACCCAGAGTCTTCAAACTTATTGCAAACTTATTCAAACTTGCACCCATAAAAACCAATAACGATATTTGTAACATGAGCAATGAGACTCAGATGAGCAATTTAGGGCCATCATGGCCCTCTTGTTTAGCTGGCACAAAGTACCAGAGTGAGCTTTTGTCATACCCCAATGTCTGTCGTGCGTTGTGAGGCGTCAACAATTTTCATTCAAACAACATCTCCTCTGAAACCACT
This sequence comes from Cyclina sinensis, assembly GCA_012932295.1. Lineage (NCBI taxonomy): Eukaryota > Metazoa > Mollusca > Bivalvia > Venerida > Veneridae > Cyclina > Cyclina sinensis. The sequence goes on from JAAONU010000002.1 coordinate 20,639,746, forward strand.
TGGCCATATTCAGTGAAACTTGCATGGGATGTTCCTTGCATGAAGCTCTACCAAAGTTTTTCAAAGAATTCAATTCCATGCAGAACTCTGGTTGCTATGGCAAGTTAAAGGAAAAACTTTGAAAATCTTCTTGTCTGAAACCACAAGGCCTGGAGCTTAGATATTTAGTATGAGGCATCATCTAGTGGACCTCTACCAAGATTGTTCAAATTATGACCCTGGGGTCAGAACTGGCCCCGCCCTGGGGGTCACTTAATTTACACAGAGTTATATAGGGAAAGCTTTAAAAATCTTCTTGTCAGAAACCGCAAGGCATGGAGCTTAGATATTTGGTGTTGAGCATTGTCTAGTAGACCTCTACCAAGATTGTTCAAATCATGGCCCCTGGGTCAAAATTGGCTCAGCCCAAGGGGTCACATGTTTTACATAGAGTTATATAGTAAATTCTTTAAAAATCTTCTTGTCAGAAACTGAAAGGCCTGGAGCTTAGATATTTGGTATGAGGCATCATCTAGTGGACCTCTACAAAAATTGTTCGAATTATGACCCTAGGGTCAGAACTGCCCCCGCCCAGGGCTTACATGATTTACCCGGAAAACTTTAAAAATCTTCTTGTAAGAAACCGCAAGGCATGGAGCTTAGATATTTGGTGTTGAGCATTGTCTAGTAGACCTCTACCAAGATTGTTCAAATCATGGCCCCTTGGTCAAAACTGGCCCCGCCCAAGGGGTCACATGTTTTACATAGAGTTATATAGCAAAAAACTTTAAAAATCTTCTTGTCAGAAACTGAAAGGCCTGGAGCTTAGATATTTGGTATGAGGCATCATCTAATGGACCTCTACAAAAATTGTTCGAATTATGACACTTAGGGTCAGAACTGCCCCCGCCCAGGGCTTACATGATTTACCCGGAAAACTTTAAAAATCTTCTTGTAAGAAACCGCAAGGCATGGAGCTTAGATATTTGGTGTTGAGCATTGTCTAGTAGACCTCTACCAAGATTGTTCAAATCATGGCCCCTTGGTCAAAACTGGCCCCGCCCAAGGGGTCACATGTTTTACATAGAGTTATATAGCAAAAAACTTTAAAAATCTTCTTGTCACAAACTGCAAGGCCTGGAGCTTAGATATTTGGTATGAGGCATCATCAAGTGGACCTTTCCAAAGATTGTTCAAATTATGACCCTGGGGTCAGAACTGACCCCACCCAGGGCTTACTTGATTTACATAGAGTTATAAAGGAAAAATTTTAAAATCTTCAAACTTCATAAAGAACCCAATCATTTTTGGTGTCAGTAAGTCAAAAGTCAAGGTCACCGGGACCTGTAGAGTGAAAACATTTTCCTCCCCGGGGGTCACTTGTGACCATAGAGTTATATAAGAAAAAGTAAAAACAATCTTCACAACAGAAACCAAAAGGCATAGAGCTTAGATATTTTGTTTGATACCAAGTTTGTTCAAATCATGGCCCATGGGTTAAAAATAGCATGGCCCCAGGGGTCTCATGTTTTACATAGAGTTATATAAGAAAAACTTTAAAAAAAATCTTCTTGTCAGAAACCGCAAAGCCTAGAGTTTAGATATTTGGTGTGTAGCATTGTCAAGTGGAAATCTACTGAGTTTGTTCAAATAATAGCCACTGGGTCAAAATAGGCCCTGCCCCAGGGGTCACTTTATATCGGAAAAAGTAAAAACAATCTTCACAACAGAAAACAAAAGGCATAGAGCTTAGATATTTTGTATGTAGCATTTTCTAAAGGACCTCTACCAAAGTTGTTAAATCATGGCCCCTTGGTCAAAAATAAGCCCCTCCCCAGTGGTCACATGTTTTATATAAAGTTATATAGGAAAAACTTTAAAAATCTTCTTGTCAGATACCACAAGGCCTAGAGTTAAGATATTTGGTGTATAGCATTGTCTACTAGACCTCTACCAAGTTTGTTCAAATCATAGCCCCTGGGTCAAAAAAGGCCCCGCCCCAGGGGTCACATGTTTTACATAGAGTTATATAGGAAAAACTTTAAAAATCTTCTTGTCAGAAACCACAAGGCCTAGAGTTTAGATATTTGGTGTGCAGCATTGTGTAGTGGACCTTTACCAACTCTGTTCAAAACATGACCCTGGAGCCAAAACTGGCCCAACCTGGGGGTGGGGGGGAGGGTCATTTGATTTTACACAAGGACTTATGGAAAACTTTAAAATTCTGCTGCTGTGAAACACCAAGGGCTAGACCTTCAATTGTTCATTGTTATGTCTTCATCCAACCCCACCCTTCTGATGGAGACATATTTTTTTGCCCAGTCCATGGGTGTCTGTTTGTCTGTCTGTCTGTAACACTTCCTTTCCTTTCAATTACTTGAGTACCAGTTGACCCAAGGCCTTCAAACTTAACAGGGTTATTGCCCTTATTGAGTAGAAAGAAACCCTTTTGTGTTTTGGATCAGTAGGTCAAAGGTCAAGGTTAGAGGGACCTCTAGAGTGAAAACCATTCCGCTCAATAACAGGAGTACCATTTCACTCAGAGCCTTCAAACTTCATACGATGATTGCTTTTACTAAATAAAAGAACCATATTGTTTTTGGGGCTAGTATGTCAAAGGTCAAGGTCACAGGGACCTGTAGAGTGAAAAGTTTTTCTCCAGAGTAACTGTAGTACCATTACACCCAGAGCCTTCAAACTTTATAGGATAATTGTATTAGAAAAACCTTATTGTTTTTAGGGTCCATAGGTCAAAGATTAAGTTCACAGGGACCTGTAGAGTGAAAACTGTTTCTGCTCAGTATCTGGAGTACCATTTTACCCAGAGCCTTCAAACTTCATAGGGTGATTGTCTGATGGAGACATATTTTTTTGCCCAGTCCATGGGTGTCTGTTTGTCTGTCTGTCTGTAACACTTCGTTTCCTTTCAATAACTTGAGTACCAGTTGACCCAAGGCCTTCAAACTTCACAGGGTTATTGCCCTGATTGAGTAGAAAGAAACCCTTTTGTTTTTTGGATCAGTAGGTCAAAGGTCAAGGTTAGAGGGACCTCTAGAGTGAAAACCGTTTCCACTCAATAACAGGAGTACTATTTCACCCAGAGCCTTCAAACTTCGTACGATGATTGCTTTTACTAAATAGAAGAACCATATTGTTTTTGGGGCTACTATGTCAAAGGTCAAGGTCACAGGGACCTGTAGAGTGAAAAGTTTTTCTCCAGAGTAACTGTAGTACCATTACACCCAGAGCCTTCAAACTTTATAGGATAATTGTATTAGAAAAACCTTATTGTTTTTAGGGTCCATAGGTCAAAGGTTAAGTTCACAGAGACCTGTAGAGTGAAGACTGTTTCTGCTCAGTATCTGGAGTACCATTTTACCCAGAGCCTTCAAACTTCATAGGGTGATTGTCTTTACTCATTTTAAGAACCCTATCATTTTTGGGGTCAATAGTCCAAAGTCAAGGTCACAGGGACCTGTAGAGTAAAACTATTTCTGCTCAGTAACTGGAATACCATTACACCCAGAACCTTGAAACTTCATAGGGTAATTATATTAGAAGAACCCTTTTGGTTTTGGGGTCTGTAGGTCAAAGGTCAAGGTCACAGTGAGCTTGAATAGGAAAACGGTTTCCGATCAGTAACTATAGAACCTTTGGTTCCAGGCTGTTCAACTTAAGTATGTATGTTGGCCGTGACCAGTAAATGACCTCTATGGTTTTTTCAGGTCAAAGGTCAAGGTCATAGTGACCTTGAACAGCAGAATGGTTTTCGATCAATAACTATAGAATGCTTGGTCCAAGGTTCTTCAAACTTAGTATGTTGGTTGGCCATGACTAGTAGATGACCCTTATAGTTTTTCAGGTCACCAGGTCAAAGGCCAAGGTCACAGTGACTTTGAAAAGCGAAATGATTTCCAGTTGATAAGTATAGAATGTTTGTGTTCAGGTTCCTCAAACTTGGTATATAGGTTGGCCATGACCAGTAGATGACCCCTATAGCTTTTCAGTTCAAATGTCAAGGACACAAGACCTTGTTGAGCATAATATTGTCAGATCAATTACTATAGAACGCTTGGGCCCAGCACCTCAAGACTTCATAGCTAGGTTGGTCATAACAATTAGATGACCCTGTAGTTTTTAGGGTTATTAGGTCAAAGGTCAAGGTCACAGTAACTTTGAAAAACAAAATAGTTTCTGCTAAATATCTAGGGAATCCTTGGGCCCAGGTTCGTCAGACTTATTTTGTAGCTTTGTCTTGATCAGAAGTTAATTACTGTCATTTTTCAGGTCATTGGGGTAAAGGTGAAGGGTCACAGTGTCCTTGAATAGCAAAATGGTTTCCAATCAATAACTTTAGAATGCTTGGTCCCAGCTCCTCAAAACTTCATGGCTGCCTCCCCTAGGGGGGTGCATATATGTTTTGCAAACATCTCCTGTTTTTAGCTCACCTGAAAACAACGTGCTCATGGTGAGCTTTTGTGATCCCCTTCCATCCGTCATTGTGCGTTGTGGTCGTCCGTCGTCAACAATTTCTTAAAACAACATCTCCTCTGAAACCAATGACTGCACATTAACCAAACTTCACAGGAATAGTCCTTGGGTGGTCCCCTATCAAAGTTGTTCAAATGGTTCTGGTCCATTGCATAAGTCAGTCACAGGGTCAAAAAAGAAGTTTCAAAAATGTGAATTAAAAAAATCTTCTTGTCTGAAAGTACAAGGCCAAGAGCTTTGATATTTAATATATGACATCATCTATAGGTCCTCTACCAAATTTGTTCAAATTATGCCTCTAGTCTCAAAATTAGCCACGCACAGTGGGGTCATGGGTTTTCCTTTTATATATATATAGTAAAAACTTAAAAAATCTTCTTCTCTGAAACTGCATAGGGTAGAGCTCAGATATTTGGTATGAAACATTGTCTGATGGACCTCTATCAAGATTGTTCAAATTATAGCTCTGGGGTCAAAACGGGATTGCCCCAGGGGTTTCATGGGTATTCCATATATAACTTTAAAAATCTTCTTCTCTGAAAGCACAAAGGCTAGAACTTAGATATTTGGCATGAAACATTGTGTAGTGGGCCTCTGAAAAGATTGTACAAATTATAGCCTTAGGATCAAAACTGGTCCTGCCCCAGTGGGGTCATGGGTTTTCCTTATATACATACAGTAAAAACTTTAAAAAAATCTTCTCCTTTAAAACCGCAAAGGCTAGAGCTTAGATATTTGACATGATACATTGTGTAGTAGACCTCTACCAAGTTTGTTCAAATTGTAGCACTGGGGTCAAAATTGGCCCTGCCTCTGGGGTCATAGATTTTCCTTATATACATATGGTAAAAACTTTAAAAAAAAGTCTTCTTCTCTGTCATTGCAGAGGCTAGAGCTTAGATATTTGGCATGAAACATTGTGTAGAGGGCCTCTAAAAAGATTGTTCAAATTATAGCCCTAGGGTCAACACTGGTCCTGTCCCAGGGGGGGTCTTGGGTATATCGTTATGTTATTTCTCACCTCCCTTCACAAACATTGTTTGAATATAACTTTAAGCATTTTACAACTACATAATTCAGATCAATGGCCTTTATGTATAATTGTTTATGTAATAAACACTTAAATATCAAGGGCTAGAGTTTAGATATGGACCTCTACCAAGGTAATTGAATTTATAACTCTTTAAGCAATATTTGGCCTTCCCTAAAGACATGGGTTTTCCATGTGTAATTTAAAATTATAGTAAAAACTTAGAAAAATCTTTGAAACCCAAACAGCTAGAGCTTGGATATTTTGCATAAGATTGTTCAAATTAAGGCCTTGATTCAATCTAAGCCCTCCCTGGAGAGTCCTGGGTTCCAGTCAAATCTTTAAAAAGATCCTTCTTTGAAACACCAAAGGTCTACAGTCCTAAGATTTGATGTATTACTAGCATGCTTTGTTGTTGCATTTGTAGTATATATGAACAGATATTGTGAATTGTATTCACAGGACAGTAGGTCCTGTTTGCTTTTAAAATTTACAGGACATAATGACAGCTTTCACACATATAACAGTCTGTCCTCAGGTGAGCACTTTGGGGCCAATGTCCCCCTTGTTTTTGTTTTCACACAAGTTTTGTTATTTCAATTTTGAGTACCTATTTGATGTTTGCTTTTTTTGTGTGTATAGGTGTTCCTTTTGGCAGTAGTGCTGGTGCAGGCTACACCAGTGACTATCCTGTAGGGTTTAGTCCTTATGGGCAACGCAGTATGTTCAGTGAAGTGCCACCAACACCAGGAAGTGGCAGTGTAACTCTTCCAGGATCTTTTGACAATAGTAAGTACATACATGTAGTATCATGGTAACTGACATTTTAATTAAAGGTCTCATGAAATAAACTCAACAAATTTGTTAATTTGTGAGTTAAACATTTTTATTTTCTTTTATTAGCTCACCTAAAGGTATGCTCAGGGTGAGCTATTGTGATCGCTGGATGTCCAGTGTCTGTCATCTGTCTGTCTTGAGTCTACATTTACATTGTTAACACTCTAAAGGTCACATTTGACATTCAATCATTCTGAAATTGCCTAGGATCTTTATCTTGATTATCTCTTGGTCAGATTCAAAATTGGGTCATGTGGGATCAAAATCTAGGTCAGCAATTCCATATCAACAGAAAACCTTGTTAACACTCTATAGACCACATTTTTATACTCCCACACGCAGTTTGCAGTTTGTCCGAACAACTGGATAAAGTACAGAGGCCATCTAAAGGTAAACAAAAGAACAGAGAACAAAAAAAAACTTAATTCTGTTTCAGAGTATAATAGGACATGGCTCTGTAAAATAAAAGAAAATAACAAAAAGAAAGACCCCTAAGTCCATTTAAGTGGCACATCCATCAATCCCACTTATTGTCTGGACCATAACTTCTCCATAGATGGATGGATTTTAAGATATCTCTGCATATTTGTTCACCTTAATTAGACAATGTTTTGCGTTTAAGAAGCAGAGATCATTCATCTTTCAACTGACTTCAGAGGAGCCGACTTCAACAAACATGTGCGCTGACATAGTGTTAGCTGCAAACGCATTAGGCTAAAGGATTTCATTTATTAATTTGAAGGCACCGACAGAAGCTATCAATTATCAAACTTGTTTTTCACGGTCATTTGGTCTTTCACAAGTTTATTAGGGTGTAATTGGGACACATTAGGGAGGTCTTATATACACAGATGGTGCAGGACTTGGATTCTGGATTCGTTTTTGGCAGATTTTCTGATTTTTAGCTCGCCTTAGCAAATGCTCAGGCTGAGCTATTGTGATCACCCTGTGTCCAGCATCCGTTGTCCGTCATCCATCATCCGTCGTCAGCATTTTACTTTAAATGACATCTCCTCCTAAACCACAAAGCTCTTTTGAACCAAACTTTACAGAAATGTTCCTTATATTGCCCATTTCTAACCATTCCGCTCCATTGCACATAAGGGCTGCAAAAGCTAAAAATAGAAAAAAATTCAAACAGCATCTCCTCCTAAACGGTTGGGAGATTTTCCACCAAATTTCACAGAAATGTTCCTTACATAGCCATCTATTAAAATTCCTTAAACAGTTCTGCTCCATTGAACAAAATGGCAGCCAGAGCTAAAAATCGATTTTTGTCAATATTTTGCTTCAAATGACATCTCCTCCAAAACCACTAGGCCATTTTAAACCAAATTTGACAGAAATATTCCTTATAACGCCCTTTTCTAAAATTGCTCAAACTGTTCCGCTCCATTGCACATAAGGGCTGCAAAAGCTTAAAGTAGAAAAGAAATCAAACAGCATCTCCTCCTCAATGGCAAGGTAATTTTCCATCAGATTTCACGGAAATGTTCCTTACATACCCCTGCGTTAAAATTGCTTAAACAATTCTGCTCCGTTGAACAAAATGGCCACCGGAGCTAAAAATAGGTTTTCTTCAAAATATTGCTTCAAATGACATCTCCTCACAATCTGTTATCATGAAATTGCCTCTGCCTCATGGATTTTTTCTTATAACAGATGAGATCTTTGAATATCTTCAGTTAGAAAATGTAATACTGCATCTGATGTTTGCTTAACGGTACACCCTAGGCAAAGTACTCAGGTGAGCGATCCAGGGCCATCATGGCCCTCTTGTTCACACTTCATTCTTGTCCAGGGCATAACATGAAAGGTATTGAAGATATTAACTAGAAACTTCATAGGTGAATAGATCTCATTGTGGAGAGGTGCAGTGTCCAAGATCCATAACTCTCTTTTGAGTAATTTTTTAGTTATTGCCCTTTGTAATTTTAATGTCCTCACCATGATAATGGCGATTGGGCATATAGTGTTCACCCTGTCCTTTTGTGTGTGTGCGTGTGTGTGTGCGTGTGTGTGTGTGTGTGTGTGTGTGCATGGGGGCGGGCACATACAATAGATCTTCGTGTCTGGCTCATAACTTTGTTGTGCATGGATGGTTGGATTTCAAAATAATTTGATATAACTGATCATGGTATGAAGTCAATGTGTCATGTGCAAGAAACATTTCACTTGCTCAAAGGGCGACGTCACAGTGGACACTTAAAGTTTTGGCTTATTTCCTATATGGATAGAGTGAAAAAGTTGTTCATGTCCAGCTGATAACTTTGTTGTGCATGGTTGGATTTCAAAATAATTTGACATAACTGATCATGGTATGAAGTCAATGTGTCATGTGCAAGAAACATTTCACTTGCTCAAAGGGCGACGTCACAGTGGACACTTAAAGTTTTGGCTTATTTCCTATATGGATAGAGTGAAAAAGTTGTTCATGTCCAGCTGATAACTTTGTTGTGCATGGTTGGATTTCAAAATAAGTTGTCTTTAGTGATCATCATATGAAATCAACTTGTTGCATGCAAGAAATACGTTGCTCACTGAAAGGTCAAAGTCACAGTCAACACTTGAAGTTTTGGCTTATGCCTTACATGGAGATAGTAAAAAAGTTGTTTGTGTTCAACTCATAACTTCCTCTTGCATGGTGTGTTTAATATCATATGATGAGGACACATCCCCTCCATGATAATTTCTTTTTTTTTGCCCATAATTTCAACACTTTCAGCATGCTCATCATGTCATTTTAGTAAGGTAGCAGATGTTAAATATGAAATTATCACACAAGGCAGGTGAGCAACAAAGAAATAGACATTTGTAGTGGGCTGCATGTATGTGTGCTTTGATATAATTATTCTATGGGCACAACAGAAATAACAATAGATTGCTTTGTAGGTTTTATCCCTTACCATTTTTAGCTCGACATTTTTTCAAAGAAAAATTCGAGTTATTGCTATAGTCATGCTGTCTTTGCCGTTGCCGTCTGAAAACTTTAACATTGATCTTATTTTTTAGCTCACCTGTGCACGTAGTGCACAAGGTGAGGTATTGTGATCAGTCAATGTCCGTCGTCAGTGCGTGCGTGCGTCCGTGCGTGCGTAAAACTTTTGTTTTAAAGAACATCTCCTCCTAAACCACTGGGCCAATTTCAACAAAACTTCACAGATATGTTCCTTGCATGAAGCTCTACTAATGGAACTCTACAAAAATTGTTCAAATTATTTCCATTGGGTCAAAATTGGCCCCGTCCCAGGGGTCACTTCCTTTTACATAGACTTATATAGGAAATCTTTAAAAATCTTCTTCTCAGAAACCACAGTGCCTACAGCTTTGATATTTGGTATGTAGCATTGTCTAGTAGACGTCTACCAAGTTTGTTCAAATTATGCCCCCTGGGTCAAAATTGGCCACGCCCCAGGGTTCTCTTGGTTTACATGTACATATAGTTATATAGGAAAAACATGAAAAATCATTTTTCTCCAAAACTAATAGGACTAGACCTTAGATATTTGGTGTGGAGTATTGTGTAGATAACCTTTACCAGTATTGTCTATATGTTGGCCCTGGGGTCAAAATTGGCCCTGCCCCGGGGGCCCTTAATATGTAAAAAAGGAAATCTTGAAAAATCTTCTTCTCAGAAACCACAATGCCTACAGCTTTGATATTTGGTATGTAGCATTGTCTAGTGGATGTCTACCAAGTTTTTTTCAAATTATGTCCCCTGGGTCAAAATTGGCCACGCCCCAGGGTTCTCTTTGTTTACATATGGTTATATAGGAAAAACATGAAAAATCATTTTTCTCCAAAACTAATAGGACTAGACCTTAGATATTTGGTGTGGAGTATTGTGTAAAGAACCTTTACCAGTATTGTTTATATGTTGGCCCTGGGGTCAAAATTGGCCCCGCCCCAGGGGCCCTTAATATGTAAAAAAGGCAATCTTTAAAAATCTTCTTACTGGAAACCTCAATGCCTACAGATTAGATATTTGGTATGTAGCATTGTCTAGTGGATGTCTACCAAGTTTGTTCAAATTATGACCCCTGGGTCAAAATTGGCCACGCCCCAGGGTTCTTTTGGTTTACATATAGTTATATAGGAAAAACGTGAAAAATCATTTTTCTCCAAAACGAATAGGACTAGACCTTAGATATTTTGTGTGGAGTATTGTGTAAAGAACCTTTACCAGTGTTGTTTATATGTCGGCCCTGGGGTAAAAATTGGCCCTGCCCCGGGGGCCCTTAATATTTAAAAAAGGCAATCTTTAAAAATCTTCTTACTGGAAACCTCAATGCCTACAGCTTTGATATTTGGTATGTAGCAATGTCTAGTGATTTTCTACCAAGTTTGTTCAAATTATGTTCCCTGGGTCAAAATTGGCCACGCCCCAGAGTTCTCTTGGTTTACATATGGTTATATAGGAAAAACATTAAGTCATTTTTCTCCGAAACTAATAGGACTAGACCTTAGATATTTTGTGTGGAGTATTGTGTAGATAACCTATACCAGTATTGTTTATATGTTGGCCCTGGGGTCAAAATTTGCCCCGCCCCGGGGGCCCTTAATATTTAAAAAAGGCAATCTTTAAAAATCTTCTTACTGGCAATCTCAATGCCTACAGCTCAGATATTTGGTGTGTAGCATTGTCTAGTGGATGTTTACCATGTTTGTTCAAATAATGTCCCCTGGGTCAAAATTGGCCACGCCCCAGGGTTCTCTTGTTTTACATTGATTTATATAGGAAAAACATGAAAAATCATTTTTCTCCAAAACAAATAGGTGTAGACCTTAGATATTTGGTGTTGAGTATTGTGTAAAGAACCTTTACCAATATTTTTTAAATGTTGGCCCTTGGGTCAAAATTTGCCCCGCCCCGGGGGCCCTTAATATCTTTAAAAATCTTCTTGTCTGAAACCACAAGGCCTTGAATTTTAAAATTTGGCATGAAGCAAGCTTTATCAGGCTTTTTTCAAATTACAGTAAAATTCCTCTATTAAGACCACCATTGGGTATAAAGGGAAGTGGTCTTAATTGTGAGTTGGTCTTAATACTGGGTTGAGACCTCGGCAACATATGTTTTACATAATTATGCAAGTTCATAAGGGGAAAAAAAGAACATTATTTAGACAGAGCAAAATACATTATTCATCAATATGATGTTATTATATTCAATAATTAAACATTTCAATAATGAATAAGCATTTCAATTATTTCATTTTCGTTTCTCCATGCTGGGGATTTGTCTGACACAATTAAAATTTAACTGTAAATAATCTGAGTTTTAAGTTCGGATAAATTTCAAAATAAGATCTTACGTTTTTTAACAGAATTAACCCTTAATTAAATTAACTCAGTATTTTATTCAACCAATTAAAAGGATTTCTTTTTCAGTCAAGCATCGATCTAAGATTATATTTTGCTTTGAATCCCAGCAAACTGAAAACTAATTATACCCCCGAGGATTCAGTTCCCCTCCCAATTATTTACTCGTGTCGCAAACAAGTTGTAATTGAATCAATTTTAAGTAACACTTATATCATCCTTTAGTATCCTTACTTTCAGTAATCACCTAAAGAAAATTTGTTTTTCACAGCACAGACTTTCTTTTGTTTACACAATGTCATGCAGCTGTCGTAAAGCAGTGTCGTAAACATGGCGTTGTACACAACTGATAATGATGACATGCTCGGGAGGCACTAATTTTGAGTGGTCGTAATCGAGGCATTACAATAAGAAGAAAATATACAAAATGATCTTGACAAGATAGTCGCATTACCGGATTAGCGGCGTGGTCTTAATTCTGATAAATACTTGTAATAGGACAAGAATAAAAATGTTTGGTTCTTTTCAAAAGTGCCCGTAATAGCGGCGTGGTCTTAATTTCGGCGTGGTCGTAAGGTGGTAATCTACTGTATTGGATTAGGTTAAAGGTCACGGAGGCTAAAAATAGATTTATCTACTGTACCTCATAAAGCCTTCGGTTATAGACCAATATCTTTGATATTCAGTATATAGGTTCCTTGCATGGACCTCTACCCATGGGTAGGGTTTGAGGTCACTGGGTCAAGGTCAAGGTCACCATAGCTTATAATAGATATTTCTACTTTCTGTCATAGAGCCTTTATTTATTGACTGATATTTTACATATTTGGTTTGTAGGCACTTATATATTTTCAATTAAAAAATGAAATACTGCTTAACATCAAACCTACAGCCAAAGTACTCAGGTGAGCGATCCAGGGCCATCATGGCCCTCTTGTTTTATTCCTTAATGAATTGTCTTTATACTTGGACACAACAACTCTTTGGACAAGATCTTTAAGTGGACCACTCTGAACTTGACCATGACTCATAAATGATCCTCACCTTTAAGGTCAAATTATTGAATTTTGCTCAAATGGGCCATAACTTTGTTGTTTATTGTTCAATTTGATTTATACTTGTACAAAACAACTCTTATGATAAAACCAACATGACAAATAACTCAAATTTGACCATGACCTAAACATGACCTAGACCGTCAAGGTCAGATGATTGAATTTTGCTTAAATTGTCATAACTTTTTCATTTATCATTGGATTTGATTCATACTTAGACAAAACAACACTTATGACAAATCCGACATTATGATTCTTTCAAGTTTGACCTTGACCTTTAAATGACTTTGACAGTCCAGATCAAATTATTTAATTTTGTTAAAACTGGCCATAACTTTGTTATTTATTGTTTGATTTGAATCAAACTAGGACGAAACAACACTTATGACAAAGACGACATGATAAATTATTCAAGTGTGACCTTAACCTTAAAATGACCATGACCGTCAAGGTCAAATGATTAAATTTTTCTTAAATTGTCATAACGTTGTTGTTTATGGTTGGATTTGATTCATACTTGGACAAAACAACAATTATGACAAAACCGACATGTTAAAGTGCTCAAGGTGAGCTTTTGTGATCGCCTGATGTCCGTCGTTCGTCCGTCCGTGCGTGTGTCGTCAACTTTTTCTTCAAACAACTTCTTCTCCTGAACTGCTGGGCCAATCTTGCTGAAACTTGGCAGGAATGTTACTTGCATGAAGCTTTACCAAAATTGTTCAAATGGTTCAGGTCCATTGCATTTCTAGTTAGAATTTTAAAAATCTTCTTCTCCAGAACTACAAGGCCTGGAGCTTAGATATTTGGTATGAAGCATTATCAGGTGGACCTTTACGAAGTTTGTTCAAATCTTGACCCCTGGGTCAAAAATGGCCCTGCCCCAGGGGTCACTAGTTTTACATAGAATTATATAGGAAAAACTTTAAAAATCTTCTTGTCTGAAACCACAAGGCCTAGAGTTTAGATATTTGGTGTGCAACATTGTCCAGTGGACCTCTACCAAGTTTGTTCAAATCATGGCTCCTGGATCAAAAATGGCCCCGCCCTGGGGGTCACTTAATTTACATAGAGTTATATAGGGAAAACTTTAAAAATCTTCTTGTCTGAAACCACAAGGCATGGAGCTTAGATATTTGGTATGAGGCATCATCTAGTGGACCTCTACAAAGATTGTTCAAATTATGACCCTGTGGTCAGAACTGGCCCCGCCCTGAGGGTCACTTGATTTACATAGAGTTATAAAGGGAAAGCTTTAAAAATCTTCTTGTCAGAAACCGCAAGGCATGGAGCTTAGATATTTGGTGTTTAGCATCATCTAGTGGACCTCTACCAAGATTGTTCAAATAATGACCCTGGGGTCAGAACTGGCCCCGCCCTGGGGGTCACAAGTTTTAAATAGCAGTATAGAAGAAAAATCTTTAAAATCTTCTTGTCTGAAACCACAAGGCCTAGAATTTTAAAATTTGGCATGAATCAAGCTTTATCAAGCTTTTTGAAATTATAAGATTAGGTTAAAGGTCATGGAGGCTAAAAATAGATTTATCTACTGTACATCATAGAGCCTTCATTTATAGACCAATATCTTTGATATTCAGTATATAGGTTCCTTGCATGGACGTCTATCCATGGGTAGGGTTTGTGGTCACTTGGTCAAGGTCAAGGTCACCATAGCTTATAATAGATATTTCTACTTTCTGTCATAGAGCCTTTATTTATTGACTGATATTTTACATATTTGGTTTGTAGGCACTTACATATTTTCAATTAAAAAATGAAATACTGCTTAACATCAAACCTACAGCCAAAGTACTCAGGTGAGCGATCCAGGGCCATCATGGCCCTCTTGTTTTTGAATTTGATTCATACTTGGACTAAATGACATTTATGACAACACCTACATGTTAAATTATTCAGGTAGGACATTGGAATTATAATTACCTTGACTGTCAAGGTCAAATTGTTGGATTTTTCTAAAATTGCAAAATTTTTGTTTTTTCTGGATGGATTTGATCTATACTCGGACAAAACAACACTGAGATTAAAACAAACATGTTGAACAATCCAAGTATTTCCTTGACCTTTATATGGCCTTGACATTGCTTAACTTCGCTATATCTTTGTTATTAATGGGATGTCTTCATGCTTGGACATAACTACCTTTTAGACAATACCTCCAAAGAAGGTTAAACTGAACTTGACCTTGACATTTAAGGTCAAATTTCTGAATATTGCTAAATGTTGCTGTAACTTTGTTATGTATGGATGAATGTGATAATTAAATTTCCAAATGATGTTTCATTTGAAATCCCTTCACCACAATGTGCTTCCTCTGATGTGTTTGCCTTTAGAAATAGAAAAAAGTCGAGCATGGCGGCGGCTTGCGGTGGCTCTTGTTAGACTTGTGTTGTTTGTAACTCAAAATGTATAACCCGTAGAACCATGAAACTTTCTAAGAATAGTTGTCAGCATGTAAACTTACCCACCTGGGTATATTGACGCAAATTTATTGGATATTGACATAGTTATGCCCCCAGAGTAGGCAAAAACTAGCATTTTTAGACTTTTAAATGTTAAGGACAATAAGTTTATATGCACCTGTAATTGTACAGGATTTTTTGTGACAATACAGCAGAATGTGGGGGCATCCGTATCCTATGGACACATCTCTTGTTATGGCTAATGTCGGCACATGATGATTCTCCTACTGCTTTCCATATCATTGACCTATAGAGAAGTGATATTCAGGTAATATATTTTCAATTTATATGTCTTCTTGTTTCATTTCAGGTTCTCGTCAAACTAGTCCCAGACATAGTATTATAGGTAAGAGTCGAAAACGAGCATTATCTCATTCTCCAATCTCTGACTACCTCGACATACAGAGCCTCACCCGCAGCTCTGAGGGATCACTACAGCTAACATCACTTCTTGGAGCACCACATTCTGCCTCAAGAAGCTCAAGTGCAGCCAGTGGCTCATATGGACATCTGTCTGCAGGTGTGTAGTCAAGAGCTCTTTCATGCTCAAGTTTGTTTGCTTTTAGCTCACCTGAGCCTTTGGCTCTTGGTGAGCTATTGTGACCAGTCTTTGTCCGTCGTCCGTCAATAATTTCATTCAAACGACATCTCCTCTGAAACCTTTTGGCCAAATTTGATAAAACTTGCCTGGGATGTTCCTTGCATGAAGGTCTACCCAGATTGTTCAAAGAATTCAATTCCATCAAGAACTCTGGTTGCTATGGCAACTTAAAGGAAAAACTTTGAAAATCCTCGTCTGAAACCACAAGGCCCTGAGCCTTAAGATTTGGTATGTAGCATTGTCTAGTGGACCTCTATCAAATTTGTTCAAATTATGCCCCTGGGGTCAAATTTGGCCCCAACTCGGGGGTCAATGGATTTTACATAGGCTTATATAGTGAAACTTTAAAAATATTGTTGTCTGAAACGACAAGGCCCTGAGCCTTAAGATTTGGTATGTAGCATTGCCTTGTGAATCTCTAACAAGTTTGTTCAAATTATGCCCCTGGGATCAAATTTGGCCCCGCCCCAGGGGTCAACTTATTTAACATAGTGAAACTTTAAAAATCTTCTTGTCTGAAACCACAAAGCCCTCAGCCTTAAGATTTGGTATGTAGTATTGTCGTGTGGACCTCTACCAAGTTTGTTCAAATTATGCCCCTGGGAACAAATTTGGCCCCTACCTGGGGGTCAATTGATTTTACATAGGCTTATATAGTAAAACTTTAAAAATCTTCTTGTCTGAAACCACAAGGCCCCGAGATCTAAGATTTGGTATGTAGCATTGTCTTGTGGACCTCTATCAAGTTTGTTCAAATTATGCCCCTGGGGTCAAATTTGGCGCTGCCCCGGGGGTCAACTTATTTTACATAGGGAAAACTTTGAAAATCTTCTTGTCTGAAACCACAAGGCCCTGAGCCTTAAGATTTGTTACGTAGCATTGTCGTGTGGACCTCTACCAAGTTTGTTCAAATTATGCCTCTGGGATCAAATTTTGTCATTTGATTTTACATAGGCTTATAAAGTAAAACTTTAAAAATCTTCTTGTCTGAAACCACAAGGCCCTGAGATCTAAGATTTGGTATGAAACAAGCTTTATCAAGCTTTTTCGAATAATTAGATTAGGTTAAAGTTCACTGAGGCTAAAAATAGGTTTAAATACTGTACCTCATACAGCTTTCATTTAAAGACCAATATCTTTGATATTTGGTATATAGGATCCTTGCATGGACCTCTACCCATGGGTAGGGTTTTAGGTCACTGGGTCAATGTCAAGGTCACCATAGCTTTTGATAGATATTTATACTTTTTGTCATAGAGCCTTTATTTATCGACTGATATTTTACATATTTGCATATTTATATTTACATTACTTACATATTTTCATTTAAAACATGAAATACTGCTTAACTGCAAACCTAAAGCCAAAATACTCAGGTGAGCGATCTAGGGCCATCATGGCCCTCTTGTTTTTTGTACTATGGCAGACAAACTATTAATGTAGAAGCTACTGTGTCAAGGTGGAATCTTGGGGTATTCATCACCTTCAGTGATTGATCTTGATTTTTCAGCATCTCTTGGTGCCCTGAGTCCAGCCAACCAGCCTCAAATGCCTTCTAACCCATACCTCCGTCCAGGGGCTAATTTTCCAGCACCACCCTTCTTCCATCCAGGTATGCCGCCAGTGATTGGACGGATGCCTACAGGGGCACCACTTATGATGCCATCTACCTCACAACCTCACACATTAGTACAATCACCACCTCAGCCCCAGAAACCAGAAACACAGGTATGTAGTATATCTTTTTTGTTTGGTCTCTGGCAGCTCTTCAGACAACTAATGATTGTTTAAAAAAGTGGTTTTAATTAGCAGAATGAACAGACTTTCCTGCCCACGATAAATTATGAATTAAAGCCACATCGAACTTAAAACAAATTGTCAAAAGAGTTGTAGGACATTTAGTGAGCTCAGATTTTGGAATTATTGCCCTTTGAAATTTTTCATACTTAATTTTTGTCTGGGGCATAACTCAAAAAGTATTGAAGTTAACAATTTGAAACTACATAGATAAATAAATCTCAGTGGGAAGAAAAGCAGTACCCATGAACCATAACTTTTTTTTCCCCATAATTTTGGAATTTCTGCCCTTTGAAATTTTTCATACAAAATTAAAATCCAGGGCATAACTCAAAAGATGTTGGAGATGTTAACTTGCAACTTCATAGGTAAATAGATCTCATTGAGGAGAAGTGCAGCGCCCAAGAACCATATCTCCCTTTTGCATAATTTTAGAGCTGTCTGGTTTTGTTTGTCCAGGGCATAACTATTGGAGGTATTAAGTTCAGACTTGGATAGGTCTCATTGATGAAAAGTGCAGTGCCCAAAGAACCGTAACTTTTTCTTGCATATTTTTTATGCCCCCGCCATAATGGCAAGCCGGCATATAGTGTTTACCCTGTTCGTGTGTGCGTGTGTATGGGGGCACATACAATGGTTGTTCGTGTCCAGCTGATAACTTTGTTATGCATGGTTGGTTGGATTTCGAAATAATTTGGCATAAGTGATCATCATACGAAGATGATGTGTGGCATGCAAGAAACATGTCGCTCGCTCAAAGGTCAAGGTTGCAATGGACACTTTAAGTTTTGGCTTATTCCTTATATGGATAAAGTGAAAAAGTTGTTTGTGTCCGGCTTATAGCTTTATTGTGCATGGTTGGATTTTGAAATAACTTGGCATAAGTGATCATCATATGAAGTCGACATGTCACGTGCAAGAAATATGTTGCTCGCTCACAGATCAAGGTCATAGTGGACACTTGAAGTTTTGGCTAATTCCTTATATGGATATAGTGAAAAAGTTGTTCGTGTCTGGCTCATAACTTCCTCATCCATCATGGCATTAAAAAAAATGTGTTTATTATGTCTCCCCCTCTCCATCTCGGGGAGACATATTGTTTTTGCCCTGTCCATCAGTCCATCTGTCACACTTTGTTTCCATTCAATAACTAGAGTACCTTTTCAGCTAGAGTCTGCAAACTTATAGGGTGATTGCCCTCATTGAGTTACAGAAGCCTATTGTTTATGTGGTATTTAAGTCAAAGGTGAAGGTCACAGTGACCTTAAATGCGAAAATGATTTCTGCTTAATAACTAGATTTCTGTTTGACCTAGTGTCTTCAAACTTCATAGGATGACTGTCCTTATTGAGTTACAGAAGTCTATTGATATTGGGGTCAGCCAGTCAAAGGTCAAGGTCACAGTGACCTTATATGTAAACATTGGTTTCCACTCAAGAAGTTGAGTTCTATTTGCCCAGAGTCTTGAAACTTCGTATAATGATTGTCTTTATTGAGTAGAAGAAGCCTATTGATTTTTGGGACAGCCAGTCAAAGGTCAAGGTCACAGTGATCTTTAACTTGAAAATGGTTTCCACTTGATAACAAGAGTTCTATTTGACCCAGAGTCTTCAAATTTCACATAATGATTGTCCTTAATGAGTAAAAGAAGCCTATTGATTTTGGGGTCAGCTGGTCAAAGATTAAGGTCACAGTGATCTAAAACTTGAAAATGGTTTCTGCTCAATAACTTGAGTTCTATTTGACCAAGAGTCTTCAAACTGCACAGGATGATTGTCCTTGTTTAGTAGAAGAAGTCTATTGTTTTTGGGGTCAACTGATCAAAGGTCAAGGTCACCTTATCTTCTGCAACAGTAGTACTCCTTTTTATACTGGGGCTTTTTTCTAACACACTCATTCCTATTCTCCAGTTCACAATTATGTTGCTAGCTGACCGCTCTCATCTATTCTGTGCCCCTGTTTCAATGATGCACTTGGGGAGACATGCATTTTTGGCTCATCTGAGCACAAAGTGCTCAAGGTGAGCTTTTGTGATCACAATTTGTCTGGCGTCCATCATCTGTCCGTGCGTCCGTCGTCAACTTTTTATACAAATGACTTCTTCTCAAAAACCACTGGGCCAAATTTGATGAAATTTTCCTGGGATGTTCCTAGCATAAAGCTCTACTAAAATTGTTCAAATGGTTCTGCTCCATTGAACATCTGGGTCAGAAGGGCTAAAAATAGATTTTTAAAATGAAATCTTTGAAAATCTTCTTTTCTGAAAGTGCAAAGCCTAGAGCTTAGATATTTTGTGTGTAGCATCATCTAATGAAACTCTACAAAAATTATTCATATTATAGCCCTGGGGTCAAAATTGGCCTGGCCCCAGCGGATAATTAATTTTCCTTATATGTATATAGTAAAAACTTAAAAAATCTTCTCCTCTGAATTGACAAAGGCTAGAGGTTAGATATTTGATACGAAACATTGTGTAGTGGACCTCTACTAAGATTGTTCAAATTATAGCCCTTGGGTCAAAACTGGCCAGGCCCGGGGGTCATTGATTTTCATTAAGTATATATAGTAAAAAATTAAAAAATCGTCTCCTCTGAAACTGCAAGGCCTAGAGCTTAGATATTTTGTGTGTCACATCATCTAATGAAACTCTAAACAAATTGTTCAGATTATAGCCCTGGGGTCAAAACTGGCCTCGCCTCAGGGGGTCATTAATTTTCCTTATATGTATATAGTAAAAACATCTTCTTGTCAGAAACCACAAGGCCTGGAGTTTAGATATTTGGTGTGTAGCATTGTCAAGTGGACCTCTACTTAGTTTGTTCAAATCATAGCCACTGGGTCAAAATAGGCCCTGCCCCGGGGATCACTTGTTTCCATAGAGTTATATAGGAAAAAGTAAAAACAATCTTCACAACAGAAACCAAAAGGCATAGAGCTTAGTTATTTTGTATGTAGCATTTTCTAAAGGACACAGCAAGCCTGAGTAATTTTCCATAAAATTCCCACTATTTTACCGCCTTTTCCACATCACATGTTCTAATGCTGCATTGTTTTCTAAAAATAGTGATGCTTACACTCTACTTTCCGTTCTCATTTTCAGAAAATCTTTACCCAGTTTTTTATAACCCCACCACAAAATGTGGGGGGGGCTATAATGGATTCGCTTTGTCGCGTCCGTCCGTCGGTCGGTCAGTCCGTCCGTCCGTCCGTCCGTCTCCATTATCGTGTCCACTCTATAAATCCTATACCAACTGAAGGATTTTCTTCAAACTTGGCTGAAATGTTCACCTCAACAAGGGGATGTGCAGAACCCATGTTGCCCATGCGTCAGCTCAAGGTCAAGGTCACAATTGAAGGTTAAATATCAAACAATCAAATATTAGACATTATGTCATGTCCGCTCTGTAAGTCCTACACTAATTGAAAGATTTTCTTTAATCTTGGCTCAAATGTTCACCTCAACAAGGGGATGTGCAGAACCCATGTTACCCTTTTGCCGGCTTAAGGTCAAGGTCACACTTGAAGGTCAAAAATTGACTTAGAAAATATTCTTAAGAAAACGTATTTGCTTGAAACTTAAAATATATATGAAGTGTCACAATTAGGATATGCAGGTCAAGTTTCATAACTCTGTATTGCATTTTCACAAAGTTATGCCCCTTTTTAAGTCTTCAAATTTACATACAATCAAATATTAGACAATATGTCCTGTCCGCTCTATAAATCCTATACTAATGGAAGAATTTTCTTCAAACTTTACTCAAATGTTCAACTCAACAAGGTTATGTGCAGAACCCATGTTACCTTTGTGCCGGCTTAAGGTCAAGGTCACACTTGAAGGTCAAAAATTGACTTAGAAAATATTTTTAAATTCTAACATGTACTTGAATATTTCTGAAACTAGCACAGGTATTTGCTTGAAACTTAAAAGATATATGAGGTATCACAAGTAAGATATGCAGGTCAAGTTTCATAACTCTGTATTGTATTTTGACAAAGTTATGTCCATTTTTAAGTCTTAATTTACTTACAATCAATACTAGACAATGTCATGTCCGCTCTATAAATTCTATACTAATGGAAGGATTTTCTTCAAACTTGACTCAAATGTTCACCCCAACTGGGCAATGTGCAGAACCCATCTTACCCTTGTGCCAGCTTAAGGTCAAGGCCACACTTGAAGGTCAAAAATTGACTTAGAAAATGTTCTGAAATTTTAACATGTACTAGAGTATTTCTAAAACTAGAACAGATAATCATTTGAAACTGCAAATATATACGAGGTGTCGCAAGTAAGATATGCAGGTCAAGTTTCATAACTAAAAAAAGTGGGGGGGGGGGGGGGATAACTTTGTATTGTATTTTGACAAAGTTATGTCCATTTTTATGTCTTTAAATTTATTTACTATAATATTTCTTAAACCAGAACAGATATTTACTTGAAACTTAAAATTTATATATATGGTTACAAGCAAGCTCAGATGACGAAAATTCTGCAATTCCGTTGAATTATGACACAAGTTATGCCCCTTTTAGGCTTAGAAAATGTTCTGATATAACCATTAATACTTAAATGTTTCTGAAACTAGAACACATATTCATGAAAATGAAAGGTTATTTGTAACTGTTTCGAACATGATTTGACAATTTATATTTATACTATTACCTGTACAATTTGTTTTTTTCACCAGAGATAATTTCTTTTTATGTATATGTATTTGTGCCACTAAAGTGATTCCCTTAACCACCTTTCCATGTCGTCTTCTGTCAAGGACATTGGTGGGGGTATGAATCGCATTCAGCGATAGTTCTAGTTCTTAGAAGAAATTGACAAGGATTAAGTTTTCATAGTATATTAAATAAGAAACAAAAGTTGACGTCTTCATTGTTGTCTCTTGTTACTTTTTCATAAATGCCATAGATTATTTAGTATTTGACTTTATATGGTTTTCACAACCATGAACTACTCTATTTTCCAATTTAATATGACTACAGCAATTTGCCGTGATGTCCAATATTTTTTGTACATTACCCAATAAAATAACAAAAGAACAACAAGAGTTACAAACAGCAAATACATTGCATCTACATGTATTTTTTTTTTACAAAATCAAATTTTACATATTGTAAGTTGTAAAGTATTAATAAATAATCGTAAAATTAAACAGTTTTCACCGCTTTCCGTGGTGATTGACCACCGGGTTCCCCCGCGATGTACCGTTTACGCTTACGGCTTACGGCTGCAGATTTATGATGGCTGTCGTGAAAATTTTCAGTCTGCGGGGTCTCGCAGACAAATTTTATGCAAATTTTTGTCCCCGATGAGTCTCATCCACGAGTATTCGCGGGTTTTGCAAAATCCGCACTGAGCGTAGTGTATTTGTAATTCAATTACGTCATGCGCACTTGAATGGAAAAATACTGGACGAAACATGGTCGAGTCAAATATTTTGGTCAGGTTTATTTATAGGTTGTGGATTTTCCTTATATATTAAATTAAAAACATGATAAATGGTTGATTATCTTCTACAGGCCATTTGGAACCGTGACATTAAAAAATCTACAGACCTGATCAATTTTTTGCAGGCCACGGGCCATCGGGCCACTGCTAAATTCGCACACTGAGCTAGACTAAAGTTGAGAAAGAAATATCTGATTGTACATATCAAATACAAATTCTTCAAATGCAGTCAGATATTGATGTAGTGGACAGCTGCTGCCATACTATATCTCTGTTTGCCACCTGGCTGCTTCTGATTGGTGGATTTTTTTTGTAATATTCATATTAATACATTTTACTTGATGTATGTGAGACAAACTTTTAAAACTTTTCATATAATGATGCATTGTAACTAATTGATAGACCAAATTTACCTCGGAAATGTGGTTGTCAGGAATCTAACTGATTTTGAGAAATGGCGGTAGAATTTCAGAGGAAGGAGCTGTACAGAAAGTGCAGAATACTTACTGGCACTAGATTGAACAGGTCCTATAAATAAAATGTTGCATTTCTAAAAATAATTTTTACATATGCATATTAGCATCTGCTGAATAAATAAGAACAATGTAGAAGTTAAAGAAAAATTAAGTAGGTATTTTTAGCCCGACTACACAAAGTGAGTTTAGTTATTCTACTCACGTGATACGCTGGTGTTGGCTTTGGCGGTGTCACACTTTGGTTCAAGTTTTGCACGCAAGTTTCTATCATGCATTTATTTTACTAACCAGCAATGTTTAATGATTTAATACTTCATTTTTGTCTTAAGGGGCATTAAACAAACAAGTAAGATAACTCTTTACCTAATTTTAGGCAAATTCTTGCCCTTTATTGACTGAAATCTTGGTTAAAGTTTTGCATGCAACATACTATCAGGCATATTTCTCAGCAATCACTAATAGGATTGATTTGAAACTTAACAGAGATGTTAAGGGACATCAGACCTCCAAGTAGGAGAACTCTTGGCAGAATTTTTTAAAAATTATTTCATCTTTTAGATTTAGACATTTTGGTTAAGGTTTTACATGCTAAAAAAATTTCATTTTTGCATGTTTTTTACTATGATGTGTACATTTTTATAAGCAACTATGATTTTTGTTTAAATACTTCACTTAAGTCCTCAGTGGTGTTTGAAAAACAAGCTAAATACTTCTTGACCAAATTTCATCCAAATTATGACCTTTTCCTTGACTTGGAAATTTCGATTACATTTTGTGTGCAACTTACTGTTATATGCATATTTTAGAATTGAACCATGATTATTATACCCCCTGCCACCAAGTTGTTTTAGTATGCTGGAATTAACTTGTCCGTCTGTCTGTTGGTGTGTTCATAGACAGTTGTCTCTGGACCATAAATTGCTCTCATTACAGTCTTCTTGCATGAAAACTTACCATACATATTTACTTAAACTCAATCAAGGATGATCCATATTTATATCATAGGAACACATTTATTTAAACCCAATCAAGGATGATCCCTATTTATATTATAGTGTCAACCATCAAAGGTTAAAGTAACAGTGCCTGGTTTGGGGACCATAACTTCCTTTCTTTATCTCCTACCTGCAAAAAAACTTACTCATTCAGTTCAACCTCATCAAGGATGATCCCTTTTTATTTGTAGGTCAATTTGTCAAAGGTCATGGTCGGAGTGCATAGATATAAGAAATCAGTTTCCACATCATAACTTGCTTTCCTAATCATCTTCCTACCTGAAAACTCACACCTAGACTTCCCCTACATCAGGGATGATTCCTATAGCTATTGGGGTCAAAGGTCGTAGTCACAGTGCTTAGACATTGTTTTTAGCTCACCTGGCACAAAGTGCCACAGTGAGCTTTTGTCATACCCCAATGTCCGGTGTGCGTCCTGCGGTGTGTGTTGTGAGGCGTCAACAATTTCATTCAAACAACATCACCGCTGAAACCACTGGGCCAAATTCAATGAAAATTCATGGGATGTTCCTTACATGAAGCTCTTCCAAAGTTGTTCAGAGAATTCAATTCCATGCAGAACTCTGGTTGCTATGGCAACTTAAAGGAAAAACTTTGAAAATCTTCTTGTCTGAAACCACAAGGCTTAGAAATTTGGTATGAGGCATCATCTAATGGACCTCTACCAAGATTGTTCAAATTATGACCCTGGGGAAAACTTTAAAAATCTTCTTGTCAGAAACTGCAAGCCATGGAACTTAGATATTTGGTGTTTGGCATTTTCTAGTAGACCTCTACTAAGATTGTTCAAATCATGGCCCCTGGGTCAAAATTGGCTCAGCCAAAGGGGTCACATGTTTTACATAGAGTTATATAGTAAATTCTTTAAATATCTTCTTGTCAGAAACTGCAAGGCCTGGAGCTTAGATATTTGGTATTAGGCATCATCTTGTGGACCTCTACAAAGATTGTTCAAATTATGACCCTGGGGTCAGAACTGACCCCGCCCAGGGCTTACTTGATTTACATAGAGTTATATAGCAAAAAAGTTTAAAAATCTTCTTGTCACAGACTGCAAGGCCTGGAGCATAGATATTTGGTTTTATGCACTGTGACCACAGTGGGGTCATCCCCCCTCCCCTGGGGTCACTTTCTCTCTCACCACCCCACCCCCCCCCCCCCCCCCCCCCCACCCGGCCCAAATTTTTTTTTCTCATTTTTTAGCTCACCTGAGCACAAAGTGCTCAAGGTGAGCTTTTGTGATTGCCTGATGTCCGTCGTCCGTCCGTCCGTGCGTGTGTCGTCAACTTTTTCTTCAAACAACTTCTTCTGCTGAACTGCTGGGCCAATCTTGCTGAAACTTGGCAGGAATGTTACTTGCATGAAGCTTTACCAAAATTGTTCAAATGGTGCAGGTCAATTGCATTTCTAGGCCACAGGAGCTAAAAATAGATTTTCAAAGTTGGAACTTTAAAAATCTTCTTCTCCAGAACTACAAGGCCTGGAGCTTAGATATTTGGTATAAGGCATCATCAGGTGGACCTTTACCAAGTTTGTTCAAATCATGACCCCTGGGTCAAAAATGGCCCTGCCCCAGGGGTCACTAGTTTTACATAGAATTATATAGGAAAAACTTTAAAAATCTTCTTGTCTGAAACCACAAGGCCTAGAGTTTAGATATTTGGTATGCAGCATTGTCCGGTGGACCTCTACCAAGTTTGTTCAAATCATGGCTGCTGGGTCAAAAATGGCCCTGCCCCAGGGGTCACTAGTTTTACATAGAATTATATAGGAAAAACTTTAAAAATCTTCTTGTCTGAAACCACAAGGCCTAGAGTTTAGATATTTGGTATGCAGCATTGTCCGATGGACCTCTACCAAGTTTGTTCAAATCATGGCTGCTGGATCAAAAATGGCCCAGCCCCGGGGGTCACATGTTTTACATAGAGATATATACAAAAAACTTTAAAAAATCTTCTTGTCACTGCAAGGCCTAGAGTTTAGATATTTGGTGTGCAGCATTGTCCAGTGGACCTCTACCAAGTTTGTTCAAATCATGGCTCCTGGGTCAAAAATGGCCCCCCCAGGGGTCAAATGTTTTATATAGAGTTATATAGGAAAAACTTTAAAAAATCTTATTGTCAGAAACTGCAAGGCGTAGAGTTTAGATATTTGGTGTGGGGCATTGTCTAGTGGATGTCTACCAAGTTTTTTCAAATTATATCCCCTGGGTCAAAATTGGCCACGCCCCAGGGTTCTCTTTGTTTACATATGGTTATATAGGAAAAACATGAAAAATCATTTTCTCCGAAACTAATAGGACTAGACCTTGGATATTTGGTGTGGAGTATTGTGTTGAGTACCTTTACCAGTATTCTTTATATGTTGGCCCCGGGGTCAAAATTGGCCCCGCCCCGGGGACCAATAATATGTAAAAATGGCAATCTTTAAAAATCTTCTTACTGGAAACCTCAATGCCTACAGCTTAGATATTTGGTATGCAGCATTGTCTAGTGGACCTCTACCTAGTTTGTTTGAAAAATGTCACTGGGGTCACTGTTGGCCCCGCCCGAGGGGTCATAATTTTTAAATAGCAGTATAGAAGAAAATCTTTAAAAATCTTCTTACTGGAAACCTCAATGCCTACAGCTTAGATATTTGGTATGCAGCATTGTCTAGTGGATGTCTATCAAGTTTGTTCAAATTATGTACCCTGGGTCAAAATTGGCCATGCCCCAGGGTTCTCTTGGTTTACATATAGTTATATAGGAAAAACATGAAAAATCATTTTTCTCCGAAACTAATAGGACTAGACTTTAGATATTTGGTGTGGAGTATTGTGTAAAGAACCTTTACCAGTATTGTTTATATGTTGGCCCGGGGGTCAAAATTGGCCCCGCCCCGTGGGCCCTTAATATGTAAAAATGGCAATCTTTAAAAATCTTCTTACTGGAAACCTCAATGCCTACAGCTTAGATATTTGGTATGCAGCATTGTCTAGTGGACCTCTACCTAGTTTGTTTGAAAAATGTCACTGGGGTCACTATTGGCCCCGCCCAAGGGGTCATAATTTTTAAATAGCAGTATAGAAGAAAATCTTTAAAAATCTTCTTGTCTGAAACAACAAGGCCTAGAATTTTAAAATTTGGCATGAAGCAAGCTTTATCAAGCTTTTTGAAATTATTAGATTAGGTTAAAGGTCATGGAGGCTGAAAATAGATTTATCTACTGTACCTCATAGAGCCTTCATTTATAGACCAATTTCTTTGATATTCAGTATATAGGTTCCTTGCATGGACGTCTACCCATGGGTAGGGTTTGAGGTCACTGGGTCAAGGTCAAGGTCACCATAGCTTATAAAAGATATTTCTACTTTCTGTCATAGAGCCTTTATTTATTGACTGATATTTTACATATTTGGTTTGTAGGCACTTATATATTTTCAATAAAAAAATGAAATACTGCTTAAAAGCAAACCTACAGCCAAAGTAATCAGGTGAGCGATCCAGGGCCATCATGGCCCTCTTGTTTTCACATGTTCACATCCTCAGAATCTTCTGCACTAAATTGATACTGTGCATTAATGTTTTGCTTGTTTCTTTTTAAATTGAAAAATTATTTATTGTAAAGTACTCAGGTGAGCGATCCAGGGCCATCATGGCCCTCTTGTTTAATTATATCCGGGGTAAAAATTGGGCCTGGGGGTCATAGATATTCATTATTTGCATATAGTAAAAACTTAGAAGAAAATTTTCCTTTGAAGCTTCAAAGGCTAGAGCTTAGACATTTGGCATGAAACATTGTGGACCTTTACAGACATTGTTCTTGTATGGCCCTAGGGTCAAAATTGGCCCTGCCCTTGGGGTCAAGGGTTTTCTTTATATACATATAAAAAAAGTGATCTATGAAACTAAGAATGCTAGAGCTTAGATATTTAATATGAAACACAAATAATAGTCTGTCCTCAGGTGAGCGCTTTGGGGCCAATGGCCCCCTTGTTTAGTTATTGTCCTTTGTTATTTTTCATGCATAATTTGTGTCTGGAGCGTAACTCGAAAAGTATTTAGTATCAACTTGAAACTTAATAGGTGGATATATCTCATTTGGGAGGAGTGCAGAGCTCAAAAATAATAACTGTTTGAGTTATTGCCCTTTGTTATGCAATAATTTGTATGTTTTTAGCTCACCTGAGCACAAGGTGCTCAGGGTGAGCTTTTCTGATCAGTCTTTGTCCGCTGTCCATCCGTCCGTCCGTCCTCGTCAACTTTTCATTTAAATGACATCTCCTCTGAAACCAATGGGCCAAATGTAAGAAACTTGCCTGGGATGTTCCTTGGATGAAGCTCTACCAAGGTTGTCAAATGGTTCTGGTCTATTGCATTTCTGGTTCACTGGAGCTAAAATCAGATTTTAAAATTGGATCTTTAAAAATCTTCTTCTCTGAAACCTCAAGGCCTGGAGCTTAGATATTTGGTATGAAGCATCATCTAGTGGACCTCTACTAAGTTTGTTCAAATTATTTCCTGGGGTCAAAACTGACCCCACCCCAGGGGTCAGTTGATTTTACATAGATTATATTGGGAAAACTTAAAAATCTTCTTCTCTGAAACCTCAAGGCCAGTAGCTTAGATATTTAGTTTGAAGCATCATCTAGTGGACCTCTACGAAGTTTGTTCAAATCATGGCCCCTTGGTCAAAAATGGTCGAGCCCCAGGGGTCACATGTTTTACATAGAGCATGGTTCGCACAGGTCCTTGAATATCCTTGAATTTGATCATTAGTCCTTGAAAAGTCTTTGAATTTTGCTTCTAAAAAATCCCCTCCAAAAAAAGCTGGAAAAGTCCTTGAATTTAAAAAAAAATGGAGGGTGTAATCACAATTGTAACAGTAAGAAGTACAGAAAATAAAAATGACATCAAAACAAGTGAAAAAAATGATAAAAAATGTACATGCACCCACTATGAATGTGAACGCTAGTTAAACGTGGTTTCGGTATAGGTAAATACGGGTTTTAGGTACGGATTAGCGATTCTCACAACGTGAATAATTTCTAGGATGATCACGCGTGACACAACAAAAACAAGATGAGTGGTCCTAAAAATAAGTGTGTTTTTGCTAGTAAATGGCTAACAGATGATGAATATTCACTGTGGCTTAGGAGATTAAGTCTGACAAGCATAAGTGTTTCTGTACGTTGTGCGATAGGTGTAGAGATCTTAAAGGAATTGTAATCTAAATGTATACAGGCAGATAAATCTATTGACATTTAAAGTGACTGGTAACTCTTGTTCCATGTAAATGCAAATAAATCTCAGAAATAAAACTGTTTAATAACTTTTATTCCATCGTTATGCCTAATGAAGAGCCTGAATGGTCATAAAGATTTAAGCCGCAAGCGATGTGAATAGTCCTTGAAAATTGATAAAAAGTCCTTAAAAGGCCTTGAATTTTTTTGGTCCTGTATGAACCATGTAGAGTTTTATAGGGAAAACTTTAAAAAATCTTCTTGTCAGAAACCACAAGGCCTAGAGTTTAGATATTTGGTGTGTAGCATTGTCTAGTGGACCTTTACTAAGTTTGTTCAAATCCTAGCCACTGGGTCAAAATAGGCCCTGCCTCAGGGGTCATTTATTTACATAGTTATATAGGAAAAAGTTTAAAATATCTTCACATCAGAAACCAAAAGGCATAGAGCTTAGATATTTTGTATGTAGCATTGTCCAGAGAACCTCTGCCAAGTTTGTTCAAATCATGGCCCCTGGTTCAAAAATGGCCCAACCCCAGTGGTCACGTTTTACATAGAGTTATATAGGAAAAACTTTAAAAATCTTCTTTTCAGATACCATAAGGCCTAGAGTTAAGATATTTGGTGTACAACATTGTCTATTGAACCTCTACCAAGTTTGTTCAAATCATGGCCTCTGAGTCATAAAAGGGCCCGCCCCAGGGGTCAAATGTTTTACATAGAGTTATATAGGAAAAAGTTTAAAAATCCTCTTGTTAGAAACCACAAGGCCTAATGTTTAGATATTTAATGTGCAGCATTGTCTAGTGGACCTTTACCAAGTTTGGGGGGGGGGTCATTTGATTTTACACAAAGACTTATATAGGGAAAACTTAAAAAATCTGCTGCTCTGAAACACCAAGGGCTAGACCTTCAATTGTTCGTTGTTATGTCTCTCCCAACCCCCCTTTCTGATGGAGACATATTGTTTTTGCAATAACTTGAGTACCAGTTGACTCAAGGCCTTCAAACTTCACAGGGTTATTGCCCTTATTGAGTAGAAAAAAAAAACCTTTTGCTTTTTGGGTCAGTAGTCAAAGGTCAAGGTCAGAGGGACCTCTAGAGTGAAAACCATTTCCACTCAATAACAGGAGTACCATTTCACCCAGAGCCTTCAAACTACATTGGATGATTGCTTTTACTAAATAGAAGAATCATATTGTTTTTGGATCCATTAAGTCAAAGGTCAAGGTCACAGGGACCTGTAGAGTGAAAAGTTTTTCTGCAGAGTAACTGCAGTACCATTACACCAAGAGCCTTCAAACTTTATAGGATAATTATATTAGAAGAACCCTATTGTTTTTGGGGTCAGTAAGTCAAAGGTCAAGTTCACTGGGACCTGTAGAATAAAACTATTTCTGCTAAACGTTTGAGTAGCATTACACCCAGAATCTTCAAACTTATTGCAAACTTATTCAAACTTGCAACAAATGAACACCCATAACAACCTGTAATGATACTTGTAACATAAGCAGTGAGACTCAGGTGAGAGATTTAGGGCCATCATGGTCCTCCTGTTTACAAAAACATGTAGTTACCATATGATGACAAGACATCCCCACCATGATAATTTCTTGTTTTTGCCCATAATTTCAACACTTTCAGCATGCTCATCATGTCATTTTAGTAAGGTAGCAAATGTTGAATATGAAATTATCACACATGGCAGGTGAGCAACAAAGAACATACATAGATATAATAGACATTTCTAGGGGGCTGCATGTTATGTGTGCTTTGATATAATTATTATATGGTCACAACAGAAATAACAGATTGCTACATAGATTTTATCCCTTATCATTTTGTTGCCTTGATGCAATCTCTTAAATGATATTAGAGAGACTGCTGAACTTGTTTTTGAAAATGCACCACTTACCTGTTCATTTGTTTGTTTTTCATACTTAATTTTTGTCTGGGGCATAACTCAAAAATTGTTAGAGGTATCAACTTGAAACTTCATAGACAGAAAGATCTCATTAAGGAGAGGTGCAGTGGCCAGGAACCATAATTTTTTTTCATCATTTTGAAGTTATTGCCCTTTGAAAATTTTCGTATTTAATTTTTGTCAAGGCATAACTCAAAATCTATTGAAAGTATCAACTTGAAACTTCAAAGATGGATAGACCCCATTGAAGAAAAGTGCAGTGCCCAAGAACCACAACTCTCCTTTGCTTAATTTTGGAGTAATTTTTTGAAATTTTTCATACTTAATTTTTTTCTGGGGATAAAATAATGTTCATATATAATATTAGTACCCTACTGACAAAGCAGCATGCAGGAGCAGGGGCATGGGGGGTTTTATAGCCAGGATAGTGGCAGTTCTAGTTATGTCATCTTTTTAGCTGCCCTGTCATGTAATGACAGAGTGAGCTTTTGTGATTGTCTTTTGTCCGTTGTCAGTCCGACCACAATTAGTTTGTTAACACTCTAGTGGTCACATTTTTGCCTCAATTGTCATGAACCTTGTCAGGATGTTTCTCTCATTAATTTCTTGGACAAGTTGGAACATTGGTTATCTGGGTTGAAAAACTAGGTCACAGAGCCCAAATATAGAAAAACCTTGTTAACACTATAGAGGCTACTTTTTCAGTCCAAATATCTTGGAAATATGTCAGAAAGGTTGTATCGATGATTTCTAGCTCAAGTTTGAGGGTCAAAAACTAGATCACAGAGTCCAAATATTGAAAAACCTTGTTAACACTCTAGTGGTAACATTTTCAGTCCAAATAATCTGGAAATTTTTCAGAAAATGTTGCTTCTATGATTTCTATCATTAATTCAAATATGGGTCATCTGGGTTCAAAAACTAGGTCACAGAGCCCAAAAATATAAAAACCTTGTTAACACTCTAGAGGTTACATTTTCAGTCCAAATATCCCGGAAATTTGTCAGAAAGATTGCTTTGATGATTTCTAGCTCAAGTTCAAATATGGGTCATCTGAGGTCAAAAACTAGGTCACAGAGCCCAAATATGGAAAAACTTTGTTAACACTCAAGAGGTAACATTTTCAGTTCAAATAACCTGGAAATTTGTCAGAAAGATTGTTTCAATGATTTCTAGCTCAATTTTGAATATGGGTTATCTGGGATCAAAAACTAGGTCACAGAGCCCAAAAGTAGAAAAAAACCTTGTTAATGCTCTAGAGGTTACATTTTCAGTCCAAATATCCTTGAAATTTGTCAGAAAGGTTGTTTCAATGATTTCTAGCTTAGATTTGGATATAGGTCATCTGGGATAAAAAAACTAGGTCACAGAGCCCAAATATGTAAAAATGTTTTTTTACACACCAGAGGTTACATTTTTCAGTCCAAATATCCTGGAAATTTGTCAGACAGGTTGCTTTGATGATTTCTAGTTGAAGTTGGAATATGGGTCATCTTGGGTCAAAAACTAGGTCACAGAGCTCAAATATGGAAAAACCTCGTTAACACTCTAGAGGTAAGATTTTAATTCCAAAATATCGGAAATTTGTCAGAAAGGTTGCTTCTATGATTTCTAGCTCAAGTTCGAATATGGGTCTTCTGGAGTCAAAAAAATAGGACACAGAGCCCAAATATTGAAAAACTTTGTAAACACTCTAGAAGCTACATTTTCTGTCCAAATGTCCTGGAAATTTGTCAGAAAGGTTGTTTTGATGATTTGTAGCTCAAGTTCGGATATAGGGTCATAGCAACTTTGTTAAAAGAAGTCATACTCAGGTGAGCAATACAGGGCCATCATGGCCCTTTTGTTTGTTTATAAATTAAAACCTAATGTCATTGTGGAGTTTAGCATAGTTTGCATGTATATTTCAGTCCCAGATCAGTACTACAATGAAAGAAGCAAGCAGTAGTGTGGTCAGTAGTACAGTAGAGGCTGGTTATCAGGAGATAAAAAGAACAAAGATCAAAGCTGAGAAAGACTCGTATCATCCAACTCACAGTATGTATAGCAACTGTTAAAATTCATCTCTCATTGACTGATTCACAAAATTTCTCTGGCCATTTTATACAGTGTCTCAGTCAGGTACATCATTTTGGTTGAAATCAAAAAGTATAAGTGAATCACTGCTGTTAAGAACTAAAATATTTTAGGCAGTGCTTAACCTTAGTTTTTGTGAGAGCAGATTTACTTAAAAAAATTTCATATGCATCCCTGACACACCAGACTTAGCAGCTGTTTTATCCTAAAACCCCATTCATATTTACATCAATTAGAGATAGATGTTTAAGACTGGCTTTATAAAAAATCATAGAGATCCCTTCTGATGACTTGTATAGATCCCATGGTCACCTATTGGAAATTGGGCATCTATTGGCACATTAGAGCTTTTTAGCTCACCTGAGGACAAAGTGCTGAAGGATGAGCTGTTAGGATAAGTGATTGTTCATTCTCCTCCATCATAAGTTGTCTGTCATCAAATTTTCTTTAAACAACATCTCCTGCTAAACCACTGGGCTAATTTTAACCAAACTTCGCAGGGATGTTTCTCAGTTGATCCTTTTTCAAATTCCTTAGAATTAATGGTTCTATTCAGAACTCAGGTTGCCATGGCAACCATAAGGAAAACTTCGAAAACCTTCTCCTCAGAAGCCACCAGCCCTGTTTTAAAATTATTTCTCAAAAATGTTCTTGGGTAGCCTCTTTAGCTCACATTAGCACGATGTGCTCATGGTGAGCTATTGTGACCAAACTGTGTCCATCCGGTGTCTTGCCTCATGCGTCTTCAACTTTTGCTTTAAACAGCAGGGTTAAAATTGACCCTGCCCAAGGGGCCATCAATATACTTTGAAATATTTAGAGAAAAAAAATGAAAATCTTCTCTAGAACTACACTGCTCAAATTAATTAAAGGAGAGCCCATATAATCTATAAAATTCCATATGCATTGAGTAGATTTATGAATATCTTTTACAAAAATAACAAAATCGTTCTTTTTACAAAAACAAATCGGCATTTTCATTGTTAAGAGGCACATTCCTGATCAGAGAAGGTGTCCAGGATATGAACACTTACAAATTGACTTTGAAATGGTGGTCTTACAGGAGAACAAGCAATGTCTCTAAAAGCAGATTCAGGCCTGGAAATGTTTCATAGTCAGTGTCAGTAATGAGTGTATCCCCCTCAGGCGTTAAGGCACTCTCTGCATCATCTGGGCATGCTCCTGATGACACGTCTGATCATATCCTGTGGTATGGCATCCCATTCTGCTACAAGAGCATGAGAAAGCTCACAGATGTTCTGCACAGGGTTGGGACACGAAGAAAGTCTATGAGAAAGCATGTCCCAGACATGCTCTATAGGGTTAAGATCGGGAGAGCTGGCTGGCCAGTCTATGACCTCAATATTTTCATCATCAAAGAAGTTCCGGACCATTCTTGCAGTGTGTGCTCGAGCATTATCTTGCACTAAATGAAAAGTTTAACCTATTGCATCAGCACGTGGCCTAACAATTGTCACAGGTCAAAACATGGTAGCAGCTCTCATCTGTGAAGAGCACAGATCGCCAGTGGCACAGTTGCCAAGTGACGTGTTCCTGGGCAAACTCTAAGCAAGCTCTAGGTGAGCTGCGGTCAGAATTGGTCCTCTGGCAGGTCTTCGGGCATCCAAACCATCTTCATGAAGATGATTTCGGACAGTTTGAGTGGACACACAAACCCCTGTAGCTTGTTGGAAGTCATTTTCAATGCCAGTAGCAGAACACTGACGATTTCTGAGGGCCAAAGTTCTCAGATATTGGTCCTGACAAGGTGTTGTAATGCGGTGAAGACCTTGCACTGGTCTTCCTGTGGATTCTCCAGTCTCCTGATAACGACTCCACAACCTGGCAACAACACTACTGAGAAATGTCTAGAATGGTGGCCACCTCATGTTGCGTAAATCCATTTAAGATCATCTGCACCGCCTGAGCAACTTCAGTAGTTGCTAAATGATGTAGCACACCCTGGACAGTTGTCAAAAGAGCAGATACAGTAAAAAGTTGCACTCAAACAAATCCGACATTATGATTTTTTCAAGTGTGACCTTGACCTGTTAAAAGGACATGTTAAATTATTCAGGTATGACTTTGAACATAAAATGACCTTGACCGTCAAGGTCAAATTATTGAATTTTGCTAAAATTGCCAAATTTTTGTTATTTATAGACAGATTTGATCTACACTTGGACAAAACAACAATGAGAATAAAACAAACATGTTGAACATTTCAAGTATTACCTTGACCTTTAAATGACCTTGACATTGCTTAACTTTGCTATATCTTCGTTATTAATGGATGTAGTGTCTTTCTGCTTGGATATAACTACCTTTTAGACAGTACCTCCAAAGAAAGTTAAACTGAACTTGACCTTGACCTTTAAGGTCAAATTTCTGAATGTTGCTAAAATTGGCTATAACTTTGTTATTTATGTATGAATTTGATAATTATATTTCCAAATGATGCTTCATTTGAAATCCCTTCACCACAATGTGCTTCCTCTGATGTGTTTGCCTTTGGAAAGAGGAAAAAGTTGAGCATGGCCACTGCTTGCGGTGGCTCTTGTTGACCAATATCTTAAATATTTGGTATGTAAGTAACTTGCATGGACCTCTTCTTTTGGATGGGGTTTGAGGTCACTTGGGTCAAGGTCAAGGTCACCTGTGCTCAAAATAGATTTTTCTACTTGTCAGAGCCTTTATTTATAATATTATTTTTGCCTTTGCTGTCCATCTGTCCATTCGTGCGTCCATCTCAAATTTGTCCTGAGCATAACTCCAAAAGTACCTATGCTATTTTCTTAAAGCTTCATACACTGAAAGAGCACATTGGTAGGAAATGCTATGTGCAAGAACAATAACTCTACTTTGCCTGCTTTTAGAGTTATTCTTCTTTATCAGATTTACTTAAAAAGTTTTGTCAGAAGCACAACTCCAAAAGTACTTGAGCAATTTTCTTAAAACTTCATACACTGACAGAGCACTCTGGGAGGAAGTGCAGTGCACAAGAACAATGACTCCAGCTTGCCAACTGTTAGAGTTATTCCCTTTTATCAGATTTACGTAAAAAGTTTTGTCCAGTGCATAACTCAAAAGGTACTTGAGGGATTTACTTCAAACTTTATACACTGACAGAGAACATTGGTAGGAAGTGCAGTATGTAAGAACAGTAACTCTACCTTGCCTGCTTTTAGAGTTCTTCCCCTTTATCAGATCTACTTAAAAAGTTTTGTCCAGAGCATAACTCCAAAAGTACCTGAGGGATTTACTTTGACATAGCACGTTGGAAGGAAGTGCAGTTTCAAGAACAATAACTCAACCTTGCCTACTTTTAGAGTTATTCCCCTTTATCAGATTTATTTGAAAATAAAATTTCCACAGCATAACTTCAAAAGTACTGGAGGGATTTTCTTCAAACTTAATACACTGACATAGCACATTGGTAGGAAATGCGGTGTGCAAGAACAATAACTCTACTTTGCCTGCTTTTAGAGTTATTATCCTTTATCAGATTTACTTAAAAAGTTTTGTCCGAAGCACAACTTCATAAGTACTTAAGAGATTCTCTCCAAACCTAATATACTGACATAGCACATTGGTAGGAAGTGCAGTGTCAAGAACAATAACTCTACCTAGCCTATTTTTTAAGGGATTTTTTTCAAACTGCATACACGCATTATTACATTTAGTTTTTGTGTTGCCCTTTCGAAGAAACGGCGATACATAGGGATCGCTTTGTCCGTCGGTCCGTCACGAAAACTTAACGTTGGCTCAAACTTTGCCATTTCTAAACATTATCTTATCAAACTTTCAAATTGTATTGCTTATGACAACAGGGTCAGGATGATGCCAAAATCTTTAGGTCAAGGTCTTATTTGACAGAGTTATGCCCCTTTTTGTACTTGGATTTTGTCATGAAAACTTAACGTTGGCAATAACTTTGCCATTTCTTAACATTTCGTCATCAAACTTTCAAATTATATTGCTTATGACAACAGGGTCGTGATGATGCCAAAATCTGTAGGTCAAGATCACAATTGACAGAGTTATGCCCCTTTTTGTACTTGGATTTTGTCATGAAAACTTAACATTGGCTATAACTATGCCATTTCTTAATATTTCTTCATCAAACTTTCCAATTGTAATACTTACAATTGTATCACTTAAGACAACACCATTTCTCAAGGGCAGATAACCCTAAAATTTATTTTTGCAATGTTATGCCCCTTTTTCAAGTTAAAATTTCTTGGTTAACCTTTTTCTTTATGTCCATGTCTCAAAAAGTGTCAAAGATATTCCATTCAAACTTGGAATACTTGATCACCAGCAAAACCCCTGTAAAGATTGTTGGTACCCATGTCCCTGGGGTCATAGTTAGCCCCACCCACAGGGGTCACTTGATTTTGCTTATACAGATATGCCTAGAAAAAAATATTAACGGACATGAGATGGGTAAGTACTCCCCCCCCCCCCCTCACGTACCCTCTGCATGGGGACCCCCGTCCCATTTTTTTTTTTACACCCCCCCCCCCCCCCATTTTTTTTTTTTAATACATAGGTACTTGACTTCCCATCCACCCCACAGAGCTGTCACTCACCCCCCTCCCCGCAGGGTCCCATTTTTTTTTCTAATACATAGACACAACCAGTCACTCCCCCCAAACCATAGGGGCTCGAACATTTTTTTTTTTTTTTAAATAAGTGCTTGACCCGAATTTTTTTTTCATCTTGTATGACTAGGTACTTGCCCTCCCCCACTAAAATTTTTTTCACTTAGGCATCTTGTTTAACTTGGCTTATAATTAATTATCCAGCACTGAGAAAAGTTGAGCATGCTGTCTGTGGACAGGTCTTGTTGTACTTTGACTAGCATGCTGTCTTTTCCAGCAGGCTCTTGTTTACCTTTTTAGTTATTCTAACAGAGTACCCAAGAGCAACACAAGTGTTCCACTGAACACCCATCTAGTTGAATGTACAACCTTCAGGTAACTTCTTCCTGGTGAGGGGATTAACTTTGTGTAACATGGCTCTTGTTGAATATTGCTACAATTGACCACAGCACTTATGACAAAACTGACATGTTGAATTATTCAAGTATGACCTAGACCTTTTTTTGACCTGGACCTTCAAGATTAGTTTATTGAATATTGATATAATTGGCCACAATACTTATGACAAAACCGAGATGATGAACTATTCAAGTATAACCTTGACTTTAAAATGATCTCGACCTTCAAGGTCAAGTTTTTGAATTTTACTTAAATTGCCATAACATTGTTATTAATGGATTGATTTAGTTCAAACTGGGAACACTAAGAACCAAACAGACATGTTAAGTAATTCCAGTATGACCTTGACCTTTAAGTGACCTTGATGGTGATAAAATTGCCTATATCTTTGCTATTAATAGATGTATTGTCGGCATACTTGGACATAACTATCATTTGGACAATACCTTCAAGAAGGTTAAACTGAACTTGACCTTGACCTTAATCAGACATTGACTTTCAAGGTGAAATTTTTTAATATTGCTATAATTGGCCACAACACTTGCAACAAAATTGACATTTTGAAATGTTCAAGTCTAACCTTAAAATGACCTTGACCGTCAAGGGCAACTTATTGACTTTTGCTTAAATTGGAATAATTTGTTATTGATGGACATAATTATTTGATTTATACTGGGACAAAACAACATTGAGAACAAAACCAACATGTTGAATAATTCAGGTATGACCTTGACCTTTAAGTGACCTTGACTGTTGTTAAATTGACAATATCTTTCCTACTAATCTATTGTTTTTTATACTTGGGCATAAGTACCCTTTGGTCAATATCTTCAAGAAGGTTAAACTGAACATGACTTTGACCTTTATTTGATCTTGAACTTTAAGGTCAATTTATTGAATATTGCTGAAATTGGCCATAACTTTGTTGTAAAAGGATGGATTTTATAAGAATAATTCTAAATGATGTTGCCTTTGAAAACCCTTCACCACAATGTGATTCCTCTGATGTGTTTGCCTTTGGAAATAGGAAAAAGTCCACTTGCAGTGGCTCTTGTTCAAATTCTTGTGATAAACGCTTTCATGAGCTTACAGCAATTTTACACCAGTATCATTATGTCCTCAGGTGAGCAAACTGGGGCCCCAATGGCCCCCTTGTTTTAAGCTCACTTTGTGAGCTTTTGTGATTGCCCTGTGTCTGTCCTGTGAGGTGCATCATCAACTTTTTACTTTAAAAAACATCTTCTCCTTAACCACTGGGTGAAAGATGATAAAACTTTACAGGAATGTTCTTTGCATGCAGCTTTACCAAAGTTGTTAAAAGAATTTCATTCCATGAAGAACTTTGGTTGCTATGGCAACAAGAATGAAAAACTTCATGAATCTTTTTTTCTAAAACTGCTAAGCCCAGAGGTCTGAAATTTGGCATGGAGCATTGTCTAGTGGACCTTTACCAAATGTTTTCAAATAATGCCCCTTGGGGTCACTATTGGCCCCGCTCGAGGGGTCACAAGTTTTACATAGCAATATAGAAGAAAATCTTTAAAATCTTCTTGTCTGAAACCACAAGGCCTAGAGTTCTAAAATTTGGCATGAAGCATTGTCTAGTGGACTTCTACAAAGCTTATTCAAATTATGTCCCTGGGGTCACTATTGGCCCCACCCCAGGCATCACAAGTTTTACATAGCAATATAGAATAAAATCTTTAATAATCTTTTTGTTTGAAACTACAAGACCTAGAGTTTTAAAATTTGGCATGAAGCATTGTCTAGTGGACCTCTAACAAGTTTGTTCAAATAATGTCCTTAGGGTCACTATTGGCTTTACCCAAGCGGTCAAAAATTTTACATAGCTGTATAGAACAAAATGTTTAAAAATCTTCTTGTCTGAAACCACAAGGCCTAGAATTTTAAAATTTGGCATGAAGCATTGTCTAGTGGACTGTTATCAAGCTTTTCCAAATTATTAGATTAGGTTAAAGGTCACCAAGGCTAAAACTAGATTTATTTTCTTTACCTCATAGAGCCTTCACCAATATCTTTGATATTCGGTATATAGGTTCCTTGCATGGACCTCTAACCATAGGTAGGGTTTGAGGTCTCTGGGTCAAGATCAAGGTCACTATAGCTAATAATAGATATTTCTACTTTCTGTCATAGAGCCTTTATTTATTGACTGATATTTTAGATATTTGGTTTGTAGGCACCTACATATCTTCAATAGAAAATGAAATACTGCTTCATTTGTTTGCTTAACAGCAAACCCACAGCCAAAGTTCTCAGGTGAGCAATCCAAGGCCATCATGGCCCTCTTGTTGTTGTTTTTATTTTTGTAAAAATACTTGTGTTAATGATGTGTAGCTCAGATTTAAATATGCGTTATTTGGGGTAAAAAACCTATGTCACTGGCTAAAATCAATAGAAAACCTTGTAAACACTCTAAATTAAGATTTCATAATTTTTAGTTGAAGAGTTTGTCTTTATGATTTCTAGGTCAAGTTTGAATAATATGGGTCACCTTGGGTAAAAATGTAGGTGATTGGCTTAAAGGAAAATATGGATTATCTTCTTGTCTGAAACGGTATTCTTTAGAGCTTAGATATTTTGTAAGTTGCATAGACTAGTGGACATCTACCAAGTGTCACTAGGGTCAAAATTGACCCTGTCCTGGGTGTCCTATTTGTGTAAAATGAATTATCTTTGAATATCTTCTTGTCAGAAAAAGCTCTAGATGTTAGATATTTTGTATGTAGCATTGTATAGTAAGTCTCTACAAAGATTGTTCAGATCTTAATAGCTTCAAATGTGGAAAGTTTCTAAACAGAAGTTAGACTTTTAGGTTCCAGATCTACTGCTTATTTTTTAGCTCACCTAGCCTTGCGTTTTAGTATGCTTTTTTGTCCATTGTCTGTCATCCATCTGTCTTCCACAAGTAACTTCAAACAACATCTCCTCTCATACCAATGGACCAATTGTAATAAAACTTAATGGTCCCCTTTCAAAATTGTATATAAAAAATGGAAGTCCATGCAGAACTCTGGTTGCCATGGCAACTAAAAGGAAACACTTCAAAAATTCTTCCTGGATCATGCATACGAGGGTCGTCCGGAATGTTCGTATACACCTGCTTTAATACGAGTATTTCGCATTAGAATTAGATGAAATTTTCTCCAATCACTCACTGATGTTCTATGATTGACGCTACAAAATTTCAAAACTTCCCGTTCTTAAACAATGAAACGGCAGGGTTTATGTAAAGAGATGTAGAGGTGTGCGGAGCATGCCATGACATTAAGTCATGAATTTACTTACTAAAATGTGACGTCGAAATTGAAGCGCTGTTATTCTTTCTCATAATATTCACCGTTGCATCCCACACATTTCCTCTGTCTATCAACCCATTTGTCATACACCTTTGAATACCAGTCACTCTCAATTCCAGAAATAATGCGTAGTGTTGCTGTTCTTAGTTCAGTGAAATTCCTGAATTTTATACCTTTCAAACAATGGTCAAGCACAATGAGAGAAAGTGCAGTGTTCAAGAATCATAACTCTACTTCACTATTTGCAGAGTTATTGTCCTTTGTTGGTTGTCCTTGTCCAGAGAATAACTTGAAAACTACTGGTTGGAATTCAGTGCAACTTCATACAGTGATCAAGCACAATAATAGGAAGTACAGTGTACAAGAGCTATAACTCCATATAACTCCATCTTCCTATTTGCAGAGTTATTGCCCTTTGCTTGTTTTCCTTTTTGGAAGCATAACTTGAAAACTACTGGTTGGAATTCATTGCAACTTCATACAATGGTCAAGCTTAATGACAGAAAGTGCAATGTACAAGAGCCATAACTCCATCTTCACTATTTGCACAGTTATTATACCCCCACAAACAAAGGAACATAGGAATGAGCTTGCCGGTCGGTCGGTCCTTCTTTCAGTCCGTCATGGTTTCCGGACGATAACTCATGAAAAGCAAGACAGATTTAACAATTTTTGGTGCACAGCTGTAACATCATAAGATACAGGTCAAGTTCTATATTGGGGCTGGTGGGGCCAAGGTCGAAGTCACTGTTACTAAAAATAAAAAACGGTTTCCAGACAATAACTCATGAAAGGCTTGACAGATTAAAATAATTTTTGGTACACAGTTGTAACATCACAAGATACAGGTCAATTTCGATATTGGGGCTTGTGAGGCCAAGGTCAAGGTCACTGTTACTGGAAATAGAAAAATGGCTTTTGGATTATTAACCAGGTCAACGAAAACTGGTTATTGAAATGCTTAAGTCGGCAGGGCGGGCGGGCGTCAACTTTTGGTTTCCGCTCAATAACTTGAGTTAACTTTGGCCTATTGACCCCAAACTTGGTGTATAGGTAGCTTATATCAAGAGGCAGCTTGGGATTGCTACCTAGGTGTCTGTGATCAAGGTCAAGGTCACTGTTGCTAAAAATAGAAATTCAGTTTCCGCTCAATAACTTGAGTTTGCTTTGACCTATTGACCCCAAACTTGGTTTATGGGTAGCTTATATCAATAGGCAGCTTGGGATTGCTACCTAGGTGTCTGATCAAGGTCAAGGTCACTGTTGCTAAAAATAGAAATTCAGTTTCCGCTCAATAACTTGAGTTTGCTTTGACCTATTGACCCCAAACCTGTTATATGGGTAGCTTATATCAAGAGGCAGCTTGGGATTGCTACCCAGGTGTCTGTGATTAAGGTCAAGGTCACTGTTGCTAATAATAGAAATTCAGTTTCCGCTCAATAACTTGAGTTTGCTTTGACCTATTGACCCCAAACTGTCTGTATGGGTAGCTTATATCAAGGGGCAGCATGGGATTGCTACCCAGGTGTCTGTGATCAAGGTCAAGGTCA
Organism: Cyclina sinensis; assembly: GCA_012932295.1. Taxonomy (NCBI): domain Eukaryota; kingdom Metazoa; phylum Mollusca; class Bivalvia; order Venerida; family Veneridae; genus Cyclina; species Cyclina sinensis. Next base: position 20,683,382 of record JAAONU010000002.1, read on the forward strand.
CTGTTGCTAAAAATAGAAATTTAGTTTCTGCTCAATAACTTTAGTTTGCTTTGGTCTATTGATGCTAAACTTGGTTTATGGGTAGCTTATATTAAGAGGCAGCTTGGGATTGCTACCCAGGTGTCAGTGGTCAAGGTCAAGGTCACTGTTGCTAAAAATAGAAATTCAGCTTTCGGTCAAATACTTGAGTTTGCTTTGACCTATTGACCACAAACTTGGTTTATGGGTAGCTTATATCAAGGGGCAGCTTGAGATTGCTACCCAGGTGTCTGTGATCAAGGTGAAGGTCACTGTTGCTAAAAATAGAAATTCAGTTTCTGCTCAATAACTTTAGTTTGCTTTGGTCTATTGATGCTAAACTTTGTATATGGGTAGTTTATATTAAGAGGCAGCTTGGGATTGCTACCAAGGTGTCTGTGATCAAGGTCACTTGCTTACAATAGAATTTTCAGCTTCTGCTCAATAACTTCAGCACACTTTGACCTATTGATACTCAACTTGGCATGTGTGTAGCTAACATGAAAATACAGCCCGGCATTTCTACTCAGGTATCTGATTTATTTTTATTTTGAACTACTGAAACCAACTTTTTGTGTTGGTACCAAAATAACAGCACCATTTTTACTTCACTGTCATATTTCTTCCTAATTCCTGTCACATCAATACTTGGTCGTTGAAAACCTGGTTTTTGTCGCATTGCGGCGCTTCTTGTTACGCATGAAAGGCTAGACAGATTTAAAAAATTTTTGGTACACAGGTGTAACATCATAAGATACAGGTCACGTTCAATATTGGTGCTGGTTGGGACAAGGTCACTGTTACTAAAAATAGAAAAACGGTTTCCGGACAATAACTCATAATGGTTTTACAGATTTAAACAATTTTTGGTACACAGGTGTATCTACCTAGGATACAGGTCAAATTTGATATTGGGGCTGATGGGGCCAAGGTCAAGGTCACTGTTACTAAAAATAATAAAATGGTTGAAAAATGGTTTCCGGATGATAACTCATGAATATTGACAGATTTAAACAATTTTCGGTACACAGGTGTAACATCACAGGATACAGGTCAAGTTTGATATTGGGGCTGGTGGGGCCAAGGTTAAGGTCACTGTTACTAAAAATAAAATAAAATAATTTCTGCTTATAAGCTTGAGATATTTTGATGAAATTTGCTGTTAAGGTAGCTTCTATGAAGATAACGCTTGGGATTGAAAATTTTACCAGTTGGGTAAAGGTCACTGTTTGCTTAAACTTAAGCTAGTTCTGCTAGAAAATATACAGTTCAATGGTCTACCAGTAATTGTTTTCTCTGTATACAATATTATTAAATATAAAATATATAACTATTTCCATGTTTCTTATGTCACTTTATGCCATTGATTCTAAGCTTTCCAGTTCCAGTATCAAGCACCCATGTGGGGGTATTAATCACCTTTAGTGATAGTTCTAGTTGCCCTTTGTCTGTTTTCCTTGTCTGGAGCATAACTTGAAAACTACTCCATACAATGGTCAAGTACAATGAGTGGATGTGCAGTGTACAAGAGCTATAACTCTGTCTTCACTATTTGCATAGTTATTCCCCTTTGTTGGTTTTCCTTGTCCGGAGCATAACTTGAAAACTACTGGTTGGAATTCAGTGCAACTTCATACAATGGCCAATCACAATGACAGGAAATGCAGTGTATAAGAACCACAACTACAATATATCTTTAATTGCCCACAACCATAACTCTATTTCAATTCTTTTACAAAGTATTCTGTTACTTATAACTTCCTCAGTTCCGAAGCAGTCTTGCGGGGGTATTAAACACATTTAGTGATAGCTCTAGTTAAATTTGTATGTAATCTAAGTCTGCTGTACTTCAGTTAAATCTCTTTGATTTACATTGCTTTGAAGAGCAATGGTACTCAGCTGTGGGATGCTGGGATGCAGGGCCATTATAGACCTCTGTAAATATATCAGCTGCCAGCTGCATATTGGTAAGCAATTAACAGGAATAAAAATGGGAAGTGTTAACAGCATAATGTTTCATCATTCTTTCTGGTAAATTACTGATATTCTCATAGAAAATTTCTAGCACTTTTAAGATAATCATTTAAAACACATAATCACCTAAACTTCTTATAGAGGAAGTGTATTTCTCAGTAGTTTCTAGAAAAGTATCCTGAATGGTAAGGTATAAATAACTCTCCAAGTGCTGTACTAATGTTTAAAACAGACATACACCCTCAAGAATATGAATATATTCCACATCTGTTGGCTGTAAATCACTAGAACACTTTCAGAAAATTTATCTTCTAGTGTAAACCTATGCTGGAAAATACCTGGAAAATCATGTAGTATGATCAAAACCAAAATTATTCAGCACAAGAAATGTTGCAGTTTGTAAATTTTCATAGTACATGCTATTAAATGTATACACATAAATATTACAAATGTCTATGAACATTCTAAATACAACACTGTAAAAAATGAAACGCTTGGCAGTGCAACATATACATCAGGCATACAATGTAAGTGCAACTGCACAAAAACTATTAAATCCATACATGCAAACATTACAGGTTTTTCTCTGTAATAATTCTAAATGCAAAACAGTAAAGACAGAAATTCTAAAGAGCAAGTACAGGCATTGAAATATAACATTTCAAAAGTCTAACATGGCAACTTTAAGTCTGTTATGAAAACGTATTAAATGAGCTAAGATTAAAGTTCATACTTGCAAAACAAATTTAAAATTAAATGTAAATGTTAATTTAAATAACTTTGCACATTCACAAAGTTTAATGAATTATAGTTTAGATATAGATCCACCCCATATTTAAATGAATGAACATGATATAGATCTACTCCATGTTTAAATGAGTATACATGATATAGATCTTCCCCATGTTTTGAATGTACAGGATATAGATCTACCCCATGTTTAAATGAATGTACATGATAAAGATCTACCCCATGTTTAAATGAATGTACATGATAAAGATCTACCCCATGTTTAAATGAGTGTACATTATATAGATCTACCCTATGTTTTGAATGTACATGATATTGATCTACTCCATGTTTTGAATGTACATGATATTGATCTACTCCGTGTTTTGAATATACATGATATTGATCTACTCTATGTTTTGAATGTGCACGATATTGATCTACTCTATGTTTTGAATGTACATGATATTGATCTACTCCATGTTTTGAATGTACATGAAATTGATCTACTCCATGTTTTGAATGTACATGAAATTGATCTACTCTATGTTTTGAATGTACATGAAATTGATCTACTCCATGTTTTGAATGTACATGATATTGATCTACTCCATGTTTTGAATGTACATGGTATTGATCTACTCCATGTTTTGAATATACATGATATTGATCTACTCTATGTTTTGAATGTGCACGATATTGATCTACTCTATGTTTTGAATATACATGATATTGATCTACTCTATGTTTTGAATGTGCACGATATTGATCTACTCTATGTTTTGAATGTGCACGATATTGATCTACTCTATGTTTGGAATATACATATATTGATCTACTCTATGTTTTGAATGTGCAAGATATTGATCTACTCTATGTTTGAATGTACATGATATTGATTACTCCATGTTTTGCATGTACTTGAATTGATCTACTCCATGTTTGAATGTACATGAAAATTGATCTACTCTATGTTTTGAATGCTACATGAAATTTGATCTCCTCTATGGTTTTGAATGTACATGATATTGATCTACTCCATGTTTTGAATTGTACATGTATTGATCCTACTCCATGTTTTGAATATACATGATATTGATCTTACTCTATGTTTGAATGTGCACGATATTGATCTTTTTACTCTATGTTTTGAATGTACATGATATTGATCTACTCCATGTTTCAATGTACATGAAATTGATCTACTCTATGTTTTGAATGTACATGAAATTGATCTTACTCTATGTTTGGGAATGTACATGAAATTGATCAACTCCATGTTTTGAATGTACATGATATTGATCTACTCCATGTTTTGAATGTACATGATATTGATCTACTCCATGTTTTGAATGTACATGAAATTGATCTACTCTATGTTTTGAATGTACATGGTATTGATCTACTCCATGTTTTGAATGTACACGAAATTGATCTACTCTATGTTTTGAATGTACATGGTATTGATCTACTCCATGTTTTGAATGTACACGAAATTGATCTACTCTATGTTTTGAATGTACATGGTATTGATCTACTCCATGTTTTGAATGTACATGAAATTGATCTACTCCATGTTTTGAATGTACATGGTATTGATCTACTCCATGTTTTAAATGTACAAGGTATTGATCTACTCTATGTTTTGAATGTACATGGTATTGATCTACTCTATGTTTTGAATGTGCACGATATTGATATACTCCATGTTTTGAATGTACATGAAATTGATCAACTCCATGTTTTGAATGTACATGGTATTGATCTACTCCATGTTTTGAATGTACATGATATTGATCTACTCTATGTTTTGAATGTACATGATATAGATCTACCCCATGTTTAAATGAATGTACATGCTATAGATCTACCCCATGTTTTGAATGTACATGATAAAGATCTACCCTATGTTTAAATGAATGTACATGATGAAGATCTACCCCATGTTTAAATGAGTGTACATCAGGGCTCCCGAAAACCGAAAATTTGCCGGTTTTGACCGAATTTTATCTCTAAGGACCGATTTCGATGTCCAAAAGTCCTTAAAAAATCGGTCCAGATAATTTCCAAAAAAAAAAATCTGTCTAAGTTTTCATAAAACAGTCAAAATCTCACATTAAACCTCAATTGATCGCTAATCCGGTACTTCACACCCATCATAAAACCATAAAACTGTCACTGTTGCCTGCGGCAATTATCGCCAATTAACTTGTAAACAGGTAAAAGTGTGCTTGATTTGCAGCTGGCCAATCGTTTAAAGTTGACCGGCTCAAACTGTGAAATATAATTTCATCGAAATCAAACTCCCCGCAGCGGTTACTTCCCCTGATCAGTACAGAAAACAGTTAAAGTAGAAAAGCGTGACGTAACCGGTGCGAGGAGTTTGCATCGAAATAGGCGATAATTGTCGTCTGCTTAATTTCATTAAGGGCTTAATAGTAATTGTAGTGGCTAGCTGCAGCACAAAGCACACTTTAAAATATCAGTGACTAGTTTGACGTTGTAAAATTAGCTCTAATTCTACTTTCGCTTTGAAAAAACACGTATTTTCGCGACGTCAACGCTATCATAACTCAAATTGTTCTTTGCCCTTATATAAATCTTTTCTATTTTTTTGTTGGTTCTTGGTTTCGGAGGGGGGGTCGAGGTCTCAGACCGATTGAGATTTCAAAATTTCTGTCGTTGTGCGTCATCAACAATTACATGAAAACAACATCTCCTCTGAAACTACTGACTGCACATTAACCAAACTACACAGGAATGATCCTTTGGTGGTCCCCTTTCAAAGTTGTTCAAATGGTTCCGGTCTGTTGCATAAGTAGGTCACAGGGCCAAAAAAGAAGTTTCAAAAATGCAAATTAAAAAAATCTTCTTGTCAGAAAGTACAAGGCCCAGAGCTTTAATATTTGGTAATGACATCATCTATAGATCCTCTACCAAAGTTGTTCAAATTATGCCCCTAGTGCCAAAATTGGCCCCGCCCCAGGGGGTCATAGGTTTTCCTTATATGTGGATTATAAGTAAAAACTTTAAAAATCTTCTCCTCTGAAATGACAAAGGCTAGAGCTTTGATATTTGGTATATGACATCATATATAGGTCCTCTACGAATGTTGTTCAAATTATGCCCCTAGTGCTAAAATTGGCCCCGCCCTAGGGGGTCATTGGTTTTCCTTATATGTATATAGTAAAAACTTAAAAAATCATCTCCTTTGAAATGACAAAGCCTAAAGCTTAGATATTTGGCATGAAATATTGTCTGGTGAACCTGTTCCAAGTTTGTTCAAATTATATCCCTGGGGTAAAAATTGTGCCTGCCCAGGGGTCATAGATATTCTTTATGTGCATATAGTAAAAACATAAGAAAATTATCCTCTGAAGCTTCAAAGGCTAGAACTTAGATATTTGGCATGAAACATTGTGAACCTCTACAAACATCGTTCAAATTGTTGCCCTAGGGTCAAAATTGGCCCTGCCCTTGGGGTCATGGGTTTTCTGTATACATATGAAAAAAGTGATCTCTGAAACCGAGAAAGCTAAAGATTAAATATTTTACATGAAATATTGTCTGGTGGACCTATATCGAGATTATTTAAATTAAAGCATGGGGTCACAGTTGGCCCTGCCCTAGGGGACTTAGTGACCTACTTTTTAACCAGGTTTTCAACAAAAACTGGTTATAGTAATGCTGAAGTCGGCAGGCGGGCAGGTGGGTGGGAGGGCGTCAACTTTTGGTTTCCGGTCAATAACTTGAGTTTACTTTGGCCTATTGATGCCAAACTTAGTGTATGGGTAGCTTATATCAAGAGGCAGCTTGGGATTGCTACCCAGGTGTCTGTGATCAAGGTCAAGGTCACTGTTGCTAAAAATAGAAATTCAGTTTCCGCTCAATTACTTGAGTTTGCTTTGACCTATTGACCCCAAACTTGTTATATGGGTAGCTTATATTAAGAGGCAGCTTGGGATTGCTACCCAGGTGTCTGTGATCAAGGTCAAGGTCACTGTTGCTAAAAATAGAAATTCAGCTTCCGCTCAATAACTTGACTTTGCTTTGACCTATTGACCCCAAACTTGGTATATGGGTAGCTTATATCAAGAGGCAGCTTGGGATTGCTACCCAGGTGTCTGTGATTAAGGTCAAGGTCACTGTTGCTAAAAATAGAAGTTCAGTTTCCGCTCAATAACTTGAGTTTGCTTTGACCTATTGACCACAATCTTAATATATGGGTAGCTGATATCAAGATGCAACTTGGGATTGCTACCCAGGTGTCTGTGAACAAGGTCAAGGTCACTGTTGCTTTAAAAAAAGAAATTCAGTTTTCACGTAATAACTTGAGTTTGCGTTGACCTGTTGACACCAAACTTGCTGTTTGGGTAGCTGATATCAAGATGCAGCTTGGGATTGCTATTATGATATCTTGGAGCAAGGTCAAGGTCACTTGCTTACAATAGAATTTTCAGCTTCTACTCAATAACTTCAGCACACTTTGACCTATTGATACTCAACTTGGCATGTGTGTAGCTTACATGAAAATACAGCCTGGCATTGCTACTCAGGTATCTGATTTATTTTTATTTTGAACTTTTGAAACCAACTTTCTGTGTTTGTACCAAAATAACAGCACCATTTTTACTTCACTGCCATATTTCTTCCTAATTCCTGTCACATCAATACTTGTTTGTTGAAAACCTGGTTTTTGTCGCATTGCGGCGCTTCTTGTTTGTAATTTGATATACAGTTATGAAATTTGGACCATGTGCACAGTTTCAGATGAAGAATTGAACTTTGATGTTAAATGACCTTAATTTTGATGTAGTGACCTATTTTCTTGTTTTTTGATGTACAGCTCTGAAATTTGGACCATTTGCACAGTTTCATATGTAGACTTGAACTTAATGTTAGATGACCTAAATTTTTACCTAGTGACCTACTTTCTTGTTTTTTTATATGCACAGCTATGAAATTTGGACCATGTGCACAGTTTCAGATGTAGAATTGAACTTTGATGTTAGATGACCTAGATTCTTACCTTGTGATCTACTTTTTTGCTATTTATCTACAGTTATGAAATTTGGACCATGTACACCATTTCAGATGTAGAATTGAACTTTGATATGAGCTTCTCTAGATTTTGACCTAGTGATGTACATTCTTGTTTTTTGAAATACAGCAATGAAATTTGGACCAAGTGCACAATTTCAGATGTAGTAATGCACATTGATGTTAGATGTCCTATATTTTGACCTAGTGACCTACTTTTTTTTTTTACAGCTATGAAATTTGGACCATTTGCACAGTTTCAGATGTAGAATTGAACTTTGATGTTAGATGACCTAGATTCTTACCTTGTAACCTACTTTCTTGCTATTTATCTACAGTTATGAAATTTTGGACCATGTGCACGATTTCAGATGTAGAATTGAACTTTGATATGAGCCTGTCTAGATTTTGACCTAGTGACCTATTTTCTTGCTTTTTGAAATACAGTTATGAAATTTTGACCATGTGCACAATTTCAAATGTAGAAATGCACTTTGATGTTAGATGACCTATATTTTGACCTAGTGACCTACTTCCTTGTATTTTTATGTACAGCTATGAAATTTGGACCATGTGCACAATTTCAGATGTAGAAACGCACTTTGATGTTAGATGACCTAAATTTTGACCTAGTGACCTACTTTCTTGTTTTTTTATGTACAGCTATGACATTTGGACCATGTGCACAGTTTCAGATATAGAATAGAACTTTGATATGAGCCTGTCTAGATTTTGACCTATTGACCTACTTTCTTGTTTTTTATGTACAGCTATGAAATTTGGACCATTTGCACAGTTTCAGATGTAGATTTGAACTCTGATGTTAGATGACCTAAATTTTGACCTAGTGTCCTTTTTTTGTTATTTGATAAACTGATATGAAATTTGGACCATGTGTACAGTCTCAGATATGGAATTGAACTTTGATGTTAGATGACCTAAATTTTGACCTACAATGTAGTGACCTCCTTTTTTTTTTGTACAGCTATGAAATTTGGACCAATTGCACAGTTTTAGATGTAGAATTGAACTTTGATGTTAGATGACCTAGATTCTCACCTAGTGACCTACTTTCTTGCTTTTTTATCTACAGCTATGAAATTCGAACCCTGTGCACAGTTTCAGGTGTCGAAATTGAACTCTGACATTAGATGACATTTTGACCTAGTGGCCTCCTTTTTTGTTGTTTGATGTACAGCTTTGAAATTTGGACCATATATATAGTAAAAATTGTTCAAATTCTTGAAATAAACCCCAGTTTTGTCCGTTTTCACACAAATGACAGTCTGTCCTCAGGTGAGCGCTTTGGGGCTAATAGCCCCCTTGTTAGCTCATCTGAGAATGAAGTGCTCAAGGGTGAGCTTTTGTGATCATTGATTGTCCAGCATGCGTTGTGCAGTGTGCGTCATGTGGTGTGCGTCATGCTTCGTCCACAATTTGACTTGAATGACTTCTCCTCCTGTACTGCTGAGCCAACTTTGAAGAAACATTCCTGGGATATTCCTTCCATGAAGAGCTCTACCAAAATTGTCCTAAGAATTGAATTCCATCAAGAACTCTGGTTGCTATGGCAACAGAAAGGAAAAACTTTGAAAATCTTCTTATGTAAAACCACAAGGTCCTTAGCCTTAAGATTGGTTTGTAGCATTGTCTAGTAGACAGCTACCAAATTTGTTCAAATTAACCCCCTGGGGTCAAAATTTGCCCTGCCCAAGGGGTCAATTGATTTTACATTGGCTTTATATAGGGAAAACCTTAAAAATCTTCTTGTCTGAAACCACAAAGTCTAGAACTTAGATATTTTTAATGGAGCATCGTCTACCAAGTTTGTTCAAATTATGCCCCTTGGAACAAAATTTGCCCTTCCCAAGGAGTCACTTGATTTTAATAGACTTATATAGGGGAAAACCTTAAAAAAATTTTCTTTTCTGAAACCACAAAGCCAAGGGCTAAGATTTTTAGCTCATCTGTTTCGAAGAAAAAGTCGATATTATGATTGCTGTCTCGTCGTTGTTGTGCAAAAACTTTAATGTAGCCCATTATTTAAACAATTTAAAAGGTATCAGTATGAAACTTTGAATGTTTGCTTATCATAACAAGAGGAATTTGTAACACAAGGGGCATTATTCTGTAAGCTATATTTATATATAGTTATGCCCCTTTTTAACTTACAGTTTTTGTCAAAATTGCTTATTAAGTTGCATGGTTTCAAAACAATCAAAGATATCAATATGAAACTTGGACTGCTTGCTTATCATGACAAGAGGCAGTTGTAACACAAGGGGCATTATTCTGAAAGCTATTTGTTTGGAGTTATGCCCCTTCTTAACTTATAATTTTTGTCACAATTGCTTATTAAGTTGAATAATTTCAAAACTGTCAAAGTTATCAGTATGAAACTTGAACTGCTTGCTTATCATGACAAGAGGCAGTTGTAACACAAGAGGCATTACTCTGAAAGCTAATTTCTTAGCTCACCTGTGCTCAAAGGTGAGCTGTTGGGATGATTGATTGTCCAGTGTGTTTAAGTGTGCGTTGTGTGTCATCAACAATTTGACTTGAATGACTTCTCCTCCTAAACAGCTAAGCCAACTTTGATGAAACATGTCTGGGATATTCCATGCATGAAGCTTTATCAAAGTTGATCAAAGAATTGAATTCCATCAAGAACTCTGGTTGCTTTGGCAACAGAAAGGAAAAACTTTGAAACTCTTATCATCTGAAACCACAAGGTCCTGAGCCTTAAGATTTGGTATGTAGCATTGTCTAGTGGACCTCTACCAAGTTTGTTCAAACTATGCCCCTGGGATCAAATTTTGCCTCGCCTGAGGGGGGGGGAGGGGGGTGGGGGGGGGTCTGGGTCAATTGATTTTACATAGACATGTGTTTGGAAAACTTTGAAAATCTTCTTGTCTGAAACCACAAGGCCCTGAGCCTTAAGATTTGGTATGTAGCATTGTCAAGTGTACCTCTACCAAGTTTTTTCAAATTATACCTCTGGGGTAAAATTTGGCCCCACCCCGGTGATCAATTTATTTTACATAGGCTTATTTAGGGAAAACTTTGAAAATCTTCTTGTCTGAAACCACAAGGCCCTGAGCCTTAAGATTTGGTGTGTAGCATCGTGTAGTGGACCTCTACCAAGTTTGTTCAAATTATTCATTTAGGGTCAAATTTGGCCCCACCCCTGGGGTCAATTGATTTTACATAGGCTTAAATAAGGAAAACCATGAAAATTTTCTTGGCTGAAATTACAAGGCCCTGAGCCTTAATATTTGGTACAAAGCATTTTAAGTTCATCTGAGCACTGCTGAGAGTGAGCTTTTGGGATCGTTGTTTGTCCAGTGTCTGTCGGCGTCCGTCGTGCGTCGTCAACAATTTGACTTGAACGACATCTTCTCCTAAACCGTTAAGCCAACATTGACAAAACATGCCTAGGATATTCCTTGCATGAAGCTCTACCAAAGTTGTTCAAAGAATTCAATTCCATCAAGAACTCTGGTTGCTATGGCAACTGAAAGGAAAAACTTTAAAAATCTTCTTGTCTGAAACCACAAGGCCCTGAGCCTTAAGATTTGGTGTGAAGCATTGTCTAGTGGACCTCTAACAAGTTTGTTCAAATAATGTTTCTGGTGTCAGATTTGGCCCTGCCCCGGGGGTCAATTGAATTTACATAGGCTTATATAGACCGTTCCATAATTAATAAATTGACTGCTGCCATTATAAAGGTCACGTGACCATCTGCCATTAAAGGACTGCTAAACCTCGCTATAATGCTTAAGTTCCATATAAATCTGTATAACTTTAGTACATTTCAAGACCAGACTAAACCTGACCTTGACTCTTAAATGATTTTCAAATTTTTTTCAAAAATTGAATTTTGAAAAAACTGGCCATAACTTTATTGTTAGCAGGTGGATTCTCTTGATGCTTGGACACAACAACCCTTTGGACAAGACCTTCAAGTAGACCAGACTAAACTTGACCTTGACTTTTAAATGACCTTCACCTTCAAGGTCAAAATATTGAATTTTGCTAAAATTGGCCTTAACTTTATTATTAGAAGGTGGATTCTCTTCATGCTTGGACACAACAACCCTTTGGACAAGACCTTCAAGTAGACCAGACTAAACTTGACCTTGACTCTTAAATGACCTTCACCTTCAAGGTCAAAATATTGAATTTTGCTAAAATTGGCCATAACTTTATTATTAGTAGGTGGATTCTCTTCATGCTTGGACACAACAACCCTTTGGACAAGATCTTCAAGCAAACCAGACTCAACGTTGACTCATAAAAGACCTTCACTTTCAAGGTCAAATTATTAAATTTTGCCTAAATTGTCCATAACTTTAGTATTTATGGTTGGATTTGATTTATACTTGGAAAAAACATTACTTATGACAAAACCGACATGTTGAATAACTCAGATATGACCATGACCTTTAAATGACCTTGACCGTCAAGGGCAGATGATTGAATTTTGCTTAAATTAACATCACTTTCTCATTTATTTATAGATTTGATTCATATTTGGACTAAACAACACTTATGACAAATCCGACATTATGATTATTTCAAGTTTGACTTTGACCTTTAAATGACCTTGACAGTCAAGGTCAAATCATTTAATTTTGTTAAAACTGGTCATAATTTCGTTATTTATGGTTGGATTTAAATCAGACTTGGACAAAACAACACTTATTTCAATGCCGACAAGATAAATTATTCAAGTTTGACTTTAACCTTAAAATTACCATGACCATCAAGGTCAAATAATTAAATTTTGCTTAAATTGTCATAACTTTGTTGTTTATGGTTGGTTTTGATTCATACTTGGACAAAACAAGAATTATGACAAATCCGACATATTGAATAACTCAGGTTTGACCATAACCTAAAAATGACCTGAAGCGTCAAGGTCAGATGATTGAATTTTGCTTAAATTGTCATACCTTTCTCATTTATATATGGATTTGATTCATACTTGGACAAAACAACACTTAAGACAAATCCGACATTTTGATTCTTTCAGATATGACCTTGACCTTTAAATGACCTTTACAGTCAAGGTCAGATTATTGAATTTGCTAAACTTGGCCATAATTTTGTTATTTGTGGTTGGATGTTAATAATACTTGGAAAAAAACACTTATGATAAAGCCAACATGATAAATTATTGAAGTATGACCTTTACCTTAAAATGACCATCACAGTCAAGGTCAAATTATTAAATTTTGCTTAAATTGTTATAACTTTCTCATTTATTTATTGATTTGATTCATGTTTGGACAAAACAACACAAACAACACATCTGGCATTTTGATTCTGTCAGGTGTGACCATGACCATTTATTCTTTCACAGTCAAGGTCAAATAATTGAATTTTGCTAAAACTGGCCATAACTTTGTTATTTATGGTTGGATTTTAATCAAAGTTGTACAAAATAACACTTATGACAAAGCCGACATGATAAATTATTCAATTGTGACCTTAACCTTAAAATGACCATGACCATCAAGGTCAAATTATTGAATGTTGCTCAAATTGTCATAACTTTGTTATTTATTTATGGATTTGATTCATACTTGGACAAAACAGCACTTATGACAAATCCAACATTATGATTCTTTCATGTGTGACCTTGACCTTAAAATGACCTTGACAGTCAAGGTCAATTGAATTTTGCTAAACTTTGTTATTTATTTATGGATTTGATTCATACTTGGACAAAACAATACTTATGACAAAACCAACATGTTGAATAACTCAGATGTGACCATGACCTAAAAATGACCTTTACAGTCAAGGTCAGATGATTGAATTTCACTGAAATTGTCATAACTTTCTCATTTATATATGGAATTGATTCATACTTGGACAAAACTATACTTTTTAAAACCATACTCACTGTTACATTCTTACTCACATCTGAATGTCCAGTTCCTGTCAAGAGAACAATGTACCCTTTAGTTTTAGCATTTGGCTTAACTGCTCACAAGTCTCAGGGAAGTACCTACACACACTGTATTGCTAACCTTGAACTACCTCTAAACATGAAGTCTGTCATGCAGGGTCATGCTTATACAATCCTCAGCAGAGCAATATCACGTGATGTTTTGAAGTAAGTCAATTTTACTGCAGACAGATTTAAAGTAAACAAGTCGGCTCTAGTAGAAATGGACAGGCTGCGTGAGCACTGTACTTTCAGTTGGGAACATCCATTCGAAAACTTGGACCCTAATGCAAGTGTGCACATACAGTACAGCTCCCGCGATATGTACATTTTTCTCTTTAACTCCATGGACATAAGGAGGAAAAACGCGGAGAATCTCTGAGAAACTCCCTTAATTGCAGAGGCGTCGTGGGGATGAATTTTTTCTGACAACTGACGGAATTTACTGTGAAACTGCATTTAATCAATCCTCCGCGAATCTCCGCGATTTGTTTATGCATTCAGTTGACTGAATTGTTAATCTTCTAGTGAAATTTCATATTTACACATTCTTTTTATCTTCATGTTTCAGGATGCCTTATATTTTGATTGGTTACATGTTTTTACATCAAAAATACACGATATCATGTGCTTGTCTCATCACCTATGATCTGTACACGCATGCTAAATTCTAGCATATAATCGCTTGTTTTTGCCTGTTTTGCCTATGTTTTAACAAGAGAAAAAGGTGTGTTAACAAGGAAGTTCTCACGCTCACTCGCTGGTAATAGTTATGCGCATTATAGGGCCTTTGTAAATAATGGACACTGATTCATCTTTTTTGCCCCAAATCGGCAGTTTATGTAACTTTGCAGGTCAGAAAGTAGATTAAACATTCATGATTATTGATAAAATCAATGGCTGCCCTTGTCCACATTATCTGATTAAATCCAAATATTTTTTTAATCGACCCCTTTTAAGTTTCAAGATGGCCGCTCGACAGGTTGAAACATGTTGACGTGTCACCCTGGAACGCATATTTAAAACAAGTATCCATAACAACCTAATTTTTTTTTTTTCTAGATCATTTTATGCTAGAATAGCGTTAAAGCACGTTTTTTCCTGTCATAACATCCTGAGAGATTCTGCAGATGTTATAACAAGAAAAAATGTGCGTTAACCCTATATTGTGTCTCAGTCGTTAATTGGTTCCTAAATATAAGATATGACCTTTAACATTGAGCAACTGTAATTTTCCATAAATGGTTTTCACTTTACAAGCTTCAGACACCATGTGCTCTTCCGAGCGGAAAATGTACCATGCTTTTTCTGTGAAAACCAATTTTTTAAAATAACGTTTTCTGAACAAGATATTTAATATCTTTGACATATGTGGATATTTTTATTTAGACAATGTCTGCTTTGTTGACTGAACAGAAAGTTTGGTTTTGTACGACTTGATCATTATACCCCCAAAACGAAGTTTGAAAACTACTGGTTGGAATTCAGTGCAACTTCATACAATGGTCAAGCACAATAAGAGGAAGTGCAATGTCCAAGAATCATAACTCCATCTTCACTATTTTCAGAGTTACTGCTCTTTATTGGTATTCCTTGTCTGGAGCATAACTTAAAAACTACTGGTTGGAATTCATTGCAACTTCATACATTGGTCAAGCACAATGAGAGGAAGTGCAGTATCCAAGAATGATAACTCCATCTTCACTATCTTCAGAGTTATTGCCCTTTATTGGTTTTCCTTGTCCAGAGCATAACTTGAAAACTACTGGTTGGAATTCATTGCAACTTCACACAGTGGTCAATCACAATGAGAGGAAGTGCAGTGTCTAAGAATCATAACTCCATGTTCACTATTTGTAGAGTTATTGCCCTTTCTTGGTTTTCCTTTGTATGGAGCAAAACCTGAAAACTACTGGTTGGAATTCAATGCAACTACATACAATGGTCAAGCACAATGAGAGGATGTGCAGTGTCCAAGAATCATAACTCCGTCTTCACTATTTTCAGAGTTATTGTCCTTTGTTGGTTTTCCTTTGTATGGAGGATAACTTGAAAACTACTGGTTTGAATTCAGTGCAACGTCATACAATGGTTAGGCACAATGAGAGGAAGTGCAGTGTTCAAGAATCATAACTCCAAATTCTCTATTTGCAGAGTTATTGTCCTTTATTGGTTTTCTTTATTTGGAGCATAACTTGAAAACTACTGGTTGGAATTCAGTGCAACTTCATTCAATGGTCAAGCACAATGAGAGGAAGGGCAGTGTTCAAGAATCATAACTCCAAATTCTCTATTTGCAGAGTTATTGTCCTTTATTGGTTTTCTTTCTATTGTAGCATAACTTGAAAACTACTGGTTGAAATTCAATGCAACTTCATACAATGGTCAAGCACAATGAGTGGAAGTGCAGTGTCCAAGGATCATAACTCCATCTTCTCTATTTGAAGAGTTATTACCCATAGTTTGTTTTCTTTATTTGGAGCATCACTTGAAAACTAGTGGTTGGAATTCAATGCAACTTCATACAATGATCAAGCACAAAGAGAGAAAGTGCATTGTATAAGAGCTATAACTCCATTTCACTATTTGCAGAGTTAATGCCCTTCTTTGGATTTTCTCTTCCAAAATATAATTTGGAAACTCGTGGTTGGAATTCAATGCAACTTCATACAGTGGTCAAGCACATTGAGTGGATGTGCAGTGTACAAAAGCTATAACTCTGTCTTCACTGTTTGCATAGTTATTTTTATGCTTCCCGAAGGGCGAGCATATAGTTGCCGCTTTGTCCGTCCGTCATAATTTTGTCTGGAGCATAACACAAAAACTATAAGAGATATCAAGACGTAACTTCATAGGTAGTTAGATCTCATTAAGGAGCAGTGCAGTGCACAAGAACAATAACTCTTGCTGTATTAATTTTTGAGTTATTGCCTTTTGAAATTTCTCATACTTATTTTTTGTCCGGGGCATATCTCACAAAGTATAAGAGTTATCAGCTTGAAACTTTATAAGTAGATAGATCTCATTGATGAGCAGTGCAGTGCACAAGAACCATAACTCTTGCTTTGTTACTTTTTGAGTTATTGCCTTTTAAAATTTCTCATACTTATTTTTTTGTCCGGGGCATATCTCACAAAGTATAAGAAATATTAACATGAAACTTTATCGGTAGATAGATCTCTATGAGGAGAAGTGCAGCGTGCAAGAACCTTAACTCTATTTTGCATAATTTAGGAGTTATTGCCCTTTGTTATTTTTCATACCTAAAAAAAATACATATTAAACAATAGCCCTTTTGGAATTGGCATTTATTCAGGGAGCATCCATCGGTTCTACAGATTTCTTGTCTTTGTTAGTTTTTTTTGTCTGGAGAATAACTTAAAAGCTATTTTTTTTTAATTCAATGCAACTTCATACAGTGGTCAAGCGCAATGAGAGGAAATGCAATGTACAAGAACCACAACTATCTTTAATTGCCCACAACCATAACTCTTTTCCAATTTTTTTACGAAGTATTCTGTTACTAAATTGATAACTTCCTCTGTTCTGTAGCGGTGTTTTGGGGTATTAATCACATTGAGTGATAGCTCTAGTTAATACTGAATGCGTAAAAAGAGGGTATTTGTAGAAAAGAAACACAGCCAATTATGAATAGATTTGCACGCCTTCCTGACAGCTTGTTAATTAACTTAAATTGCTGCAATTCATATATCTTCTAGTCTTTAATCGGTGCTGTCTTGGTTAATCCACTTGCAAATAAATAACAAACAATAATCAAACTGCGAAAAGTTAATACATCTAATTTAAACAGTCAAAATTCGAACTAATTCTGATGCAATTGTGTGCAAATGCTCCTATTTGTTTACGCAAAGAATGACATTTCAAAGCAATTGCTTCACAAAACTAACTGCTGATCATATTTTCAGAAAATTAATTGACTGGTTTACGATCAACACGTGTTAAACTGCTTTCTTATTTATAAGAAATCATGAACTCTGCTGCGACATCTGTATCATCTAGGCGCTTGGCAAAAATTATTGACCGGTTTTGCTAAATAATAAGTCTTTTGAAAAATTCAAAAAAGAAAGTATACATAAACGTACACAGCAGATGTATTTTATAATGATTATTTTTTTCACACCTTTAAATCGAAAATAATTTGTCAAAACTCTGGTGATGAAACATTAGAATATTCGCAGAGAATCTCCGCGGGAACGCTCTAAAACTCTTAAAAATGCGGCGATTGTGTGTAAACTTAAATAGCGGAGATTCTGAGCGTTTTTCAAGGAGGAACTCTGCGGATTATGGAGATTCGCGTCGACTGCGATCACGGAGGAAGCATAGAATTTGTACATACCGCGGGAGCTGTACTGTAGGTTTCTCAACATTCGTTCCCTTAAAGCCCACCTCTCAGACTTGGCTGCCCAAAGACATATTTCAAGATTGAATGCTCTTTGCTTAACAGAAACTCACACTACAGAAGAATATTCTTTAGAAGGATTCTGTGGAAACTTTAAGCCGACACAACATGGTCTAGCCACGTTCACTAAAAGAAAGTCAACTGATTTTGAAAATAAAAGCTCCTTCCAGTTTATGTCTAGAATAGTTCCAGACCAAGGTAGAAACTTTCTCATAGCTGTTACTTACAGACCACCTCAATTCAACAAAAATGTGTTTTCTACTCTCCTCATCTGCTGTCAATGCTATACCTAAGTCACATAATATTAAACTTGGTGGAGACTTTAACTTGGTACCTGATGATCCAGTTGTGATTAAGTTTTGTCCTGATTATCAACTTTGACAATATGTAGAAAAGCCAACTCATCAGTTGGGAAGAACATTGGACCTGATTTTCGCATCTGATAACATACAGTGCACAAGTAGAGTGATTCCAGTTTCTTACACCAACCATTTCCTGACTCTTTTATCTGTTTTCTAAATGGTTTGTATTGATTTGTATTTGTCACATTTTGTGGTTTTGAAATAGTGATAACTACTACACAAATGTATTTCTGTTTACACATACACAGGAGTGATTTCATTCTATTTCTTTAATGTATTTATTGTTGCATGTGCAGATCTAGCATTGGCCAAGATTTTGCACTGAAAGTCTAGATCCATACCTCCTTTGACGGGGGATGTTGGTAACTCTGTAACAAATTCTTGTTCTTAATTAGTAGTTCGCAGGATCAATATAAAATACACGGATTATGTTGAAAACAGTATATATATTTTTTAAGTTTTCATTGAAGAGATAGCTCAAGTTATTAAAGCTGCTGCAAAAAGTGCAGTTGTGGGGATTTTGGTGACAGCGATATTTGAAAGATTTTTTTCAGGCCTTAGCTGAATATACTAGACTCTTGTATCCATGCCAATTATACCTTCTGTTATACAGTACACCTTGCTACTGACAGCAATCTGATTAAAATCATATCCTAAACATCACTATATGCTATTAGGGTCTGACGATGACCAATAGAAGGTCACCTTCTCGTTTGACCTATCCATCAGCCAATCAGAGCAAAGCTTCCACCCTCACGGAAGTAAAGGTTCAACTTGTGAAAATCTGTTTATATAGCCGGGATCCCAAACAATTATGTGCCATCCCAACATAGTTAAATTTATTTGTTAAAATCTTTCAAAATAATGAGATTTATATTTGTGATGAATATCATTTTTTCGAAATAACTAAGCACTTTCCTTCTTTGCTAATGAACATTGTTATGCTAAAGTTTACACGCTGTTTGAACATGCCATGTGTACAAGTAAGTTATCAGTATGCTGCTGTGTCATTGGCTGGGATATAAATAACAAAAGTGGAAATTCCAGGTTATCAAGAATATAGAAATGAATGCGTCGTCTTCAGATCTAACCGTAGGGAGATCATGAACTTCAATCAGATTGCTACTGACAGTAAACTATCATTGACTGTCAAAGTGCATATAGCAAGGTGAAATACTTAGTCTTTCACATGATAATACTGTCTGTGCATGCATCATGGATACAATTTACTCTGAAAATGATATTATTAATTTACATCAAATTCATTGTGAAAAGCATCAGTTGCTTCTGCTATACATGAAAGCATTGTGTTTTTCAGGTCTGTATGAAGGTGAGGATTGTGAGGATGGAGATGAGAAGCCTCACAGTGGAGAATCACATGTGGTTCCAGGCCATACACCACAAGAAGGGGAACCAGATTTTGTGGAGACCAACTGTCACTGGGATGATTGCTGCAAGGAGTTTGATACCCAGGAAGAGCTTGTAAAGGTAAGACAGTATTAAAGAAAAGGCCTGAATATGTCAGTTTTTAGCTCACATGAGCACAACATGGGAATTATTGTGATAGGGCTGTGTCCCTTGGGTGCCATACGTCTTCAGCTTTTGCTCTAAGCAACATCTCCTCTAAAACTGCTGGGCCAAATTGATGGAAATTTTGCTTGGGTGTTCCTTGCATAAAGCTCTACCAAAGCTGTTCAAAGAATTAAATTCCATGCAGAACTCTAGTTGCTATGGCAAACAAAGGGAAAAGCTTAAAAAATCTTCTTGTCAGAAACCACTTGGCCCAGAGCTCTCAAATTTGAGGAATAGCATCCTCTTGTAGACCTCTACAAAGATTGTTCAAGTTATGTCCCTGGGGTCACATATTTTGCCTAGGATTATATAGGGTAAAAAATTGAAAATAATCTTGCCTGAAACTGAGATGAGATATTTTGCATGGAGCATCATCTAAGATGTCCTCTTCAAAGATTGTTCAAATTATACCCCAGGTTACATTAATAGCACTGCCCTAGGGTTACTTAGTTTTGTATAGAGATATATGAAAGTCTTAAATAATCTTTTTAGCTCACCTGAACACAAAGTGCTTAGGATGAGCTTTTCTGATCAGTCTTTGTTCATCGTCCGTCTGTCCGTTGTCAACTTTTCATTCAAATGACATCTCCTCTGAAACCAAAGAGCCAAATTAAATGAAACTTGCCTGGGATGTTCCTTGCATGAAGCTCTACCAAGATTGTTCAAATGGTTTTGGTCCATTGCATTTCTGGTTCACTGGAGCTAGAATTAGATTTTAAAAGTTGGATCTTTCAAAATCTTCTTCTCCGAAACCTCAAGGCCTGGAGCTTAGATATTTGGTATGAAGCATCATCTAGTGGACCTCTATCAAGTTTGTTTAAATTATGACCATGGGGTCAAAACTGACCCCACCCCAGGGGATCAGTTTGATTTTACACAAGGATTTATATAGGGAAAACTTTAAAAATCTGCTGCTCTGAAACACCAAGGGCTATACATTCAATTGTTCATTGTTATGTCTCCCCAACCCCGCCCTTTTGATGGAGACATATTGTTTTTGCCTTGTCCATGGGTGTCTGTTTGTCTGTCTGTCATTCACACTTCATTTCCTTTCAATAACTTGAGTACCAGTTGACCCAAAGCTTTCAAACTTCACAGGGTTATTGCCCTTATGGAGTACAAAAAATCCCTTTTGTGTATTGGGTCAGTAGGTCAAAGGTCAAGATGAGAGGGACCTCTAGAGTGAAAACCGTTTCCACTCAATAACAGGATTACCATTTCACCCAGAGCCTCCAAAGTTCATAGGATGATTGCTTTTACTAAATAGAAGAACCATATTGTTTTTGGGGCTAGTATGTCAAAGGTCAGGGTCACAGGGACCTGTAGAGTGAAAACTATTTCTGCAGAGTAACTGTAGTACCATTACACCCAGAGCCTTCAAACTTTATAAGATAATTGTATCAGAAGAACCCTATTGTTTTTAGGGTCCATAAGTCAAAGGTTAAGTTCACAGGGACCTGTAAAGTTAAAACTTGTTCTGCTCAGTAACTGGAGTACCATTTTACCCAGAGCCTTCAAACTTCATAGGATGATTTTCTTTACACAGTAAAAGAACCCAATCATTTTTGGGGTCAGTGGGTCAAAAGTCAAGGTCACAGGGACCTGTAGAGTGAAAACTATTTCTGCTCAGTAACTGGAGTATCATTACACCCAGAACTTTCAAACCTTATAGGGTAATTATATTAGAAGAACCCTGTTGTTTTTGGGGTCTGTAGGTCAAAGGTCAAAGTCACTGTGACCTGTAGAGTAAAACTATTTCTGCTAAAAAATTTGAGTACCATTACACCCAGAGTCTTCAAACTTATTGCAAAGTAATTCAACCTTGCACCCATAAAAACCAATAACGATATTTGTAACATGAGCAATGAGACTCAGATGAGCGATTTAAGGCCATCATGGCCCTCTTGTCTTATACCACATGGCTTTGAGTCTAAATATTTTGTGTGTCACATTGTCTAGTGTACTGAGATTGTTCAAATTATGTTCCTGGGAGTCAAAATTGTCCCCACCCCAAGGATCACATGATTTTTATAGAATTATCTAGGGAAATCTTTGAAAATCATCTTCTCAGAAATCAAAAGGCCTAGAGCTAAGAAATTTTGCATGGCACACCAACAAGAGGTCCTGTACCAAGATTGTTCAAATTATACTCCTCGGGTCATTAATAGCCCTGCCCCAGGGTCACTTAGTTTTATAAGATATTACAATATAGGAAAAATTTAAAGAATCTTCTTCTCTTAAACCATATCGCTTTGAGTCTAAAATATTTCATGTGTCACATTGTCTAGGAGTCCTCTTAAAGATTGTTCAAATTATGGTCCTAGGGTCAGAATAGGCCCTGCCCAAGGGTTCATAATTTTTGCATGGAATTATATTGGAAAAAATTTGAAACTCTTCTTTTTTTAGCTCACCTGAGCATGCTCATGTGAGCTTTTAGGATCATTGATTGTCCGGCGTCCGTCCGTCCGTCCGTCCGTCGTCCACAATTCATACAAACGACATCTCCTCTGAAACCACCAGGCAAAATTTAATGAAACTTGCCTAGAATGTTCCTTGCATGAAGCTCTACCAAGTTTGTTCAAATGGTTCCGGTTCATTGCATTTCTGGGTCACAGGAGCTAAAAACAGATTTTAAAAGTTGGATCTTTAAAAATCTTCTTGTCAGAAACCACAAGGCCTGGAGCTTTGATATTTGGTATAAAGCATCATCTAGTGGACCTCTACCAAGTTTGTTCAAATTATGATCCTGGGGTCAAAAATGGCCCCGCCCCAGGGGTAACTTGTTTTACATAGAGTTATATAGGAAAAACTTTAAAAATCTTCTTGTCAGAAACCGTAAGGCATAGAGCTAAGATATTTGGTGTGTACCATTGTCTAGTGGACCTCTACCAAGTTTGTTCAAATCATGGCCTCTGGGTCAAAAATGGCCCCGCCCCAGGGGTAACTTGTTTTACATAGAGTTATATAGGAAAAACTTTAAAAATCTTCTTGTCAGAAACCGTAAGGCATAGAGCTAAGATATTTCGTATGTAGCATTGTCTAGTGGACCTCTACCAAGTTTGTTCAAATTATGATCCTAGGGTAAAAAATGGCCCCGCCCCAGGGGTAACTTGTTTTACATAGAGTTATATAGGAAAAACTTTAAAAATCTTCTTATCAGAAACCGTAAAGGCATAGAGCTAAGATATTTGGTGTGCAGCATTGTCTAGTGGACCTCTAGCAAGTTTGTTCAAATCATGGCCTCTGGGTCAAAAATGGCCCCGCCCCAGGGGTAACTTGTTTTACATAGAGTTATATAGGAAAAACTTTAAAAATCTTCTTATCAGAAACCGTAAGGCATAGAGCTTAGATATTTGGTACGTAGCATTGTCTAGTGGACCTCTACCAAGTCCGTCAAATTATACATCTGGGGTCAAATTTGGCCCCACCCTGGGGTCATTGGTTTTACATAAGCTTGTATAGGAAAAACTTCGAAAAATCTTCTTGTCTGACCCACAAGGCCCTGAGCCTTTAGACTTAGTGTATAGCATTGTCTAGTGGACCTCTACCAAGTTTGTTCCAATTATACCCCTGGAGTCAAATTTGGCCCCAGCCCGGGGTCATTGGTTTTACATAGGCTTATATAGTGAAAACTTTGAAAATCTTCTTGTAGAAGGAGAAGTAACATTTTCAGTCTAAATAATCTGGAATTTTGTCAGACAGGTTGTTTCTATGATTTCTAGCTCAAGTTCGAATATAGGTCATCTGGGGTCAAAAACTAGGTCACAGAGCCCAAAAATAGAAAAACCTTGTTAACACTCTAGAGGTTACATTTTCAGTCCAAATAATCTGGAATTTTGTCAGACAGGTTGTTTCTATGATTTCTAGCTCAAGTTCGAATATGGGTCATCTGGGTTCAAAAACTAGGTCGCAGAGCCCAAAAATAGAAAAACCTTGTTAACACTCTAGAGGTTACATTTTCAGCCAAAATAATCTTGAAATTTGTCTGAAAGGTTGCTTTGATGATTTCTAGGTCAAGTTTAAATATAGGTCATCTGGGGTCAAAAACTAGGTCACAGAGCCCAAAAATAGAAACATCTTGTTAACACTCTAGAGATTACATTTTTAGCCCAAATAATCTGGAAATTTGTCAGAAATGTTGCTTCAAAGATTTCTAGCACAAGTTCAAATATGGGTCATCTGGGTTTAAAAACTAGGTCACAGAGCCCAAAAATAGAAAAACCTTGTTAACACTCTAGAGGTTACATTTTCAGCCAAAATAATCTTGAAATTTGTCAGAAAGGTTGCTTTGATGATTTCTAGGTCAAGTTTAAATATAGGTCATCTGGGGTCAAAAACTAGGTCACAGAGCCCAAAAATAGAAACATCTTGTTAACACTCTAGAGATTACATTTTTAGCCCAAATAATCTGGAAATTTGTCAGAAAGGTTGCTTCAAAGATTTCTAGCACAAGTTCAAATATGGGTCATCTGGGTTTAAAAACTAGGTCACAGAGCCCAAAAATAGAAAAATCTTGTTAAAACTCTAGAGGTTACATTTTCAGCCCAAATAATCTGGAAATTTGTCAGAAAAATTGCCTTAAGGATTTCTATATCAAGTTTGAGTATGAGTCATCTGGGGTCACAAACTAGGTCACAGAGTCCAAATATGGAAAAACCTTGTTAATATTCTAAAGGTAGCATTTTCAGTCCAAATAACCTGGAAATTTGTCAGAAAGATTCTATGGATGATTTCTAGCTCAGTTTTGAATATAGGTATTCTGGGGTCAAAAACTAGGTCACAGAGCCCGAAAGTAGAAAAACCTTGTAAAAGCTCTAGAGGTTACATTTTTAGTCCAAATGTCCTTGAAATTTGTCAGAAAGGTTGTTTCAATGATTTCTAGCTCAAATTTGGATATGGGTCATCTGGGATTAAAAAATAGGTCACATGGTGCAAATATGTAAAAAACTTTTTAACACTCCAGAGGTTACATTTTCAGTCCAAATACCCTAGAAATTTGTCAGACAGGTTTTTTTGATGATTTCTAGCTCAAGTTGGAGTATGGGTCATCTTGGGTCAAAAACTAGGTCACAGAGCCCAAATATGGAAAAACTTTGTAAACACTCTAGAGGCTACATTTTAAGTCCAAATGTCCTGGAAATCTGTCAGATAGGTTGTTTTGATGATTTGTAGCTCAAGTTTGGATATGGGTTATCTGGGGTCAAAAACTAGGTCACAGAGTCTAAATATCGAGAAACCTTGTTAACACTCTAGATGCTACTTTTTCAGTCCAAATATCCTGCAAATTTGTCAAAGAGATTGTTTCAATAATTTCTAGGTCAAGTTCGAATATGGGTTATCTGGGGTCAATTAAAAAGGTCCATAGCAACTTTGTTAAAAGCAGTCATACTCAGGTGAGCGATACAGGGCCATCATGGCCCTCTTGTTTTCTGAAACCACAAGCCTTGAGCTGAGATATTTTGCGTGGAGCATCATCTAGAGTTCCCTTACCAAGATTGTTTGAAATATGCCCTTGGGTCATAACTGACACAACCAAAAAAAAAAATTCAAACAACATATTCATCTAGGTGATTTTCCAAATTCCACAGAAATATTCCTTATATAGCCCTGTTTAAAAATTGCTGAAACAGTTCTGCTCCATTAAACAAAATGGCTGCAAGAGCTAAAAATAAATTTTCATCAATATTTTGCTTCAAATGACATCTCCTCACAAGCTGCTATCTCACAGTTGCCTCTGCCCCATGAATTTTAATTTGTATAAAATATGAGATCTTTGAAAATCTTCAATTAGAAAATGTGATGTTGCATCTGATGTTTGCTTAACAGTAGACCCTCAGATGAGCGATCCAGGGCTATTATGGCCCTCTTGTTTTTGTTTAATTTTTAGCTCACCTGTCACAGAGTGACAAGGTGAGCTTTTGTGATCGCAATTTGTCCGGCGTCCGTCCATCCGTCTGTCCGTTTGTCGTCCGTCCGTAAACTTTTCATTCAAACGACATCTCCTCTGAAACCACTGGGCCAAAGTTGATGAAACTTGGCATGGATGTTCCTTGCATGAAGCTCTTCCAAAGTTGTTCAAAGAAATCAATTCCATGCTGAACTCTGATTGCCATAGCAACCTAAAGGAAAAACTTTAAAAATCTTCTTGTCTGAAACCACAAGGCCTAGAGCTTAGATATTTGGCATTTAGCACCCTCTAATGGAACTCTACAAAAATTGTTCAGATTATTTCCCTGGGGTCAAAATTGGCCCCGCACCAGGGATCACTTCATTTTACATAGACTTATATAGGAAATCTTTAAAAATCTTCTTCTCAGAAACCACAATGCCTACAGCTTAGATATATGATATGTAGCATTGTCTAAAGGATGTCTACCAAGTTTGTTCAAATTATGTCCCCTGGGTCAAAATTGGCCATGCCCCAGGGTTCTCTTGGTTTACATATAGTTATATAGGAAAAACATGAAAAATCATTTTTCTCTGAAACTAATTGGACTACACCTTGAATATTTGGTGTGAAGTATCGTGTAAAGAACCTTTACCAGTATTGTTTATATGTTGGCCCTGATGTCAAAATTGGCCCTGCCACGGGGGCCCTTAAAAAAGGAAATCTTTAAAAATCTTCTTACTGGAAACCTCAATGCCTACAGCTTAGATATTTGGTATGTAGCATTGTCTAGTGGATGTCTACCAAGTTTGTTCAAATTATGTCCCCTGGGTCAAAATTGGCCACGCCCCGGGGTTCTCTTGGTTTACATATAGTTACAATGTATATAGGAAAAACATGAAAAATTATTTTTCTCCGAAACTAAGAGGATATTTGATATTTAGATATTTGGACTAACTAATAGGACTACACCTTGGATATTTGGTGTGGAGTATTTTGTAGAGAACCTTTACCAGTATTGTTTATATGTTGGCCCCGGGGTCAAAATTGGCCACGCCCCAGGGTTCTCTTGGTTTACATATAGTTATATAGGAAAATCATGAAAAATCATTTTTCTCCGAAACTAATAGGACTAGACCTAAGATATTTGGTGTGGAGTATTGTGTAGAGAACCTTTACCAGAATTGTTTATATGTTGACCCCTGGGTCAAAATTGGCCCCGCCCCGGGGGCCATTATATATGTAAAAAAGGAAGTCTTTAAAAATCTTCTTACTGGAAACCTCAATGCCTACAGCTTAGATATTTGGTATGTAGCATTGTCTAGTGGATGTCTACCAAGTTTGTTCAAATTATGTCCCCTGGGTCAAAATAGGCCACGCCCCAGGGTTCTCTTGGTTTACATATAGTTATATAGGAAATCATTAAAAATCATTTTTCTCCGAAAGTAATAGGACTACACCTTAGATATTTGGTGTGGAGTATTGTGTAGAAAACCTTTACCAGTATTGTTTATATGTTGGCCCCGGCGTCAGAATTGGCCCCGCCCCGGGGGCCCTTAATATGTAAAAAAGGAAATCTTTAAAAATCTTTTTACTGGAAACCTCAATGCCTACAGCTTAGATATTTGGTATGTAGCATTGTCTATTGGATGTCTACCAAGTTTGTTCAAATTATGTCCCCTGGGTCAAAATTGGCCACGCCCCAGGGTTCTCTTGGTTTACATATAGGAAAAACATGAAAAATCATTTTTCTCCGAAACTCATAGGACTAGACCTTAGATATTTTGTGTGGAGTATTGTGTAGAGAACCTTTACCAGTATTGTTTATATGTTGGCTCCGGGGTCAATTGGCCCCTCTCTGGGGGCCGTTAATATGTAAAAAAGGCAATTTTTAAAAATCTTCTTACTGGAAACCTCAATGCCTACAGCTTAGATATTTGGTATGTAGCATTGTCTAGTGGATGTCTACCAAGTTTGTTCAAATTATGTTCCCTGGGTCAAAATTGGCCACGCCCCAGGGTTCTCTTGGTTTACATAAATTTATATAGGAGAAACATGAAAATTAATTTTTCTCCAAAACAAATAGGTCTAGACCTTTGATATTTGGTGTTGAGTATTGTGTTATGAACCTTTACCAATATTGTTTATACGTTGGCCCTGGGGTCAAAATTTGCCCCGCCCTGGGGGCCCTTAATATGTAAAAAAGGAAATCTTTAAAAATCTTCTTGTCTGAAACCACAAGGCCTAGAATTTTAAAATTTGGCATGAAGCAAATAATTAGATTACATGTAGGTTAAAGGTCATGGAGGCTAAAAATAGATTTAATTACTGTACCTCATAGAGCCTTCATTTATAGACCAATATCTTTGATATTCAATATATAGGTTCCTTGCATTGACCTCTACCCATGGGTAGGGTTTGAGGTCACTGGATCAAGGTCAAGGTCACCATAGCTTATAATAGATATTTTTACTTTCTGTCATAGAGCCTTTATTTATTGACTGATATTTTACATATTTGGTTTGTAGGCACTTATATATTTTCAATTAAAAATTGAAATACTGCTTAACAGCAAACCTACAGCCAAAGTAATCAGGTGAGCGATCCAGGGCCATCATGGCCCTCTTGTTAGCTCATCTGAGCAAATGCTCAGGGTGAGCTATTGTGATCACGCTGTCTGGCGTTAGTCCCCAGTTGTCTGTCATCAGCATTTTAATTTAAATGATATCTTCTCCTAAACCACATGGCTGTTTTTATCCAAACTTTATAGAAATGTTCCTTATATTGCCTTTTTGTAAATTGCTCAAACCATTCCGCTCCATTGCTCATAAATGCTGCAAAAGCCAAAAATAGAAAAAATTCAAACAACATCTCCAAAACGGCAAGGTAATTTTCCACCAAATTTTTTGAAATGTTCCTCACAGAGCTCTCTATTGAAATTGCTAGAATGGTTCCACTCAATTGAACAAAATGGCCACTAGAGCTAAAAATAGATTTTTGTCAGTATTTGGCTTCAAATGACATCTCCACCAAAACCACTTGGCCATTTCATACCAAATTTGACAGAAATGGTCATTATATTACCCTTTTCAATAATTGCTCAAGCTGTTCCACTCCATTGCACATAATGGCTGCAAAAGCTAAAAATAAAAAACTTCAAACAGCATCCCTCCCTCAACAGGAAGGTAATTTTCCATCAAATGTCAGGGACATGTTCCTTTCAGAGCCTTCTATTAAAATTGCTAAAATGGTTTGGTCCCATTGAACAAAATGGCCACCAGAGCTAAAAATATGTTTTTATCAATATTTTGCTTCAAAGACATCTCCTCCAAAACTACCAATACATTTTAAACTGAACTTGACAGAAATTATATTTATTTTGCCCTCTTTAGCTCACCTGAGCACTGCTCAGGGTGAGCTTTTAGGATGGTTGAATGTCCAGCATCGTGCGTCGTCAACAATTAGACTTGAACAAACTCTCCTCCTAAACCACCAAGCCAACATTGACAAAACATGCCTGGGATATTCCTTGCATGAAGCTCTAACAAAAGTTGTTCAAAGAATTCAATTCCATCAAGAACTCTGGTTGCTATGGCAACTTAAAGGAAAAACTTTATAAATCTTCTTGTCTGAAACCACAAGGCCCTGAGCCTTAAGATTTGGTATGTAGCATTGTCTAGTAGACCTCTACCAAATTTGTTCAAATTATGTCCCTGGGGTCAAATTTGGCCCCACCCCGGGGGTCAATTGATTTTACATAGGCTTAAATAGTGAAACTTAAAAAATCTTCTTGTCTGAAACCACAAGGCCCTGATCCTTAAGATTTGGTATGTAGCATTGTCTAATGGACCTCTGCCAAGTTTGTTAAAATTATGCTCCTGGTCTCAAATTTGGCCCTGCCCTAGGGGTCATTGGTTTTACATAGGCTTATATAGGAAAAACTTTGAAAATCTTCTTGTCTGAAACCACAAGGCCCTAGGCCTTAAGATTTGGTATGTAGCATTGCCTAGTGGACCTCAACCAAGTTTGTTCAAATTAAACCTCTGGGGTCAAGTTTGGTCCCACCCTGGGGTCAGTGGTTTTACAAAGGCTTATATAGGAAAAACTTAAAAAATCTTCTTGTCTGAAACCACAAGGCCCTGAGCCTTAAGATTTGGTATGTAGCATTGTCTAGGTGGACCTCTACCAAGTCTGTTCAAATTATGCCCCTGGGGTCAAATTTGGCCCTACTCCAAGGTCATTGGTTTTACATAGGCTTATATAGTCAAAACTTTGAAAATCTTCTTGTCTGAAACCACATGGGCTGAGCCTTAAGATTTGGTATGTAGCATTGTTTAGTAGACCTCTACTAAGTTTGTTCAAATTATACCCCTGGGGTCAAATTTGGCCCCACCCCGGGGTCTTTGGTTTTACAAAGGCTTATAGAGTGAAAACTTTGAAAATCTTCTTGTATAAGAAGAGGTAACATTTTCATGTCCAAATAATCTGGAAATTTGTCAGAAAGGTTGTTTCTATGATTTCTAGCTCAGATTAGAATATGGGTCATCTGGGTTCAAAAACTAGGTCACAGAGCCCAAAAATATAGAAAAACCTTGTTAACACTCTAGAGGTTACATTTTCAGTCAGAATATCCCAGAAATTTGTCAGAAAGGTTATTTTGATGATTTCTAGTTTATGTTCGAATATGGGTCATCTGGGATCATAAACTAGGTCACATAGCCCAAATATGGAAAAACCTTGTTAACACTCTAGAGGTAACATTTTCAGTCCAAATAACCTGGAAATCTGTCTTAAAGATTGTTTCAATGATTTCTAGGTCAAGTTTGAATATGAGTCATCTGGAGTCATAAACTAGGTCACAGAGCCCAAAAATTGAAAAAAATCTTGT
This sequence comes from Cyclina sinensis, assembly GCA_012932295.1. Classification (NCBI taxonomy): domain Eukaryota; kingdom Metazoa; phylum Mollusca; class Bivalvia; order Venerida; family Veneridae; genus Cyclina; species Cyclina sinensis. The sequence continues at coordinate 20,714,228 of JAAONU010000002.1, forward strand.
TAACACTGTAGAGGCTACTTTTCAGTCCAAATATTCTGGAAATTTGACAGAAAGGTTGTTTTAATGATTTCTAGCTCAGATTCGAATATGGGTCATCTGGGTTCAAAAACTAGGTCACAGACACCAAATATGGAAAAACCTTGTTAACATTCTAGAGGTAACAGTTTCAGTCCAAATATCCTGGAAATTTGTCAGAAAGATTGTTTCATTGATTTCTAGCTCAGTTTTGAATATGGGTTATCTGGGGTAAAAAACTAAGTCACATGGCAAAAAAGTAGAAAAACCTTGTTAATGCTCTAGAGGTTACATTCTCAGTCCAAATATCCTTGAAATTTGTCAGAAAGGTTGTTTCAATGATTTTCAGCTCATATTTGGATATGGGTCATTTGGGATCAAAAACTAGGTCACATAGCCCTAAAATGTAAAAACCATTTTAACACTCCAGAGGTTACATTTTCAGTCCAAATATCCTGGAAATTTGTCAGAGAAGTTGCTTTGATGATTTCTAGCTCTAATACTAATATGGGTCATCTTTGATCAAAAACTTGGTCACAGAACCCAAATATGGAAAAACCTTGTTAACACTCTAGAGTTAAGATTTTAATTGCAAATAACCTGAGAATTTGTCAGAAAGGTTGCTTCTGTGATTTCTAGCTCAACTTTCAATATGTGTCATCTGGAGTAACAAAACTAGGTCACAGAGCCCAAAAATCGTAAAACTTTGTAAACACTCTGGAGGCTACATTTTTAGTCCAAATGTCCTGGAAATTTGTCAGAAAGGTTGTTTTGATGATTTGTAGCTGAATTTTGGATATGGGTCATCTGGAATCAAAGTCTAGGTCACAGAGCCCAAATATCGAAAAACCTTGTTAACTCTCTAGAGGCTACATTTTCAGTCCAAATTACCTGAAAGTTTGTCAGAAAGATTGTTTCAATAATTTCTAGGTCAAGTTCGAATATGGGTCATCTGGGGTCAATTAACCAGGTGCATAGCAACTTTGTTACAGGGCCATCATGACCCTATTGTCTAAAATTGCTCCAACGGTTCCACTGTATTGCACATAAGGGCTGCAAAAGCTAAAAATAGAAAAAAATTCAAACAACATCTCGTCCTACACAGCAGTTAGATTTTCCATGAAATTTCAAGGAAATGTTCCTTTCAGAGTCCTTTATTTAAAGTCTTTGATTTTAGTTCAGCTTCTGCTTCACTGAACAAAATGGCTGCCAGAGCTAAAAATAAATTTTTAAATATGGATCAAAATAGAAAATGTATTGTTTATATGATGTTTGCTTAACAGTAGACCCTCAGCCAAAGTACCCAGGTGAGCAATCCAGGGACATCATGGCCCTCTTGTTGTCTGGACCCTAACTCAAAAAAGTATTTGAGGTATTAAGTTTAAACATCATAGGTGCATAGATGTCATAAAGGAGTCAAAGATTTCATAGGAAATGTTACTTTCACTTGATATCTCTTGAGTTATTGCCCTTTGTTATTAGTTTTGTAATTAAAGTTCTTCAAAATATAACCTGAAAACTATTGAGGGTATCAACATGGAACTCCATAGGTTCATAGATGGCATTGAGGAGAAGAGGGATATAGATTTGGCATTGTCCATCCAGCTGTTTGTTCAACTGTCTGTCTGGCCTTCATGGTTAAAGGTCACGGAGGCTTAAAATAGATTTATCTACTGTACCTCATAGAGCCTTCATTTATAGACCAATATCTTTGATATTCAGTATATAGGTTCCTTGCATGGACCTCTACCCATGGGTAGGGTTTGAGGTCACTGAGTCAAGGTCACCATAGCTTATAATAGATATTTCTACTTTCTGTCATAGAGCCTTTATTTATTGACTGATATTTTACATATTTGGTTTGTGGGCACTTACATATTTTCAATTAAAAAAATGAAATACTGAGATGTCACATTGGAACATCAAAGGGTTTAAGTTTTCTGGGCTGTAACTCTCTCATGAATATAGGGATTTTATCATATCTCTGCATAAACAAGTTACAAGGTAAAGGTCAATGTCACAGAATAAATGCATCTGGAAAGGTCAAGTTCACAGGTGAAGATCAGTATAATGCACAGTTGTTTATACCAACCATAAAATTTACTAGATAGGTTTTAAAAAAACTTGCCTCATTAACCCTTAACCTGCTGGAACAGAAAGGGATTAGCCTTTGCCACCAGTTAAGAGCCAGGCCAGCCTGCACATCCATGCAGTCTGACCAGGCTCTATACTGTTGGTAGCTCTATTTTTAGCTCGACTTTTTTTGAAAAAAAAAAATCAAATTATTGTCATAGTCATGGTGTAATTGCCGTTGCCATTGCCGTTGCCATTCCCGTCCAAAAACTTTAACATTGATCATAATTTTTTTATTCCTTGATGGATTATCTTCATACTTGGACACAACAACCCTTTGGACAAGACCTTCAAGATGACCAGACTAAACTTGACCTTGACTCTTAAATGACCTTCATATTCAAGGTCAAAATATTGAATTTTGCTAAAATTGGCCATAACTTTATTATTAGTAGGTGGTTTCTCTTAATTCTTGGACACAACAACCCTTTGGAGAAGACCTTCAAGCTGACCAAACTAAACTTGACCTTGACTCATAAATGACCTTCATATTCAAGGTCAAAATATTGAATTTTGCTAAAATTGGCCATAACTTTATTATTAATAGGTGGATTCTCTTTATGCTTGGACACAACAACCCTTTGGACAAGACCTTCAAGCTGACCAGACTAAACTTGACCTTGACTCATAAATGACCTTCACCTTCAAGGTCAAATTATTGAATTTTGCTAAAATTGACCATAACATTAGTATTTATGGTTGGATTTGATTTATACTTGGACAAAACAACACTTATGACAAAACCGACATGTTGAATAACTCAGATTTGATCATGACCTTAAAATTACCTTGACCTTCAAAGTCAGATGATTGAATTTTGCTTAAATTGTCATAACTTTCTCATTTATTTATAGATTTAATTCAAACTTGGACTCAACAACAGTTGTGACAAATCCGACATTATGATTATTTCAAGTTTGACCTTGACCTTTAAATGACCTTGACGGTCAAGGTCAAATCATTGAATTTTGTTAAAACTGGCCATAATTATGTAATTTATGGTTGGATTTGAATCAGACTTAGACAAAACAACACTTTTTCGTTTCGATTTCAAAAATGTCATCACATGACCTGTGTTTTTGACCTACTGACCTACTTTTTGTTTTTGGAGCTATGGCAATGAAATTTGGACCTTGTATACAGTTTTTTCTTCTGATTTCAAAAATGTCATAGCATGACCTGTATTTTTGACCTACTGACCTACTTTTTTGTTTTTTAGCTACAGCAATGAAATTTGGACTGTGTGCACAGTTTTTCGTTTCAATTTCAGAAATGTCATAGCATGGCCTATATTTTTGACCTACTTACCTACTTTTTGTTTTTGGAGCTGTGGCAATGAAATTTGGACCGTGTGCACAGTTTTTCATTTCGAATTCAAAAACGTCATAGCATGACCTATATTTTTGACCTACTGACTTACTTTTTTGTTTTTTAGCTACAGCAATGAAATTTGGACTGTGTGCACAGTTTCTCATTTAGAATTCAAAAATGTCATCGCATGACTTATATTTTTGACCTACTGACCTACTTTTTGTTTTTGGAGCTATGGCAATGAAATTTCGACCATGTACACAGTTTTTTGTTCCAATTTCAAAAATGTTATAGCATGACCTATATTTTTGATCTACTGACCTAATTTTTTGTTTTTTAGCTACAGCAATGAAATTTGGACGGTGTGCACAGTTTTTCTTTCCGATTTTAAAAATGTCATCGCATGACCTATTTTTTTGACCTACTGACCTACTTTTTGTTTTTTGAGCTATGGCAATGAAATTTGGACCATGTACACAGTTTTTTGTTCCAATTTCAAAAATGTCATAGCATGACCTATATTTTTGACCTACTGACCTACTTTTTTTGTTTTTTAGCTACAGCAATGAAATTTGGACCATTTGCACAGTTTTTCGTTCGGATTTCAAAAATGTCATCGCATGACCTATTTTTTGACCAACTGACCTACTTTTTGTTTTTTGAGCTATGGCAATGAAATTTGGACCATGTATACAGTTTTTGTTCAGATTTCAAAAATGTCATAGCATGACCTATATTTTTGACCTACTGACCTACTTTTTTGTTTTAAGCTACGGAATGAAATTTGGACTGTGTGTACAGCTTTTCGTTCGGATTTCAAAAATGTCATCTCATGACATATTTTGACCTACTGACCTCCTTTTTGTTTTTGGAGCTATGGCCATGAAATTGCATTGGTCCATTTCTGTGATAGTCATCATTACATTCATAAAAATTTCTTTCATCTTTGAACCCAGGTTAGTGCTTTAGGGCCATTGGCCCTCTTGTGTATGAATACTTGGACAAAACAAGGCTTATGACAAAACCTACATGTTAAATTATTCAAGTATGACCTTAACCTTTAAATGACCTTTACAGTCAAATTTCTAATTATTGCATTTTGCTAAAATAGCTAAACTTCTGGTTTTATGGACGGATTTGATCTATACAGGGACAAAAAACAACACTGAGAATAAAAGAAACATGTTAAACAATTCAAGCATTACCTTGACCTTTAAATGACCTTGACATTACTTAACTTGGCCATATCTTTGTTGTTAATGGATGTAGTGTCTTCATGCTTGGACATAACTACTTTTTAGACAATACCTCCAGAGAAGGTTAAACTGAACTTGAAATAGACCTTTAAGGTCAAATTGCTGAATGTTGCTAAAATTGGCCATAACTTTGTTATGTATAATTATATTTCCAAATGATGTTTCATTTGAAATCCCTTCACCACAATGTGCTTCCTCTGATGTGTTTGCCTTTGAATTAGAAAAATGTCGAGCGTTGCCCCTGCTTGCGGTGGCTCTTGTTGTATTTTGATATTGAAATCCCTTAAACTTTTAATGGACTGTTCCAAATTCAAAGCTGGGCAAATCCATTACAAAGTTTCAGCATGTTCAGGGTTAAAATGGTCCTCTTCATGAAGATAACAGATACACACAGAGGTTTGCTAAAAAATATTCCTAGTAATTTGAAAACACCCTAAAGAAATGGACCAGTTTTTGTCAAGACTTGCTGTCCTCCCTATGAAGTTAACAAACATTTTTTCTGTATACCTTATTGAAGAGGATATGACCTTAACTGTTAAACTGGTGTTAAACCCCAATAAAACAAACAAACAAACCTTATTGAAGAGGGCTACCTTTGATGCAAGACCGTTTGCCTTTCCTACAGTAATGATGTAAAATCTTTGAATTTTCAACAGCATATAAACCAGGATCATATTCAGGCAAACAAGAAGGCATTTATTTGTCGCTGGTCAGACTGTAGTCGTGAAGAGAAGCCATTTAAGGCCCAGTACATGTTAGTGGTGCACATGAGAAGACACACTGGAGAGAAACCTCACAAATGTACTGTAAGTAGAACTTGTTGACATTTTTTGACAGCTTTCTCAAAATTATGTAACTACAATCTGAATGTGACTTCATGTATGTGAATCAGCAAAACTAAAGTATGAAAATGTTTTAAATTTTTGGGACCAATTATGTTTTCTCCTGAACATTAGTTTTTGATTTGTGGTTATATAATTAACATGAAAGTTAAGGTAAAAGTTGGAGTGAAACTTTAAAATCAATTTTCATCTGACAAATTTTAGAGGACTAGTGAATTGGCATAACTTTTTGTCTAAGATATAGTTAAATAATCCATGTTTTGACAAGAACATAAATAAATAGGTGAGTGAATTTTTTTTTTCCAGAGAATTCACTGCATTCATTAAATAATATTGCTATAAAAAAGTGTTGATTTGACTATCAAGGTTTGAGGACCTGATGTATTTGAGCTTGATGGCAAAATATTAACAGTCATAAACCTAAAGTTTCATATAATTTTTAGCTCACCTGATCTAATAGTCTGAGTGAGCTATTCTGATCATCTGGCGTCCGCCGTCTGTCATCAACATTTTATTTCAAATGACATCTCCTCCTAAACCATGAGGCTATTTTTACTCAAGCTTTATAGAAATTTTCCTGATTTTGCCCTTTTCTGATCGGTCTTTGTCCATCGTCCGTCCATCCGACTTCAACTTTTCATTAGAACGACATCTTCTCTGAAACCAATGGGCCAGATTTGATGAAACTTCCCTGAGATGTCCCTTGCATGAAGCTCTACCAAGATTGTTCAAATGGTTATGGTCCATTGCATTTCTGGTTCACTGGAGCTAAAAATAGATTTTAAAAGTTGGATATCTTTAAAAATCTTCTTCTCCGAAACCTCAAGGTGTGGAGCTTAGGTATTTGGTATGAAGCATCATCTAGTGGACCTCTACAAAGTTTGTTCAAATTATGACTGTGGGGTCAAAACTGACCCCACCCCAGAGGTCAGTTGATTTTACGTAAATTTATATAGTGAAAACTTAAAAATCTTCTTGTCAGAAACCACAAAGCCTAGAATTTAGATATTTGGTGTGCAGCATTGCCCAGTGGACCTCTACCAAGTTGGTTGAAATCATGGCCCCTGGGTCAGAAATGGCACTGCCCCAGGGGTCACATGTTTTACATAGAGTTATATAGGAAAAACTTTAAAAAAAACCTTGCCAAAAACCACAAGGCCTAGAGTTAAGATATTTGGTGTGTAGCATTGTCTAGTGGACCTCTACCAAGATTGTTCAAATCATGGCCAAATTTTACAAAAGACTTTAAATCAACCAAAATACTTAAATGGTAATAACATTAGTTAAAATTTTAGATGTAAAAATATTGAAATGGCATTTAAAATGAAAAACGTTACCTTTGTTTTGATTGTAAAATTTGGAGTGACTGCGTCGATAGACACAAACTACATACTACAGAGTATACTACAGCATCCTTGTTCCCTTAAACTATCCAAAACCGTCGCAAATTAGAACATTCCTAACAACAATTACTTTTTACACATGCTAATTATCGGGGTTATTTTAAGTGAACTGCTTTAACTGTCAAAGAAATTACGTCACTCAATAGCAGCTTTCAACTTTTTACAAAGAGCGCCATGTCTTCAGATTAACTCAAAATCACATAGCTAAATACAAATTAAATCACCTTTTTTTCAAACTAGTTTTAAACCAATCTGAGCTCTGATTTGAGGGTGACATCTACAGATCTTGTATAAATATATTTTTTCGATGCATAACAAACACTTGTAAATTTCAGTGGCTCAACACTTCCCTTTTATATTTCTATCATTTGGGGATTAATTTCACAATCTTTGATATCGTAATATTGTTGTGAAACCTATATGTAGCCTCAAAGGAACAACCTGTCAATCACAATTCCCGTGACCTATGATCTTTACACGTGATACAACACCGTAAATTTATTGGTTGTAATTCAAGAGATAACCTTTGACAGCAAGCCTGAGTAATTTTCCATAAAAGAATCCCAGTATTTTACCGCCTTTTCCACATCACATGATCTAATGCTGCATGCTTTTGGATGCTTGCTCTCTACTTTCAATTCTCATTTTCGGAAAATCTATAAATAGTAACACCTAGTTTTGTGAGGAGATATTGACAAGGATTAAGTTTTCATGGTGTAAGAAACAAAAGTTGACGTTTTCATTGTTGTCTCTTGTTACTTTTTCTTACATGCCGTACACCGAGGTTATTCAGTATTTGACTTAAAAGTGGTTTTCACAACTATGAACTTGCATATCTACTCTATTTTCGAATTTAATACGACAATAATTTGACGCGATTTAGAGTATTTTTGTTCATGGTAATTCAATAACGAGAGAACAACAAGATGTACAAACAACAAATACATTGTACCTACATAATTTTTTATTACAAATCAAATTTTACATATTTTAAGTAGTAAAGTTTTAATAATCAATTGTAAAAAGCTACAGTTTTCACCGCGATCCGCGGTGATTGACCACAGCGTTCCGCCGCAATTTACCGCGGCGTTCCGCAGGGGGAAACGCTTACGGCCCCAGATTCATGTCCGCGGTGGTGAACATTTTCAGTCCGCGGGGTCTCGCGGACAAATTTTGTGCAAAATTTCGTCCGCGATGAGTCTCATCCGCGGGGTCTCGCGGGTTTTGCAAAATCCGCGCTGAGCGTACTGTAATTTTGTTCAAATTATAGCCACAGGGTCAAAATAGGCCCTGCCCTGTGGTGGGTCGGTCTGTTGGTTAGGAGGGTGGGCGTTCCTTGTCCGGAGCATAACTTGAAGACTACTGGTTGGAATTCAATGCAACTTCATGCAATGGTCAAGCAGAATGAGAGGAAGTGCAGTTTTCAAGAATCATAACTACATCTTCACTATTTGCAGAGATATTGCCCTTTATTGGTTTTCCTTGTCTGAAGCATTACTTGAAAACTACTGGTAGGAATTCAGTACAACTTCAAACAATGGTCAAGCACAATGAGAGGAAGTGCAATGTTCAAGAATCATAACTCCATCTTCACTAGTTGCAGAGTTATTGTCCTTTGTTGGTTTTCCTTGTCCAGAGAATAACTTGAAAACTACTGGTTGGAATTCAATGCAACTTCATACAGTGATCAAGCACAATAACAGGTAGTGCAATGTACAAGAGCCATAACTCCATCTTCACTATTTGCAGAGTTATTGCCCTTTGTTTAGCTTGTCGGAATAATTACTTGAAAACTACTGGTTGGAATTCATTTCAACTTCATACACTGATCAAGTTTAATGACAGGAAGTACAGTGTACATGAACCTTAACTCCATCTTCACTATTTGCAGAGTTATTGCCCTTTGTCCATTTTCCTTGTTTGGAGCATAACTTGAAAACTACTGGTTGGAATTCAATGCAACTTCATACAGTGATCAAGCACAATAACAGGAAGTGCAGTGTTCAAGAATCATAACTCCTTCTTCACTATATGCAGAGTTATTGCCCTTTGTTGGATTTCCTTGTCCAGAGTCTAACTTGAAAACTACCTGTTGGAATCAATGCAACTTCATTCAGTGATCAGGCGCAATAACAGGAAGTGCAGTGTAAAAGAGCTATAACTCCCATTTTCACTATTTGCAGAGAGATTGCCCTTTGTTTGATTTCCTTGTCCAGAGCATATGTTGAAAACTACTGGTTGGAATTCAATGCAACTTCATACAATGGTCAAGCACAATGAGTGGATGTGCAGTGTACAAGAGCTATTACTCTGTCTTCACTATTTGCACAGTTATTGCCCTTTGTTGGTTTTCCTTGTCCAGAGCATAACTTGAAAACTACTGGTTGGAATTCAGTGTAACTTCATACAATGGTCAAGCACAATGACAGGAAATGCAGTGTACAAGAACCACAACTATCTTTAATTGCACACAGCCATAACTCTATTTCAATTCTTTTACAAAGTATTCTGTTACCAATAACTTCCTCAATTCAGAAGCAGTCTTGCGGGGGTATTAATCACATTTAGTGATAGCTCTAGTTTACATAGAGTTATATAGGAAAAAGTTTTAAAAATCTTCCCATCAGAAACCAAAAGGCATAGAGCTTAGATATTTTGTATGTAGCATTGTCTAGAGGGCCTCTACCAAGTTTGTTCAAATCATGGCCCCTGGGTCAAAAATGGCTCCACCCCAGTCTCACATGTTTACATAGAGTTATATAGGAAAAACTTGAAAAATCTTCTTGTCAGATACCACAAGGCCTATGGTTAAGATATTTGGTGTATAACATTGTCTATTGAACCTCTACCAAGTTTGTTCAAATCATAGCCCCTGGGTCAAAAAAGGCCCCAGGGGTCACATGTTTTACATAGAGTTATATATGAAAAACTTTAAAAATCTTCTTGTCAGAAACCACAAGGCTTAGAGTTTAGATTTTTGGTGTGCAGCATTTTCTAGTGGACATTTACCAAGTTTGTTCAAATCATGACCCTGGGGTCAAAACAAGGTGGAGGGGGGGGAGGGTGGAGTCATTTGATTTTACACAAGAACTTATATATGGAAAACTTAAAAAATCTGCTGCTCTGAAACACTAATACTCTCCTGTGCATCGGTCGAATGTTTCACTTTCTTGCCTCTGCTAAAACTCAATTTTCAGAACGATAGTTTTATTTTTAGACAGAGAAATCCTTAGTTACTTTTCAGCCAATCAGTGACTAGCCTACAACACATTTGACAACTGAAAATGTAAACAAGCAATGCATGTTTGCATGTTACTTTTGTATGTCCACCATTATTTGGAACTGTTACAGTTATGGCCCCTTACTTAGTCAAAAATAGTAATTTTCAACTTGTGTCGCCTGTACCTGCAAAAGCGCTGCACCTATAGTCAAGAAACTTACAGGAATGTTGATCAGCATGTAAAGTGGTGCACCTGGGGTTTCCCGTATAGATTTATTCGGAATTGTAAGAGTTATGGTCCCTTACATACTCAAAATTTGCAATTTTCAACTTGTGTCGCCTGTAACTGCAAAAGGGCCGGAGCTAGAGTCACCAAATTCTGAGCAGGGTTGACATACTGTGTCTAACTGAAGCAAATGTCTATGAGAATCAAGTACAGTACCATCAGCATGTTGGGTGGAGCTTGACATGTTTGCCTATGTCACGGGAAGACAACTGCCATGGTTTGTTGTTCTACACACGAGATAAGTTGCCAGTGACAACTTCCAGTGTTTCACATCAACCTCATATGGAACAAATGTCAGTTACCATCTCATCAGAACTCTGTCCAAGGTCATTCTCTATAGATCTCCATCCTCGAACAAACCAGACTTTATTAATGATCTAACACATATTGCAGACCAAACTTCTCCAGATGTACTGCTTTGAGATTTCAACTTAGCTTTTAATTCTACAAATTATACAAGACTGTCACAGAAATTGAATAACTATTCCCAGTGTGTGCAGCTCCCAACTCACAGAGGTGGTTCTACACTTGACCTTGTCAACAAACAGAATAATATTCTACAACCCAGATTATCCTGCCTGTCCACCTACTTCTCAGACCACAGCATTGTTGCCCTACAGTTTGAAACCTACAAAATTTCCCTTCTTCTTAGTGAGTTTAATGCTGTTTCAATGGTCAAATTGCAGACTCAGTTTGATTGAGCATGTTCATGGACAGTAATGGAAAAAGCAAGTTACCGTCCATGTCCTTTAGCACCAGCTTAAACAGAACTCAACATTTAAGTATGGAAATGGTGAAATTTTGTTCCAACAATTGCTTAAAATTGTTTGCTATTTAGATGACAATGGACATTTTATAAACAGCCTGACTTACAGAACATGTAACTTAGGAACTTAGTACAAATTAGACATGAAAACACCTGTTGACCATTTGCAAACTCCAAGAATGTCCAACTGTGCATACAGAATTGTGAAGGATAATATTCATCCATTGGTCACAGTGTTGGAGACAGTATTTTGAGTCTTCACACCACAAAGGTCATTCTCTATAGATCTCCATCCTCGAACAAACCAGACTTTATTAATGATCTAACACATATTGCAGACCAAACTTCTCCAGATGTACTGCTTTGAGATTTCAACTTAGCTTTTAATTCTACAAATTATACAAGACTGTCACAGAAATTGAATAACTATTCCCAGTGTGTGCAGCTCCCAACTCACAGAGGTGGTTCTACACTTGACCTTGTCAACAAACAGAATAATATTCTACAACCCAGATTATCCTGCCTGTCCACCTACTTCTCAGACCACAGCATTGTTGCCCTACAGTTTGAAACCTACAAAATTTCCCTTCTTCTTAGTGAGTTTAATGCTGTTCCAATGGTCAAATTGCAGACTCAGTTTGATTAAGCATGTTCATGGACAGTAATGGAAAAAGCAAGTTACCGTCCACGTCCTTTAGCACCAGCTTAAACAGAACTCAACATTTAAGTATGGAAATGGTGAAATTTTGTTCCAACAATTGCTTAAAATTGTTTGCTATTTAGATGACAATGGACATTTTATAAACAGCCTGACTTACAGAACATGTAACTTAGGAACTTAGTACAAATTAGACATGAAAACACCTGTTGACCATCTGCAAACTCCAAGAATGTCCAACTGTGCATACAGAATTGTGAAGGATAATATTCATCCATTGGTCACAGTGTTAGAGACAGTATTTTGAGTCTTCACACCACAACAGGTTTCTTATAGTTGTCATTTTGTTAAACCAATCTTATTAATGATTCAGCGTGTATACTATCTTGTGACCATATTGCTAGCTATATGAGTAGCTAGGTTGAGTGGGGGCATCTGTGTCCTATGGACACATTTCTAGTTGACAGAGTAATGCCCCTTGGACTTTCTTTGCAGAGGTTACACATACTGAAATAAAATTTGGTATACAGATTTATCGTAAGCATATCAAGGTCTAATTTTAATTTAGACACATCATACTTGATAGGTTGATGCATCTCAGATAGTACCTGTAGATAACCCCTATTGATTTTAAGTTCAAAAGGTAAATTTCATTTCCATTACACTGCCCATAATGTATACTGCTGGGGGGGTATAAGTGTTTCACAAACATCTCTTGTTTTTTAATATGTATATGTAAATAAACTAGTAAATAAACTAGTTAAAATAACAAAAAGGTTAAAATCATGTTTAATTGCTGTATTAAGATGTTACCGTAAAGGCTTAGTTGAAATGTGTTTACAAAATTGTTAGTAAACACCTATTTATAATTTTTGCAATCACATTATCATTTCAACCAATGAAAAATGGTTTCAAGATTTTTTGGTCGTGGGGATATTGGTGTACTTTCATTGGTTGTTTAAAAGTTCATTCTAAAGGTCAATATCATAAATCTACTCTTATTAAAGCAGTGGTTTGAAGTAACGGTAATGTATCCATATAGCTGCAGAGGGAGCGTAAAACACCAATGGCTAGACCTAATTGTTCATTGTTATATCTCCCCCCAAACCCGGCCCTTCTGATGGAGACATATTGTTTTTGCCCTGTCCATGGTTTGTCTGACTGTGTGTCTGTCTGCCACACTTCGTTTCCTTTCAATAACTTGAGTACCAGTTGACCCAAGGCCTTCAAACTTCACAGGGTTATTGCCCTTATTAAGTAGAAAAACAACCTTTTTTTTTTTTTTGGTAAGTAGGTCAAAGGTCAAGGTCAGAGGGACCTCTAGAGTGAAAACCGTTTCCACTCAATAACAGGAGTACCATTTCACCCAGAGCCTTCAAACTTCATAAGATGATTGCATTTACTAAATAGAACAACCATATTGTTTTTGGGGCTAGTATGTCAAAAGTCAAGGTCACAAGGACCTGTAGAGTGAAAAGTATTTATGCACAGTAACTGTACTACCATTACACCCAGAGCCTTCAAACTTTATAGGATAATTGTATCAGAAGAGCCCTATTGTTTTTAGGGTTCACAGGTCAAAGGTTAAGTTCACAGGGACCTCTAGAGTGAAAACTGTTTCTGCTCAGTAACTGGAGTACCGCTTTACCCAGAGCCTTCAAACTTCATAGGATGATTGTCTTTACTCAGTAAAAGAACCCTATCATTTTTGGGAACAGTAGGTCAAATCAAGGTCACAAGGACCTGTAGAGTAAAAACTATTTCTGCTCAGTAACTGGAGTACCATTACACCCAGAACCTTCAAACTGCATAAGGTAATTATATTAGAAGAGCCCTATTGTTTTTGGGGTCTGTTGGTCAAAGGTCAAGTTCACTGGGACCTGTAGAATAAAACTATTTCTGCTAAAAAATTTGAGTAACCATTACACCTAGAGTCTTCAAACTTATTGCAAACTTATTCAAACTTGCGAACAACGAACACCCATAACAACCAATAACGATACTTGTAACATGAGCAATGAGACTCAGGTGAGCAATTTAGGGCTATCATGGCCCTCTTGTTTTAAATTGCTCAAACCATTCCACTCCATTGCACATATGGGCTACTATAGCTGAAAATAGAAAAAAAAATCAATCAACATCTTCATCTAAACGCCAAGACGATCCATCAAAATTCCACAGAAATGTGCCTTATATAGCACTCTATTAAAATTACTAAAATGGTTCTGCTCCATTGTACAAAATAAGCTAAAAATAGATTTTCATCAATATTTTGCTTCAAATGACATATCCTCAGAAACTGCTGTCTCAAAATTGCCTCTGCCCCATGGGTTTTATTTGTATAATATATGTTTTTGAAAATCTTCAAAAGTCAAGGTCACAAGAACCTGTAGAGTGAAAACTATTTCTGCTCAGTAACTGGAGTACCATTACACCCAGAACCTTCAAACTTCATAGGGTAATTAGAAGAACCCTATTGTTCTTTTAAATAATTTTTTAATTTTGCATCTGATGTTTGCTTAACAGCAGTCCCTCAACCAGAGTATTCAGTGAGCAATCCAGGCCCTCTTGTTGTGTTACTTGCAGGGCAACATATATGTATTCAGTGTTGGTGCTGGCATCCATATTTGTCAAGACAGTAATTCAAGATAAGATATTATTAAAACTGGGTGACAGTGGTTATAGGAATAATGTCTTGATTAAGTATGTACAACCCCTTTAATACATACAAGAGGTATGGCCCTTTTTAGCCGACCTAAGCCAATGCTCAGAGTGAGCTATTGTGAATTATGTCCTGTGAGCATTGTTAACCACTTACCTTTGAACAAAATCTCTTCTGAAAGCTCATGTGAGCTATTGTGATCTCATCTCGTCCGTCTTCTTGCGTCAGTGCATCAACATTTTCCTTTAAACCACATCTCCTAAACTGCTGAGCCAACATTGACAAAACATGCCTGGGATATTCCTTGCCTGAAGCTCTAGCAAAGTTGTTCAAAGAATTCAGTTCCATCAAGAACTCTGGTTGCTATAGCAACTTAAAGGAAAAACTTTGAAAAATCTTCTTGTCTAAAACTACAAGGCCCTGAGCCTTAAGATTTGGTATGTAGCATTATCTAATGGACCTCTACCAAGTTTGTTCAAATTATGCCCCTGGGGTCAAATTAAACCCCAACTCTGGGGTCAATTGATTTTGCATAGGGAAAACTTTGAAAATCTTCTGTCTGAAACCACATGGGCCTGAAACCACATGGGCCTGAGCCTTAAGATTTGGTATGTAGCATTGTCTAGTGGACCTCTACCAAGATTGTTCAAATTATACCCCTGGGGTCAAATTTGGCTCCACCCTGGGGTCATTGATTTTACATAAGCTTATATAGTGAAAACTTTGAAAATCTTCTTGTATAAGAAGAGGTAACATTTTCTGTCCAAATAATCTTCTTGTTGTGTCACCCTTTGGAAGAAACGGCGATACAAAGGATTCACTTTGTCCGTCGGTCCGTCACAAAAACTTAACGTTGCCTATAACTTTGCCATTTCTAAACATTATCTTATCAAACTTACAAATTGTATTGCTTATGACAACAGGGTCGGGATGATGCCAAAATCTTTAGGTCAAGGTCACATTTGACAGATTTATGCCCCTTTTTGTTCTTGGATTTTGTCATATAAACTTAACGTTGACAATAACTTTGCCATTTCTTAACATTTCGACATCAAACTTTGAAATTATATTGCTTATGACAACAGGGTCATGATGATGCCAAAATCTGTAGGTCAAGGTCACAACTGACAGAGTTATGCCCCTTTTTGTACTTGGATTTTGTCATGAAAACTTAACATTGGCTATAACTATGCCATTTCTTAATATTTCTTCATCAAAGTTTCCAATTGTAATGCTTTCAATTGTATCAATTAAGACAACACCATTTCTCAAGGGCAGATAACCCTCAAATTTATTTTTTCAAGTTAAAATTTCTTGGTTAACCTTTTTGTGTTGCCCTTTCGAAGAAAAGGTGATACATAGGGATCGCTTTGTCCATCGGTCCGTCATGAAAACTTAACGTTGGTTATAACTTTGCCATTTCTAAACATTATCTTATCAAACTTTTAAACTGTATTGCTTATGACAACAGGGTCAGGTTGATGCCAAAATTTCTAGGTCAAGGTCACATTTGACAGAGTTATGCCCCTTTTTATACATGGATTTTGTCATGAAAACTTAAAGTTGGGAATAACTTTGTCATTTTTAGCTCACCTGAGCACAAAGTGCTCAGGGTGAGCTTTTCTGATCGGTCTTTGTCCGTCGTCCGTCCGTCCGTCGTCAACTTTTCATTCAAACGACATCTCCTCTGAAACCAATGGGGCAAATTTAATGAAACTTGCCTGGGATGTTCCTTGCATGAAGCTCTACCAAGATTGTTCAAATGGTTCTGGTCCATTGCATTTCTGGTTCACTGGAGCTAAAAATAGATTTTATAAGTTGGATCTTTAAAAATCTTCTTCTCCGAAACCACAAGGCCTGGAGCTTTGATATTTGGTATGAAGCATCATCTAGTGGACCTCTACCAGGTTTGTTCAAATTATGTCCCTGGGGACAAAACTGACCCCACCCCAGGGGTCAGTTGATTTTACATAGAGTTATATAGGGAAAACTTGAAAATCTTCTTGTCAGAAAACTCAAGGCCTAGAGTTAAGATATTTGGTATGTAGCATTGTCTAGTGGACCTCTACCAAGTTTGTTCAAATCCTGGCCTCTGGGTCAAAAATGGCCCCGCCCCGGGGGTCACTTGTTTTACATAGAGTTATATAGGGAAAATCTTAAAAAAATCTTCTTCTCAGAAACCGTAAGTTATAGAGCTTAGATATTTGGTGTGTAGCATTGTCTAGTGGACCTCTACCAAGTTTGTTCAAATCCTGGCCTCTGAGTCAAAAATGGCCCCGCCCCAGGGGCCACTAGTTTTACATAGAGTTATATAAGAAAATCTAAAAAAATCTTCTTGTCAGAAACAAGAAGGCCTACAGTTAAGATATTTAATATGTAGCATTGTCTAGTGGACCTCTACCAAGTTTGTTCAAATCCTGGCCTCTGGGTCAAATATGGCCCCGCCCCGGGGGTCACTTGTTTTACATAGAGTTATATAGGAAAATCTTTAAAAAATCTTCTTATCAGAAACCGTAAGTTATAGAGCTTAGATATTTGGTGTGTAGCATTGTCTAGTGGACCTCTACCAAGTTTGTTCAAATCCTGGCCTCTGAGTAAAAAATGGCCCCGCCCCAGGGGCCACTAGTTTTACATAGAGTTATATAAGAAAATCTAAAAAAATCTTCTTGTCAGAAACCGTAAGTTATAGAGCTTAGATATTTGGTGTGTAGCATTGTCTAGTGGACCTCTACCAAGTTTGTTAGAAAAATGTCCCTGGGGTCACTATTGGCCCCGCCCAAGGGGTCACAAGTTTTAAATAACAATATAGAAGAAAATCTTTAAAAATCTTCTTGTCTGAAACCACAAGACCTAGAATTTTAAAATTTGGCATGAAGCAAGCTTTATCAAGCTTTTTCAAACTATTGGATTAGGTTAAAGGTCACGGAGGCTAAAAGTAGATTTATCTACTGTATCTCATAGAGCCTTCATTTATAGACCAATATCTTTGATATTCAGTATAGAGGTTCCTTGCATGGACCTCTACCCATGGGTAGGGTTTAAGGTCATTGGGTCAAGGTCAAGGTCACCATAGCTTATAATAGATATTTCTACTTTCTGTCATAGAGCCTTTATTTATTGACTGATATTTTACATATTTGGTTTGTAGGCACTTACATATTTTCAATTAAAAAATGAAATACTGCTTAACAGCAAACCTACAGCCAAAGTACTCAGGTGAGCGATCCAGGGCCATCATGGCCCTCTTGTTTAACATTTCAACATCAAACTTCCAAATTATATTTCTTACGACAACAGGGTCGTGATGATGCCAAAATGTATAGGTCAAGGTCACAATTGACAGAGTTATGCCCCTTTTTGTACTTGGATTTTGTCATGAAAACTTAACATTGGCTATAACTATGCCATTTCTTAATATTTCTTCATCAAACTTTCCAGTTGTAATGCTTACAATTGTATCACTTAAGACAACACCATTTCTCAAGGGCAGATAACCCTCAAATATTTTTTTGCAATGTTATGCCCCTTTTTCAAGTTAAAATTTCTTGGTTAACCTTTTTCTTTATGTCCATGTCTCAAAAAGTGTCAAGGATATTCCATTCAAACTTGGAATACTTGATAACCAGCAAGACCCCTGCAAAGATTGTTGGTACCCATGTCCCTGGGGTCACAGTTAGCCCCACCCTTGGGGTCACATGATTTTGCTTAAACTTAAACCGCGGGTCCCAATTTTTTTTTTTTTTAAATTTTAAAACATAGTACTTTACTTCCCATCCTACCTCAACCCCCCTCCCCCAACCAGTCACCCCCCCCCCCCCCCCCCCCGAACCCCCGGGGCCCAATTTTTTTTTTTTTTTTTTTTTTATTTTAATAATTTTAATTTTAGGTACTTGACTCCCCATTCACCCTCAAAACCCCCACCCCTCACCCCCAACCAGTCACCCCCCCCCATTTTTTTTACCCCCCACCCCCGCGCCTTTTTTTTTTTTTAGCTCACCTGTCACGTAGTGACAGAGTGAGCTTTTCTGATCACCTTTTGTCCGTCCGTCCGTCCACAATTAGTTTGTTAACACTTTAGTGGTCACATTTTTGCCTCAATTGTCATGAAACTTGGTCAGGATGTTTGTCTCATTAATATCTCGGACGAGTTCGAACATGGGTTATCAGGGTTGGAAAACTAGGTCACAGAGCCCAAATATAGAAAAACCTTGTTAACTCTCTAGAGGCTACTTTTTCAGTCCAAATATCCTGGAAATTTGTCAGAAAAGTTCTGTCGATGATTTCTAGCTCAGGTTCTAATATGGGTCATCTGGGGTCAAAAACTAGGTCACGGAGCCCAAAAATAGAAAAATCTTGTTAACACTCTAGAGGTTACATTTTCAGCCCAAATGATCTGGAAATTTGTCAGAAAGGTTGCTTTGACAATTTCTAGGTCAAGTTCAAATATGGGTCATCTGGGGTCAAAAACTAGGTCACAGAGCCCAAATATTGAAAAAACCTTGTTAACACTAGATCTAGAGGTAACATTTTTAGACCAAATAATCTGGAAATTTGTCAGGAAGATTGCTTCTATGATTTCTAGCTCAAGTTCGAATATGGGTCATCAGGGTCCAAAAACTAGGTCACAGAGCCCAAAAATAGAAACATCTTGTTAACACTCTAGAGGTAACATTTTCAGCCCAAATAATCTGGAAATTTGTCAGAAAAGTTGCTTCGAAGATTTCTAGCTCAAGTTCGAATATGGGTCATCTGGGATCATAAACTAGGTCACAGAGCCCAAAAATAGAAAAATCTTGTTAACACTCTAGAGGTTACATTTTCAGCCCAAATAATCTGGAAATTCGTCAGAAAGGTTGCCTTGAGGATTTCTAGATCAAGTTCGAATATGGGTCATCTGGGGTCACAAACTAGGTCACAGAGTTCAAATATGGAAAAACCTTGTTAACATTCTAAAGGTAACATTTTCAGTCCAAATAATCTGGAAATTTGTCAGAAAGGGTCTATCAATGATTTCTAGCTCGGTTTTGAATATAGGTTTTCTGGGGTGAAAAACTAGGTCACAGAGCCCGAAAGTAGAAAAACCTTGTTAATGCTCTAGAGGTTACATTTTTAGTCCAAATGTCCTTGAAATTTGTCAGAAAGGTTGTTTCAATGATTTCTAGCTCATAGTTGGATATGGGTCATCTGGGATGAAAAACTAGGTCACATGGCTCAAATATTAAAAAACCTTTCCAGAGGTTACATTTTCAGTCTATATATCCTGGAAATTTGTCAGACTGGTTTTTTGATGATTTCTACCTCAAGTTGGAGTATGGGTCATCTTGGGTCAAAAACTAGGTCACAGAGCCCAAATATGGAAAACCTTGTAAACACTCTAGAGGTAACATTTTAATTCCAAATAACCTGAAAATTTGTCAGAAAGCTTAATTCTGTGGTTTCTAGCTCAAGTTTCAATATGGGTCATCTGGAGTGGAAAACTAGGTCACAGAGCCCAAATATAGAAAAACTTTATAAACACTCTAGAGTTTACATTTTCACTCCAAATGTCCTGGAAATTTGTCAGAAGGGTTGTTTTGATGATTTGTAGCTCAAGTTTGGATATGGTTTATCTGGGGTCCAAAACTTGGTCACAGAGCCTAAATATCGAAAAACCTTGTTAACACTCTAGAGGCTACTTTTTCAGTCCAAATATCCTGGAAATTTGTCAGAAAGATTGTTTCAATAATTTCTAGGTCAAGTTCGAACATGGGACATCTAGGTTAAAAAACTAGGTCATAGAGCCCAAATATGGAAAAACCTTGTTAACACTCTAGACATAACATTTTCAGTACAAATAACCTTGAAATTTGTCAAAGAGATTGTTTCAATAATTTCTAGGTCAAGTTCGAATATCGGTCATCTTGGGTCAATTAACCAGGTCCATAGCAACTTTGTTAAAAGCAGTCATACTCAGGTGAGCGATACAGGGCCATTCATGGCCCTCTTGTTTTTTTTTTAAACATAGGTACTTTACTACCCTCCCCCCCCCCCTACCTCAAACCCCCCCCCACCCACCCGCGCCCAATTGTTTGTTTGTTTTTTTTAATTTTAATACATAGGTACTTGACTCCCCATCCACCCTCAACCCCAGCAGGCTCTTGTTTACCTTTTTAGTTATTCTAACAGAGTACCCAAGGGCGACACAAGTGTTCCACTGAACACCCATCTAGTTCTTTATGTCCATGTCTCAAAAAGTGTCAAAGATATTCCATTTAAACTTGGAAAACTTGATCACCAGCAAGATGCCTGCAAAGATTGTTGGTACCCATGTCCCTGGAGTCACAGTTAGCCCCACCCCCAGGGGTCACTTGATTTTGCTTATACTTATATATAGGAAAAAAACTTCTTAAGCCTAAAAATAAAATATTAACTGACATGAGATGGGTAAGTACTCCCTCCCCCCACCACCACGGTCCCCTCTGGATAAGGACCCCTGCCTTTTTTTTTTTACACCCCCCTCAAGTCCTACCTTTTTTTTTTACATAGACCTTTATACACAAATTATGTCACTGAAATCAATATTGGCCCCACTTGATGGGCACATGTTTTATAAAGAAAAATATAGGTAAATCTTTAAAATTCTCTTTGTATGAAACCACAAGGCACAGAGTTCAAACATTTTGCACAAACCATTGTCTCTGGATCTCTACCAAGATTATTTATTAGGCATTATAACAGATGATGAGACTTCTGAAATTTGCTTTGAAACATTGCCTAGCGTACCTCTACTTGTAGTGTTTAAATCATGCCTATTGTTTAGTTCTTCTTTTAATGATAAATCTGTTACATAGCCTTTGTGTTTCTAAGTAGCTGTACTGAGGTAAGCAGTTTAAAGCCATCCATCCAACCCACATCATTATTTTCTTCAAACGATATCTCCTCTTAAAAAGCTTGAAAAATTTTGACAAAACTTTACAGTAATGGTCCTTGGGTATTCCTCTTCCAAATTTGTCCAAATTTTACAAGTCCATACGAAATTTGGATCAGAGGAGCAAAAAATAAATGTTCAAACTAAAAACTTTTTAAACTGGTCCAAAGCTCTAAAATTCATTGGATTCATGTGTGTTGGTCGGTCTGTTAGTCAGTCAGTCAGTCTATCTTGTCCATCTGTCCAGCCATTCATCAAGCCATCCATAGACAAAACTTGTTAAAACTATTTCTCATCACCTATTATTTAGATTTTAATAATACTTTGCAAGAATCATAAGTACCAAACCTCATTGTGCATGTAGTTGTCATATTCCACTCCAATGATTTTTCACTGAGTTATGGCCCTTTGATTTTTAGCTCACCTTAGCATATGTTGAGCTATTGGGATCACCCTGTGTTTGCATCCATTGTCAGTTGTCCATTGTATATTGTAATCATTTTACTTCAAATGACATCTCCAAAACTGCAAAGCAATTTCCAACCAAACTTACTAGAAATATTCCTTATATTGCCCTTTTTATGCCCCTGCAATGATAATGGGGAGCCGGCATATAATGTTTACCCTGTCCATGTATGTGTGTGTGTGTACACATACAATAGATGTTTGTGTCCGGCTAATAACTTTGTTGTGCATGGTTGGATTTTGAAATAATTTGGCATAAGTGATCATCAAACAAAGTCGATGTGTGGCGTGCAAGAAACATGTCGCTCTCTCAAAGATCAAGGTCACAGGGGACACTTGAAGTTTTGGCTAATTCCTTATATGGATATAATGAAAAAGTTGTTCTTGTCCGGCTCATAACTTCCTCATGCATGGTGGGATTTAAAAAAATGTGTTTATAATGTCTCCGCCCAATCTGGTGAAGACATATTTTTTTGCCCTGTCCGTCAGTCCGTTTGTCCATCTGACACACTTCGTTTCTGTTCGATAACTAGAGTACCTTTTCAACTAGAGTCTTCAAACTTCATAGTATGATTGCACTTATTGAGTTATTGAGTTACAGAAGCCTATTGTTTTTTAGGGTATGTAGGTGAAAGGTCACAGTGACCTTTAAATGAGAAAATGGTTTCCGCTCAATAACTAGAGTTCTATTTGACCTAGTGCCTCCAACCTTCATAGGATGACTGTCCTTATTGAGTTACAGAAGTCAATTGATTTTGGGTTCATTCAGTTGAAGGTCAAGGTCACAGTGACCTTATATGTAAAAATTGGTATCTGCTCAATAACATCTCTGCAATGATAATTTCTTGTTTCTTGCCCATAATGTCAACAATTTCAACATGCTCATCATGTCATTTTAGTAAGGAAGCAGATGTTGAATATGAAATTATCACAGAAGGCAGGTGAGCAACAAAGAACATACATGAATGTATTAGACATTTGTAGTGGACTGTAGGTATGTGCACCACTTACATGTTCATGTAGTTTGTGTCCAGTGTCATTTAGCGAGGGTATCTGTGTCCTTTGGACACATTTGTAGTCTGAAATTGCTAAAACCATTCCACAACGTTGCACAGAAGTGCTGCAAAAGAATAGAAAAAAATTCAAACGACATCTCCTCCTTAACTGCAAGGTACATAAGGGCTGCAAAAGGTAAAAATAGAAAAAAAATTCAAACAGCATCTCCTCCTAAACAGTTTTCCACCAAATTTCACAGAAATGTTCCTTACTCAGCCCTCTATTAAATTGCTAAAACAGTGCAACTCCATTGATCAAAATGGCCGCCAGAGCTAAAATTAGATTTTTGTCAATATTTGGCTTCAAATGACATCTCCTTCTAAACCACGTAGCCATTTTTAAACAAAACTTTTCAGAAATGTTCCTTATAATGCCCTTTTCTGAAATTGCTCAAACCCTCCCCTACATTGCAAATAAGGGCTGCAAAAGCTATAAATAGAAACAAAATTCAAACAACATCTCTTCCTAAACGGTTGGGAGATTTTCCACCAAATTTCACAGAAATGTTCCTTACATAGCCCTCTATTAAAATTGCTAAAATGGTTCTGCTCCATTGAACAAAATGACCGCCAGGGCTAAAAATAGATTTTCGTCAATATTTGGTTTCAAATGACATCTCCTCCAAAACCACTTGGCCATTTTAAATGAAATTTAAGAGAAATGTTCCTTATAATGCCCTTTTCTAAAATTGCTGAAACCGTTTTGCTCCATTGCACATAAGAGCTGCAAAAGCTGAAAGTAGAAAAGAAATCAAACAACGTCTCCTTTTAAATGGCTAGGTAAATTTCCACCAAATTTCACAGAAATGTTCCATGCATAGCTCTCTCTATTAAAATTTTAATTATTTAATTTTCCATTGGCCGTAACATCATTTTTAGCTCACCTGTCACGCAGTGACATGGTGAGCTATTGTGATCCCCCTCAGTCTGTTGTCTTGCGTCGTCAACATTTCAATTCAAACGACATCTCCTCTGAAACCAATGGGCCAAATTCAATGAAACTTGCCAGGGATGTTCCTTTCATGAAGCTCTACCAAAGTTGTTAAAAGGATTCAATGAGGGACATTCCTGATAACAAATTATCTCCCTTACTCAGATAACATCAAAGGTGCACTTTGGTCCTTTCAGTTGGAATCCTCTAACTTTATCCTTGTTCCTAACTGCGATGGTCTTGACATTTAGTTGTGAAAATTGTCACTTATATATTAAATAAAAAGTTAGGATTATCAAAGAACAAACATAATGGTGTTAACAAAACATTGCTAAATTTATTGTGTAATCTGACTACCACTGTTGCAAATAATTAGGTTTAATTATCACCATATCAAAAGAGAAAATAGCGATAAAAGCAGAGGAATCCAAATGGAAGGACCAAAGTAATATCAGAGAGTATTCAGGGTAGATAATCAACTAATGTCCCCCATTCCATGCAGAACTCTGGTTGCCATGGCAGGCAAAAGGAAGAACTTTAAAAATCTTCTTCTCAAAATCCGCAAGGCCTGGAGCTTAGATATTTGGTATGTAGCATCATCTAGTGGACCTTTACCAAGATTGTTCAAATTATGACCCTGGGGTCAGAACTTGCCCTGCTCCGGGGGTCACTTGATTTTACATAGAGTTATATAGTGAAAACTTTAAAAATCTTCTTGTTAGAAACTACAAGGCCTAGAGGTTAGATTTTTAGTGTGAGGCATCCATCTGGTGGACCTCTACCAAGATTGTTCAAATTATGACCCTGATGTCTGAAATGGCCCTGCCCCAGGGGTCACTTGATTTACATAGACTGGAGCTGAGGTATTTGGTAGTATGTACTGTGACCACAGTGGGGTCATCCCCACTCCCCTGGGGGTCACTCCCCCCCCCCCAAAAAAAAAAAAAAAAATTTTTTTTTTCTCTCATTTGTTAAGTTTTTCCCTATGGCAGTAAAATTTGGACCATTTGTACAGTTTTTCAAGATGATTTCAAAAACATTATTCGTTCACCTATATTTTTGACCTACTGACCCACTTTTTAGCTCACCTGAGCCTTTGGCTCATGGTGGGCTATTGTGACCCGTCTTTGTCCATCGTCCGTCAACAATTTCATTCAAACGACATCTCCTCTGAAACCTCTGGGCCAAATTTGATGAAACTTGCCTGGGCTGTTCCTTGCATGAAGCTCTACCACATATGTTCAAAGAATTTAATTCCATCAAGAACTATGGTTGCTATGGCAACTTAAAGGAAAAACTTTGAAAATCTTCTTGTCTGAAAGCACAAGGCTCTGAGCCTTAAGATTTGGTATGTAGCATTGTCTAGTGGACCTCTATCAAGTTTGTTCAAATAATGCCCCTGGGGTCAAATTTTCCCCCACCCTGGGTGTCAATGGATTTTACAAAGGCTTATGTAGTGAAACTTTAAAAATCTATTTGTCTGAAACCACAAGGCCCTGAGCCTTAAGATTTGGTGTGTAGCATTGTCGTGTGGACCTCTGTCACTTTGTTCAAATTATGCCCCTGGTGTCAAATTTGGCCCCTACCCAGGGGTCAATGGATTTTACATAGGCTTATATATTAAAATTTAAAAATCTTCTTATCCGAAACCACAAGGCCCCGAGATCTAAGATTTGGTATTTAGCATTGTATTGTGGACCCCTACAAAGTTTGTTCAAATTATGCCCCTGGGGTCAACTTATTATACATATGGAAAACTTTGAAAATCTTCTTGTCTGAAACCACAAGGACCTGAGCCTTAAGATTTGGTATGTAGCATTGTCTATTAGACCACTACCAACTTTGTTCAAATTATACACCTTGGGTCAAATTTGGCCCTGCCCCGGGGGTCAATTGATTTTACATAGGCTTATATAATGAAACTTTAAAAATCTTCTTGTCTGAAACCACAAGGCCCTGAGCCTTAAGATTTGGTAGGTCAGATTGTTGTGTGGACCTCTACCAAGTTTGTTCAAGTTATGCCTCTGGGGTCAAATTTGGCCCCACCCTGGGGTCATTGGTTTTACATAGGCTGATATAGGAAAAACTATGAAAATCTTCTTGTCTGAAACCACAAGGCCCTAAGCCTTAAGATTTGGTATGTAGCATTGTCTGGTAGACCTCTACCACGTTTGTTCAAATTATGCCCCTGGGGTCAAATTTGGCCCCACCTCGGGGGTCAAATGATTTTGCATAGGGAAAACTTTGAAAAATCTTCTTGTCTGAAACCACATTGGTCTTAGCCTTAAGATTTGGTATGTAGCATTGTCTAGTAGACCTCTACCAAGTTTGTTCAAATTATACCCCTGGGGTAAAATTTGGCCCCACCTCGGGGTCATTGGTTTTACAAAAGCTCATATAGTGAAAGCTTTGAAAATCTTCTTGTAGAAGGAGAGGTAACATTTTCAGTCCAAATATTCTGGTAATTTGTCAGAAAGGTTGTTTCTATGATTTCTAGCTCAAGTTTGAATATCTGGGTTCAAAAACTAGGTCACAGAACCCAAATATAGAAAAACCTTGTTAACACTCTAGAAATAAGATTTTAATTCCAAATAACCTGAAAATTTGTCAGAAAGGTTGCTTCTATGATTTCTAGCTCAAGTTTGAATATGGGTCATCTGGATTCGAAAAACTAGGTCACAGAGCCCAAATATCAAAAAGCTTTGTAAAAACTCTAGAAGCAACATTTTCAGTCAAAATGTCCTCCAAATTAGTCAGAAAGGTTGTTTTGATGATTTGTAGCTCAAGTTTGGATATGGGTCATCTTGGGTCAAAAACAATGTCACAGAGCCCAAATATCGAAAAACCATGTTAACACTCTAGAGGCCACATTTTCAGTCCAAATAACCTGGAAATTTGTCAGAAAGATTGTTTCAATAATTTCTAGGTCAAGTTGGAATATTGGTCATCTGGTGTCAATTAACCAGGTCCATAGCAACTTTGTTAAAAGCAGTCATATTCAGGTGAGTGATACAGGGCCATCATGTCCCTCTTGTTTGATGTACAGCTATGAAATTTGGACCATTCGCAGAGTTTCAGATGTAGAATTGAACTTAGATATGAGCTGACCTAGATTCTGGCCTAGTGACCTACTTTCTTGCTTATTTACGTACAGCTTTGAAATTTGGACCATGTGCACAGTTTCAGGTGTCAAATTGAACTCTGATATTAGATGACATTAATTTGACCTAGTGACCTACTTTTTTGTTTTTTGATGTACAGCTTTAAAATTTGGTCCTTGTATATAGAAAAAATTTAAAAATGTATTTTGCATGAAGTATGGTCTATTGACCAACATTGTTCAAATTCTTGTAATAAACACTAGCTTTCTCTGCTTTCACACAAATAACAGTCTGTCCTCAGGTGAGCGCTTTGGGTCCAATGGCCCCCTTGTTTAAAATTGCTTTTTAAAAGAGCCTTTATTTATTGACTGATAAAATATATTTGGTTTGTAGGCACCTACATATCTTCAATTAGAAAATGAAATACTGCTTCTTATGCTTGCTTAACAGCAAACACACAGCCAATGTTCTCAGGTGAGCGATCCAGGGCCATCATGGCCCTCTTGTTTAATGATCCTCCCTCTTAAAACATTTTTGGTATATAGATATTCTATGGTATAATGATAAGAGTCTTTTAGTGTCTTTTTCAACACAGAGTTGTAAAAATATTTTTGCTGAACTTGATAATCTCCAAATATTTGTGCAGTGTCATTTTAAATGTCTGGCATCATCAGTTTACAGCCTAGGCTGATGGACATATTATGCATCTTGATTTGCAGTGCTTTTTTTCTTGTTCTTTCTTTTATTCAGAGCATTTACATTATTAGATTCAGAACACTTCACAGAAGGCATTTTGAACACAAAATGTGGAATGAGAAAGTTATTTAAGCAAGACATTTTTTAAACAGTTCCAGTATGTCTGTTTGTAGCTGTTGTCTTTAGGCTTTAAAGACAACTGATTGTAATTAAAAATCAAGTAATATAAAATATACTTACCTTAAAAGCCTTTAAAACTACAAATATCATGATTAGAGTTGCTAACTCCAACTAATTTCTTCAAATTTTGCAAAGGTGAAATAAACAGATGAACCATTTTCAGTTTGTAACTGAAATCACACATCTTGCAAGATTAGACAAATTTGGATGGAATCTGCATTTTGATTGGATGAAAATTGTTTTGTTGTTAGTTGTGGAAAAAATTGTCCCTGGAATATTTTTTGAATTTTTTACAAATTGTGTTTTTCAAATTACAATTGGAGTGATCATGAAATCCTTTTCCATTTGTGATTTTCACATCTGAGTTTTGTAGGTTCACATGTATGCATTAGTTGAATTTTTTCTAAATATTAGCATTAAAATTTGAACCATAGGTAAAATTTTGCTTACACACTTCAATTTTTAGCTCGACTTTTTAAAAAAAAAAAATCGAGTTATTGTCATAGTCATGGTGTCGTTGCCGTTGCTGTTGCCGTTCCCATCCGAAAACTTTAACATTGATCATAATTTTTTTATTCCTTGATGGATTATCTTCATACTTGGACACAACAACCCTTTGGACAAGACCTTCAAGATGACTGGACTAAACTTGACCTTGACTCTTAAATGACCTTCATATTCAAGGTCAAAATATTGAATTTTGCTAAAATTGGCCATAACTTTATTATTAGTAGGTGGTTTCTCTTAATTCTTGGACACAACAACCCTTTGAACAGGACCTTCAAGCTGACCAGACTAAACTTGACCTTGACTCATAAATGACCTTCACCTTCAAGGTCAAATTATTGAATTTTGCTAAAATTGACCATAACATTAGTATTTATAGTTGGAATTGATTTATACTTGGACAAAACAACACTTATGACAAAACCGACATGTTGAATAACTCAGATTTGACCATGACCTTAAAATTACCTTGACCGTCAAGGTCAGATGATTGAATTTTGCCTAAATTGTCATAACTTTCTCATTTATTTATAGATTTAATTCAAACTTGGACTAAACAACAGTTGTGACAAATCCCACATTATGATTATTTCAAGTTTGACCTTGACCTTTAAATGACCTTGACGGTCAAGGTCAAATCATTGAATTTTGTTAAAACTGGCCATAATTGTGTAATTTATGGTTGGATTTGAATCAGACTTGGACAAAACAACACTTTTTCGTTTCGATTTCAAAAATGTCATAGCATGACCTATATTTTTGACCTACTGACCTTCTTTCTTGTGTTAAAGCTACAGCAATGAAATTTGGACTGTGTGTACAGCTTTTCATTCGGATTTCAAAAATGTCATCTCATGACCTTTATTTTGACTACTGACCTCCTTTTTGTTTTTGGAGCTGTGGCAATGAAATTGCATTGGTCCATTTCTGTGATATGCATCATTACATTCATAAAAATTTCTTTCATCTTTGAACCCAGGTTAGTGCTTTAGGACCATTGGCCCTCTTGTTTAATAAATCTTGGACAAAACAAGGCTTATGAAAAAACCTACTTGTTAAATTATTCAAGTATGACCTTAACCTTTAAATGATTTCTAATTATTGCATTTTGCTAAAATAGCCAAACTTCTGGTTTTATGGACAGATTTGATCTATACAGGGACAAAACAACACTGAGAATAAAAGAAACGTGTTAAACAATTCAAGCATTACCTTGACCTTTAAATGACCTTGACATTACTTAACTTGGCTATATCTTTGTTGTTAATGGATGTAGTGTCTTCATGCTTGGACATAACTACTTTTTAGACAATACCTCCAGAGAAGGTTAAACTGAACTTGACCTAGACCTTTAAGGTCAAATTTCTGAATGTTGCTAAAATTGGCCATAACTTTGTTATGTATAATTATATTTCCAAATGATGTTTCATTTGAAATTCCTTCACCACAATGTGCTTCTTCTGATGTGTTTGCCTTTGGAAATAGAAAAAAGTCGAGCGTGGCCCCCGCTTGCGGTGGCTCTTGTTTGTTATCAAACCAAGACCTTGACCTACTGTCCTAAAGACTTACTTTAAGACAAAGTTGAGTGCAGTGATACTCTGGTGAGCAACATAGGGCCATCTTGGCCCCTATTGTTAGCAAGTGATGAGGTATTTAAATTAATGATTAGCTATACATCTCCATATTTGAGCTTTCCAATTATGTGAGTACCAACATTCCTCTGATTATCACAATTTTGCTGTTTATATATATAATCCTTTGTCCTTAAAAACTTTATTTTCTACTTTGGTATCTTCAGATATACTTTACATCAACTTCCTCTAGAGTGCACTCAAGCTTCACATCCAGTTCTGTTGAATTTTAGTTACACATTTTTTTTTCAGTTTGAGGGCTGTTTTAAGGCTTACTCTAGACTGGAGAACCTTAAAACTCATTTAAGATCCCATACTGGTGAGAAGCCTTACATGTGTGAGTTCCCTGGTTGTACGAAAGCTTTTAGTAATGCCAGTGATAGAGCCAAGCATCAGAATAGGACACATTCAAATGCTGTAAGTATATAAAACAGTTTAATAACAATGTATATTCAAGATGGAGTACATATGCCCCAGTTTAAAAAGCAGGAGGCATAAAGAATAGCAGAACATATGGACAGGGTCCTCTAATTTAGTTTGATCAGTAACTGGCAAAGGTATGGGCCTAGGTTCATAAAACTTAGAGTTATTCAGCATGTCCAGCAGATGACCCTTATTGATTTTGAAGTCACTGTGTCAGAGTGACCAATTGTGCAAAATTTTTCTTGGCAAATTCTTAGGTCTTGGTTCATTAAATTTTATAGCTTTATTGGGCAAGACCAGTAGTTGACCCCTATTAATTTTGAGGTTACTAGGACCAAGGTCAGAGTGACAACCTATGTAAATTCATTTGATTAATTGGAGAACCCTCTGACCTAGGTACATTGTATACATGCTATGACCAACAGATGACCCCTATAAATTTTGAGGTCAGAGGTCAAAGCTTGTGTAAAATCATCCTGACCTCTGTCTCACCTGACCACATTCTGCTGAAAGTGAGCTTTTTTGTCAGCCTTGTGTCAATCCCATGACCTGTGTTCTCAACTTTTTAGCTCACCTGAGCATAGCTCATGAGCTTTAGGATCAGTGGCTGTCTATCAGCATTGTCTACAATTACTTCAAGGACATCTTCTCTGAAACCACAAGGCCAAATTTTCCTTGCATAAAGCTCTATCAAAGTTGTTCAAAATCGTTCCAGTCCATTGCAGATCTAGGTTTACAGAAGCTAAGAATAGATTTTAAAGGTGAAATTTACAAAAATCTTCTTCACCAAAACCACAAGGTCTTGAGCTGAGATATTTGGTATGTAGCATTGTCTAATGGTTAGGCTACCAAGTTTGTTAAAATCATGGCCCCAGGGTCAAAATTGGTCCCGCCCCAGCTGCAGCATGATTTTACATAGACTTATACAGGGAAAACTTCAAGGATCTTCTTGTTTGAAACTACTATGCCTTGGGTTTTGATATTTGGCCTACAGGCTCACCTAGATTTTGCTTTGGATTCAAAATTGCCACATCCCAGAGAACACTTGATGTTTTAAAGACTTGCATAGGAAAAAAACTTTTAAAAATCTTCTTGTCAAAAATCACATAGTCCAGTGTCAAGATATTAGATGTTATAACATTGGCCTAGTGGACCTCTACCGAGTTTGTTCAAATCTTATTCCTACTGCTATTCATGGAGCCTTTATTAATTGACTGATATTTTAGACATTTGGTATATATACACCTTGCATGTACTTCTACCTTTAACTTAGCTCTAGGTCACCAAGGCTTAAAATAGATTTTTTTATTTTACTTCATAGAGTTTTCATTTATTCACCAATATTTAAGATATTTGGTAAGCAGGTTCCTTGGATGTCTACCTTTGGGAGAGGTTTGAGGTCACAGGGTCAAGGTCATAGAGGGCAAGAATTTAGTATTCTGCTTTCTAATATAGAGTCTTTATTTATTGACTGAAATTTTAGATATTTGGTTTAAGGGCACCTTCCATGAACCTTTACCATTCACTGGGATGAGAGTCAAGATCACCAAGGCTAGAAATAGATTTTTCCTACTTTCTGTAATGAAGCTTTCTTTTTTTATATGCCCATTTGAAAAAAACAGGTCATATTATGGGAACGCTCATGGCAGGCGAGCAGTGTCCAGTTTGTCCTGAGCGTGCTTGGTGGGATTTTAGTATAACTTGATACAAATGTTTGCCATCATGAGACATAGTGTTGTGGTGACACTTAGAGGTCAGATGAAAATGCTTGTCCAGAGCAAAACTTCTACATGCATTGAGGTATTTTAATATAACTTGACACAAATGTTCACCATTTTGAAGCGGAGTGTCATACACATAATTTAGGTCCCTGTATTTAAGGTCAAACATAGAGGTCAAAGGTCAGATAAAAGTATGAAAATGTGTGTACTGTATGGACCATTTAGTGATAATGAATTGGGGGTTTCTATCAGAAATGTTCACCATCATGAGACTGAGTGTTAACGCATAATCCAGGTCTGTTTTCGAAGAAAAAGTCAAGCTATTATGGTCACTGAGTCTTTGTTGGCATTGTTCAAAAACTTTAATGTAGCTGATTATACATTAAGCTTAGAGTTTTTAGCTCACCTGTCATGTAGTGACAGAGTGAGCTTTTGTGATTGCCTTTCGTCCATCACCTGTCTGTCCGTCATCCTCCCATCCACAATTAGTTTGTTAACACTCTAGTGGTCACATTTTTGCCTCAATTGTCATGAAATTTGGTCAGGATGTTTGTCTCATTAATTTCTCGGACGAGTTCAAACATGGGTTATCTGGGTTGAAAAACTAGAAAAATAGAAAAACCTTTTTAACACTCTAGAGGCTACATTTTCATTCCAAGTATCCTGGAAATTTGTCAGAAAGGTTGAATCGATGATTTCAAGCTCAAGTTCAAATATGGGTTATCTAGGATCAAAAACTAGGTCACAGACCCCAAATATGTAAAAATTTTGTTAACACTCTAGAGGTAACATTTTCAGTCCAAATAACCTTGAAATTTGTCAGAAAGATTGTTTCAATGATTTCTTGATCAGTTTTGAATATAGGTTATCTGGGTTCAAAAACTAGGTCACAGAGCCCAAAAGTAGAAAAACCTTGTTAATGCTCTAGAGGTTACATTTTCAGTCCAAATTCCTTGAAATTTGTCAGAAAGGTTGTTTCGATGATTTCTAGCTAAAATTTGGATATGGGTCATCTGGGTTCAAACATGTAAAAACCTTTTTAATACTCCAGAGGTTATTTTTTTAGTTCAAATATCCAGGAAATTTGTGAAACAGGTTGTTTTGATGATTTCTAGCTCAAGTTTGAATATGGGTTATCTTGGGTCAAAAACTAGGTCACAGTGCCCAAATATGGAAAAACCTTGTTAACACTCTTGAAGTAAGATTTTAATTCCAAATAACCTGGAAATATGTCAGAAAGGTTGCTTCTATGATTTCTAGCTCAAATTCGAATATGGGTCATCTGGAGTCAAAAACAAGGTCACAGAGCCCAAATATCAAAAAACTTTGTAAACACTCTAGAGGTAACATTTTCAGTGCAGATAACCAGTAAATTTGTCAGAAAGGTTGTTTCTATAATTTCTAGGTCAAGTTTGAATTTGGGTCGTTTGGGGTCAATTAATCAGGTCCATAACAACTTTGTTAAAAGCAGTCATACTCAGGTGAGTCATCATGGCCCTCTTGTTTTAAATTTGCTCAAATCATTCCACTTCTTTGCACATAAGGGCTTCAAAAGCTAAAAATAGAAAAAAATACATCTTCATCTAAACAGCAAGGTGATTTTCTACCAAATTTCACAGAAATGTTCCTTACATAGCCCTCTATTAAAATTGCTAAAACGGTGCTGCTCCATTGAACAAAATTGCCACCAGAGCTAACAATAGATTTTCATCAATATTTTGCTTCAAATGACATCTCTTCACAAGGTGTTATCTCAAAATTGCCTTTGCCCCATGGATTTTTTTTGTATAAAATATGAGATCTTTGAAAATCTTCAATTAGAAACTGTAATGTTGTATCTGATATTTCCTTAACAGAAGACCCTCAGCCAAAGTACTCAGGTGAGTGATCCAGGGCCATCATGGCCCTCTTGTTCTTAAAATTTCTTCTGTGTGCATAATCTTCTACATTTTCCAAGAGATTTTCACCGATTTTTCACAGAATGATCATTATCAAGTGCCACAGTGCATATACTCTGTCTTTTGCAAATTGATTATGTTTGGCATAGTAACTGCCCTTTGTTAAATTTTATTTAATATTGCTTCTGTGTACAACTTCTAGATTGCTCATAAAATGTTCAAACTTTCACAGAATAATCATTATCAAGTGCCACAGTGCACCTTACCAGGCTTATTTTGGACATAGTTATTGCCCTTTGTTAAATTTTATGTAATATTGCTTCTGTGGGCAACCTCTACAATTTTATAATTGAACTATATTTTCGCCTGTGGTGTTCAACTTCAGCATAAAAATTCAAAAGTTAAAAGGTAAGAAACTGTTTTGAAACACTTTTTCTGTAAAAGACATGAGATGACCTATTAGTATAAGACAATAGATCAGTATATTTTGAAACATGTCAGTTTTGGGAATGTATTAATTGTACTAGCTATGCAAATAGGTAAAGGACTTATAATAGTCTGACCCCTGGACATATGGGTACTTTGTTCAGGTCACAGACTACAAAAAAATTCAGCACAAAATATCAAGGTACATCAAGTTATAAGCTACCATGACTGTGACCATTGCCATGTTTTGGGAGCATTTGTGTCTGTGACACATTTCTTGTTTTTTAGATGAAGGCATGCTGTGCTCAGTCAGGTAAGTTGAGGAAGAGTATAAGTGAATTTCAAACACCATCATTTACATGAGATCCTTTTAATACTCTTCCATTATTTGTTTAGATAATCTGATAGACTGGTTTGACCTCTTTCTACAGAGATAATGAAAAACTGAATACAATTTCTTTTTAGAAACCATATGTTTGTAAAGCCCCAGGTTGTACAAAACGCTACACAGATCCTAGTTCTCTCCGTAAGCATGTGAAAACAGTACATGGACCAGAGTTCTATGCCAACAAGAAACACAAAGGTGATGTACCTCAGTCCTGTAAACTAGAGCAAAAAGAGGAGAATGAACAGGTAATAAGAATACTAGTAATACTGGTAATAACTTTATTTCCAGATGTATGACAATAAATTAGTTTTTAGTAGTATGGCTGAAACATTGAAAATCCATTAAGGTCAAATTCAGGGCGAAACCTGTATAGTTTACTGCCTCCTTGTTCTTGTCCACTCTGTAACTGAATGGTTCATGACTTTGCAATAACTTGGCATAGTTGTTAAACAGGCAATGAGATGGGAACCTTTAGCTCTCCATCAGTATCTACAGTCTTCTTACCAAAGACAAAAATATGATGCAAGCATCAACAACAAAGCCAGATGTTTTTGAACCTTTTATTTCACCTTGAGCACTTTGGGTGAGCTGTTAGGATAGGTGATTGTCCGTTGTCCATCATCTGTCATCCATCTTCATCATTTTCTTTCAAACAACATCATTCTATTCCTAAACCACTGGACTAACTTAAACCAAACTTCACAGGAATGTTTCTCTGTTGGTCCTTTTTCAAATTCCTTAAACATAAAATGGTTTCATTCAGAGCTCTGCTTGCCATGGCAACCATAAGAGAAAAAATGAAAATCTTGTCTTCAGTCTGATTTCAAAATAATTTCACCAAAATGTTCCTTAGGTGGCCGATTATCGAATTCCTTCAAGCCATATGGGTTCCTAAAAAAAAGATGGCCTACAGAGTGTGGGGCCTGCTTTCGCTATGTGACAAAATGGAAAACATTGAAGATCTTCTCCTCAGAAGCCACCAGCCTGATTTCAAAATAATTTTACAAAAATGTTCATTTGGTGGCCCTTTATCAAATTCCTTCAAGCGGTTTGGGTCCATTCAAAAGTATGTCCTACAGAGAGCAGGACCTGTTATAGCTACATGACTAAATTGTAAACTTCGAAAATTTTCTCCTGAGAAACCACCAGCAATTTTAAATTTTTTTACAGCAATGTTCCCTTTATTGCCTTAAATCAAATTCCGTCTGAAGAAAAACTTTGTTGACAGAGCCATAGTAGCTTCCAGTATACAACTACATGTATATAGAAAACTTAGAAAATCTTCTTCTGAGAAACAGCTTGCACAATTTCAAAATAATATTCCACAAATGCTCCTTTGTTGGCCCTTTTTAATTTCCTTGGGTAATGTTGGTACATTGGTCTGAAGATGTCCAAAAACAAAAGCAACCTATCGTTTCTGATCTCCAAGTGTGATTCACATGTATTGCTATTTTCATGCATTA
The DNA here is from genome assembly GCA_012932295.1 of Cyclina sinensis. Lineage (NCBI taxonomy): Eukaryota > Metazoa > Mollusca > Bivalvia > Venerida > Veneridae > Cyclina > Cyclina sinensis. The sequence continues at coordinate 20,750,572 of JAAONU010000002.1, forward strand.
ATGACCCATAAATATACAAGAGGCTGCAAGAAAAATCAACACTACAGTCCTTGAATCTTTTCTGTTTTCATTATCTGGAAATCAGTTACTAGCTATTCCATTGCAATTACAGTTCTTGCAGCAGGCATCAGAAATCTTCCCAGCTGAAACCAAATGGGTGAGGTTAAACGAGGTTAATTTTTGATGGCCTAGTAATATAAAAGGTTATTTTCAAACATCACTTTTTGTTTGTTGTGGTAAAAGTAAGTAAGAAGTATAAACTAGATTTAAAATCATCAACGGCCAAAGAAAAATGTTGTTTTCTATTTTCCACACCAATTTTTTTCTTCTCTTCATGAAAAATTCCCGACTATCGTCATAGCAAATGTTGGAGACAACTTGTTATTATGTCTCCCCCTCTCTGGGGGAGACATATTGTTTTTGCCTTGTCTGTCTGTCCGTCCGTCTGTCCTTCTGTCTGTCTGTCCATCTGTTCTGCTCAATAACTGGAGTTCTATTTCACTAAGAGCCTTCAAACTTCATAGGGTGATTGCCCTTATTGAGTAGAAGAACCCTATCGATTTTGGTGTCAGTAGGTCAAAGGTCTAGGTCACAGGGACCAGAAGAGTGTAAACCGTTTCCGCTCAATAACTGTAGTTCTATTTCACCCAGAGCCTTCAAACTTCATAGGTGATTGCCCTTTTTGAGTAGAAGAAACCTATTGATTTTGGGGTCAGTAGGTCAAGGTCATAGGGGCCCGAAGAGTGAAAACCGTTTTCGCACAATAACTTGAGTTCTATTTCACCCAGAAACTTCAAACTTCATAGGGTGATTGCCCTTATTGAGTAGAAGAACTCTATTTATTTTGGGGTCAGTAGGTCAAGGGTCAAGGTCACAGGGGCCTGAAGAGTGTAAACCGTTTCCGCTCAATAACTGGAGTTGTATTTCACCCAGAGCCTTCAAATTTCATAGGTGATTGCCCTTTTTGAGTAGAAGAACCCTTTTGATTCTGGGGTCAGTAGGTCAAAGGTCAAGGTCACTGCTGGAAGGACACTTCTCAACCATATATATGTTAAAAACATGGACTGCATTGAAGCTGGTGTTACTCCAATACATTACAGCTACCATGATGTAATATATGCTGTCTTCCACACAGTCATTGATACAAACAGTTCCACTGTGATGTCTGGTGACGTCAACCGTGCCTGGAGTAAGGTGTGAAACTATCATAACCATACATATGTTAATATATATATATGTGTTCTTTATACCATAATAAATGGCAGAGGCTTCTGTTTCAGAAAGGTGATATCTCTTCCTTGGCCTTCCTTCCATCGGGTGCAGGGGGGAGACATGTATTTTTCACAAAAAACATCTAGTTGTTGATTATTATTCTTTTATTATATGTCATTTCACTGAATAATTATTACTGAAATTTATCCAAAGTACTTATCTGAAACAGTGATGAAATATTGAATTGGTGTGAAAATAAAAACATTACTGTATAAGTGGTAAAGTTTGCGACGTGGAAATGTTCATGATTTTCACGAATTCATATAAATCACGAAAATATCAGCCAGCGTAAATTTCATCATTCAGAAAAGTATATTTTTAACCGTGCACCGTGTAGCTTGTACCTGTATTTTCTTTTAAGAACTTACATGTTCTTTTTCATTAAATTGTATTTATAAGCAGTGCTTCTATTTAGTTTGCCTAGAAATAATTAAACTGAAATAGAAAGCAATTTCAAAAAAAGTTTATTTCGATCATCATCATGTGACATTCTAGGTTATTGAAAGGGAAGTAACTGTTGCAAGGTTCAGTAATACACAGATTCAAGAACTATTTACTATTTACTTGATGATGTTTTCACACCTAATGATTTAAGTCTCGTACAGCCAGGTCATGCAACAATTGAATTTAATGTACTTTTCTGTAGAGTGAAAATCACATAGTTACTGCAAAATCGTCAGAAAATTATGTTTAATCTGTTTATGTTTTCTGAAAGAAAACTGTTGTAATTACAAAATAATGTATTACAATTGCAGTCAATGATTCAGGATTCATGAACATTTCTGCCTGCGAAACTTCTGAAAACTTCTAAAATTGTGATTATGCGAACTATTTGACATGCTAAAATATCCACTTATACAGTATATTTGATAATAATATACGCTTTCTTAATATTGGATTCTTTAATATTGATATCATAAAGTGGGTTCTATCTTGCAAAAAAGGTGCTCCTAGTCCCTTCATTCAGGTGAGTAACTGCTGCTCCTTTGTTGGCACTTTTTAATTTCCTTGAGTAATGTTGGTTTATAAGATAATTTTGCTGACGGGGGCAGGACAACTTTTCAGTTTATAAATATATAGAAAAACCTTCTCCTCAGAAATGATTGGCCCAATTTCAAAATAATTTCACAGAAATGTTACTGTGGTGGTCTTTGATGAAATTCCTTGAAGCCATGTTGGTTAGTTAAAAAAAAATGACAGCAGTTGGGCAGTTTTTAGCGCACCTGAGCACTATGTGCTCAAGGTGAGTTTTTGTGATGACTGTGTCAGTTGTGCATGTGTGTGTTGTGCGCCATCAACTTTTTACTTTAAACAATGTCTCCTTCTAAACCACTAGGTGAAAAGTGATAAAACTTTGCAGGAATATTCCTTGCTTAAAGCTTTACCAAAGTTGTTCAGAGAATTAAATTCCATGAAGAACTCTTGTTGCTATGGCAACAAGAATAAAAAACTTAAAAAATCTTCTTGTCTTAAACTTAAGCCAAGAGGTCTGAAATTTGGTTTGTAGCATTGTCTAGTGGACTTCTACGAAGTTTGTTCAAATAATGTCCCTGGGGTAACTATTGGCCCCCTCCCGAGGGGTCACAAGTTTTACATAACAGTATAGAAGAAAATCTTTGAAAATCTTCTTGTCTGAAACCACAAGGCCTAGAGTTTTAAAATTAGGCATTAAGCTTTGTCTAGTTGACCTGTACCAAGTTTGTTCACATTATGTCCCTAGGGTCAATATTGGCCCTGCCATAGGGGTCACAAGTTTTACATAGCAATATAGAAAAATCTTTAAAAATCTTCTTGTCTGAAACAACAAGGCCTAGAGTTTTAAAATTTTACATGAAGCATTGCCTAGCTGACCTCTATCAAATTTGTTCAAATTATGTCCCTATTGTCAGCTTTGGCCCCACCTGAGGGTTCACTTGTTTTACATAGAAATATAGAGGAAAAATCTTTAAAACTCTTCTTGTCTGAAACTGCTTTGGCCCGAGGTCTGAAATTTTGTGTGTAGCATTGTCTAATGGACCTCGAACAAGTTTATTCAAATTGTGTCCAGAGGTTCACTATGAGCTCTGCCCAAAGTGTCACATATTTTACATAGAAATATAGAAAAAAATTCTTTAAAAATCTTCTTGTCTGAAGCCACATGGTCTAGAGTTAAAAAATTTGGTATGAAGCTTTGAATAGTGGACTTAGTTTGTTCAAATTATGTCACTGGGGTCAAGATTAGCCCCGCCTCAGGGTTCCTATTTATGTAAAACCTTTAAAATACTTCTTGTGAGAAACCATAAGCTCTACCCTTAGACCTTGCATGGAGCTTCATCTAAATGTTCTCTGCCAAGATTGTTTAAATAATGCCCCAGGGTCATTAATGGCCCTGCACTGGGTTCATATGATTTTACATGAGAAAAGACTTAGAAAATCTTCTTGCCTGAAACCATATGCCTTAGAGCTAAAATATTTTGTATTTTGCATTGTCTAGAATACCTCTACCATGTTTGTTCAGATTATGTACCTGGGGTCAAAATTGGTCCTACTATAGGGGTCAGATTTGTGTAAAATAAAATCATGTGCTAGCATATATAAAATAACATATATTTAGCACTAATAAACAAATGAAAATTTAATGTTGAAAAAATTACAAAATATGTTTGTATTTCTTCAATTTATATCAAAAACTGAAACATTCTTTTTGTGTTATTCTTTATCACTAATACGATACATTTTACAAACTCAAATTCTTGTTGTAATGCTGAAGTCGGCGGAGAAATGACAAAGGCTAGAGCTCAGATATTTAGCATGAAACATTGTCTAGTAGACCTCTGTCAAAGTTGTTCAAATTATGCCTCTAGTGTCAAAATTGGCCCCACCCTGGGGGGAGGGGTCATAGTTTTCCTTATATGTAATAAAACTATAAAGTAAAAACTTAAAAAATCTTCTTCTCTAAAATGACAAAGGCTAAAGCTTAGATATATGCCATGAAACATTGTGTAGTGGACCTCTACAAAGATTGCTCAAATTATAGTCCTTGAGCCAAAATTGGCCCTGCCCTGGGGGTCATAGATTTTCCTTAAATACATATAGTAAAAACTTGAAAAATCTTTGAAACTCCAAAGGCTAGAGCTTAGATATTTGGCATGAAACATTGTTTAGTGAGCCTCTTCAAAGATTGTTCAGGTAAAAGCCCTAGGATCAAAACTGGTCCCACCCCAAGGGTTGGGTCATGGGTTTTCCATATAAGCTCGACTTTTTCAAAAGAAAATATTGAGTTATTGCTATTGTCATGGTGTCGTTGCCGTTCCAGTCCATAATTTTTGTGTCGCCCTTTCGAAGAAAAGGTGATACATAGGGATCGCTTTGTCCGGCGGTCCGGCGGTCCGTCACGAAAACTTAACGTTGGCTATAACTTTGCCATTTCTAAACATTATCTTATCAAACTTTCAAATTGTATTGCTTATGACAACAGGGTCAGGTTGATGCCAAAATTTCTAGGTCAAGGTCACATTTGACAGAGTTATGCCCCTTTTTGTGTCGCCCTTTCGAAGAAAAGGCGATACATAGGGATCACTTTGTCCGTCGGTCCATCACGAAAACTTAACGTTGGCTATAACTTTGCCATTTCTAAACATTATCTTATCAAACTTTCAAATTGTATTGCTTATGACAACAGGGTCGGGTTGATGCCAAAATTTCTAGGTCAAGGTCACATTTGACAGAGTTATGCCCCTTTTTATACATGGATTTGTCATGAAAACTTAACGTTGGGAATAACTTTGCCATTTCTTAACATTTCAACATCAAACTTTCAAATTATATTGCTTATGACAACAGGGTCATGATGATGCCAAAATGTGTAGGTCAACGTCACTATTGACAGAGTTATGCCCCTTTTTGTACTTGGATTTTGTCATGAAAACTTATCATTGGCTATAACTATGCCATTTCTTAATGTTTCTTCATCAAACTTTCCAGTTGTAATGATTACAATTGTATCACTTAAGACAACACCATTTCTCAAGGGCAGATAACCCTCAAATTTTTTTTTGCAATGTTATGCCCCTTTTTCAAGTTAAAATTTCTTGGTTAACCTTTTTCTTTATGTCCATGTCTCAAAAAGTGTCAAGGATATTCCATTCCAACTTGGAATACTTGATCACCAGCAAGACCCCTGCAAACATTGTTGGTACCCATGTCCCTGGGGTCACAGTTAGCCCCACCCCCCGGGTCACTTGATTTTGCTTAAACTTATATATAGGAAAAAAAAAACTTCTTAAGCCTAGAAATAAAATATTAACTGACATGAGATGGATGAGATGGGTAAGTACTCCCCCCCTCCACCTCCCCTTCCCCCCCCCCACCGTTCCCTCTGCATGGGAATCCGTACCCCCCCCCCCCCTAAACCAGTCACCCCCCCCCCCCCCCCACCCCCTGGGCCCAATTTTTTTTTTTTAAATTTTAAAACATAGGTACTTTACAACCCATCCTACCTCAACCCCCTCCCCCAATCAGTCCCCCCCCCCCCCGGGCCCAATTTTTTTTTTTTTTTAAATTTTAAAACATATGCACTTTATTCCCCCCCCCCTACCTCAACCCCCCCCCCCCTCCCCAACCAGTCACCCCCCACCACCACCTGGGCCCAATATTTTTTTTTTTTTTTTTTTTTTTAATACATAGGTATGTGACTCCCCATCCACCCTCAAAACTCCCCCCCCCCCCCATTTTTTTTAACCCCCCCCCCCCCCCCCCCGCCTTTTTTTTTTTTTTTTTTTTTTTTTTTTTTTTTAATTTTAATACATAGGTACTTGACTCCCCATTCACCCTCAAACCCCCCCCCCCCCCCCCCTTTTTTTTACTCCCCATCCCCGCGCCTTTTTTTTTTTTTTTTTAAACATAGGTACTTTACTCCCCCCCTACCTCAAAAGCCCCCCAAGCAGTCACCCGCCCCACCCGGGCCCAATTTTTTTTTTTTATTAAATTTTAATACATAGGTACTTGACTCCCCATCCACCCTCAACCCCAGCAGGCTCTTTAGTTATTCTAACAGAGTACCCAAGGGCGACACAAGTGTTCCACTGAACACCCATCTAGTTATACATGGATTTTGTCATGAAAACTTAACGTTGGGAATAACTTTGCCACTTTTTAACATTTCAACATCAAACTTCCAAATTATATTCCTTACGACAACAGGGTCATGATGATGCCAAAATGTATAGGTCAAGGTCACAATTGACAGAGTTATGCCCCTTTTTGTACTTGGATTTTGTCATGAAAACTTAACATTGGCTATAACTATGCCATTTCTTAATGTTTCTTCATCAACTTTCCAGTTGTAATGCTTACAATTGTATCACTTAAGACAACACCATTTCTCAAGGGCAGATAACCCTCAAATTTTTTTTTGCAATGTTATGCCCCTTTTTCAAGTTAAAATTTCTTGGTTAACCTTTTTCTTTATGTCCATGTCTCAAAAAGTGTCAAGGATATTCCATTCAAACTTGGAATACTTGATCACCAGCAAGACCCCTGCAAAGATTGTTGGTACCCATGTCCCTGGGGTCACAGTTAGCCCCACCCCCGGGGTCACTTGATTTTGCTTAAACTTATATATAGGAAAAAAAAACTTCTTTAGCCTAGAAATAAAATATTAACTGACATGAGATGGGTAAGTACTCCCCCCCCCCCCTCCCTCCCCCCCCACTGTCCCCTCCCCCGGGCCCAATTTTTTTTTTTTTTAAATTTTAAAACATAGGTACTTTACTTCCCATCCTACCTCAACCCCCCTCCCCCAACCAGTCACCCCCCCCCCCCCCCCCCGGCCCAATTTTTCATTTTTTAATTTTTTTTTTTTTAATTTTAAAACATGCACTTTATTCCCCCCCCGGCAACCAGTCACCCCCCCCCCCCCCGACCCGGGCCCAATATTTTTTTTTTAATACATAGGTACGTGACTCCCCATCCACCCTCAAACCCCACCCCACCCCCCCCACCCCTAACCTGTCACCCCCCCCCCCCCCCCCATTTTTTTTATCCCCCCACCCCTCGTGCCTTTTTTTTTTTTTTTTTTTTAAACATAGGTACTTTACTCCCCCCCCCCCCCCCCCCCCCCACCCGGGCCCATTTTTTTTTTTTTTAAATTTTAATACATAGGTACTTGACTCCCCATCCACCCTCAACCCCAGCAGGCTCTTGTTTACCTTTTTAGTTATTCTAACAGAGTACCCAAGGGCGACACAAGTGTTCCACTGAACACCCATCTAGTTCAATTAGTTAATGGATTTTCTTCATACTTGGACACAACAACCCTTTGGACAAATCCGACATTATGATTCTTTCAGGTACGACCTTGACCTTAAAATGACCTTCAAAGTCAAGGCCAAATTATTGAAATTTGCTAAAATTGGCCATAACTTTGTTGTTTATGGTTGGATTTTATTTATACTTGGCAAAACAACACTTATGAGAAAAGTGACATGTTGTATAACTCAAATATGACCATGACCTTAAAATGACCTTGACCGACAAGGTCAGATAATTGAATTTTGCTTAAATTGTCATAACTTTGTCATTTTTTGATGGATTTGATTCATACTAGGACAAAACAACACTAATGACAAATCCAACATTATGATTAAAGGTCATGTGACACGGCTATAGCAACTTTATCTAATCAAAATAATCATAATGTACTGATTAAAATGGTTTAACTGCGAAAATATGAAAATATTGCTTTTGATAAGAAAAAACGTGTTTTTGATGATCGGCTGTTTCCGTTTCGACATCGGTAGTTTCCGCCGCATTTTTTTGGCTGTGACGTAGATTTATCCCTACTATACCAGGCAGTAGTGCAGAATTACACAGCTCATAACACATCCGTTTTTAAATGAAAAAAATAACACTAAACCACAAGTCCAAGAAACACGATAAAGGCACACTTATAAAAATAACATGCTATAAATTGTAAATTATATAAAATAATGTGATTACTTTTCGATTTTTATAAGTAAAATCCAACTTTGTGCCTGGAGAATGGGTTGTGATTTTACCTTAATAGATATTAATAAATATTCCATTTTCTTCCATGTTGTGGTTCTATATAAAACCATCTCCTCACTTGATGTTTACGTCATAAACAAATGCTTTTTCATTTAAGTGTAGTAAAATTGAAGTGAATTTAGGTGATCTATTGTGTTAACATTAAATTTTGTTTCACTGGAATGGAAATTCACACTACAATGTTTTTTCATGTTGGGGTATAGTTTGAAAAATAATAATATGGCATGTCTATCAAGTAGAAATTTGTGTCTGCTTATAAATTAATATCCAATGAAATGTCAAAGGTCCATAAATCACGCCTTATACTGGGATTTATGCAAATTAACCTGCCCAAATTGGACCCTTGTATATTCTGCATAGCTGTCAAACAAAGCAATTAACTTTTTTATGACCCAATCAATGATAAAGTTAAGACAAATAGCAAAATTTTATGGCAAGTGATCTTACAAATTGATTGTATTACTTTTGATCAGTCACACTTGTGAAAACATTATGTAATAGCTTGTTCCAATTAACATGTCTGAATGATTTTTAGTTAAGAAGCTTCCATGTAGATACATATTTTAATTAGATAATTAAATGTAATGAATCTATTTATGATTGAAATTAAAAAATCATTCGACTTCTTAATGTGGACAAATTATTGAAAAAACAAAAACAAAAAACAATGTGTTTGTGTTATGATTTTGACGTAGTTTTTAGGGCTTCTTCATATTTTTTGTTCTTTGATCATTATTGTTTTGTTTTCCCTAAAAAATGTAGAACGAATAAGCAACAACAAAAAAAGATATGCATTTATAATGTAAAAAATCATAGATCTAGGCAAAGATTACTTACACGCACCTCAGGCAAAATATACCACAGACAAATAAGCAACACATCACTGTAAGGAGAATGTTTTTAATGGAAAAAATCTCTCGATTGGAGTTAGTTAATCAAGTCTTCCAACAAACTGCATCAGATAAAAATAAGCATGTTCAAAATCTTTTTGGATCAGTTATTTGAAAAAGATATTTTCACTGATGTTTCTTTTAATTCACTAACCCTGATTAAACTAGCCTCTATATAATATTGCTCATTGGCTTCATAATTCCATCAAAATTTCAAATTATTTATTTAAAAAATCTTCAATGTATATTCATGATGTTAGCATAACTTGTTCAATTTTGTTTGTTTTACTATATTCAGTCTACATTTTCACTTTCCATCATAATTTTAAAGTTTTTGTTAACAATCCAGGCAGCTGTGTAAAGTGGCAAGGGATAAATGTGCGTCACTTCCGGTTTCGCTCATGACAGGTGCGCGCGACCAAGTGCGTAAAATATGGATTTTAATTTGCTATAAAAACATCTTTAAGATGACAATTACCTGCGTTTTTTTGTTAAACAGTCATAGTTAGATATATATTTTTCGCTCATATGAAAATTTCGAGGTCAAAAATTCGTGTCACATGACCTTTAAGTTTGACCTTGACCTTTAAATGACTTGGACAGTCAATGTCAAATTATTGAATTTTGCTACAAACTGGTCATAACTTTGTTATTTATGGTTAGATTTGAATCAGACTTGGACAAAACAACACTTAATGACAAAACAGACATGTTAAATCATTCAAGTATGACCTTTAACCTTAAAATGACCATGAGCAGTCAAGGTCAGATTATTAAAATTTGCTTCGTCATAACTTTGTTGTTTATGGTTGAATTTAATTCATACTTGGACATACAGCAGTTATGACAAAACAGACATGTTGATAAACTCAGATACGACCATAACTTAGAAATGACCTTGACCATCAAGGTCAGATAATTGAATTTTGCTTAAATTGTCATAACTTTCTCATTTATTTATTGATTTGATTCATACTTGGACAAAACAACATGTAAGACACATCTGACATTTTGATTCTTCCAAGTATGACTTTGACCTTTAAATGACCTTGACAGTCAAGGTCCAATTATTGAATTTTGCTAAAACTGGCCTTTACTTTGTTATTTGTGGTTGGATTTTAATCATACTTGGACAAAACAACACTTATGACAAAGCGACATGATGAGTTATTCAAGTATGACCTTAACCTTAACATGACCGTGACCATCAAGGTCAAATTATTGAATTTTGCTCAAATTGTCATTAATTTGTTATTTATATATGGATTTGATTCATACTTGGACAAAACAACACTTGTGACAAATCCAACATTATGATCCTTTCATGTATGACCTTGACCTTAAAATGACCTTGACAGTCAAGGTCAAATAATTGAATTTTGCTACAATTTGCCATAACTTTGTTATTTGTAGTTGGATTCTATTCAGATTTGGACAAAACAACACTTATGACAATGTTGAATAACTCAGATGTGACCATGACCTAAAAATGACCTTAACCATCAAGGTCAAATGATTTAATTTTGCTTAAATTGTCATAACTTTGCCTTTTTTTTATGGATTTGATTCATACTTGGACAAAACTATACTTATGACAAATCTGACATTTTGATTCTTTCAAGTATGATCTTGACCTTTAAATGACCTTGATAGGCAAGATCAAATTATTGAATTTTGCAAAAATTGGTATGGATGACTTTGGTAATTATATTTCCAAATGATGTTTCATTTGAAATCCTTTCACCACAGTGTGCTTCCTCTGATGTGTTCGCCTTTGGAAATATGAAAAAGTCAAGCGTGGCCCCTGCTTGTGGTGGCTCTTGTATATATATATACAAATTTCCAATATTCTTTAAATAGCATCCTCACTTACATTTGATTTGTGCAATATTACATAACTCAGTATAATTTTACCAACCTTAACACCAGAGTGATTAATGAAGTGGTTAAGGAACAACTTTTCAAAAGTGACACTTAAAATGAAGTATTTTAAAAGAGATCAACACATAAATTTTGTTGAAAGCATCTTGTAATTGAATACATCGCAAATCTTTAGTTACATACATATTCTGTCCATCCCCTTCCTGTTGTCCCTGCCTTTTCGAAGAAAAAAGGGGGATACAGAAATGGGCTCCGTCCATCTGTCCGTCTGTCCGCACTACCAAAAAGAAATAGGGGGCCATCTAACTGTTAACATAACAAAAGAGAACAATAGAGTTCATTCTGTAACAATAGAATAAGGGGCCAATGGCCCTCTATTAAACAAAAGAACAAAAGAAAAGGCCCCCTATCCAGTGTCCGATCTATAACTAAGCCATTCATCAACAGAATTTGAAATAGTTTGGCAAAAATGTTTGTTATAATAAGACGATGTGTCGTGCGTGACATCCATACCCCTACCTCTAAGGTCAAGGTCACACTTGATAATTGAAGATCAACATTGTCTGTAGGGGTGTATATGTCGTGTCCGGTCCATAACTTTCTCATCCATCAAGGGATTTTGAAAATACTTGGCACAAATGTTCACAATAATGAGACGATGTGTCATGCACAAAACCCAGAAGCCTACCTCCAAGGTCAAGGTCACTCTTAAATTCAAATCTTAACATGGTCTGTTATAGGGGATATTTTGTGTCTGGTCCAAAAAGGGGGATATAGAAATGGGCTCCATCCATCCGTCCTTCCGTCCATCTGTAACTACTTCCCCCCTCCTCCAACCCCCTCTGCTTCTGCTTGGTGACCTCACTCCCTCCCCCACCCCCACCCCATGCTATACGCACCCATAATTTTCTGGTTTCAATATAATTACCTTTTTTGTGGCGCCCTTTCAAAGAAATTGATACGTAGGGATCGCTTTGTCCGTCAGTCCGTCTGTCATGAAAACTTAATGTTGGCTATAACTTTGCCATTTCTTAACATTTCCTTATCAAACTTTCAAATTATATTGCTTATGACAACAGGGTCAGGATGATGCCAAAATCTTTAGGTCAAGGTCACATTTGACAGAGTTATGCCCCTTTTTAGTCCCCTACCGGGGACTATAGGTTTACCCTCTGTCCGTCTGTCCTTCCATAACACTTTGGTGTCCGCTCCATAACTTTTAACTAAATAACTTGGCACAAGTGATCACCATTATGAGTCAATGTGCAGAGCACAATAATTGGGTTGCTAACCCCAAGGTCACACTTAAAGGTCAAGTGTTAAAAGTCTACATTTCGTGTTTGCTCGATAACTTTTCAACCGCTGAAAAAATGTTGAAATAACTTGGCACAAGTGATCACCATTATGAGACGATGTGCAGAGCACAATAATTGGGTTGCTACCCACAAGGTCAAGGTCACAGTTAAAGGTCAAACATCCACATTTCACGTCTGCTCTATAACTTACTAACTTGGCTTACGAAAAGTTTTTTAATTACGTTGCACAAATGATCACCACTATGACACAATGTGTAGAACCCAACATCCAGGTTGCTCCCCCCAAGGTCAAGGTTAATGTTCTCCATGACTTTTTGACTTTATGGAAGATTTTGAATAACTTGGCACAAATAATTACTATCATGAGACTATGTGCTTATAATGTGCATGGCACAACATCAAGGTCATGGTTGGTTTAAGGTCAAGAAGTACATATTCATGTCCGCTGCGGAAGGGGATTAAGCTGTCCTTCAGACTGCCTTGTTCCTATACTTATATATAGGAAAAAAACTTCTTAAGCCTAGAAATAAAATATAAACTGACATGAGATGGCAGACTCCCCCCCCCACTACTCCCACCCACCCCCCTCTGCATGGCCACCCCTCCCATGTTACCACCTCCCCTTTGTTTTTACACCTCCCAAACCAGCCCCAAGCTCCCGCAGGCCCAATTTTTTTTTTTTTTTTAATACATAGGTACTTGACTCCCCATCCAGCCTCAACTAACCCCCCTTCCCAACCAGTCTTTAATGAATTTATTGTTGCATGTGCAGATCTAGCATTGATCAAGATTTTGCACTGAAAGTCCAGATCGATACCTCAATCTTTTGAAATACCACAATTTTGTGCTTCATGTAAAACTTCCCTTAGGCAGGGGACGTTGGTAACTGTTACAAATTCTTGTTATAGTTGGGTGTAACAACAGACGATTTATCAATAATGAGTTTAATGTAGTCACATCATCTACCAATTTGTGGCCTGCTTCTTTCATCATATTTCTCTTTCTCATTATTGTGGACTTCGCATCATTGTTTATTGTCTTTATTAACACAGGTCTGGTTTGATGTTTTTTTGTTGGTATTCTGTGGATAGCTGCTATTTCTCTCTTCTCCAATTTGACATCTTTTTGCTGCAGTAGGTTTATGACTTTATCAGTCAATGTTTCTGTGTTTTCATTTTCATCTTCAGAGATATCTACAGTGGCACAGAGGTGACATGCACAACTTTTTTTTTTAATTGCACTTCTCTTTTTTTTATCTCGTTCCCACGAGATACTAACTCAAGGGAACGAGTTACTAAGTCATGGGAACAAGATAAAAAAGAGAAGTGCAAATCTGAATAAAGAATCGCATTTGAAAAAAAGAGTTGCACAGTACAAAAAAAGAACAGCGAATGTAAGCTACATGTATGTCGAGGGAACGACTTACTAACTCATGGGAACGAGTTAGCTATGTCGTGGGAATGACTTAATATCTCGTTCCCACGAGATACTAAGTCATTCCCTCGAGTTAGTATCTCGTGGGTACGCGATAAAAAAAAAAAAAGTGCAATTAAAAAAAAATGTATTGCTTTGAAAAAAAAGTGTAGCACAATATATTGCTTTCCCGTTCCCACAAAATAGCTAACTCGTTCCCGCGAGTTAGTAAGTCATTCCCATGACATAGCTAACTCATTCCCACGAGTAAGTAAGTCGTTCCCACGACATAGCTAACTCATTACCAGGAGTTAGTAAGTCGTTACCTCGACATAGCTTACATTCGCTGTTCTTTTTTTACAACACGATTTTGTTTTTTACTGCTCAACTCTTTTTTCCAAATGCAATTCTTTTTTCAGATTTGCACTTCTCTTTTTTTTATCTCATTCCCACGACTTAGTAACTCGTGGGAACAAGATACTTAGTCGTTCCCTCGAGTTAGTATCTTGTGGGAATGAGATAAAAAAAAGAGAAGTGCAATTTTTTTATGTTATTTTTTTATGCCCCCGCCATGATAATGGCGAGCGGGCAAATAGTGTTTACCTTGTCCGTTTGTGTGTGTGTGTGTGTGTATATGTGTGGGGGGGTGTCATATACAATAGATGTTTGTTTCAAGCTCATAACTTTGTTGTGCATGGTTGGATTTCGAAATAATTCGGCTTAAGTAATCATCATATAAAGCCGACATGGAAGAAACATTTCGCTCACTCAAAAGTCAAGGACACAGTGGACAGTTAAAGTTTTGGCTTATTCCTTATATGGATAGAGTGAAAAAGTTGTTCTTGTCAACTTTGTTGTGCATGGTTGGATTTCGAAATAATTTGGCATAAGTGTTCGTGTTCATCATTTGAAATTGACGTTTTGCGTGCAAGAAATATGTTGTTCACTCAAAGGTCAAGGTCACAGTGGACACTTGAAGTTTTGGTTAATTACTTGTATGGATATAGCGAAAAAGTTGTTTGTGTGCAGCTCATAACTTCCTCATGCATGGTGGGATTAAAAAAAAAAGTGTTTATTATTTCTCCCCCTGTCAGGAGGTTTTTCTTTTCTATTGGATAACAGAGTACCTTTTGAACTTGAGTCTGCAAACTGCATAGGGTGATTGCCCTTATTGAGTTACAGAAGCCTATTGTTTTTGGGGTATGTATGTCAAAGGTCAAAGTCACAGTGACCTTAAATAGGAAAATGGTTTCCGCTCAATAACTAGAGTTCTATTTGACCTAGTGTCTCAAGCTTCATAGGATGACTGTCCTTATTTAGTTTCAGAAGTCTGTTGATTTTGGAATCAGCCAGTCAAAGGTCAAGGTCAGAGTGACCTTATATGTAAAAATTTGTTTCTGCTCAATAAATGAGTTCTGTTTGACCCAGAGTCTTGAAACTTCATATAATGATTGTCTTCATTAAGAAGAAGCCTATTGATTTTTAGGTCTAAGGTCAAGGTCACAGTGATCTTAAAATGGAAAATGGTTCCACTCAGTAAGTGGAGTTCTATTTGATTCAGAGTCTTCAAACTTCATAGGACGATTGTCCTTAATGAGTAGAAGAAGCCTAATGATTTTGTGGTCAGCTGGTCAAAGGTCAATGTCACAGTGATCTTTAACTTGAAAATGGTTTCCACTCAATAACTTGACCCAGAGTCTTCAAACTGCATAGGATGATTGTGTTTGTTGAGCAGAAGAAGCCTATTGTTTTTGGGGTCAGCTGATCAAAGGTCAAGGTCATAGTGACCTTATCTTCTACAACAATAGTACTCCTTGTTATACCGCAGCCTTTTTCCAACACACTCATTCATTCCTGTTCTCCAGTTCACAATTCTGTCGTTAGCTGACCTCTCTCATCTATTCTTTGCCCCTGTTTCAATGATGCGCTGGGGGAGACATGCGTTTTTTTTAAAAAAACGACACATTCCCGCCATGATAATTTCTTGTTTCTTTCCCATAATTTCAACACTTTCAGCATGCTCATCATGTCATTTTAGTAAGGTAGCAGATGTTGAATATGGAATTGTCAAACATGGCAGGTGAGCAACAAAGAACATACATGAATGTAATAGACATTATTTTGTAGTGGGCTGCAGGTATGTGTGCTTTGATATAATTATTATATGGGCGCAACAGAAAATAACAGTAGATTGCTACATAGGTTTTATCCCTTACCATTTTGTTGCCTTGATGCAATCTCTTAAAGGGTATTAGAGAGACTGAAGATTTTACACTTGTAAAAGACTGCTGAACTTGTCTTGAAAATGCACCTCTTACCTGTTCATTTAGTTTGTGTCCAGTGTCATTTAGCGGGGGGTGGGGGGGGGGTGG
This sequence comes from Cyclina sinensis, assembly GCA_012932295.1. Lineage (NCBI taxonomy): Eukaryota > Metazoa > Mollusca > Bivalvia > Venerida > Veneridae > Cyclina > Cyclina sinensis. Next base: position 20,766,763 of record JAAONU010000002.1, read on the forward strand.
GGGGGGGGGAAGCATCTTTTTCCTTTGGACACATCTAGTTTAACAAAAAGGTCTAGTTATCATATGATGACGACACATCCTCACCATGATAATTTCTTGTTTCTTGCCCATAATTTCAACACTTTCAGCATGCTCATCATGTCATTTTAGTAAGGTAGCAGGGTTGAATATGGAATTATCACACATGGCAGGTGAGCAGCAAAGAATATAAATGAATGTAAAAGACATTTGTAGTGGGCTGCATGTATGTGTGCTTTGATATAATTATTATATAGGCGTAACAGAAATAACAGTAGATTGCTATGTAGTTTTTATCCCTTACCATTTTGTTGCCTTGATGCAATCTCTTCAAGGGTATTAGAGAGACTGAAGATTTTACACTTGTAAGAGACTGCTGAACTTGTCTTGAAAATACACCACTTACCTGTTCATTTAGTTTGTGTCCAATGTCATTTAGCGGGGGGGGCCTCTTTTTCCTTTGGACACATCTAGTTTAACAAAAAGGTCCAGTTATCATATGATGACGAAACATCCTCACCATGATAATTTCTTGTTTCTTGCCCATAATTTCAACACTTTTTTGTTGGCTTCTTTCACCGCCACTTCATTTTTGACTAGTCTCTCTTCCATTTCGTCTACCTTTCTTATTGTATCAGCATTTGATTTTGTCAGTCTCTCTTTCAGTTGGTTATTTTCAAATTCAAGTGAATTTATTTTGTCGTTAAACTCCTTAGTTTGTTTGCAAATTTCAGCTTTCACACTTTTTTCTGTAATTCAGTAATGGCCTTGGTGATTGATCTTGAAATAATTGATTCTATGTCTTCCTTCTTAATCATGTTTTTTAAATCTGTTTTAAGTTCTTCAAGGTTCTCGGCCATTATATGTAGTTAATTCTTTATCATGTTCATCCTGTCATTACTCAATGGCTGGAGGCTGTTTTCCTGTATTCCCCTTCACTGATGATTTCAACTTTGTACTTGTTACATTTTCCTTAATCCCTTCACCTTGACCTTTACCTGACATTGTGTGAATTTGTTTTTGTATTTAAAGTTATTAAAGACCTCCACTTATCCAATTTTGTCCAAATTTCTTTTTTGTCACATTAAACTGTAATCAACTTTAATCCTTTATCCTTTACAACCATAGGTAAACACATATACAAGCCAGGTAAATCCAAGTAAAAAAACATACACTGCCACTAGGCAGATAAACCAAAACAAAGATTCAGACAAAGGGAAAAAAAATTCTCAAATATTTCCATAAATCCTCATTTGTTTTCCACTATTTTTCATCATCTGACCCACCATTCCTTTATTTTTCATTTGATATAAATTTTTTCACTATTGCACCACTAAAAACTACATGTTTTTGCAAAAAAAGTCAGAACAAATTGTCTCAACATGTTAAACTGAAAAGCCCCTGAGTCCCCTCTCTTTCACAAATATTATTGTCAAGTATAATATGTCTCTACAATGCACAGAAAAAAAGAAACTGAAATTCAACAGCATCAGTCATATATATTAGCAGGACCTTAATTGAGGCCCTGATATTAGCTAACATCCGGACATAAATGGCTATTGTAAGATTTACCCTCTGTGAAAAAAACACATTTACTGAAGGTTGTTTCCCTTTATAAACATCTAGAATTGTTTTGCAGTTCAAACTTTTCACTCTTAAATGGATTCACTATCAGTCACTTCAGCCTACTGCTTTCAAACACTGCAATAACTGCAATGACTACATTTTGAAGCAGATGCTGAAAATGATTACGATTCTCAATATTTGTATTGGCTATGAGGTGACAGATCTGCACTTTGTCACTTGTAAGTAAATAAACAAATGAACCATGACCTAATTAAAATATATATGCTTGCCTTAGCAGCTATGTGAATGCACCCTGCTGCTTCATCAACAGTAGATTTATGATATTGACCTTTACAATGAACCTGAAATGACCAATAAAAGTGTACCAATATCCCACGACCTTGGTAGCTAAGAAAGGAATAGAGACTGAAATTGTGCTAGCATTATTTGTTTGGTCTGACAACCCAAACAAATAATAACAAGTAAGGGATTAGCAGTCTGGACTTTCATATTGCTAGCCTTTATCAGATTTTCTTACCAAGCTACATACTTCCGCATTTTTATCCTGTCAATTATTTCATATCCAACCCGATAAAGGTGTGCCTTATTAATTCTGCTTTATACAGCATATGATATGTCACAGACTACTTTTATTTTTATAATCAGAAGTGATAAAATTGTTGTTATTACAAACAGAGACTACTTGAATAAAAATTAAATATTTCAATGTGTAGATCTTACAATATAGTGATCATTTAAGGAAATGAAATTATTGAAACTTTGGAACTACTTTTAGCTCACCTGAGCACAACGTGCTCATGGTGAGCTTTTGTGATCCCCCTGTGTCCGGCGTCTGTCATCGTGCGTCGTCCGTTGTCAACAATTTCATAAAAACAACATCTCCTCTGAAACCACTGACTGCACATTAACCAAACTACACAGGAATGATCCTTGGGTGGTCCCCTTTCAAAGTTGTTCATATGGTTATGGTCTGTTGCATAAGTAGGTCACAGGGCCAAAAAAGATGTTTCAAAAATGCAAATTAAAAAAATCTTCTTGAAAGAAAGTACAAGGCCAAGAGCTTTGATATTTGGCATATGACATCATCTATAGGTCCTCTACCAAAGTTGTTCAAATTATGCCCCTAGTGCCAAAATTGGCCCCACCCCAGGGGGTCATAGGTTTTCCTTATATGTATATAGTCAAAACTTAAAAAACCTTCTCCTCTGAAATGACAAAGGCTAGAGATTTGATATTTGGTATATGATATCATCTATAGGTCCTCTACCAAAGTTGTTCAAATTATGCCCCTAGTCTTTAAATTGGCCCCACCCCAGGGGGTCATAGGTTTTCCTTATGTGTATATAGTAAAAACTTAAAAAATCTTCTCCTCTGAAATGACAAAGGCTAGAGATTTGATATTTGGTATATGACATCATATATAGGTCCTCTACGAAAGTTGTTCAAATTATGCTCCTAGTGCCAAAATTGGCCCCGCCCCAGGGGGTCAGGTTTTCCTTATATGTATATAGTAAAAACTTAACAAATCTCTAGCCTCTGAAATGACAAAGGCTAGAGATTTGATATTTGGTATATGACATCATATATACTTAGGTCCTCTACTAAAGTTGTTCAAATTATGCTCCTAGTGCCAAAATTGGCCCCGCCCCAGGGGGTCATAGGTTTTCCTTATATATATGTATAAATTCTTCTCCTCTGAAATGACAAAGGCTAGAGATTGATATTTGGTATATGATATCATCTATAGGTCCTCTAGGAAAGTTGTTCAAATTATGCCACTAGTGCTAAAATTGGCCCCTAACCAGGGGCCCATAGGTTTTCCTTATATGTATATAGTCAAAACTTAAAAAATTTTCTCCTCTGAAATGACAAAGGCTAGAGCTTTGATATTTAGTATATGACATCATCTATAGGTCCTCTACGAAAGTTGTTCAAATTATGCCCCTAGTACCAAATTTGGCCCCGTCCCAGGGGATCATAGGTTTTCCATATATGTATATAGTAAAAACTTAAAAAATCTTATCCTCTGAAATGACAAAGCCTTAAGCTTAATTATTTGGCATGAAATATTGTCTAGTGAACCTGTTCCAAGTTTGTACAAATTATATCTGGGGTAAAAATTGGGCCGGGGGGGTCATAGATATTCATTATTTGCATATAGTAAAAACTTAAAAGAAAATTATTCTTTCTTCAAAGGCTAGAGCTTAGATTTACAAGAAATAGTGATAGCTTCCACACAAATAACAGTCTGTCCTTAGGTGAACGCTTTGGGGCCGCTTTTGCGGATAACCTCGACATTAGCCTTATTTGAAACACTTAAAAGATAGGTTTTCAGTATCTTTAGTAAATTATTTCCAAATGCCAGATGTGACAGGACAAATAGAATAATAGGTTAGTGCTTTAATTGAGAAAGTTTATCTGGCAAGGCTGCGGAATTTAACGGGTGAGCCTTTGGCTAACCTATTATTCTCTATATATTTCAGCATCAGGACAGCAGCCGAGAGGAAGGAACAGCCAAGGTGAAGGAATGCATGGATGCTGCACCTCTAGAGACATCATCAGGAAACAGATGTAGCTCACAGGTAACAAATTAAGGTTTAATCAATCACCTTATAAATTAAAAAAATATTTAAACAAGTATACAATATAGAATTTGGCAATTTATGGAGAGTACTTTAATTAAACCTACTTACAGTTTTATACTAACTGATAAACTTTATATCAGAAAAGCTTTAAACTCTTAATATAGTAGAACTAAGACTTCTTTAGTAAAAGAAGAGAAAACTTAATTGAAGACATTGTGCAGGCTGCACTCTTCATGCTAAGCTTAGAAGTTAGTGCTGGAGAGATTACTTGATAAAACAATTATATGGTCTGTAATTGACATGTTTCTGTTACTTGTGCTAAGAATTAACCTATAAAACAGCAAACAAAACATGGTCAGGTCAGGTTGAAGCAGTTAATTGACTTTTTATATGCCTGAAGGGAGGTAATATGGTTTGGCACTTGTAGGTCCGTCCTTGCTTACAAATAGATACTTGACTATGAGAACATTAGGTTACAGTAAATTATTCACTTTGGAAGCTCCTTATTAGCTATAAATGCTCTAAAAATGGCTAAATGAACAATTGGGAAAACATTTACATAGACATATTAGTATCCAGTTTTAGCTCACCTTAGCTCAGAGTAGTCACTGGTGAGCTGTTAGGATAAATGACTGTCCGTCATCTTCTATGATCCATCATCAACAGTTCCCTTCAAAAGACATCTCCTAAATCACTGAGTTAAGTTTAACCAAACTTCACAAAAATGTTCCTCAGTTCATCTTTTTTCAGTGTTTTAGCACAATGTGCTAATGTGAGCTATTATGATTGTGTAATGTCTGTCGTTGTGCTTTAGTGCGTCAACATTTTGATTCAAACAACATCTCCTCTGAAACCACTTGGCCAAAGTTAATAAAATTTGGCAGGAATGTTCCTTGAATGAAGCTCTACTAAAGTTTTTAAAATAATTCAGTCCAATGCAGTACTGTGGTTGCTATGGCAACCAAAAGAAAAACCTTTAAAATTTGTTTATCCAAAACCACAAGACCTAGAGCTTGGATATTTGGCATGGTTTATCATCTAGAGGTCCTCTACCAAAATTATTTCCCTGGGGTCAAAATTGGCCACACCCTAGGGTCACATGTTTTAAATAGAAATATAGAAATAAAAAGCATTGTCTAGTGGACCTCTACCAAGGTTGTTTAAATTACGTTCCTGGGGTCAAAATTGACCTTGTCCATGGGGTCACTAATTTATATATAGGCATATATAAGGAAAACTTCAAGAATCTTCTTACCTGAAACTACTTTGCTTTAAGATTTGATATTTGGCGTACAGGTTCACCTAGAGCTCTTCTACAAAGAATCTTCATATTATGCCCTGGGGGTCATAAATGGCTGTCCCAGGGTTCAGTTGATCTAATAAAAGCTTATGTAGGGAAAACTTTGAAAATCTTGTGGTATGGAACCAGAAGACCTCTGCCAAGTTTGTGTCAAAATTGGCCCTGGCCCAGGGTCACCAAGGCAAAAATAGACTTTTAAAATTTTCATCTAAGAGCCTGAATTTATTGACATTTTTAGCTCACCTGAGCACAAAGTGCTCAAAGGTGAGCTATTGGGATTATTGATTGTCCCTCATCCGTCGGGGTGCGTAGTCAACAATTTGATTTGAATGACTTCTCCTCCTAAACCGCTTAGCCAATTTTGACAAAACATGCTTGGGATATTCCTTGCATGAAGCTCTACCAAAGTTGTTCAAAGAATTGAATTCCATCAAGAACTCTGATTGCTATGGCAACTGAAAGGAAAAACTTTGAAAATCTTCTCTGAAACCACAAGGCCCTGAGCCTTAAGATTTGGTGTGTAGCATTGTCTAGTGGACCTCTACCAAATTTGTTCAAATTATGCCCCTGGGGTCAAATTTGGCCCTGCCCATGGGGTCAATTGATTTTACATAGGCTTAAATAGGGAAAACTTTGAAAGTCTTCTTGTCTGAAACCACAAGGCCCTGAGCCTTTAGATTTGGTATGTACCATTGTCTAGTGGACCTCTACCAAGATTGTTCAAATTTTGCCCCTGGGGTCAAATTTGGCCCTGCCCTGGGGGTCAGTTGATTTTACATAGGCTAATATAGGGAAAACTTTAAAAAAACTTCTTGTCTGAAACCACAAAGCCTAGAACTTAGATATTTTTAATGGAGCTTGAGCTAGGTCATCTACCAAGTTTATTCAAATTATGCCCCTTGAGTGAAAATTGGCTCTACCCTTGGGGTCACTTGAATTCATATAGATTTATATTGGGAGAATCATAAAAAAGCTTTTTATGTTTGTTCAAAAGCAGAACCAAAGGCAAAGTATTCAGGTGAGAGATCTAGGGTCATCATGGCCCTCTTGTTACACACACACACACACACACACGCACACACACACACACACACACACACATATATATATATATATATATATATATATATATATATATATATATATATATATATATACACTTTGCATGAAGTCTCTGCCATTCACTTAGGTCAAGGTCACTGGCTGAAAGTAGATTTTTGTACATTTTCCCGCAGAATCTGCATTTATTGATCGATATTTGAGATATTTGGTGTGTAGGTAACATGCAAGGACCCCTACCCTTTGGAAAAGTTTGAGGTAATTGTGTCGAGGTCAAGGACTAAAAATAGATTGTGTTTACTTTTTGTCAAAGAGCCTTTATTTATTGATTGATGTTTTAAATTTATGGTATATATGGTATATAGACCCCTCGCATCAACCCTTTCCATTAAACTGGGGTTAAGGTCACCAAAGCTAATAATATATTCATCACCTTTCCCTCAAAGATCCTTCATTTATACTTTTATTTCTACTTTCTGTCATACAGCCTTTATTTATTGACTGATAATTAGATATTTGGTTTGTAGGCACCTACAAATCTCCTATTAGAAACTAAGAACTTAGAAATTTTTCATAGAGCATCAGCAAGAGGCCTCTACCAAGTTTGTTCAAAATTGGCTTTACCCCAGGGGTCACTTGATTTTATATAGGTAATATATAGGGAAAACCTTAAAAAATCTTCTTGTCTGCAAGCACAAAGCCAATGGCTAAATTTTTTGCATGGAACATCAGCTAGAAGTCCTCTACCAAGTTTGTTCAAATTATGCCCCTAGGGTCATTAATGGGCCTGCCTCCAGGTCAATTAATTTTACATCGACTATGTAGTGAAGATTAAAAAAAAATCTTCTTGTCTGAAACCACAAGACCTAGAACTTAGATATTTTGCATAGAACATCAGCTAGAGGACCTCTACCAGATATACAAATCATGTCCCTGTGGTCAAAATTTGCCCCACAACGGGATTCCTATTTGTCAAAAATATTGAATCTTTGAAAATCTTCTTATGAGAAACAGTAAACTTTAGACCTTAGATTTTTAGCTCACCTGAGCAAATGCTCAGGGTGAGCTATTGTGATCACCCTGTGTTCGTCGTCCGTTGTCAACATTTTACTTTAAATGACATCACCTCCTCAACCCCAAAGCTATTTTTAACCAAACTTTACAGAAATGTTCCTTATATTGCCCTTTCCTAAAATTGCTCAAACCGTTCCCCTCCATAAGGGCTGCAAAAGCTAAAAATAGAAAAAAATTCAAACAACATCTCCTCCTAAACGGTCAGGAGATTTTCCACCAAATTTCACAGAAATGTTCCTTACATAGCCCTCTATTAAAATTGCTAAAACGGTTCTGCTCCATTGAATAAAATGGCTGCCAGAGCTTAAAATAGATTTTCATTAATATTTTGCTTCAAATGACATCTCCTCCAAAACCACTTGACCATTTTAAACCAAATTTGACAGAAATATTCCTTTTAATGCCCTATTCTAAAATTGCTCAAACCGTTCCACTACATTGCACATAAGGGCTGCAAAAGCTAAAAATAGAAAAAATTTCAAACAGCATCTCCTCCTAAACTGTTGGGAGATTTTCCACCATATTTCACAGAAATGTTCTTTACATAGCCCTCTATTAAAATTGCTAAAACTGTTCTGCTCCATTGATCAAAATTACCGCCAGAGCTAAAAAAATATTTTTGTCAATATTTTGCTTCAGATGACATCTCCTCCAAAACCACTTGGCCATTTTAAATCAAACTTTACAGAAATGTTCCATATAATGCCCTTTTCTAAAATTGCTCAAACCGTTCCACTACATTGCACATAAGGGTTGCAAAAGCTAAAAATAGAAAAAAAATTAAACAACATGTCCTCCTAAACTGTTGGGAGATTTTCCACCAAATTTCACAGAAATGTTCTTTACATTGCCCTCTATTAAAATTGCTATAACTTTTCTGCTCTATTGAACAAAATGGCTGCCAGAGCTTAAAATAGATTTTCATTAATATTTTGCTTCAAATGACATCTCCTCCAAAACCACTTGACCATTTTAAACCAAATTTGACAGAAATGTTCCATATAATGCCCTATTCTAAAATTGCTCAAACCGTTCCACTACATTGCACATAAGGGTTGCAAAACCTAAAAATAGAAAAAATTTTAAAAAACATCTCCTCCTAAACGGTTGGGAGATTTTCCACCAAATTTCACAGAAATGTTCATTACATAGCCCACTATTAAAATTGCTAAAAAACGGTTCTGCTCCATTGATCAAATTTGCCGCCAGAGCTAAAAATAGATTTTTCTAAATGTTTTGCTTCAAATGACATCTCCTTCTTAACCACTTGGCCATTTTAAACCAAACTTCACAGAAATTGTTCCTTATCATGCCCTTTTCTAAAATTGCTAAAACCATTCCACTACATTGCACATAAGGGCTGCAAAAGCTAAAAATAGAAAAAATTTCAAACAGCATCTCCTCCTAAACTGTTGGGAGATTTTCCACCATATTTCACAGAAATGTTCTTTACATAGCCCTCTATTAAAATTGCTAAAACTGTTCTGCTCCATTGATCAAAATAGCCGCCAGAGCTAAAAAAAGATTTTGTCAAAATTTTGCTTCAAATGACATCTCCTCCAAAACCACTTGGCCATTTTAAATCAAACTTTACAGAAATGTTCCATATAATGCCCTTTTCTAAAATTGCTCAAACTGTTCCACTACATTGCACATAAGGGTTGCAAAAGCTAAAAATAGAAAAAAAATTAAACAACATGTCCTCCTAAACTGTTGGGAGATTTTCCACCAAATTTCACAGAAATGTTCTTTACATTGCCCTCTATTAAAATTGCTAAAACTTTTCTGCTCTATTGAACAAAATGGCTGCCAGAGCTTAAAATAAATTTTCATTAATATTTTGCTTCAAATGACATCTCCTCCAAAACCACTTGACCATTTTAAACCAAATTTGACAGAAATGTTCCATATAATGCCCTTTTCTAAAATTGCTCAAACCATTCTGCTCCATTGCACATAAGAGCTGCAAAAGCTAAAAATAGGAAAGAAATCAAACAGCATCTCCTCCTCAATGGAAAGGTAATTTTCCATCAAATTTCACAGAAATGTTCCTTACATACTCCTGTGTTAAAATTGCTTAAATGGTCACAAAATGGCCACAGGAGCTAAAAATAGGTTTTCTTCAAAATATTGCTTCAAATGACATCTCCTCACAAGCTGTTATCATGAAATTGCCTCTGCCCCATGGTTTTTTTTGTATAAAAGAGGTGATCTTTGAATATCAGCAGTAAGAAAATGTAATGTTGCATCTGATGTTTGCTTAACGGTAGACCCTCAAGCAAAGTACTCAGGTGAGCAATCCAGGGCCATCATGGCCCTCTTGTTTGCTTGGAGCATCAGCTAGAGGTCCTCTACCAAGTTTATTGAAATTATGTCCCTGAAGTCAAAATTGGCCCTACCCCAGGGGTCCTATTTGTGTAAAATATTGAATGTTTGAAAATCTTCTTATGAGATAATTATGGTAAATTTTAGACCTAAGATTTTTTGCATGGAACATCAGCTAGAGGTCCTCTACGAAGTTTGTTCAAATACTGTCCCTGGGTTGAAAGTGGCCCCACCCTAGGGGTGCTATTTGTTTAGAATATTGAATCTTTGAATATCTTCTTGTGAGATACCTAAGATATTCTGTATGAAGCATCATCTAGAGACCCTGTACCAAAGTTGTTGAAATTATGCCCCTTGGTTCATTAATGGCCCTGCCCTGGGGAGTCACTGTATCTTACAAAGACTTATATATCTTCTTGTCTAAAACTATCCCTTAGAGCTTAGAATTTTTTGTTGCATTGTCTAGTGGACCTGTATCAAGTTTGTTAAAATTTTCTTGCTTGGATCAAAATTTGCCCTGCAATATCATGGGTTCAAGAGTTGTGGCTCCCTAGCAATGGGACTCAGGTGATCGATTTAGGGCCATCATGGACCTCTTGTTTAAACTTTGGTCAAATGCATAACTCATTGGGAGGATGTGCAGGAGGCATGGCCAAGCCATGTCAGTTCAAGGTCAAGGTCACACTTCATTTGTTTGCTCCTTTCATGATCCTTTCATATTGTCATTTTAATATTTAAAGCTTTCCCACAACACAATATGCCACCATAAATGCAGTTCCATGTTTCTCAGACTACTTTAAACTTTATTTGATGCTGGCAGTGGGACATATAGCAGTCCTTTGGACCACCTTCTTTCATTTTGAAGATAATTAAAATTTAGGTCATACATTGCAGGATAATGTTGGTTCAATGATACAGCAACACCCATCACCTCAGAGCAGTCCAGAAGTCAATGTGACCAATAACCTCCTATCAGAGATGGACAATAACATGGCAGCTGAGTCACAGCTGATCCCTATAGGGGAGAACATGGTGATGGAGGAAGACACTGAGGTACCAGAACCAGATGAAACAGAAGTACCAGGATCAGATAATCTCATTGTTGTGCGCCAAAATAGAGTAAATGCAAGCAGGACACTACAGAAACGCAGCATGCAGAAAAATCTGGCTCTGCTTCCACCTGTTGGAAGTAACAGTATGTACTTTATTATGGTGTTGCATTTTTGTACCCCTTGTTAGTTTGTTTTTTTGCAAAATGAAAGGTTATATCTATTCTGTTACAAACTCAATGTAGTCTGATTAGAATTTCAAGCATCTTCAGAGACATTTAATGTCTTGGTAAATAAGACATTAATTATCAAAAATATATTTGGTCTGGAGTGGGGTATACCTGCTTACAAGGCTATTCCCTATTCAAAATAAAATCCTGTAACAAAGAGAGTTCATAAAAAAAGCATTAAATATTGACACAGGTGTATTTATTCTTTGCACATTTTACTTTACAATTTCAGCATTTTGATTTGTCAGCATCTAGCAGTAGTAACAATCATTGATTTGCATTTTTAGCTCACCTGAGCATATAGGGTGAGCTATCGGGTTCACCCTATGTCTGGCATCGGTCATCCGTTGTCCATTGTCAACATTTTACTTCAAATGACATCTTCTCTGAAACTAAAAGGCCACTTTCAACAAAACTTGACAGACATGTTCCTTGTATTTCTCTTTTTAGCTCACCTGAGCACACTGTGCTCATGGTGAGCTTTTGTGATCCCCCTGAGTCCGGCGTCTGTCGTTGTCCATCGTCAACAATTTCTTAAAAACAACATCTCTTCTGAAACCACTGACTGCACATTAACCAAACTACACAGGAATGATCCTTGGGTGGCCCCCTTTCAAAGTTGTTCAAATGGTTACGGTCTGTTGCATAAGTAGGTCACAGTGCCAAAAAAGAAGTTTAAAAAATGCAAATTCAAAAAATCTTCTTGTCAGAAAGTACAAGGCCCAGAGCTTTGATATTTCGTATATGACATTATCTATAGGTCCTCTACGAAGTTGTTCAAATAATGCCCCTAGTGTCAAAATTGGCCCGGCCCCAGGGGGTCATAGGTTTTCCTTATATGTATATAGTAAAAACTTCAAAAATCTTCTCCTCTGAAATGATAAAGGCTTGCGCTCAGATATTTAGCTTGAAACTTTGTCTAGTGGACCTCTATCAAAGTTGTTCAAATTATGCCTTTAGTGTCAAAATTGTTTCCTTATATGTATAAACTTAAAAAAATCTTCTTCTCTGAAATGGCAAAAGCTAGAGCTTAGATATTTGCCATGAAACATTGTGTACTGGAACCTTTACCAAGTTTGTTCAAATTATAGTCCTGGGGTCAAAATTGGCCCGACCCCGGGGGTCAGGGGTTTTCCTTATATACATATAGTAAAATTTAAAAAAAAAGATCTCCTGCTTTAAAACTGCCAAGGCTGGAGCTTTGATATTTCACATGAAACATTGTGTAGAGGACCCCTACAATTATTGTTCAAATTATATCCCAAGTGTTGAAAGTGGCCCTACCCAGGTGGGGATGGGGTCAGTTTTTCTTATATACATATATTAAAAACTTAAAAAATCTTCTTCTTTGAAACTGCAAAGGCTAGAGCTTAGATATATGGCATGAAACATTGTTTAATGGGCCTGTACAAAGATTGTTCAAATTATAGCCCTAGGATCAAAACTGGTCCTGCCCCAATGGGGTTATGGGTTTTCCTTATATACATATAGTAAAATCTTTAAAAATCTTCTGCTTTAAAGCTGCAAGGGCTGGAGCTTTGATATTTCAAATGAAACATTGTGTAGAGGACTCCTACAATTTTTGTTCAAATTATAGCCTAAGGGTTGAAAATGGCCCTGCCCAGGTGGGGTTGGGGTCATAGTTTTCCTTATATACATATAGTGGAAACTTTAAAAAAAAAAAAACTTCTTTTCTAAAACCACAAAGGCTAGAGCTTAGATATTTGGCATGAAACATTGTCTAGTGAACCTCTACCAAGTTTGTTCAAATTATATCCCTGGGGTAAAAATTGGGCCTGCCCGGGGTCATAGATTTTCATTATATACATATAGTTAAAACTTATAAGAAAATTATCCTCTGAAGCTTCAAAGGCTAGAGCTTATATATTTGGCATGAAACATTTTTGGACCTCTACAAAGATTGTTCAAATTATGGCCCCTAGGGTCAAAATTGGCCCTGCCCTGTGGGTCATGGGTTTTCGTTATATACATAAAAAAGTAATCTCTGAAACCGAGAATGCTAGAGCTTAGATATTTGACATGAAACATTGTCTGGTGGACCTATATCAAGATTGTTTAATTTAAAGCCTTTGGGTCAAAGTTGGCCCTGCCCCAGTGACCTATTTTTTAGCTCACCTGAGCACAAAGTGCTCAGGGTGAGCTTTTCTGATCAGTCTTTGTCCTTTGTCCGTCCGTCTGTCAACTTTTCATTCAAACGACATCTCCTCTGAAACCAATAGGCCAAATGTAATGAAACTTGCCTGGGATGTTCCTTGGATGAAGCTCTACCAAGATTGTTCAAATGGTCCTGGTCCATTGCATTTCTGGTTCATTGGAGCTAAAATTAGATTTTAAAAGTTGGATCTTTAAAAATCTTCTTCTCCGAAACCTCAAGACCTGGAGCTTACATATTTGGTATGAAGCATTATCTAGTGGACCTCTTCCAAATTTGTTCAAATTATGACCCTGGGGTCAAAACTGACCCCACCCCAGGGGTCAGTTGATTTACATAGATTTATATAGGGAAATCCTAAAAATCCTCTTATCATAAACCACAAGGCCTAGAGTTTAGATATTTGGTGTGCAGCATTGTCCAGTGGACCTCTACCAAGTTTGTTCAAATCATGGCCCCTGGGTCAAAAATGGCCCTACCCCAGGGGTCACATGTTTTACATAGAGTTATATAGGGAAATCCTAAAAATCTTCTTATCATAAACCACAAGGCGTAGAGTTTAGATATTTGGTGTGCAGCATTGTCCAGTGGACCTCTACCAAGTTTGTTCAAATCATTGTCCCTTGGTCAAAATTGGCCCCGCCCCAGTGGTCACATGTTTTACATAGAGTTATATAGGAAAAACTTAAAAAATCTTCTTGTCATAAACCACAAGGCCTAGAGTTTAGATATTTAATGTGCAGCATTGTCTAGTGGACCTTTACCAAGTTTGTTTCTGGGGGGGTGTCATTTGAATTTACACAAAGACTTATATAGGGAAAACTAGACCTTCAATTGTTTGTTGTTATGTCTCTACGGCCCCACCCAACTCGCCCTTCTGATGGAGACATATTGTTTTTGCCCTGTCGATTGGTGTCTGTTTGTCTGTCTGTCTGTCACACTTCGTTTCCTTTCAATAACTTGAGTACTAGTTGACCCAAGGCCTTAAAACTTCACAGGGTTATTGCCCTTATTGAGTGGAAAAAAACCCTTTTGTTTTTTGGGTCAGTATGTCAGAGGGACCTCTAGAGTGAAAACTGTTTCCACTCAATAACAGGAGTACCATTTCACCCAGGTACCTTCAAACTTCATAGGATGATTGCTTTTACTAAATAGAAGAATCATATAGTTTTTGAGGCTAGTATATCAAAGGTCAAGGTCACAGTGACTTGTAGAGTGAAAAGTTTTTCTGCAGAGTAACATTAGTACCATTATACCCAGAGCCTTCAAACTTTACAGGATAATTGCATTAGAAGATCCCTATTGCTTTTAGGGTCCATAGGTCAAAGGTTAAGTTCACAGGGACCTGTAGGGTGGAAACTGTTTCTGCTCAGTAACTGGAGTACCATTTTACCCAGTACCTTCTAACTTCATAGGGTAATTATATTAGAAGAACCCTATTGTTTTGGGGGTCAGTAGGTCAAAGGTCAAGTTCATGCTAAAACATTTGAGTACCATTACACCCAGAATCTTCAAACTTATTGCAAACTTATTCTAACTTGCAAACAACGAACACCCATGACAACCAGTAATGATACTTGTAACATGAGAAATGAGACTCAGGTGAGCGATTTAGGGCCATCATGGCCCTCTTGTTTGTTATTTGATATACATTTATAAAATTTGGACCACATGCACAGTTTCAGATGAACAATTGATTTTTGATATGAGCTGGCCTAGATTTTGACCTAGTGACCTGCTTTTTAGCTCACCTGAGTACTGCTCAGGATGAGCTTTTGGGATGGTTGATTTCCAGCGTCCATCGGCTTGCGTTGTCAACAATTTGACTTGAACAACATCTCCTCCTAAACTGCTAAGCCAACATTGACGAAACATGCCTGGGATATTCCTTGCATGAAGATCTACCAAAGTTGTTCAAAGAATTGAATTCCATCAAGAACTCTGGTTGCTATAGCAACTGAAAGGAAAAACTTTGAAAATCCTCTTCTCAAATAACAAAATAAAACATTCATTTGCGAGTATAAGTTCTTAATATAACCTAGCACAAATGTTCTCCATGTTGAGTTAAGTTGTCTCGCGCAAAATGAAGGTCAAGGTCACAAGAGGTCAAAGGTCAAATAAAAATAATAAAATTTGTTGGGGCTGTATCTTGCTTATGCTTTGAAGTATTATGCTTAGTGGTCAGAGGATTTTGATATTGCTGAGCCTGCTTGTGGTGAAGTTGACTTGGTCGCTGCTTTTCACTTTTGGCGGTTTGGTTTATGTGCGTCCGTCAGTCCGTGCGTCTGTCTAGATTGTGTGGTCAATATCTTGCTCATTCTCTGAAGGATTACAAAATAGTTTAATACAAATGTTCACCATGATGAGGTGGTGTGCCACATGCAAAACCCAGGTCGGCCGCTCAAAGGTCAAAGTCACACTTGGAGGGTGTGCTCAAAACCCATGTCTGGAGCGTAACTTCTACATGCTTGGCGGGATTTTAATATAACTTGGGACAAATGTTCTCCATAGTAAGGCGGAGTGTCATCCAAAAAATTCAGGTGTCTGTGAGAAAGGTCAAGGTCTTACTTCAGGGTCAAAGGTCAAATAACAAATTAAAACATTCATTTGTGAGTATAACTTCTATATACATGGATGGATTTTTATATAACTTACAACAAATGTTTTCCATGGTGAGTTGAGTTGTCTTGCACAAAATGAAGAGGTCAAAGGTCAAATAAAAATATCAAAATTGTTTGTCTGCACTGTATCTTGCTATGTATACATCTTTCTCCTTGATCTGAAGCTTATAGGTTCAGGTTTGAATTAAGACGAGCGGGCTCGACATTCCGCCCATGGGCAGGTCTTGTTTACTCTAACTTCTGTATTAAAGTCTTGTCCACACTTCTTCTCCAAAACTGCTTGGAGAATTTTATTGTAACTGCACAGGAATGTTTGTCACCAAGCCTAGTTGTGCATATCGTCAGGAGTTTCTGCACAGATTATTTTTGGCAGAGTTATGGGCCCTTAGTCATTTTGGCCCTTAGTCATTTTTTACTCTAACTTCTATATTAAAATCTTGTCCACAACTCATCTCCAAAACCGCTTGGAGGATATCATTGAAACTTCACAGGAATGTTTGTCACCAAGCATTGTTGTGCTTTTCTTCAGGAGTTTCTGCTCAGATTATTTTTGGCAGAGTTATGGGCACGCAGTCAGTTTTTACTCTAATTTCTATATCTTGTCCAAAACCACTTGAGGATTTCATTGAAACTACACAGAAATGATTGTCACCAAACCTAGCTGTGCATATCGTCAGGAATTTCTGGTCGGATTATTTTTAGCAGTGTTATGGGCCCTTAGTCATTTTTAGCTCCACTTTTCAAAGAAAAATGTGGAGCTATTGTCATGACCCCCTCGTTGGCGTAAGTTAACCTTTTTGTTAAGGTCTGTTTCTCAGAAACTATCAAACCCATTTACTTCAAATTAGGAGTACTTGTTCACTTTCAAAATGTGACACCTTTTCTCAGGGGCAGATAACCCTCAAATTTATTTTTGCAAAGTTATGCCCCTTTTTCAATTTAAAATTTCTTGGTTAACCTTTTTGTTTATGTCCATTTATCAAAAAGTGTCACAGATATTCCATTCAAACTTGGAATACTTGATCATCAGCAAGAACCCTGCAAAGATTGTTGGTACCCATGTCCCTGGGGGTCAAAATTAGCCCAACCCCAGGGGTCACTTGATTTTGGTTATACTTATATATAAGGAGAAAAATACTTAAGCCTAGAAAAAAACTTTAACTTACATAGGATGGGTAAGTACTTCCCCTCTCCACCCTCCTCCAACCTCCCCTCTGCTTGGGGACCCTCCAGCCCTGACATTACCCCCCCCCCCCCCCCCCCCCAATAATTTTTTTAAATTATAATTATCTTTTTTTATAAAATATGTAGGTACTTGACTTTTAAATATGTAGGTATGAAGTGACTTGACTCCCCCCCCCACAGTGCATTACCTCCCCTCACCCCTTCCCAGGTATGAAGTTACTTTACCCATCCCCCCCCCCCCCCCCCCTCCCCAAACCCGGCAAAAAAAAAATTCTTTTTTCTTCTATATTGGAAAAGACCTTCTTAAGCTTTGAAATAAACTTTTTTTATAAACCAATTTTTTTCCATTATTTTTAGCTCACCTGAGCATATGCTCAGGGTGAGCTATTGTGATCACCCTGTGTCCGTGGTCCGTCATCGACATTTTACTTTAAATGACATCTCCTCCATACCACAAAGCTATTTTTAACCAAACTTTACAGAAATGTTCCTTATATTGCCCTATCCTAAAATTGCTCAAACTGTTCCAATCCATTGCACATAAGGGCTGCAAAAGCTAAAAAAAGGAAAAAAATTCAAACAACATCTCTTCCTAAACGGCTGGGTGATTTTCCACCAAATTTTACAGAAATGTTCCTTACATAGCCCTTTATAAAAATTGCTTAAACGGTTCTGCTCCATTGAAGAAAATGGGCACAAAAGCTAAAAATAGATTTTCGTCATTGTTTGGCTACAAATGACATCTTCTCCAAAACCATTTGGCCCTTTTAAATCAAATTTGACAGAAATGTTCCTTATATTGCCCTTTTCTAAAATAACTCAAACCTTTCTGCTCCTTTGCACATAAGGGCTGCAAAAGCTAAAAGAGAAAAAAAATTTAAAACAACATCTCGTCCTGAACGGATGGGTGATTTTCAACCAAATTTCACAGAAATGTTCCTTACATAGTCTTCTTTTAAAATTGCTTAAATGGTTCTGCTCCATTAAAGAAAATGGCTGCCAGAGCTAAAAATAGATTTTCGTCAATATTTGGCTTCAAATGACATCTCCAAAACCGATTGGCCATTTTAAATCAATTTTGACAGAAATGTTGCTTAAAATGCATTTTCTCAAATTGCTCAAACCGTTCTGCTCCATTGCACAAAAGGGCTGCAAAAGCTAAAAATAGAAACAATTCAAACACCATCTCCTCTTAAATGGCTGGGTGAATTTCCACCAAATTTCACAGAAATGTTCCATACATAGCTCTCTTTATTAAAATTGCTTAAATGGTTCTGCTCCATTAAAGAAAATGGCCACCAAGCTAAAAATAGACTTTCGTCAATATTTGGCTTCAAATGACATCTCCAAAACGATTTGGCCATTTTAAACCAAATTTGACAGAAATGTTCCTTATATTGCCCTTTTCTCAAATTTCTAAAACCGTTCCGCTCCATTTCACATAAGAGCTGCAAAAGCTAAGAATAGAAAAGAAATCAAACAGCATCTCCTCCTCAATGTCAAGGTAATTTTTTATCAAATTTCAAGGAAATGTTCCTTACATACCCCTGCGTTAAAATTGTTTAAATGGTTCTGCTCCATTGAACAGATAGGCCACTGGAGGTAAAAACAGGTTTTCTTCAATATATGGCTTCAATTACATCTCCTTACAAGCTGTAATTACGAAATTGCCTCTGCCCCATGGATTTTTTGTATAAAATATGAGATCTTTGAATATCTTCAATTAGAAAAATGTAATGTTGCATCTGATGTTTGCTTAACGGTAGACCCTCAGGCTTAGTACTCAGGTGAGCGATCCAGGGCCATCATGGCCCTCTTGTTTTTGTATAAAATATGAGATATTTGAATATCTTCAGTTAGAAAATGTAATGTTGCATCTGATGTTTGCTTAACAGTAGACCCTCAGGCAAAGTACTCAGGTGAGCGATCCAGGGCCATCATGGCCCTTTTGTTTAAAGAATGAAGCTAGATTCAAACTGAATAGATAATTGTGCACTGTTATGAAATACATTTAAATTTTTTTTAGCATGATACCTTGGATGGATATCTGTTATTTACATGGGTTATTAATACAGGGCCACCTTATGCCTCTTATTCTAACAACATTTAATTTTCTTTAATATTGTAGTCCTTTGGATTCATGATAATGGTTCTAATTATGTGAATTCAGGAGCACGTAAAGATGGTGGAGTCCCAGTACAGACATCACTAACTGACCTCAAGCCACCTGCTGCACCCAACCACACCAAACGTATAGCAGATGT
Organism: Cyclina sinensis; assembly: GCA_012932295.1. Classification (NCBI taxonomy): domain Eukaryota; kingdom Metazoa; phylum Mollusca; class Bivalvia; order Venerida; family Veneridae; genus Cyclina; species Cyclina sinensis. Next base: position 20,786,233 of record JAAONU010000002.1, read on the forward strand.
ACATGGTAGGGGCATTACATTTTTTCAGCAGATTGTATTGGATTTTTAGCTCACCTGAGCATGAAGTGCTCAAGGGTGAGCTTTTGGGATCATTGATTGTTCGGTGTGCGTCGTAAACAATTTGACTTGAACGACTGCTCCTCCTATACCACTAAGACAGCTTTGACAAAACATGCCTGGGATATTCCTTGCATGAACCTCTACTAAAGTTGTTCAAAGAATTGAATTCTATATAGAACTCTGGTTGCCATGGCAACAGAAAGGAAAAAAAATTGAAAATCTTCTTGTTTGAAACCACAAGACCCTGAGCCTTAAGATTTGGTATGTAGCACTGTCTTGTGGTCCTCTACCAAGCTTGTTCAAATAATACCCCTGGGGACAAAATTGGCCCCACCCCAGCTTATATGGGGAAAACCTTAAAAATCTTCTTGTCTGAAACCACAAAGCCTAGCACTTAGATATTTTTAATGGCGCATCAGCTGGAGGTCCTCTACCAAGTTTGTTCAAATTATGCACATGGGTCATCCCCGTGGCCCTTCCCCAGGGGTCACTTGCTCTTAATAGACTTATATAGGAAAAACCTTAAAAAATCTTCTTATCTGAAATTATAAAGCCAAAGCCAAGCACTTAGATATTTTTATTCTCCCCAAAGGGCGAGCATATAGTTGCCGCTTTGTCTGTCCGTCCGTCCCGTCCGTCCGTCCGTCATAATTTTGTCCGGAGCATAACTTGAAAACCCCTGGATATAATTTGTTTAAACTGCACACAGTGGTAGAGGGCATTGACGTGGAGTGCAGTGCCAAAGAAACATTACCCTATTTTGCCCTGTTTTTGAATTATCTCCCATTTTAGAAAAATCTTGTCTGGAGCATAACCTGAAAACCCTTGGACATAATTTGTTTAAACTGCACACAGTGGTAGAGGGCATAGATGCTGAGTGCAGTGTGCAAGAACCTTTACTCTTGCTTTATTAATTTTTGAGTTATTGCACGTTGAAATTTCTCATACTTATTTTTTGTCCAGGGCATATCTCACAAAGTATAAGAGTTATCAACTTGAAACTTTATAAGTAGATAGATCTCATTGATGAGCAGGGCAGTGCACAAGAACCATGACTCTTGCTTTATAATTTTTGAGTTATTGCCCTTTAAAATTTCTCATACTTATTTTTTTGTCCGGGGCATATCTCACATATTAACATGAAACTTTATTGGTAGATAGATCTCTATGAGAAGTGCAGTGTGCAAGAACCATAACTCTATTTTGCATAATTTAGGAGTTATTGCCCTTTGTTATTTTTCATACTTTAAAAAAATACATATTAAACAATAGCCCTTTTGGAATTGGCATTTATTCGGGGAGCATCCATCGGTTCTACCGATTTCTTGTTAATGGAGTATCAGCTAGAGGTGCTCTACCAAGTTTATTCAAATTATGCCCCTTGGGTCAAAATTGGCCCTTCCCAAGGGGTCACTTGATTTTAATAGACATATGGGGAAAACCTTAAAAAATTTCCTTGTCTGAAACCATAATACCAAGGGCTAAAATTTTTTACATGGAACATCAGCTCAAGGTCCTCTTCCAAGATTGTTCAAATTTGCCCCTGTGGTCATTAATGGCCTGGCCACGGGGTTACTTGATTTTACATCGGCTTATATAGGGAAGGCTTAAAAATCTTCTTGCCTGAAACCAGAAGACTTAGAACTTAGACATTTTGCACAGAGCATCAGCTACAGGTGCTCTAACAAGTTTGTTCAAATTTTGTCCCTTGGGTCAATATTGGCCCTACCCTGGGGGTCCTATTAGTGCAAAATATTTAATCTTTAAAAATCTTGTGAGAAATGGTAAATTTTAGACCTAAGATTTTTTACATGGAGCATCAGCTCAAGGTCCTCTGCAAAGGTTGTTCAAATTATGACCCTGGGGTCATTAATTGCCTGGACCCCATGTTACTTTATTATACATAGGCTTATATAGGGAAGACTTTAAAAAAATCTTCTTGCCTGAAACCACAAGACTTAAAAACTTACACATTTTGCATAGAGCATCAGCTACAGGTCGTCTGCCAAATTTGTTCAAACTATGCCCCTGCAGTCAGAATTGGCCCCACACATAGGGTCCAATTTGTGCAAAATATTTAATCTTTAAAAAACATATTGTGAGAAACCATTAATTATAAGCCTAAGATTTTTTGCATGGAGTATCATCTGGAGGTCCTCTACTAAGATTGTTCAAATAATTAACAAACCACAAGGTCAAGAACTTGGACATTTTGCAAAGAGCATCATCCAGAGGTCCTCTACCTGGTTTGTTCAAAATATGCCCCAGGGTCTCCTTGTCTGAAAAGACAAAGCCTAGAGGTTAAATATTTTGCGTTGAGTACAAGCCAGAGGTCCTCTACCTGTTTTGTACAAGATATACCCCTGGGTCAGTTTGGGCCTACCTTGGGGGTCAGTCAATTTTTCATAGGCTTATATAGGAAAAACCTTATAAAATCTTCTGGTCTAAAACCCCAAGGCCTAGAACTTAGATATTTTGCATAGGGCATCAGCTAGAGGTCTTCTACCAAGCTTGTTCAAATTATTCCCATAGGGTCAAAATTAGCTTTACCCCTGGGGGTCACTTGGTTTTACATGGACTTACATATGAAAACCTTAAAAAATCTTTTTGTCTGAAACCACAAAGCCAAGGGCTGAGATTTTTGCATTGAACATCAGGTAGAGGTCTTCTATCAAGATTGTTCATATTAAGCCCCAAGGGTCATTAATGGCCCGGCCCTGGGGGTCACTTGATTTTACATAGGCTTATAATGGGAAGACTTAAAAAATCTTCTTGTTTGAAACCACAAGGCCTAGAAAGATATTTTGCATAGAGCATCAGCTAGAGGTCGTTACCAAATTTATTCACAATTTATGCCCCTTTGGTGAAAATTGGTTCTACCCTTGGGGTCAGTTGAATTTATATAGATTTATATAGGGAGAACCTTAAAAAAGCTTCTGATGTTTGCTCAACTTCAGACTCAAAGGAAAAGTATTCAGGTGAGCAATCCAGGGCCATGACAATCCAGGGCCATCATGGCCCTCTTGTTATACCCCCCACAAACAAAGTTTGCAGGGGGGATACTGGAATCACCCTGACAGTAGGTCGGTTTGTCATGTTTGACATCTATACCTTGCATCGCAAACTCCTCCTTCAGTTTTTATGCACTGTCAGTCAGTTCGTCCGCTCTACCGAAAATAGATAGGAGGCCATATAACTGTAAATATAACAAAAGAGAACAGTAGAGTTCATTCCATAGCAATAGAATAAGGGGCCAATGGCCCTCTATTAAACAAAAGAAAATAACAAAAGAAAAGCCCCATATCCAGTTTCGGCCGCATGTCCGTCCATCTGTCAGTCTGAAAAACTTTAACATTGGTGATAACTTCCTTATTAGTAAGTGGATTTACTTCGTACTTGCATTGTCATCTTACAGTGACAGTTCTTGTTAACTGACTGAAATGAAACTTGGCAGGAATGGTCACTATGCAATTAAGATGTGCAAGACACACTTTTGATGCATATCCATGCAGCCATTGCAGAGTTATTGCCCCTTGAACTTAAAGTTTTTCCGGTCGATCTGTCACATTTGACATCTTTATCTTGCATCATGAACTCCTCCTTCAGTTTTCAACTGATTGAAATGAAACTTTTCAGGAATGGTCACTAGGCAATGTAGATGTGCAAGACATATTTTTGATGCATATCCTTGCAGGCATTGCAGAGTTATTGCCCCTTGAACTTATACTTTTACCCATGTTTGTAAACCTTGTGTCGCAAACTCCTCCTTCAGTTTTCAACCAGTTGAAATGAAACTTGGCTGAAATCGATGGAAATTTGGCAGAGATAGTAATTATGCCATGAAGATGTGAAAGACATATTTCTGATGCAAACGTAGCCAAGCACAATGATTGCCCTTGAACTTTGACTTAGACTTTTTGTCACGTTTGACATACCTTGTGGCACAAACTCCTCCATCAGTTTTCAGTAGATTAATTAATTACATGTGTTATCATTAAAGCTCCTACTATAGTAAATCCAGATTTGCTTCTGCTGTTAAGTCAATGCACAGTTGCAGGGATATTTGTCATCTTCAGTGACTGTTCTAGCTTTTTTTTTTTTAGCTCACTTGAGCAAGTGCTCAGGGTGAGCTATTGTGATCATTCACCGTTCAGTGTTCATCCATCCATCCATCTAAAAAACAAAAGCTGATTTTGATAAAACTTCTTATGTTTGCTTAACAGTTAACCTAAAGCCAAAGTTCTCAAGTGAGCAATCCAGGGCCATTTTGGCCCTCTTGTTATATTCATTGCGACAAGTAACTCAAGAACAATTGCACCATGTTGCTGGACTAAAATAATTTATCTCTTTATCACTGATTATATTTGATCATTACGTTTTCAGTAAGGACAGTGATACTCAAGTGAGCAGTATAAGGCCATCATGGCCCTCTAGTTATTCCCCCCTCACAACGAAGTTGTGGGAGGTATACTGGAATCAGCTTGTCCGTCCGTCCGTCCAGCCATCCATCAGTTTTTTCTTGTCCACCAAATAACTTAAGAATCCTTTGACCCACAGTCGTTTTACTTGGTTTGGAGATTGGTCATGGCCAGTAGATGACCCCTAATGATTTTGAGGTCACTGGGTCAAAATTCAAGGTCATAGGGGCTTTGCCTACAAAAAACTTGTCCGCTCAATAACTTAAAAATCCTTTGACCCACAGTCTTCATATTTGGTGTGGAGGTTGGTCATGACCAGTAGATGACCCCTTATTTATTTTTAGGTCACTGGGTCAAAGGTCACAGGAGTCTTGTTTAAAAAAGCTTGTAAGCCCAATAACTTAAGAATCCTTTGACCCACAGTCTTCATATTTGGTGTGGAGTTTGGTCATGACCAGTAGATGACCCCTATTGACTTTGAGGTCACTGGGTCAAAGGTCATGGTCACAGGCCTTGTCCACCCAATAACTTAAGAATCCTTTGACCCACAGTCATCTTACTTGGTCTGAAGATTGGTCATGGCCAATAGATGACCCATATTGATTTTGAGGTCACTGGGTCAAAGGTCAAGGTCACAGGGGCCTTAACCACAAAAACTCTGCCTAATAACTTAAGAATCCTTTGACCCACAGTCTTCATATTGGGGGTGGAGGCTGGTCATGACCAGCAGATCACCCCTATTTATTTTGAGGTCACTGGGTCAAAGGTCACAGGAGCCTTGACTAAAAAAAGCTTTTCCGCCCAATAACTTAAGAATCCTTTGACCCACAGTCTTCATATTTGTTGTGGAGGTAGGTCATGACCAGTAGATGACCCCTATTTATATTGAGGTCACTGGGTCAAAGGTCATGGGCACAGGAGCTTTGACTAAAAAAAGCTTGTCCGCCCAATAAGTTAAAAATCCTTTGACCCTCAGTCTTAGGTCACTGGGTCAAAGGTCAAGGTCACAGGGGCCTTGACTACAAAAAACTGGCTTACTTCCCTCAGATTTGGCAGGGAGGTTGTCCATGACCTCTAAATGACCCCTGTTGATTCTGACAAAGCGCTATGCGGGGGTATTCACGCCATGACAGTGGCAGTTCTAGTTACAGACTGGTTATTACTATGCAGACTAAAGAGAATTCATCTTAGTGTATTTGAACTGATTCTTATAAATAGTCCTTTAAGGGGACTTTTAACCAAAGAATATTTTTGTTCTAGTATCAGTGTAGAAAAAAAGGAAACTTAATGGTATCAGTGGTGATGTTTCTGCCTACATAATTCAGAGAAAATATTTGTTCTGAGTTGTGTAATATAAGTTTTAAAGAGAAATATTGTATTCATTTTACATCATCTCAGACTAGATTTTTTTACTATTTTCAGGTGCCAATGAAACTCATAATACAAACATGTTCCGTACAAGACGTGACAGCAACACCAGTACAATGAGCTCATACTACAGTAGCCTACGTTCTGATAATAGTCCAAATCCCTTTGGCAGTCTGTCATCTAGCAGACGGTCAAGTGAGTTATCCACAAACCGTCTCAGTATAACAAACTCACCATATGAGTACTGATATCACTGGAAATAGACCATACCATTCTCGAAGGTCTTGCAACAGTGATTCAAGTGCAAATATGAGTAACATGGAAGCTCAGTTTCAAAAGACCAATCTTGGCAACCAGTCACAGTCAAACTCAGTGAATTCTAGTATACAAAGTCAATCTAGTAAATACCAACAGGAGAGAATTGCACGATTTTTGGCAGCTAGACAAGACATTGCAAGTTCAAGGAACAGTGCTCATAGCACACCTTGTAGGACTCCTTTGCCAAATGAAATACCCAATAGGGATGCTCGAAGGGCTAGTGATCCAGTAAGGGCAATGGACAGTAATTTTAATGGTGCCTTAAAACAGTTACAACGATTTCACAGTTTAAATATGGGAAAACCTCTTCCAGTGCCTCAAGGACGAGGATTACATCACAAATCAGGATCTCGCAATACATTTAATTCTTCAAGGAGTAGTATTGCCACAGATCCTGAACACAGCAATGGAGAATTTGACAGTCAGATCATAGATACTGATACTGAAGCAGCTTTAGAGGAGAAAATGTTAGAAGACAATGAGGACATGATTATTCCTGATGATATGCGCAGGTTTTTGAATGAAAGGTATGGGGATGGACATTCACTTTATTCATATGACCCAAATGCATTGACTGAGTCAGAAATTTTCTATCTACAGCAAGGTGTATGTGGAAATATTAGTGCTAATCATAATAATCAGTCTGTTGGAAACTTAATGCAACATACACAGGATAGATCAAATTGTGGGAACCAGTATACTGCAAATGATTCAATCAGAGGAATTCCTGTGCAAAATGTGTACAATTCAAGCAATGAGTTACTAGTTAAAGAAACAGTGAGTTATATGAATCCTGAAATAGATAATATGCAAATGAACCCTTCAAGTCATTTGACAAACCATATGTCTTCTGACCGGATGTATCTGCAACATCAGTTACCATGTGAAAACACAGCCTCTTGGGTTCAACGGCAAAATGCTCAGAATCTACCTCAGCAAACAGTCATGTTTCCTCCAGTTACTCTAAACCAAGAACCAAATACTTTATCTAATGGTAGCATGCCTCTGCAAAGATCGAAGGACAGAAATTCAAGTCTAAATGCCAACTGGAACTCAGATATGCAGAATATGAAAAGCAATACTCAAAATATTCATCAGGCAGTGCACTCGCCATTACCGCCAAATGCACCTCGCCCTCCATTAACACCGAAGTCTGGTCACAGTATGAATAGCCCACATCATTCATATAAGATTAATATAACACATCCAGATCAAACACAGTTGATGCAGAACCAAATTTTGCCAAAGCATGTACCACATCCACCTGAACCAAAACTAGACAGAGGCAGCCCACAAGTTCAGGTACCACATATCAGCCAGTCCCAGATCCCTCCAAGGGCAAAGGCAGCTAATCGAAATCAAATTATGCAACAAGAACAATCTTCTCCCAGACAAATTGGGCTGCCAAATCAAAATGCAGTCACAAATGCACAAGGAAGTTCTAATTTGACACCGAAGATGTACAGTGAATATGATGGTCCTGTCAGCATGCTGCAAAATAGTTACCAGCACCAATATCTTAATTTGCATTTTAACAACACAAATATGCAGTTTGGCCCAATAAACAGTCAAGAATTTAATCCAAATTGTCAACAAAGTACTCAGGATCACAGATCCCCATTTAGTAAATTAGAGATGTCTCCAGGCTGTAACCAGGTAACAAGTTCAACAGATGTAGTAGAGCGCCAACAGGAGACAGAGGCACCTCCTATTGAAAACTTTATGGACAATTTAAATTCAATTTCTGTTGAAAACTTCATGGAAAATATAACCTCAATTTCACAGGAGAACATGAATAATATGTACAGTCCAAATGTGATGAGTAACCATTCAGAATCTCAAGCATCTCGCTATAGTTCTGCCTTAATGAATACATCCAATATGGTTGTAAATGATATGAGCTCTACCATGCTGCAGTTAGCTGAAGAAAACAAGTTCTTCAGTCGCAGACAGTAGCTTGAACAGTGAAATGTGTCATATAAAACAAACTGTGTTCATTTGTTACTATTTGTTTTTGCTTGTTAAGTGATTATTGTAACACAATATTAGGAAATATTTGTAAAAACTTGCATTGGGTCAGTAATTTCTACCTTTTTTGTTGCAAAACAAAGTTCAGAATGCACATAAGTGAAGTATAGAATCAAAGAATTGAGAGTTGAATTAATATAAGTATGTTTAATTTATGAGACTGTTTTGTTCTGTTTTGGGACTTGCAGACATTGTAATGTCATTTCTCTAAGCTTACACTAGTCCTGGGCTGACATTAGTTCAAGTTTTCAGTAAGTTTTTAAATAGCAAATACTTAGTATAGTTTATCAGTTCAGTTAAATGTAACAATAATGATGATAAGTTGACATTTTACATCTAAATTTAGCAAATATAACCTTAGTATGAATTTTGATTAAACTAGTTTTGAGATATTTGGTAAAATTGTTTTTGCTAACTAAAAGAGTGACACTGCTTTATTAGCTCGACTAATCGAAGAATAAGGAGGGCTATTGCACTCGCCCAGGCATCTGTGTCAGTATAAGTGTTGGTTAAAGTTTTTTATTAAATGTACCAGCTTGTTCATTTTATAAGGGATTCAGTTCAAACTTAAAATACTTGCATAAAGTCACAAGGCCCTGCTGTCAGACAAAGGGCATAACTGTGCTAAGAATATTTACAGAATTATGCCTGCTGCTAACTTACAAATTTTGGTTAAAATTTTCATTAAGTGTAATAGCTTGTTCATGATTAAACAGTTTCAGTTGAAACTTAAATACTTGCATATAGTGACAAGGCCCAATTGTGGGACAAGGGGTATAACTGTGATAGGAATATTTACTGAATTTTGACCCTTTTGACTAAGAAATTTTGTTTCAATTAATGATGAAGTGTAACATTCTGTTTATTGCGGAAGATTCAGTTGAAAATGATAATACTTTTTATGTTAATAAGGCTTTATTCTGTGACAAGATGCTTGTGCTTGCTTTTTTAGAATTATGCTTCTTTTAACTTAAATTTTTTTTTTTTCAAATTTATGAGAAAAAGTTTATTTCAGGTAAAACCTATAATAATTTGCTTATAGAATGACTTAAGGTACACTAATTTGTCATGGGATTTGATTACACAGATTCCTTTTGTGACATAGAATTATGGTTCAGAATTAAGGCTTTTTTGAAGACATGCTCAGATTCCACTATCAAAGCACTGAGAATAGTTGAGCACGCTGTCATCAGACAGCTCTTGTTTTGAAGGACGGTAGTTTTTTTGACTGCCATATAAGTTATTTTTAGAGTTCATATACATTAAAAATCTGTCTATTTGGACAAGTTTTTGCGTAAAGAACAAGCAGTGAAAAGTTTGGGGAAATGATTGTGACCAGAGATGTACTTTTTCTGCTTCATATTTTTATATTATTTAAAAACTGCAGAAATCCATATATATATTCTAAGGGTAAAACTAGTTCATATTTTGTTTCATCACAGTTCAATCACATCTAAGTTGCTAAGAAAAAGTTGACTATGGACAATTCACGAAATGATAATTTGATGGCTGCCTACCCTTTCTCCATTACAGTACTAAAAACTCATGGCGATTCCTTAGTTTAACACGGTATAATGGTATAACCTTCATTTGTATAGTAACAGTTTTGCATCATTTCTAAGAAACTAAACTATTTTTAGCTCACCTGAACAAGGTCTGGTGAAGCTTTTAGTATGTCGATTGTCTGTCTGGTGTCCATGGTCCTTCATCCGATATTTACTTCAAACATCTTCTCCTATACCATAGGGCCAGTTGCAGTAAAACATCACAGGAATGATCCTTGCATGGTACCCTTTCAATTTCAATAAAAAATGGATTTCCATGAAGAGCACTGGTTGCCATTGCAACTGAAAGGAAAATTTGTCTGAAACCACAAGGCCTAGAGCTTAAATATTTGGTTTGTAGTATCATCTAGTGGACTTCTACAAAATCATGGCTCTGGGGTCAGAATTGGCACTATTTAAGAGGGTCACTTCATTTTGCATTGACTAGCATAGGGAAAACATTCAAATCTTCTTGTCTGAAACCACAAGGCCAACTAAGGCTTAGATATTTGGTTTGTAGTATTTTCTAGTGTTCCTCTATCAAATTCCTTTAAATCATGGCTCGGGGGCCAGAATTGACCTTACCACAGCAGCAAACAACCACACCACCCTAAATCAAGGGGGAAGAGACAATTGTTAACATTAATTATCAAATGCAGCATTGGTCTAATGCCGAAAGAGGTTGATATTCCTGACAATTTTGAGTTTTATATCGAGAAAATAAGTATTTAATGACAAAAAGCATGGTACATTTGTTTAGACTATTTATCTTGATAATTTGATGATTTTAGCATTACAACAGGACTTATTATACCCCTGCAAATGAAGTTTACAGGGGGGTATACTGGAATCACCTTGGCGGTCGGGCAAATGGTTGGTCAATTGGTCTATTACGTTTGACATCTTAACCTTGTGTCGTGAAATCCTCCTTCAGTTTTCAACTGATTGAAATGAAACTTTTCAGGAATGGTCACTAGGCTATGTAGATGTGCAAGACATATTTTTGATGCATATTCATACAGGCATTGCAAAGTTATTGCCCTTTGGACTTACACTTTTTCCTGTGTATGTAAATTTTGACGTCTTGTGTCGCGAACTCCTCCTTCAGTTTTCAACTGATTGAAATAAAACTTTTCAGGAATGGTCACTAGGCAATGTAGATGTGCAAGACATATTTTTGATGCATATCCATACAGGCATTGCAGAGTTATTGTCTTGAACTTATACATTTTTCCATGTTTGTAATTTATATACTTTGTGTTGCAAACTGCTCCTTCTGTTTTCAACCAATTGAAATGAAACTTGGCAGAAATGGACACCAGGCAATGTAGAAATACATGACATTTTTTTTTAATACAAATCTATGCAGCCAATGCAGAGTTATTGCCCCTTGAACTTATGCTTTTCCACATTTTTGTGTTGCCTGCTACAAAGTAGCCGCGACATATAGGGATCACTTCTCCATCTGTCTGTCTGTCTGTCTGTCCATCACAAAAACTTGTCCGGAATACTCCTCAGAAACTACTGGTGCAATTTCATCCAAACTTTACAGGAATGATCAGTACCAAGTGTAGTTGTGCATATCATCAGCATTTTCCAGTTCAATGATTTATGTAAGAGTTATGGCCCTATAATGATTTTTATTTTTAAAGTTTGTCCGGACTACTTCTCTTATACTACTAAAGCAATTTAACTGAAATCTTACAGGACTGATCGGTACTTCAAGTATTTGCGCATGTCTAACAGGTTTTTCGGTTGAATGATTTTTGGCTGAGTTATGGCCCTTGAATAAAAAAATGTGTTTTAGCCTACAAACTGTCCAATCACCTCAATACTACTGTTTAATTGGCTATCATCAGGCAACACATGTGATCACTGATAGCCCTTGTTGACTAATATATACCTTGCAGCATAAACTACCCCTTCATTTTTCAACTGATGGAAATGACACTTGGCAGAAATAGTAATTAGGCAATGAAGATGTGAAAAACATATTTCTGACGCATACCAAGCATAATTTTTGCCCTTGAACTAAGAATTTTTGTCACATTTGACATATCTTGTGGCACAAAGTCCTCCATCAGTTTTCAACAGATTGAACTGAAACTTGCTAGGCATGGTCATTACACAGTGTAGATATGTAAGACATAATATTTGATTCATATACATCAAGACATCCCGAAGTTATCTCCCATGAAACTTTTATCATTTTTACATGCAGATTTAAGTCAACTTGTAACTTGTGGGGCAAGCTAGTCTTTCAGTTTTTTTTTTGTATACTGGCATCATAGCATTATGAGAGTTCAGATTTTCTGCTGCTGTTGAGTCGATGTGCAGTTGCGGGGGTATTAGTCAGAACTCGCATCATGAAGTGAAACCTGTGATTACTACGGATTGCATATTGCTACTTAATGCCACTTTTATGAAGTTTTCACTACTTTAAGATTTAATTTCAACCCAAAAAAAGAAAATCTAAATTTCTTACTTAAATAATACCAGGAATAGAAAAATGAAGAAAATGCCAAATACTCTACAGGTCAAAGATTTACAACATTCTTGAAATGTATTCTTCGTATTTTCTTTAAAAAAAACAACATTAAATAGATAAATGAATAAATAAATCACTGGTTTTGTTTCTGAATGAAAGGATTTAAAAATAAAATACGTAAACATTATAAGAAAACATACTGCAACTTTCTTTGCGCCTTTTTTTCAAGAAATGAAGAGAGAGAAAAACAGCATTCGAAAAAGGCATCTTCCTTTAATAACTTACACACAATGCTAATAATAAATGAATTCTGAAATATATCATTGATAAAAAGTTAAGGTTCATTTTAGAACAGAATTTATTGTATTGAAATGCAATCCAATCTGATAAAGTCATCAGAAAAAAAAATACAAAGAAAGACAAGGCACCTAGCAACATTTTGTAGTAAAAACATACTTTCTATTGCTTTAATGATCTAAAAGTAATGTTTTGCAGTAGAAAATTTTAGAACTAAACATATGTTGTTTACAATAAATAAATGGAACTTTGTTGATATTCAGAAGAATTTTCAGAACATCGCAATTACCGTCTGTTTACATTCTCACTAATATTAAATTTTTCATGTATCTATTTATTGATAAATTTTAAAACAATATAATTTAAATGACAAAGTTTTCATAAAATGGGCAACAGAGAGAAGAAAGAGAACAACAAAATATGTGTTCAAATAGAAGTGTGGGTGTGTTTTAATTTTGTCTTATTTTCTATTTCATTTTATGGTTAGTACTATTCTAATTCAGTAATATTTATAGTAAAGGAAAGCCATATATTGCATATTTAATCATAACGTTCCAAAAATGTGTTGATTTTATCATATTTTTCTTTAAATTAATGACTTTCATTCGATGTCCGACATAGTAAGCTTGTCTGAGAAAATGGCGGTAAACAACAGAGTCAGTGTGGGATTTACCGATTTTTGCTCATTGATTGGCTTAAAGACCTGTCAATCAAATTCCTTTGGTAAGGTCAATTGGCCCCAAACTTAGGGGTCACTTCATTTTCCATAGACTTCCATAGGAAAATCTTTAAAAGTCTTCTTGTCTGAAACCACAATGCCTAGGGCTTAGATATTTTGCATGGAGCAGCATCTAGATGTCCTCTACCAAGATTGATCAAATTATTCTCATTGGGTAAAATTAAAAAATTGACCCCACAGCAGGGGTCATTTAAAAATAAACTTTTCAGCTTTCAATCTAGAGCCTTCATTTATTGAATAATAGTCTTAGATACCAGTATTTAGTATATAGGCACCTTGCATGAATCTCTGCCTTCACTGAATTAAGGTCACTGAGGCTAAAAATAGATTTGTTTTCTTTTTCCCAATAAGTCTCATTTATCTATCAATAACTTAGATGTTTTATATGTAAGTAACTTGAAAGGACCTCTACCCTTTGGTGGTGTTTGAGGTCACATGGACTCATATAATAATAAAATAAATTTCTCTACCCATTGTCGTAGAACCTTTATTTATTGATTGACATTTTAGATATTTTGTATATAGACGCCTTTCATAAACCTCTACCATTCACTGGTGTAAAGGTCACTGAGGTTACCGAGGATGAAAATAGATTTTTCTTCTTTACCTTACAGAAACTTCATTTATTGACCTATATCTTAGATATTTGGTATGTAGGTACCTTGCATCAACCTCTACCCTTAGGTGGCATTTGAGGTTACTGAGGCTTTTGAGTCCCTGATTTTTCTACTTTCTGTCATAGAGACTTTATTTATTGAATGATAATTTAGATATTTGGTATGTAGACACCTTCCATGAAGCTCTACCATTTACTGCAAGGTCAGTGCCACCAAGGCTAGAAATAGATTTTTCTCCTTTTCATGATGGAGCCTTTATTTATTGACCAAGGTCTTAGATATTGGGTATGAAGATATCTTGCAAGGATATCTACCACTGGGTGGGGTGTGAGGTCACTGGGGTTCATGTCAAGGTCACAGAGGTTAAAAAAATCTTTTTTATACCATACTTCATAGTTTTATACTCCCATTAGATTCAGTTTCAACATAACCTTCAAAAAAACATTTAGTAACAATTGATGTCTTTTCTTTTCCTGGACCAACCTGATCCCATCATGGGTTCCAGAGGTATGGGAGTCAGAAGAGGCATATTTTGCCATGTCTACATGATAGTGATTCCAAAACTTTGATAATCTTACAAACCACTGGCCGTGTTTTCATTTGTTAACCAATATCTTACGTATTTGGTATATATTTACCATGGACCCCTGAGTTAGATTTATGGTCACTAGGTTCAATGTCATTGAGGCTGATTATCAAAATTGGGTCCACCCCAAGGGCATTAGGTTTTATATAGACTGACACAGTTAAGAACTACAAACCACAAGGCCTGGAGTGATATTTGGTGTGTGAATGAAAGTAGTTGCAGTTGTTCTTACGTAAGTGATAAAAGGGCCATCATGACCCTCTTGTTTTAAAAAAAAGGATCATTTTAGATGGTTTTTGATAAAAATTGGTATTTTCATTTTGTCACAGGTATCAGTGCCCTTATTTGGGCTTGTTATATTTTATTTAAATATTGATTTAGAGTATTTTAAAGAACTGTTACATTAGGTTGGTTTAAATCTATAGAAAGCCTTTTTGAGATCAGCTCTTGGTTTTATTTGAGAAAAAAATAGAAATGTTAAATGCACTAATTTTTAACTAGAATTTTTAATAATAATAATAATAATTTTTACTGTTATTACTTATTTCAGATTTAAGTGTTACAGAGAGCATGTGATTATACTTTGATAGTTGAAATCCATACATAGTTTCTAGTAATCAAGAAAATAAATCTAAAATCCAATCTTGTCACTTAAAAATGGCGTCTTTACTACAATTTAGCAATAAATGTAACAGTAAGTACTGTAATGGCAGACAGGAAGATATTCTAGGGAGGTAATCAGGTAAAAACTTATTTCTGGAATCGTCTACATGTGTGTTGTGAAATTGGTTTCATAATATTAGTGAGTTACTTAGTTGTAGTAAAAGCCATAAAAATGAGTGGTTTTCTCTCCCAAGCTTAGGGATATAGGTAAAATTAATATGATTTTTGCTCTGTAAGTGGCCTTTTTTATGTGACTGAGATTCAGTTTTAGCTCACCTGAGCATGAAGTGCTCAAGGGTGAGCTTGGTGTGATCATTGATTGTCCGGCGTCCATTGGGACGCGCCATGCATCATCAAGAATTTAACTTCAATGACTTCTACTCCTATACCGCTATGCCAACATTGATGAAACATGCCTGGGATATTCCTTGCATGAAGCCCTATTAAAGTTGTTCAAAGAATTAAACTCCAGGCAAAACTGGTTGCTATGGCAACAAGAAAGAAAAAAAAAGTAAAAATCTTCATGTCAAAATGTACTAGGCCCTGAGCCTTAAAATTTGGTATGTAGCATTGTCTAGTGGACCTCTACCAAGTTTGTTCAAATTATTTGGGTAAAAATTGACCCAACCCCAGGATCACTTGATTTTAAAAGACTTATACCATATAGGGAAAACCTTAATCTTCTTGTCTGAAACTACAAAGCCAGGGGTTAAGATATTTTGCATGGAGCATCAGCTAGAGATCCTCTTCCAAGATTATTCAATTTATGCCCCAGGGATCATTAATGGCCCTGCCCTTGGGTCACTTCTCTGAAACCACAAGGCCTAGAACTTAGACATTTTGCATAGAGGATCAGTTAGAGGTCCTGCCAAGTTTGTTAAGATTCTGCCCCTGCGGTCAGAATTACCCTTGCTCCATGGTCCTTTTTGTGCAAAATATTTAACCTTTAAAAATCAGTCAGTTTTTGAGAAACTGTTTTAGACCTAAGATTTTTTGCATGGAGCATCATCTGTAGGTCCTCTACTAAGATTGTTCAAATAATGCACTTTGGGTCATTAATAGCCCTGCCTCGGGATCACTTGATTTTACATAGGCATATATAGGGAAAACTTTAAAAAATCTTCTTGTCTGAAACCACAAGGCCTAGATATATTTGGGATTGAGCTTAAGCTAGAGGTCCTCTACCAGGCAATTTGATAAAAATCATATCCTTAAAATCACTACGTTATTAGGATCTGAGTATGACCAATAGAAGGTCACCTTCTCATGACCTATCCATCAGCTAATCAGAGCAACCCTTTCATTCTTCTGGAAATCAAGGTAGCATATATTTTACTGGTGAAAATTTGTATATTTAACTGGGATCCCAAATATTAGTTCTCACATGTCGGAGGTTTTCTGCCATAAATATACTGTTACTGAACTTAAAGTTAAATTTATTTTGGCAAAATCTCCTAAATTAATGAAATAAATGTATCTGTGGAAAATTTCCAATAGCATGGGACTTTTGTTAAATACTGCATGCATCTGAGTAATAGAGCAGACCCATTTTTATACACCATTTCAAAAATGGGTCGTATTATGGGAACGCCCATGGCAGGCTGGTGGAAGTGGAGTCCAGTTTTGTCTGGAGCATATCTTGTACGTGCATGGTGGGATTTTAGTATTACTTGATGCAAATATTCACCATCATAAGATGTAGTGTAGTAAGCATGAACCAGATCTCAAGTTCAAAGGTCAAGGTTACACTTAGAGGTCAGATGAAAACACTTGCCCGGAGCAAAACTTACATGCATTGAGAGGGATTTCATTACAATGTTGCACAAATGTTCACCATAGTAAGGCAGAGTGTTACATGCAAAATTTAGGTCCCTCATGGCCAAGGTCAAGGTCACATATGGAAGTCAAAAGTCAGATAGAAATATGAAAATGTGTTTACAGACCATTAAGTCATCAGGAATTTAATGATTCTATTACATATGTTCACCATCATGAGACTGAGCATTACATGCATAAGCCAGTTCCATATATGCAAGGTCAAGGTCATTAGAGATGATGAAATGTTCAGATTTTGTCTGAAGCATATCTTGTACACACATGGAGAGTTTTTAGTATTACCTGATACAAATGTGAGACATAGTGTTGTGCGAATGAACCAGGTCTCTTGGTGAAAGGTCAAGGCCACACTTAGTGGTCAGAGGAAAACGCTTGTCTGTGACAAAATTTCTACATGCATTGAGGTATTTTAATATAACTTGGGACAAATGTTCACCATTGTTGCATGCAAAATTCAGGTCCCTGTGGCCAAGGTCAAGGCCACACATAGAGATCAAAGGTCAGATAAAAGTATGAAAATGGGTGTATGGACCATTTAGTCGTCATGAATTAAGAGATTCTATCACAAATGTTCACCATTTCACAGTTTCACTTACATCTCAGTACTGAAGCTTAATATATGCCAATCTGAAATGAGAATGAATGTCCACATGCTTTGAGGAATTGTAATTTAGATTTGCACAAATGTTCATTATTATCAGACAGAGGGCCATGTGCAAAATTCAAGCCCCTGTATAATTTCATGTACTTCAGACCTGGTATAAAATTCATGCTTACTGTTTCGTCCAAATGTCAATATTCATTGCAATTATTCCCTTTTTTGGACTCTTGTATGTACTAATTTACAATGTATCTTCAGGTTCATTTAAGATGTATGTTTACTATCCAGCACTAGGAATAGTCAAACTTGCTTCCTTACTAAAACCTCTTTTTATCCATTATGCCCACATCTTCACCAAAAGCTTTTGTGATGGGTGTATTTTGTGCCAATGGCACCCTTATTGTTGATATTTTCTTCACTTCTTTCATGACTATGCTGATGCATTGATTATTATATCTTCTGTGAATAAAAACCAAAACTTTAATACAACAAGAGTCCATTTATCCATCAAAACTTAAGATATTTTCAAAATACCTAAGCATTAATAGTCTCTGATGATATAAACATTGTTATTCTAGAGTTATCAACGCACTGTGTACAGGTAAACTATGGCTGCAGTCTGTACAGGTAAACTATCAAGTTGTGTCATAAGCTGCAGTGCCATTGGCAGGGATATAAATAACAATATTGGAAATTCCAGGTTATCAAAAAGATAGAAATAAATCAAACTGTAGGGAGATCATGAATTTCAGTCAGATTGTTTACCAGGTTTGTTCAAAATAGGGCCCTTGGCCCTACTCCAGGGGTCAGTT
Organism: Cyclina sinensis; assembly: GCA_012932295.1. Lineage (NCBI taxonomy): Eukaryota > Metazoa > Mollusca > Bivalvia > Venerida > Veneridae > Cyclina > Cyclina sinensis. Next base: position 20,804,608 of record JAAONU010000002.1, read on the forward strand.
GATCTTACATAGGCTTATATAGGGAAAACCTTAAAAAATCTTCTTGTCTGAAACCACAAGATCTAGAACTTAGATATTTTGCATGGAGCATTAGCTAGAGGTCCTCTACCAAGTTTGTTCAAATTTTGCCCCTTGGGTCAAAATTAGCTTTCCTGCAGGAGTCACTGGATTTTACATAGAAATAAATATGGAAACAGCAATCTCCTAAAATGCAGGGTCATTTTCTACCAAATTTCAGAGAAATGACCTGTAGCCCTCTATTAAAATTGCTCATGGTTTTGCTGTGTTGCACAAAATGGCCACTGGAGCTAAAAAGAGATTTTCTTAGTAGAATTCTATGATTGCTAAGAAATGCATGTGTAGTTGAGTCTGTATTTGTTGTTCCAAGATAATGGATGTTCATTTGAGTGAAAACTGATTTCTTATGTCACTTTTTTCCTTCAGATGTACATTGCTCCCTCTAGCAGTGCACTTGTTTATAGATGGCTGTTTTACCAAAATATACCAGTTTTGCTGGTCTTTACTAACTTGTACATATTCAGTTTTTACTCAGGTGAGTGATTTATGATCATTGTGGCACATGTATTTATGTATGTTGCAGGAATTTTTCTGAAATTGTTGACTTTATTATTTTTATGCCCTGCGGGGAGGGTATAATTATAGTATTGAATTGTCCATCTAGCAGTCCGTCATTCCATCCAAAAACTTAAACATTGCCCATAACTTCTTTATTGTTTTTGCCTTCGCCATCCATCCGTCTGTCCATCCGCATTAAGCTTGTCCGGCATTCACGGGTCAAACTGCAGGGGGGATTTCAAAGAAACTTCACAGGAGTGATCAGTACACAGCTTCACCTGCAATATTTCTGTGAACAGCTCAGTTTGATTCTTAGCAATTTACCAACTTCACAAACAATTGTTCTCGGTAACTTTAATGCACCAGTGTCAGCTAATGAGCTCGAACAAACCATGACTAACTTCAATCAACTTATAACAACTTCCAGTACAATTCGACAAAATCTGATTGATCACATATATATGAAAAACCTTGCTGTTGTACAATCTGGAACTGTGCCAACTTATTACAGCTATCATGCAATTACATATGCAAACATTTGGATTAACAACAACACAGAGCCTCTATGAACAACTGATAGATCAAATTCCATCTGCATTTGATAGCCTAAAATACTTCTGATGTTCAACACCAGTTGTCACTAGGTAACCAATATCTTTACTTTCTGATTGTAAAAACATGAAGTATTTCCTCATTGCCACATCACTTTTCAGCTTCACCTACATCTATTAAATCTGTTAAAACCAACTGCAACTTATGTTTTGACTTTCACCCTGCATACCAAAAAACATGCCACTGTTCCATCCTTAGAGTACATAGATGGGAGATATAATTATGTTTTTGTGACAAAAACCCCTTCTAGTTTGTTTATGGATTTACTTCATACTTGAACACAACACCCCTTTAGACAAAATCTTCCCACTGATGTATATTTTTGTCACCTTGACCCCTGAATGACCTTGATCTTGAAGGTCTAATTGTCAAAAATACTTTGTATTAGCCATAACTCCCTTATGACTCAACTGGTCTAGGTAATGTTTACACACAACAAACCTTTGGGAGAGAACTTCCAAATTACCTTGACCCCTAAATTACATTGACTTCTTTTAAATCAACAGATTTAGATAGTTGTTGCACACAAAGCTTTTGTGGGATAGATCTTTCAAATGACATACATTTTTATGCCACCACAGCATCTGTGATGCAGTGGGATATAAAGATTGAGGTGTGTGTGTGTGTGTGTGTGTGTGTGTGCGCACGCGCACGTGCCACCACAGCATCTGTGATGCAGTGGGATATAGAGATTGAGTTGTGTGTGTGTGTGTGCATGCGTGCACGCACATGCATGTGTTTGTGTGTGTGTTTGTGTGCATGTGTTTGTGTGTGCATGTGTGTGTTTGTCCGTTATATAGATTATATAGTGAACTGCAAAAATCTTCTTCTCACAAACCACAAGTCCAATTTCAACCTAACTTGGAAAGATTGTTCCTTGGGTGCAGGACTTCCAAAGTTGTTCAAAGAATTTAATTCCATGCAGAAATCTGGTTCCCATGGCAGCCAAAAGAAATAATAGGAAAAAAAACTTGAAAGATCTACTTCTCCAGAACCATAAGTCAGTAGGTCAAAGGTCAACATCACTGCCACCTTGAATTTGAAAGCCATTTCCACTCAATATCTTGAGTACCATTTCACCCACACCTTTCAAACTTCACAGAGTAGTTGCCATTTCTAAGTAGAAAATTCTTTTAATTTTTTAGGTAAGTAGGTTAAAGTCACTGGCAATTTTGAATTGAAAGCAGTTTCTGCTCAATTACTTGTGTACCATTTGACTTCTTTCAAACTTTATAGATTGTTTGCCCTTATTGAGGTAAAGATGGCTATTGTTTTTGGGATCAATAGATTAAAGGTCAAGGTCATGGTCATCTTCAGTTTGATAACTGTTTCTGTTCAATAACTTGAGTACCCTTCAAACTTCATATTGAGGTTGATCTTATTGAATAGAAGAGCCCTTTTTTATTAGGGTCATCAAGGCAAAGGTCAAGGTAATGATCACCTTTAATTTGAAAATGGTTTCCACTGAATAACTAGAGTACCATTTGACCTTCAAACTTCATAGAGTGGTTGCCTTTATTAAATAGAAGAACCTCATTGTTTCTGATGTCAGAAGGTCAAAGGTTAAGGTCACCATCACCTTAATTTGAAAACTGTTTTGGCTCAGTATCCTGAGTAACATTTGACACAGCATACATGTCATTCTGACTTCTGTTGTTTGATTTTGACCAAACTCTATAAAGTCTTGGTTCTTTTCAAAAACCAGCCATATCACTCCATGGCTTTTATGAGTTATGGGCCTTGGAATGGCAAAAATAGCTGATTTTAGCCACATTCCTTGTGAATGCTCTAAAGGCCACAAATCCAATCCAATCACTGTGAAACTTTGTTAGAATGTTTGTCTTAATGATTTCTAGGACCCTTTGATATATGGGTAATGTAGATTTAAAATCTAGGTCACCAGGTCAAATCATAGAAAAACCTGTTGAAACTCTTGAAGCCACATTTTCAAACTAAAAATCTTGAAAATTAGTCCGAATGTTTGCCTTTATTTTTAGCTCACCTGAGCAAATGCTCAGGGTGAGCTGTTGTGATCACCGTGTCTAGCATCTGTCATCAGTCGTCCTTCGTCAACATTTTACTTTAAATGACATCTCCTCCTAAACCACAAAGCTATTTTAAACCAAACTTTACAGAAATGTACCTTATATTGCCCTTTCCTAAAATTGCTCAAGCCGTTCCGCTCCATTGCACATAAGGGCTGCAAATGCTAAAAAAAGAAATAAATTCAAACAACATCTCCTCCTAAACGGCTGGGTAATTTTCCACCAAATTTCACAGGAATGTTCCATACATAGCCCTCTATTAAAATTGCTAAATGGTCATTTTAAACCAAATTTTCCAGAAATGTTCCCTATATTGCCCTTTTCTAAAATTGCTCAAACCATTCTGCTCCATTGCACATAAGGGCTGCAAAAGCTAAAAATAGAAAAAAATTCAAACAACATCTCCTCCTAAACGGTTGGGAGATTTTCCACCAAATTTCACAGAAATGTGCCTTACATAGCCCTCTATTAAAATTGCTAAAACTGTTCTGCTCCATTTAACAAAATTGACGCCAGAGCTAAAAATAGATTTTTGTCACTATTTTGCTTCAAATGAAATCTCCTCCAAAACCACTTGGCCATTTTAAACCAAATTTGACAGAAGTTTTCCTTATAATGCCCTTTTCTAAAATTGCTCAAACCATTCTGCTCCATTGCACATAAGCGCTGCAAAAGCTAAAAGTAGAAAAGAAATAAAACAGCATCTCCTCCTCAATGGCCCTGCTTTAAAATTGCTTAAACAGTTCTGCTCCATTGAACAAAATGGCCACCGGAGCTTAAAATAGGTTTTCTTCAATATATGGCTTCAAATGACATCTCCTCACAAGCTGTTATCATGAAATTGCCTCTGCCCCATGGATTGTTTTTTGGTATAAAATATGAGATCTTTGAATATCTTAAGTTAGAAAATGTAACGTTGCATCTGATGCTTGCTTAACGGTAGACCCTCAGGCAAAGTACTGAGGTGAGCAATACAAGGCAATTATGGCCCTCTTGTTAACTCACCTGAGCACAGCCTGCACATGAGCTTTTGTGATCGCCCTCTGTTCATGGTCCATTGTTGTGCGTCGTCAACTATTTCTTTAAACAAAATCTCTTCTGAAGCTGATTACTAGATTTTGACCAAACTTCACTTGAATGATCCTAAGTTGGGTGGTCCCCTATCAAAATTTTTCAAATGGTTGCAGTCGGTTGCATAAGTAGGTCACAGGGCCAGAAAAGGGTTTTCAATATTGCAAATTTCAAAAATCTTTTTGTCGTAAACTACAGGGCCCAGAGCTTTGATATGTGGTATGTAACATTGTAGAGGTCCTCTACCAAATTTGTTCAAATTTTAGTCCTTGGCTCAAAATTGACCCTGCCCTGGGGGTCATGGGTTTTTCCTTATGTGTATATAGTTAAACCTTGAAAAATCTTCTTGAAACCCCAAGTGCTGGAGCTTAGATATTTGGCATGAAACATCATCTAGTGGACCATTTTGATCAATGCAGCAGAACCATTTACCAAGATTATTCAAATTTTTGCCCTGCGGCCAACATTGGCTCTGACCAAAGGAAGTGGGGGGAATCATGGCTTTTCCTTCAGTATATATATTGTGAAACCTTCAAAAATCTTCTTCTCTGAAACCCCAAGTGCTAGAGCTTAGATATTTGGCAATAAAAACATCATCTAGTGGACTACAACCAAGATTGTCCAAATTATGGCCTTGGGGTCAATATTTGCCCTTCCCCGTTAGGGGGAGGGGGGTGGGGGAGCTCATGGGTTTTTCCTTATATGTATATAGTTATACATTCAAAAATCTTCTTCTCTGAAATGCTTAAGGCTAGAGGTTAGATATTTGGCATGAAACATTGTCTAGTTGACTTTTACCAAGATTTTTCAAATTATTGCTCTGGGGTCAAAATTGGCCTTGCCCCAGGGGGTCATTGGTCTTGCCTTACATGAATATATAGTAAAAATCTTCTTCACTGAAACCACAAGGTATTTGGCATGAAACATTATCTTGTGGACCTCTTCCAAGATTGTTCAAATGTAGCATTATGACTCATGTGAGGAAGCAATCAGTTGCTTGCAGAGTAAAGGGGCTAGTACTGGTGTTTTTGATGATGATTATTGCCAGTACTATAACTTTAAAAAATCTTCTTCTCCTAAACCAAAAGGCCTACAGCTAAGATATTAAGACATCATCTAATTCACCTCTACCAAGTTTGTTAATCCTATCATGGTCCAGGGTCAAAATTGGGCCCACCCTAGCTCAACATGATTTTACATATATATTTTATACATAGGAAAAACTTCAAAAATTTTCTTGTTTGAAACTACTGTGTCATGGGGTTTGATATTTGGCATACAGGTTCACCTAGTAGTCCTCTACAGAGATTGTTCAAATTATGGCCCTGGGATCTTTTGATTTCATATAGGCATATGTAGAGAAAACATTGAAAATCAAGATTGCCCCATCCAAGGGGTCACTTCATTTTTTTTAGACAAGCATAGGAAAAAACCTTAAAATATCCTCTTGTCAGAAACCACAAGGTCCAGTGTCAAGATATTAGATGTGTGACAAGGCCTTGTGGACCTTGTTGAAATCTTGACCCTGTGGTCAAAATACACATATTTTGCCATGTCTGCATGACAGTGCTTTCACAGCTTTAATAATCTTAGAAAGCACCTGCCTGATTTAAAAATAAATTAACACTTCAGCAATGAAACACAGATGGGTGATATTGGGCCTCCATGACCCTCTTGTTTTTACTTTGACATCTGAATGACCTTGACTTTGAAGGTCAGATTGTCAAAAAAATAACACACCTTTTAAAGGATCTACTTTTCATCTTCATCTGATCCAATCGTAACAACTCGGCCTTTTCCGACAACTTCGTATAAAAACCTTGTATGTAAGTGTATGAATACACCAAATGATAATTTGCATGGCTTTAATAACAAACATGGGGGAACTCATGCAGTGTTTGTCTTATGCATTAGAAGAAAATGAAAATAAATGTTAATTTAAATTATAAATAGGTAGAGGCTTTAAGAAATGTTTTCAATTTAGCAGACACCTCATGTATTATAAAATAGTCCAATATGGCGCCTACCACATTATCTCCAAGGTGACTTATTGAAGTCACCCGAGGTGTTCCCAATGCATCTGATCCTCAGCTTAAAGGTCAAAGCACCACTTCGGGGGCATTGTCATCTTTCAGTGACTGTTCTAAGACTTGTCTTTAACTGATTTTATGATTATTGAATTCATGCTTTTATTTTAATAGATATATTTAGTGTTATATTTGATATATATAATGAAAAACTTTTATATCTTGTATATATCTTATTACTTATTTTTAGAATGCAAAAATAAGAATGGGAATTTTACTGCATTTTCATCAGGTAACATAGAACTTGTCTACTTATATATGAAACAAATCTTTTGTTATCAGGGTGTTTTATACAAAGAACTTACATTTGATTCTGATATTATAGAACTTTGAATCTCATTATATTTATGTACAGCTGCTTTAAGTGCAGGGTGCTATCTATCAAATGAGGTGCATGTATTCCAGTTGGAGAGGTGAGACTAGAAAATCTATCCTTTGAGAGAAGGTGATGTTTCATTATTGTTAAAAATTTGTAAAAGCCTTTCCAAAGAACAAAACCAAACTTCCAGCCTTAGTGTTCTTGAAGTCATCAGAATTGCTGAAGTTCTATCTTATTTAGTCAAAGCTAAAAGTAGACTCTACAAGTTTGCTGAAGAAAGTCATCTTTTTTTTCATATATCTGTAAGTACTTTTCCTTTTTGGCTGACTGGAGCATATACACAGGGTGAGCTTTTGTGATCATCCTGAGTCTGGCTATGTCATGCAGCATGTATCATCCATTTTTAGCTCACCTGAGCACAGCTAAGGCTGAGCTTTTAGAATCATTGAATGTCCGGTGTCCGTCATCCACAATGGGTTCATTAACATTCTAGAGGTTACATTTTTGACCTTATTATCATGAAACTTGATCAGATTGATTATTTCAATAAGGTCTTGTACAAATTTGAATACGAGTCATGTCAGATTGAAAACTAGGTCACAAAGACAAATCAAAGGAAAACTTTATGAACACTATAGCCATTTCTTCTTCAAATAAAATGAAAGTATGCCAGAATGTTTGTCTTGATGATATCTAGGTCATGTTCGAATATTGGTCATCTTGCGGTGGAAAACTAGGTCGCGGGGTCAAAACATAGCAAAACCTTGTAAACCCTCTAGAGGCTACATTTTCTTTCCAAATCATGAAAATTCTTCAGAATGTTTGCCCAAATGATATCTAGGTCAAGTTTGAATGTGGATAATCTAGGGTCAAAAACATGGTCACAGGGTCAAAACATTAAAAATCCTTGTTAATGCTGTGATGGCTACATTTTCTTTCCAAATGTCATGAAAATTTGTCAGAATGTTTGTCTTGATGATTTTAGGTTAGTTTCAAATATGGTTCATCTGGGGTCAAAAACTAGGTCAAAATGTTAAAACATAGAAAAAACATTGATAACACTCTAGAGTCTAATGTTTTTTTCCAAATGTTATGAAAATTTGTCAGATTGTTTGCCTGGATGATATCTAGAGTAAATTTGAATATGGATCATAGGGTGTCAATACTAAGTCACAGGGTCAAAACACAGATTTACCTTGTTATCATTCTAGAGACAAAATTTTCATTTCAAATGTGATGAAAAGTTTTCAGAATGTTTGTCTTGTTGATATCTAGATCATGTTAGAATATGGGTCTTCTGGGTTAGAGAAATAGGTGAGGGGGTCAAAACACAGAAAAATCTTTTTAACACTCTACAGGCTAAATTTCCTTTCCAAATGTCATGTAATTTTGTCAGAATGTTTGTCTTGATGATATTTAGATAAGGTTTGAGTATGGGTCATCTGGAATAGAAAACTAGGTCATGGTGTCAAAACACGGAAAACATGAATAATTTAGAGCCCACATTTCTTTTCCAGATGTGATGAAAATTTATAAGAATTTTTGCCTTAATAATATCTAGGTCTCATTCGAATTTGGATCCGACAGTGACAAAAACAAGGTCACAGGGTCAAAACATAGGAAAACTTTGTTAAAACTTTAGAGGCTTAAATTTCATTCAAAATGTGATGAAAATTTGTAAGACTTATTGACCTGATGAAATCTAGGTCAAGTTTGAATATGGGTCATCAAGGGTCAGAAACTAGATCATGGTGTCAAAGCACAGAAAAACATTGTTCACACTCTAGAGGCTACATTTCCTTTCCAAATGTTTGTCAAGGTCAGGTTTGAATATATTTTATTAAGGTTAAAAATAGAAAAAAACTCAAATAGCATCTCCTCCTAAGCGGTTGTAAGATTTTCCACCAAATTTCACAGAAATGTCCCTCTATTAAAATTGCTAAAACGGTTCCGCTCCATTGATCAAAATGGCCGCCAGAGCTAAAAATAGATTTTGTCAATATTTGGCTTCAAATGACATCTCCTTCTAAACCACTTGGCCATTTTAAACCAAACTTTACAGAAATGTTCCTTATAATGCCCTTTTTTCTAAAATTGCTCAAACCGTTCCGCTGCATTGCACATAAGGGCTGCAAAACCTAAAAATAGAAAAAAAATTCAAACAACATCTCCTCCTAAACAGCTGGGTAATTTTCCACCAAATATCACAGAAATGTTCTTTACATAGCCCTCTATTAAAATTGCTTAAATGGTTCTGCTCCATTGAACATAATGGCTGCCAGAGCTAAAAATAGATTTTTGTCAATATTTGGCTTCAAATGACATCTCCTCCAAAACCACTTGGCCATTTAAAACCAAATTTGACAGAAATGTTCCTTATAATGCCCTTTTCTAAAATTGCTCGAACCATTCTGCTCCATTGCACATAAGCGCTGCAAAAGCTAAAAGTAGAAAAGAAATCAAACAGCATCTCCTCCTCAAAGGCAAAGTAATTTTCCATCAAATTTCACGGAAATGTTCCTTACATACCCCTGTTTTAAAATTGCTTAAACGGTGCTGCTCCATTGAACAAAATGGTCACCAGAGCTAAAAATAGGTTTTCTTTAATATATGGCTTCAAATGACATCTCTTCACAAGCTGTTATCATGATATTGCCTCTGCCCCATGGATTTTTTTTTGTATTAAATATGAGATCTTTGAATATCTTCAGTTAGAAAATGTAATGTTTGCTTAACGGTAGACCCTCAGGCAAAGTACTGAGGTGAGCGATCCAGGGCCATCATGGCCCCCTTGTTCTTCATTATAACCCCCTCTAAACGAAGTTTGGGGTCAGAGGATCCTAATTCATTCCGGCTTCTGGATTGGCTGAAAAAAGTTAAGGGAAAACCGTAAGAGTAAATGAGACTGCAATCTGATTGGTTAAAAAGTAAATGTTTACAAATGAAAATTATTATTCTTAAAATGAAAAGCAATGCCTTTTGCACATTTTGGAATATTTCATGAGAGATTCTGCTGAAATAGTACGTTAAAATGTGCATTTTAGAAAAGAACACCTCAGTGTGGTTATGATGACTAAATTTCATCTCAGTTTGAGGGGTAGATGCCTTCAGTAAAAGAATTGTGAGAAAATGGATTGGTTTTGCCTATGTTAAAACACCGTTTTTGGTCTATTAGATGTCAATGTAACAAAAAAAAAATTATATGCCAACACTTTTTATTGTAAATGTGGCAGGGGCCCCTGTACACTGTATTTATAATGTAAGTCTATGGAGAAATAAATACGACTTTCTGACCTTAGGGAGATGTAAAGGAGTCACCCGGTGGTTGGTCGGTCAGTCAGGCAGTTTTTTGAATTCAATGCAACTTATACAATGGTCAAGCACAATGAGAGGAAGTGCAGTGTTGAAATCTTTACTATTTGCAGAGTTATTGCCCTTTGTTGGTTTTCCTTGTCTGAAGCATAATTTGAAAACTAATAGTCAGAATTCAATGCAACTTCATACAATGGTCAAGCACAATGAGAGGAAGTGCAGTGTACAAGAGCTACAACTCCATCTTCACTATTTGCATAGTTATTGCCCCTTGTCTGGAGCATAACTTGAAAACTACTGGTTGGAATTCAATGCAACTTCATACAATGGTCAAGCACAATGACAGGAAATGCATTGTACAAGAACCACAACTATCTTTAATTGTCCACAACCATAACTCTATTTCAATTCTTTTACAAAGTATTCTGTTAATATTAATATCTCCCTCAGTTCCGAAGCAGTCTTGCGAGGGTATTAATCACATTTGACACTTGGGCGCTTTTGGGTCATGATGGCCTTCTTGTTTCAAAAGTACTGACTTACACTGTTGATTGTGTATCTTTTGTTTTTAAGTGAAAATGGCAATGATTTTAAAAAAAAAAAAAAAGAATGAGACTTTATTTTAAACTATTTCTTGTATTTTACAATTGGAAGTTCAGTACTATATTTTCTTTCTTTTATTGCATGTAAATTTCTTAAAATTTGTAAAATTGTTAAGTGTAGAAGGATGTATTACATAGCAAATAAATATATTTCAAACAAGGGTTACTTCCTTCTTTGGTGATCTTAATTTGTCATTTAAAATAGACGTGATGTGACAGAAGCTCAGTCACCTTGCCAACCCAGGACCGTCTGTGTACATATTTATTCAATGAATGTGACATTCATTTCTTCCAAGGTTTTTTAGCTCAGCTGACCACAGCTCAGAATGAGCTTTTAGCTCACCTGAGCGCAAAGTGCTCAAGGGTGAGCTGTTGGGATCATTGATTGTCCGGCGTCCTGCAGCAGGTGTTGACAACAATTTGACTTGAACAACTTCTCCTACACTGCTAAGCCAACATTGATGAAACATGCCTGGGATATTCCTTGCATGAAGTTCTACCAAAGTTGTTCAAAGAATTGAATTCAATGAAGAACTCTGGTTGCTATTGCAACAGAAAGGAAAAACTTTGAAAATCTTGTCTGAAACGACAAGGCCCTGAAGATTTGGTATTTAGCATTGTCAAGTGGACCTCTACCAAGTTTGTTCAAATTATACCTCTGGGGTCAAATTTGGCCATACCCCAGGGGTCAACTGATTTTACATAGGCTTACATGTATATAGGGAAAACTTTGAAAATATTCTTGTCTGAAACCACAAAGCCTAGAGCTTGATTGTTTTAAATGGAGCATCAGCTAGAATTTTTAGGGTAAAAATTACAGTTTCTCACAAGAAGATTTTTAAAGATAAAATATGTTGCCAATTCTGAACCTAGAGGCATAATTTGAACTAACTTGAAAGAGGGCCTCTAGGTGATGCACCATGCAAAATGTCTAAGTTCTAGATTTTGTGGTTTCAGACAAGAAGATTTTTTAAGTCTTCCCTATTATAAGCCTATGTAAAATGAAGTGACCCTTGTGGCAGATTTATTTATCACCCCAGCGACATATATTGATAATTTGAGCAAACTAGAAGACCTCCAGATGATGCTCTATGCAAAAACTCTAAGGTCTAATATATATGGTTTCTCACAAGAAGATTTTTAAAGATTGAAATATTCTGTGTATCAGCGGAAGAGGTCCATGAAGAGAAGAAGAAAAATCTATTTCTAGCCTTGGTGAGCTTGACCTTAACACCAGTGAAACTGAATGGTAGAGGTTCATAAAAGGTGCCTATAAACCAAATATCTAAAATATTGATTAATTGATAATAGACTCCGTGACAGAAAGTAGAAAAATGTATTGTAAACCTAAGTGACCTTTACCTTGACCCAGAGACCCCACTTTAGGGTAGAGGTCCATGCAAGGAATCTACATTCCAAATATTAGTTATTGGTCAGTAAATGAAGGTTCTATGAAGTAAAGAAAAGAAATCTATTTTTATCCTCGGTGACCTTGACCCCAGTCAATAGTAGGGTGCAAACAAGGTGGCTGTATACCAAATATTTAAAATACCAGATAATAAATGAAGGCTCAGTGATAATTAGACATACCTACTTTAGCCTTTGTGACATTGACCTTCAAACCAGTGACCTCAAACCCAACCTAAGGGTAGATGTCTTTGCATGTTTCCGACATACTGAATATTTAAATGAACTCTCTATGGGGAAAAACATACAAAAAACTATTTTGGCCTCCTTAACCCCAGTGAATGGCAGAGGCTCATGCAACATGCCTGTATCTCAAATACCTAAGATATCTGTCCATGAATAAAGGTTATATGATAACAAGAAATCGGTAGAACCGATAGATGCTCCCCGAATAAATGCCAATTCCAAAAGGGCTATTGTTTAATATGTATTTTTATAAAGTATGAAAAATAACAAAGGGCAATAACTCCTGAATTATGCAAAATAGAATTACGGTTCTTGCACGCTGCACTTCTCCTCATAGAGATCTATCTACAAATAAAGATTTATGTTAATATCTCTTATACTTTGTGAGATATGCCCCGGACAAAAAATAAGTATGAGAAATTTTAAAGGGCAATAACTCAAAAATTAAGAAAGCAAGAGTTACGGTTCTTGTGCACTGCTCTGCTCATCAATGAGATGTATCTTCTTATAAAGTTTCAAGTTGATAACTCTTATACTTTGTGAGATATGCCCCGGACAAAAAATAAGTATGAGAAATTTCAAAGGGCAATAACTCAAAAATAAATAAAGCAAGGTTATGGTTCTTGTGCACTGCACTGCTCCTTATTAAGATCTAACTACCTACGAAGTTTGGTCTTGATATCTCTCATAGTTTTTGTGTTATGCTCCAGACAAAATTATAACGGACGAACGAAAGGATGAACGGACGGACGGGAAGGACGGACGGACAAAGCGGCAACTATATGCTCGCCCTTTAGGGAGCATAATTATCTCCAAGGGTTTTCAGGTTATGCTTCGGACAAGATTTTTCTAAAAAGGGAGATAATTCAAAAACGGGGACAAAAAGAGTTATGGTTCTTTGTCATTGCACTCCGCCTCAATGCCCTCTACCACTGCGTACAGTTTAAACAAATTATGTCCAAGGGTTTTCAGGTTATGCTCCGGACAAGATTTTTCTAAAAGGGGAGATAATTAAAAAAAATGAACAAAATAGAGTTATGGTTCTTTGGTACTGCACTCCGCGTCAATGCCCTCTTCCACTGTGTGCAGATTAAACAAATTATGTCCAAGGGTTTTCAGATTATGCTCTGGGCAAGATTTAGCGGAGTGCCCTGCCAAAGAACCATAACTCTATTTTGTTCAGTTTTTTTTAATTATCTCCCCTTTTAGAAAAATCTTCTCCGGAGCATAACCTGAAAGGTGAGATAATTCAAAAACGGGGCAAAATAGAGTTATGATTCTTTGGCACTGCACTTCGCGTCAATGCCCTCTACCACTGTCTGCAGTTTAAACAAATTATGTCTAAGGGTTTTCAGGATATGCTCTGAACAAGATTTTTCTAAAATGGGAGATAATTCAACAAGAGGGCCATGATGGCCCTGGATCGCTCACCTGAGTACTTTGGCTGTAGGTTTGCTGTTAAGCAGTATTTCATTTTTTAATTGAAAATATATAAGTGCCTACAAACCAAATATGTAAAATATCAGTCAATAAATAAAGGCTCTATCACAGAAAGTAGAAATATCTATTATAAGCTACGGTGACCTTGACCCAGTGACCTCAAACCCTACCCATGGGTAGAGGTCCATGCAAGGAACCAATATATTGAATAACAAAGATATTGGTCTATAAATGACAACTTTATGAGGTACAGTAGATAAATCTATTTTTAGCCTCCGTGACCTTTAACCTAATCTAATAATTTGAACAACCAAACAACCTTTCTGACAAACTGCCAGGATATTTGGACTGAAACAGTAGCCTCTAGAGCCTTAACAAGATATTTCTATTTTTGGGCTCTGTGACCTAGTTTTTGACCATAGATCACCCATATTCGAACTTGACCTAGAAACCATCGAAATAACCTTTCTGACATATTTCCAGAATATTTGGGCTGAAAATGTTACCTGTAGAGTGTAAAAAAGGTTTTTCCAAATTTAAGCTCTGTGACCTAGTTTTTGACCCCAGATGACCCATATTCAAACTTGGGCTAGAAATCATCGATACAATCTTTTTGACATATCTCCAGGATATTTGGACTGAAAATGTTACCTCTAGAATGTTAACAAGGTTTTTCCATATTCAAGCTGCGTGACCTAGTTTTTGACCCCAGATGACCCATATTCGAACTTCACCTAGAAATCATCAAAACAATCTATCCGACATATTTCAAAGATATTTGGGCTGAAAATGTTACCTCTAGAGTGTTAACAAGGTTTTTCCATATACAGGCTGTGTGACCTAGTTTTTGACCTCACATAACCCATATTCCAACTTGAGCTAGAAATTATCTTAACAAGCTTTCTGACATATTACCAGGAAATTTGGGCTAAAAATGTTACATTTAGAGTGTTATCAATGTTTTACCATATTTGGGCTGTGTGACCTAGTTTTTGACCCCACATGACCCATATTCAATCTTGAGCTAGAAATCGTCAAAGCAACCTTTCTGACATATTTCCAGAATATTTGGGCTAAAAATGTTACCTCTAGAGTGTTAAAAAGGTTTTTCCATATACAGGCTGTGTGACCTAGTTTTTGACCCCACATGAACCATATTCCAACTTGAGCTAGAAATCATTTTAACATGCTTTCTGACAGTTTTTTCCGGAAATTTGGGCTAAAAATGTTTTCTCTAGAGTGTTAACAAATTTTACCATATTTGGGCTGTGTGACCTAGATTTTTACCCCAAATGACCCATATTCAAGCTTGAGCTAGAAATCATCAAAACAACCTTTCTGGCATATTTCAAGGATATTTGGGCAGAAAATGTTACCTCTAGAGTGATAAAAAGGTTTTTCCATATTTGGTGTCAATGACCTAGTTTTTGACCCCAGATGACCCATATTCGAACCTGGGCTAGAAAACATCCAAATAACCTTTCTGATATATTACAAGGATATTTGGGCTGAAAATGTTACCTCTAAAGTGTTAACAAGGTTTTCCCATATTTGGGCTCTGTGACCTAGTTTTTGACCCCAGATGACCCATATTCGAACTTGGGCTAGAAATCACCCAAACAACCTTTCTGACATATTACAAGGAAATTTGAACTGAAAATGTGACCTCTAAAGTGTTAACCAGGTTTTTCCATATTTTGGCTGTGTGACCTGGTTTTTGACCCCAGATGACCCATATTCAAAGTTGGGCTAGAAATCAACCAAGCAAACTTTCTGACAAATTGCCAGGACATTTGGACTGAAACAGCAGCCTCTAGAGCCTTAACAAGATTTTTCTATTTTTAGGTCATGTGACCTAGTTTTTTACCCCAGATGACCCATATTCGAACTCGTCCGAGTAATTACTGACACAAACATCCTGACTAAGTTTCGTGACAATTGGAGCAAAAATGTGACCAGTAGAGTGTTAACGAACTAAGTGTGAACGGACGACGGACGACAGACGACGGACATTCATCGATCCTAATAAATCACCCTGAGCCAGCTCAGGTGAGCTAAAAACAGGGCAAAATAGAGTTATGGTTCTTTGGTACTGCACTTCGCGTCAATGCCCTCTACCACTGTGTTCAGTTTAAACAAATTATATCCAGTGGTTTTCAAGTTATGCTCCGGACAAAATTATGACGGACCGACGGACGGCCGGACGGACGGGACGGACGGACGGACGGACAGAGCGGCAACTATATGCTCGCCCTTCGGGGAGCATAAAAATCATGAAATGTTTTCAAGGGCAGGGCCAATTTTGATCAGAGGACCAAGATTGAACAAACTTGAAAGAGCTCTGCTAGCTTATATAACATATGAAATATTTAAACATGGTTTCTGACAAGAGGAGTTTTCCTATTCAACTCATTTAATAATCACCTGCGGCAGGGGTCAATTTTAACCCCAGGAGGATAATTTGAACAAGCTTGGTAGAGGACCTCCAGAGGATACTCCATGCAAATTATCTAAGCCCTAAGCCTCATGGTTTCATAAGCCCTAAGTGTTGTGGTTTCATTGAAGAAGGTTTTTCAAATTTTTCCCAATTTATGCCTTAATTAAATCCAGTGACCCACGGGGTGGAGCCATTAATGACCCTAGAGGCATAATTTGAACAATCTTTGTAGAGGACCTCTAGACGAACCTGTTTGTAAAATATCAAACCCCAAGGTGTAGTGGTTTCAGGCAAGAAGATTTTTAAAGTTATACGTAAAATCATGTTGCAGCTATGGCAGGCTGATTTTGACTCAAGGACATAATTTGAACAAACTTGGTAGAGATCCACTAGATGTTGCTACATACCAAATATCTAAGGTCTACATCTTATTGTTTTTGACAAGAAAATTTTTCAAAGATTTCATATTTTATACCAATATGTTCCCAGGCCGGGGCCAATTTTGACCTCAGGGGCATAGTTTTTAAACAAACTTGGTAGAGGTATACAATTCAATACTTTGTGCAAAATTTTAGAACTTTGGGCTTTGCGGTTTCATTGAAGATTTCTGAAATTTTTTCCCAAATATTTCTATATAAAACATGTGACTTCTTTTGTGGGGCCAACCCGAGGACACAGTTTTATTAAACTTGGTAGAGGCCCACTAGACAATGCTACATACCAAATCTTAAGGTTCAGAGCCAAGTACTTTTTGACAGGAAGATTTTTATAGTGTTTGCTTCTTGCTGTCATAGCAACCAGAGTTCTGGTTCTGAATTCTTTGAACAACTTTGGTAGAACGTCATGCAAGGAATATCCCAAGCAAGTTTCATCAAAGTTGGCAAAGCAGTATAGGAGTAGTCGTTCAAGTCAAATTGCTGACGAAGCACAAATGTCGCCGCACACTAGACAGTCAATGATCCAAAAAGCTCACTCTTCACCACTTAGTGAGCTAAAAATATCTTAGCTCTTGGGCATACAGTTTCATACACAAAGATTTTCCTTTAACCAATTCAATGTAAAACAAGTGGCCCAAAGACCAGGTCAATTTTCACTCTATGGAAATAATTTGAACAATCTTTGTAGGGGCAACTATACAATGGTATATACCAAATATCTAAGGTCTGGAATTTATGGTTTCTGACAAAAAGATTTTCAAAAAATAAATATTTTACACAAATAGGACCCCCAAGGTGGGGCCAATTTTAACCTCTAGGGGCCATAATATAATTTGAACAAATTTGGTGTAGGACCTCTAGCTGATGCTGTTGGCAGAATATCAAATATCAGATATTTCCTATGCAAGTCTCTGTAAACTTAAGTGACCCCTGGGGCAGGGCCATTAATGAATCCAGAGACATAATTTGCACAATCTTTGTTGAGGACCTCTAAATGATGCTCAAAGCAAAATATCTAAGTCAAAAGCTAGCATCTTTACAAGAAGATTTTCGAAGATTACTTTACACAAATTTACGGGGAACAATCTTTGTAGAGGACCTCTTGAGGAACCTGTTTGTAAAATATCAAACCCAAAGGTGTAGTGGTTTCAGGCAAGAAGATTTTTAAAGTTTTATATAAGTTTATGTAAAATCATGGCAGGCTAATTTTGAGCCCGGAGACATAATTTGAACATACTTGTTAAAGGTCCACTAAAAGATGCAACATACAGAATATCTAAGCTTTCAGACGAGGCTTTTAGGTAAAATGAAGGGACCAGTGCTGGACAATGAATGACACCAGGAGCATAGCTTAATCTTGGTAGAGGACCTCTAGTAGATGCTTCATGCAAATATCTAAGCTTTAGGCCTTGTGGTTTCAGACAAGACAATTCTTTATGTCTTCACTAAACGTATAGGTCAAGTCCATTTATGATCCCAGGGAATAATTTGAACAATCTTGGTAGAGGACCTCTAGGTTAAGCTGTATGCATAGTATCTTAGCTTTAGGTCTTGTTGAGCCAACAAGAAGATTTCAAGTTTTTACTTTCTGTTGCCTTAGAAACCACAGTTTTTAATGGAATTCAATTCTTTGAACAAATCTAGTAGAGCTTCGTGCAAGGAATATCCCAGCGTAGTTTTACTAAATGCTACCTTGGGGTTATGGAGGAGACGTTGTTTAAAGATAATAATGGAAGACACATATTGCACATGCCAGACATAGGCACGGCCATTCTAAAAGCTAAAATTACACCTTACAATCTTTAATGAATATAATAACCGCTAGCTAAGACAGAATCTTGGATATAACCATGTTAACCACTTCAACATAATTCTAAACCATGTCAGTAAATATGCTAAACAAAATGAAAACATTGATCTGGTCCTGTATATAGCTGACAAATGCAATGTTCTCCATTTTTTCTTGGAACTTTTATTTTTGGATTGACTCATAATATACAATGAGAAAGGTTCTGTAGTTTGCACCTCCGTTCAAATTTTTCTAATCAGTGTTTACACTGAACAAAATATCCAGTGATGTAATAAATCTCTTCTTGTAAAAGTAGCAGAGAAGATGCAGCACCACTATCAGACTAAAGGAATCTGAAAACAAAATAAATTTGTTTTATTTAATTTCCATTTTTTCTCTTTATACTTAAAATTATTAAAAACAGTGGCAATACCTTAATAATTTTACAACTGTTAAGAAAGACAAGCACCTGGGGGGAGGTCAAAAATTGACTCCAGGGGCACAGTTTGATAAACATCTGACCCCAAGAAGCCAAAGCTGAACACAACGGCAAAATGTTAACAGCTTTCGTAGGGGACTACAATACAATGCTTTATAATATATATAAAAATTCAGAACTTTAGGCCTTGTGGTTTCAAAGAAGATGTTTCCTCTTCATTTCTTTACAAAACATGTGACCCCTATGTTAGGATCAAAAGTGATCCCATGGATATAGTTTGAACAAACTAGGTAGAGGTCCACTAGATAATGCGTGATGCCAAATTTCAGAACTCTAAGCTATGTGGTTTCAGAGCAGAAGATTTTTAAAGACTTTCCTCTTTATTTCTATGTTAAACATGTGATCCCTTGGGCAGGGCCAATAGCGACCACAGGGGCATTATAACAGACTTGTAAATTGCACATTGCTTTGTGATATGTAAGACTTGACTAAACTTGTATAGGTTTTGTATGAGTTCAAAAGTAATTGGAAGAACAAGGGGGCCATTGGCCCCAAAGCGCTCACCTCAGGACAGACTGTTATTTGTGTGAAAGCGGAGAAAGCTAGTGTTTATTATAAGAATTTGAACAACGTTGGTCGCTAGACTATACTTCATGCAAAATATATTTTTAAATTTTTACTAAAAACATGGTCCAAATTTCCAAGCTGTACATCAAACAACAAAAAAGTAGGTCACTAGGTCAAAATTACAGACATCTTATATCAGAGTTCAATTCGACACCTAAACTGTGCACATGGTCCAAATTTCATAGCTGTACGTAAAAAGCTAGAAAGTAGGTCACTAGGTCAGAATCTAGGTCAGCTGATATCAAATTTCAATTTTATATCTAAAACTGTGCACATGATACAAATTTCATAGCTGTACATCGAAAAAGAAGAAAGTAGGTCACTAGGTCAAAAACTAGGCCAGCTAATATCAAAGTTCATATCTACATCTGAAACTGTGCACATGGTTCAAATTTCATAGCTGTATATCAAATAACAAAAAAGTAGGTCACTAGGTCAAAATTTAGGTCATCAAACATCAAAGTTCAATTTTACATTTGAAACTGTGCATATGGTCCAAATTTCATAGCTGTAAATCAAATAACAAAAAAGAACGTCACTAGGTCAAAATTTAGGTTATCTAACATCAAAGTTCAGTTTTACATCTGAAACTGCAAATGGTCCAAATTTCAAAGCTGTACATAAAAAAGCGAGACAGAAATTCACTAGGTTAAAATCTAGGCAGCTCTTATCATAAGTCAATTTTACATCTGAAACTGTCCACATGGTACAAATTTCATACTGAATTTCAAATATCAAAAAGTAGGTCACTGAGTCCCCTGGGGCAGGACCAACTTTAACCCCAAGGCTTTAATTAAAACAATCTTGATATAGGTCCACCAGACAATGTTTCAAGCCAAATATCTAAGCTTTAGCTTTCTCGGTTTCAGAGATCACTTTTTATATGTAGATAAAGAAAACCCATTATCTCCAGGGCAGGGCCAATTTTGACCCTAAGGTCATAATTTGAACAATCTTTGTAGAGGTCCACAATGTTTCATGCCAAATATCTACGCTCTAGCCTTTGAAGCTTCATAGGATAATTTTCTTATAAGTTTTTACTATATGTATATAATGAAAATCTATGACCTCCGGGTCGGATTTTTTAAGTTATGATAATTTAAGCAAAATTCAATCATCTGACCTTGACGGTCAATGTCATTTTTAGGTCATGGTCATACCTGAGTTAATCAACATGTCGGTTTTGTCATAAGTGTTGTTTTGTCAAATTATGAATGAAATCCAACAACAAATAACAAAGTTATGGCAAACTGTAGCAAAATTCAATAATTTGACCTTGACTGTCAATGACCTTTTCAGGTCAAGGTCATACATGAAAGAATCATAATGTCGGACTTGTCATAAGTGTTGTTTTATCCATGTATGAATCAAATCCATAAATAAATGAGAAAGGTATTAATATTTAAGCAAAATTCAATCATCTGACCTTGAAGGTTAAGGTCATTTTAGGTCATAGTCACACTTGAGTTATTCAACATGTCAGTTTTGTCATAAGCAGGCTTGTGCCAGTAGTACTGGTACTGGTACTGCAGTACTACTTAAGTACTTTTGGCAAGTACTGCTACTGATACTGCATTACTCAGTCAAAATTTAGCGACTACTGGTACTGGTAATGCATTACTGTCACAAAAAGTGGTACTGGTACTGCAGTACTTTAGCAGTACTTTGGTTTTCTTACCATTTTAGGCACAATGTTAATTTTAAAACTGAGGTTATTAAAAGTAGTAGATATAACTTGGGTGTGTCAATCACTATCATTTGCTATCATAATTAGTTTTAATGTTGTGCCTGTAAGCAAAATACTTTAACTGTGAATTTTCAAAGGAATTAAAGGATGAATATTTAAATCTGATAATTGACATAAAATTATGTTGTTAAATGCAAGCACACAAAAACATGCTCTGGTGGTGAGCTGTTACCAATAACAATGAACCTTTTACTATAGCATGACCTGACATCATTTGTTATGAAGGAACAGAAGTAGTTGGTTATAGTAGAAGGATACTTGATTTGAAATATTAAAAATGAGTTGGAATATTTTTTACAAACTCCCTGAAAATACAGAAGGTAGCTTCAAAGCTCAGTGCCTACACTGTCCTGCACTGATATCCGGGTCTCTGAAAGTGTCGTCAAATTTCATAAAGCATCTAAAAGTAAGTAAAACATTTTGTCTTAGTAACTCTTAATCTGTCTGCTGCTATGATTTTATTTTCTCTTTTAATGAGAGATATTTATACTAAATAACTTGGATAAAAGTTTATAATGAATTTATATATAATCAATAGCCCTTTATACTTGCAATTTAGTGTTCATTTTTGTACAGTTATACTTGTCACTGTCTGGCTTTGAGATAAAGTGTTACAAAAAGTTTAGGGAAGTGTTAAGATGAACAAAAGGTTGTTATCATCAGCACTGTGTTTATCAAAAGTCTATGAAAGGATTCTGTTGTTTATTTATTTAGTGTAAATATAACTGGTAGCAAAGTAAAATAGTTGTTTTAATTTATTTCATAGTGTAAACACAGAGAAGAGTATATGGAAGCATGTCAGAAGGTCCCTTGTAGTCCTTGAAGTTCTAAACTAAAGTCTCAAACAACTATAGTAAATTACACTAAAACGACACTTCAAAGTCCAAATATGGAGAAAACCACCCAGAATGCGTGATGCAACCTTTAAAAACCTTATAATGATAAAATGCAACTCAGAAGATGAAAAGTGTTGACTGTCTTTTAATATAAAGATTATATGACTATAGTTGAGATGACATTTGCAATACTTCAGACAATGTGCATGCACAGTATAGTAAATAAATGTGTATCAGTAATGTATAATGTTTTACCTTTGGTATATTTACAAAGTCTTTCACTTTTAACTATCATTTTGTTATCCCTATCTACCAATCAGAATCACCATGAGTGAGAAGACGCGATCACGTGACCAAAACCCTTCAGAGAATTGTGCTTTCGAAGTGACCAGAACTCTATTTGAAAAATCTCTTACAAATTTTGTTATTTACAGTGTTAAAAAGAATTATTTTATAAAAAATTTATTACTTATATCTTAAAGGATATTCGGAAAGCAGTTTTAACATAAAACTATACTCGGATGTTATTAGTTTTCATCAGATTTTACGGATTTATACAGCGTCTTTGTTTGTATGTGTAATAGTGACAAAAATGGCGGAGGGGACGGACGTAACCCCTTCTTCCCAGAATCAGATTATTAATCTGAATACAGAGTCTCTTCAGGTTTTGAAGCCTTCAACGGCGCCTGGAGTCTCTATGTCGCAAATCATGTCTACAGAAACTGAAAATAAATCTAGGCATGGGATATTTAGAGTGCTTGCTGGCATTTCGCCAGGCACACAGGTCAGCGTTGCTGACCCAGATATGCACACAAAGAATCCTTTGTATAATCCTGTACACAGTCACGTGACTACTGCTTATCAGCACCACGCTCCTGTCGAGGCTATTTTTAGTGCGGACAATATGTGTAATCGCGCAACTGCAAGTTTCCATAGCAACAGTAACATCCCAGGATGCAGCACAGAGAGATTACCGTGGGAAACGGGATTTAATATGGCCGCTTCCATGGGTAACAACATGCTTACTATGTTATTTGAACAATATAAAGAAACAAAGGAGCTTTATAAACAACAACAAGCTAACATTGAGAAATTAACCACAGCAGTTAATAGCGTGATGAAAACAAATGTAAGCACACGTGTTGAAGATGACTGCGACTCAGTCGAACATTATGAGCCTGTTTCATCAGACGACGACGACGAGTTTCAGTCGGATGAAGAACCGCCAGTGAAAAATCAAAAAAGTGGGAACTCTCCTGAAAATATTTCGAACACAAAGTTACAGAAATTACGAGATAGTGAGGCTCAATTTTGCAAATCGGAGGAGTTTGGGCCAAATGTGCATGAAGTAGTTGGCTCCGCTGTGAATAAAGGATTATTGGAACTAGTAGATCACAAATCGAATCAGGTCCAGGATCTCCTAAAGAAGTACAACCGGCCAGAAAACTGCACATCTTTACAAGTGCCGGCGGTCAATAAACTATTATGGTCGAGCAAACAAACAAGCAAGGATTTGAAACAAAGCGACAGATCGTTTCAAAGGGTCCAAAATTACATGACAAAAGGTATGGTTCCTTTAGTTCAAATTATGAACAAAACATTAACTATGGAGTCTGAGGAGGCAGAAGAGTTATTCGATCTGTCTTTGGACGCATTCAATTTGCTAGCCTACGCTCATCGAGACTTATCTTCACAGCGGCGTCGGCTATTAATGCCGGCGATATCGTCTAGATATTCAAGCCTGTGCAATGGGTATGAAAGAAAAGTTCTCGTCACCTACTCATTTATTTGGGGATAATAAGGAGCTTGAAAGGCGACTTAAGGATATTGACGAAAATCAAAAGCTTGGGAAGAGTTTATCTGTCACGAATAATGACAAGTCTAGACAGTTAAAGACAATACCTAGATGGGGATCAAAACCTCATTACTCCAGGATGACGACAAATTCTCGTGATTTTTTAGGGAAAAGGGCCCTGAACCAACAACGCACTGCACAGCTACACCAACGTGCGGGAAACAGCAGAATGGAACAGGGCCAGAAAAAACTTCACAAACGGTGACAGTAAGTACTTTGAAACAGTTTCGTAACACGCCTGAGAATTTCAAAGGTGGCAAAATTAAAGAGAATGGTTGTCAGTGGAGGCAACTCACTAGTGACAAATATATTTTGAATATTGTTGAATCAAGATATAAACTAGAATTTGAATCAGAACCATGCGAACATTGTCACAAAAATGAAATCAAGTTTTCGGGAAAAGAGGAAAAGATAATAGACGATTTACTAGAAAAACTACAGTCTAAGGGTGTTATACAACAGGTATTAGCTAGCAGGGATCAAGTTTTGTCTAATATATTTATTCGAGTTAAGTCTGACGGGTCTTATCGTTTAATTTTAAATCTAAAACATCTTAACGATCACATTTGTAAAAAGCATTTCAAAATGGTAACTTTAAAATCGGCACTACAATTAGTGAGACGGATTTGTTACTTTGCAAAAATAGATTTTAAAGATGCCTACTTTAGTATTCCTATTAACGAAGAAGACCGGAAATACTTGAGATTCAAATGGAAGGGACAGGTTCTTAAATTTACGTCACTCCCAAATGGGTTATCGAGTGCGCCTCGAATTTTTACAAAATTGATGAAGCCTGTTTTCTCTACATTAAGAAAAGAAGGTTACACAAATTGTGCATACATTGATGATGCACTTTTATCGGGCGACTCTTTGAATGAATGTGAAAACAATGTGGACAGAACAACTTCATTAGTAGATGGTTTAGGCTTAACGGTTCATCCGGACAAATCTGTTTGAATTCAACTCAGTGTATTGATTTCGTAGGGTTTACATTAAACTCTGTAGATATGACAGTCAGATTAACACCTGGAAAATGTAAAAATATAATTAATGAATTTAATACAATTCTAAGGAAAACATCTATCACAATTCGAGACTTTGCTAGAATAATAGGAAAAATGGTGGCCAGTGAGCCTGGCGTACAGTATGCACCACTTTATTTTAAATCGCTTTAGATACAGAGGGATCAAGAATTAAAGAGAAGCAGGGGCGATTTTGACACAGTTATGTATATATCTAAGGGAAACAAAGAGTGTTTGAAATGGTGGATTGATAATTTAAATTCTTCTTTCAAGCCAATTCAGTTAACAAAACCTGACATGATTATTGAATCTGATAGTAGTTTAAAAGGTTATGGAGCATATAATGTTACAAATAATGAACAGTATAGTGGGATGTGGAGAGTTGTGGATAAAAAAGAGCATATCAATGTTTTAGAATTAAAAGCAGCCTCTTTAGCTATTAAACATTTTTGTAAAAATCGCCATCACATACACGTACAACTTTTGTTAGATAATACAACCGCTATAAAATACATTTCTAAGATGGGTGGTAGAATTCCTAAACTAAACAATCTTGTAAAAGATCTTTGGTTATGGTGTGTTAAGCGAGGTATCTGGATAACGGTATTTTACATACCCGGAAAATTCAATGTCAGAGCTGATGCACTTAGCAGGCAAAAATTGTCTGATGGGCAATTAACCCAAATGTGTTCAAACAGATTATGGGTATTTTTGGACCTTGTGATATTGATATGTTTGCATCGAAACGGAATTTCCAGTTATCGCGCTATGTTTCATTTACACCGGATGTAAATGCGGTTGCCATAACTGCATTTTCGTTAAACTGGAATAAATATTATTCATATATGTTTCCGCCTTTCAGTGTAATGGGACAAGTGTTGCAAAAACTAGAACAAGACGAGGCGGAGGCGATTTTGGTGGCGCCGCTTTTCTCGACCCAGCCGTGGTTTCCTCGCTTATTACAGATGGCAGCGGATCAACCGAGGATATTACCACCAGTAAGAGAGAGTCTGATACACCCCAATCAAACACAGATTAGGGAAAATGACACTGGGTGTTTTCAAAATCTCCGGAAAAAACTCAGTAGCAAAGGGCTATCAGAAAACTCTATTGAACTCATCCTCTCCTCATGGAGGCACGGGACTAAAAAACAGTACAGTTGCTATCTATCAAAATGGATGTACTTTTGTGGTTCAAAAGAAATTGATCCATTTAATCCCGCTGTCACTTCCGTCATAACTTTTTTTAACCGAGTTATATGATAAAGGGTTAGGATACAGTGGTATTAACACAGCGAAATCAGCGATATTGAGTACTGTTTTTATTGTAAATAATGTACAAATTGGAAATCACATATTGATAAAACAATTTCTTAAAGGTGTTTTTCATAAAAAGCCTGCGTTACCACGCTATAATTGTACTTGGGATGTCGGTGTAGTGTTAAAATATATTTCGCAAAGTTTAAGTCGCTCAGATAACACATCTAGTCTTAAACAACTGAGTTTTAAATTAGCGATGTTATTAGCACTGACAACAGGACAGCGGTTGCAAACCTTGCATAGCATAAATATTCAGAATATTGACTTATATGATGATTGCATAAAAATAAGGTTCGGTGAATTACTAAAAACCAGCAAACAAAAGCCACATTTTTCAGAAGTGTTTATTCAAAAATATCCAGATAATGAAAATATATGTGTTATGAAAACGTTGGTAGAGTATTTAGATAAAACCAAAACACTTCGTGATACGGAAAGTCAATTGTTCATTAGTTATCAGAAACCGTTTAAGAGTGTTTCAAAAGGGACATTGGGAAAATGGATTAAAACGGTATTGTCTCAGGCAGGAATTGATATGACTACGTTTAAGCCGCATAGCACACGCAGCGCGTCAACCAGTGCCTCATCCTCAAAAATTCCTGTCGAAACTGTGTTAAGAACGGCGGGATGGAAAAAAGACTGCACTTTTCGACGTTTTTATAAACGAGAGGTAACAAACAATTCAGAATTCGAACATGCTGTACTAGATGAAAGCAGATAAAGACAGTAATATCAGTAGTACATATTGTTTAAATATGATTGAAAATGATAATGTAGTTTTAGTTTGGTTTACACATCAGATTTGATTTATTATAGTTTTTCTATGAAAACTGTTTCTTTGTTAGATTTTACCCCTTTTCACCGCTCATATACTTATGCAACAAGTTTATAGTCGAGACTCTTGAAGCAGGAACTCTGAAAACTCATGGCGATTCTGATTGGTAGATAGGGATAACAAAATTGACAAATTAAACAAGACTTACCTGTAAGTTGAAGTTTGATGTTAATTTTGTTAGTACCTATCTACAAGAATCACATGCCCACCCAAATTTCGCCCTCCCATGGTTTACGAAAATCCTGCTTATTAGAGTCTAATACACCTGGCGCTAAAGATCTGAAGGGTTTTGGTCACGTGATCGCGTCTTCTCACTCATGTGATTCTGGCAGATAGTGTAGTGTTCTTTATAATAAACAACACTTGTAGGTTTTATATTTAATACATTCATACAAGATATCAACTGTACATATATAAACACTGAGACTGACCCAGCATCAAGCATGCTTACTTATTAATACATAAGATGCCCGCCAATATAGTCAGGCGATCATACCGTATATACTCTACAGTTCTTCCCCTTTCTTCACAAAGAGAAGAAAAAAAATCAATGTAAGAAATTGAAAAAGATGTGAAAACCATCATCAAAAAAAAAAAATCAGGAAGAGAAGTAATCATCAGAGTAGTGCTTTTATAACAAATACGGTATAGTGAAAAAAAATTAACCAAGATACACATTCATACTGGCTCAATGAAATAACATTCCATTCTATTAGACCTTATCAAACAATAACAAGTTTATCAACAGTTAATGATAGGCACACCCTGCAAACAATTATTGTAAGCAGTTTAAACTCTGAACTTCGTCTAGCGTTGACATCACATTTTGGGAAAGTTCAGTTGGTCTCATTTTGCTTGTCAAATTCTATTAGTTTTTTCACATGAGTGCTATTACGTTTGGAAATTACATTATCATGGGATTTTACCATACACTGATTTCCAAACTTTTGAATAAGAATATATGGTGTTGGTTCATAGTTTGTACTCATTTTTGCGCTTCTCGTGTCTCTTACAAGAACTTTATCTCCAGGTTTTAAATCACTTTCACTTGCCTTTCGCTTCTGGTCTATGTATATTTTGTTTTTGTACTTCATAATTCTGTCTCCATCACGTATTTCTTCGTCGTTTGACCTTTCACGCCCGATCTGCGGCAATTTAGTTTTCATTTGCCTACCGAACATGAGTTCGGCAGGAGATTTTCCAGTAACTGAGTGTGGTGTCGACCGATAAGCCACTAAATATGTGTGTAGTTCACGCTTCCAGTCCTTTTTCTGTGCACGCGCAATGCGTATTCTTTTCATAAGTGATCGAATTTGTCTTTCAATTTCGCCATTTGCCAATGGAAACAGTGGTGTTGTCTTGCGATGCAAAATATTATGATCTCTTAAATAGTTCTCGAACATTTCTGAAACAAACTGTCTTCCATTGTCAGTACGAATAGACTCCACATAGCCGTACCTACAAAACAGTCGATCCAAAATTTCGATCATTTTCTCGCTTGTAGTATTTTTTGTAATTTCAAGTTCATAGTAACGACTATAATAATCAATAACAGTTACAACATATACTAACGGAAAAATATAACTGTGCATACTTCAAGGTATAGAATTTTTTTTAATATTAGGAATAGTAACATAAAACTTTGCAAATTAGCCAATCAACGTTTTATTTCTAACAATCAATACAAACACTTCATCATGTAAAACAATTTTTACAGTAACAAGGCGCAGAAGTTGACAGGTATGAAATCTGATTTCACAAGGTCAGTATCGTGTGTGGCCTCCATTGGCGTTCAAGCAAGCACGGCAGCGACGAGGCATAGAGGCAACTAAGTTGGCGATAACTGCCTGTGGAATGGTGTTCCAGATGTTGACCAATGTCTGCGCTAGTTGGTCCAGCGTGAGAGGTTGGTTACGTCTTTGACGGAGGCGTCTCTTCATCTCATCCCAAACGTGCTGAATTGGTGAAAGATCTGGTGAAACAGCGGGCCAGGGTAAGACACTCACGTTTTGCTGAGCCAGAAACCCGATAACTACACGTGCTACATGTGGCCGAGCGTTGTCTTGTTGAAACGTCATGTTACGCCCTTGACGTTGAAGAAATGGCAGCACGTGGGGTATGACAATCTCATCTCTGTAACGAACACCCGTTAAATTGCCACGGACAATTACAAGCTGGGTCCTGCCTTGAGATGAGATACCTCCCCAAACCATTATCGACCCACCACCACCAAAACGTTGACGTTGAAAAACACAGGGATCCAAGTAACGTTCTCCGCGACGCCTGTATACACGAACTCGTCCGTCCGAACTTTCTAAGTGAAACCGCGACTCGTCAGTAAACAGAACATTATTCCAATATGCTCTTGGAAGCCTTAGATACTGTCTGCACCACTGACGTCGACGTTGTCGATGACGTAAGAGAAGAGTAGGACGTATTGCAGGACGTCGTGGAGTAATGCTGTGCTCTCTTAATCGGTTTCTAACAGTTCGTCCACTGATAGGTCTCAAGCCAGGAATTGTTCGTGCTGTTAATGTGGCCGGTTGAAATCGATTCCGTAGGTGTGTAAGCCGGATATAATTGTCTTGACGGATTGACGTCACACGTGGACGCCCTGGACGTGGTAAATCACGGACGTTGCCACGTTGCTGAAATCGCCGCCAAAGTGCTGATATGGTGTTTCGGTGAACACCAAAACGCTGCGCAACAGCATTTTGAGCAATGCCTGCTTGGAGCATACCGACGGCACGTAGGCGATCATTTTCTGAGATGCGTGGCATTGTCTTCAAAGACTTAAAATCCAAATGAAGGTGTTTTTCTGAACTGCTGGGTAGCTCACTATAATTTGACGGTTAAAATAACTCGAAACAGCATGTACGAGGATGTTAACATAAAGAAACACGTAAAAAGCGCGACCGTTACGGGCTATAAATTTTGCACGTGCAACTCGCGAAAAGCAGTATTATTGAAACAAGATTACCTTGTGAATTACACAAAAGAAATCTGCTAAAATAATTTTATACCTAATAAAAGATATTAAGTATTTTAGTGTGCACAGTTATATTTTTCCGTCAGTATATATTCCATGGTCAAATGGTCCCAATATGTCCATTGCAATATCCTGCCATGGTCCCTCTGGTAACTCGGTTGGTTTAAGAAGTTCAGGTCTCGGTGGTTGACTGACTAGTTGACAACCATTGCACGCACTCACAAACTTTTCAACATCAATGTGCATTTTCGGCCAGTAACATTTTGTTCGCAAGCGTACTTTTGTACCTTCTATACCTAAATGTCCCTCATGTGCCAGTTCAATACATCGGTGTCTTAGTTCTCGAGGTACAACTATACGCGTTCCTCGTAACACAATATCACCCACACAGCTTATCTCATTACGTATAGGAAAGTAATCAGGGCAGCTATTATCCCATGACGCTTGGTGATAACAAGTTCTTATTTTTTGTAACTCCGTATCCTGTTTCGAGCACCTCTCTAGTTCCTCCAGTGATAACGAGTTCGGTACTGCTTCTTTCGACATAAAGTTCACATAGTACTCTGATTCATCTTCTAGAAATTTGTCATTCTGTGGCAAGCATTTATCTCCAACTAATCTGGAAAGAGCGTCAGCACAATTATCTACTCCTTTTACATAATTGATTGTGTATGAGTAAGGCATAAGTCTTAACATCCATCTTTCAATTCTAGCACTTGGTTTGGATTTAAGGCCAAACAAAACAGTAGTGGTTTATGGTCCGTGACAAGTTCAAATTTTATTCCATACAAGTACATCTTGAATTTCTCAACACTCCAAACTACTGCTAGCGCCTCTTTTTCTGTAGCTGAATAACGTTTCTCCGTGTCGATATCACGATATCACTCTTCTTTCACCATTTTGTTTCTGTACTAGTATTCCACAAAGCCCTACACCTGAACTGTCCACTATTACTTGTGTCTCTTCAGCGTCCATTTTGAAAAAACCTTATGCTGAAGCATGTGACATTGCATCTTTCAATGTTTTAAAACTATTTTCCTGTTCTTCTCCCCACACAAATATTGTATCCTGTCTTGTGACTTTCCGTAATGGTTCTGATATTGTAGCGAAATTTGGTATGAACTTTGAGCTGTAATTGACAAGGCCAAGGAAACTTCTTGTTTGTTTTGCTGTTGTTGGTCTTGGCGCATTTTTGACAGCCTTTACTCTGTCTTCGGTCGGTTCGATACCTTGCTTCGATAATACATGTCCCATGAATGTGATTTTGTCCATTCCGAACTGACATTTTGAACGATTTAGGGTAAGATTTTTCTCTACTAATCGTTCAAACACCTTCTGCAGCCGTTGATCATAATCTTTTCTGTTCTTCCCATGAACAATTAAGTCGTCTGCTACATTCTCGACGCCTTCACAATCTGCAAAAACCTGTGAAATGATTTTCTGATACTTTTCTGGAGCTTCATTTACACCAAAGTTTAGTGTCTTATATCTGTATAAGCCTTTATGCGTGACAAATGTTGTTATGTGTCTTGAAGTTGGATCCAACTCAATTTGATGAAATGCCATTTTTAAGTCTAACTTGCTAAACACTTCAGCTTCATTCATTTTGTATAGTATTTCATCAACTGTTGGTATAGGATGCCTTTCGCGCTGAATGGCCACATTTGGCTGTCGCATATCTACACATATTCTAATATCGCCATCCTTTTTCGGCACTATTATTGCAGGGCTTACCCACTGGCTAGGTTCATTTACTTTTTCGATTATGTCCATCGCTTCCAACTCGTCAAGCTTTTCGCCGACCTTCTCCTGCAAAGAGAATGGTATCCTGTACATCTTTTGTGCAACAGGTTTGACTGTATCGTCAATTGAAAGTTTCAGCTTGAAGTCCTTGAGTCGACCAACTCCTTTGAAACAGCTGTCGTATTTACTTAATATATCGTCCTGGATCACATTAACGCCCACTTTCAATAATCCCAACTGTTCAGCACTTTCTTTTCCCAAAAGAGCCGGACCTTTACCGTCCATCACATATATGTCCAGCATGATAAATTTTCCATGCGCATTCTTCACAGTGCCGTCAACCGTGAAATTTTTAAGAAGCTTAAGGGGTATGTCTGTTTTCTGAGTCTTGCATTTTATTTTTCTGATTTTCAGTTGCTCCTAAAGTTCTTTGTCGATCATATTTACAGATGCCCCAGAGTCAATGATAAATTGCACATCAATATCATTTAAAGATAATGTTACCTTTTCTGATCGCGAGCCAAGCACAAAAGTATATTCCTTTGAACACTCATCTTCACTTTGATAATCAAAATTATCAGTATATTCCGTTCTTACAGAATCACGGACGTTATTCACACGTCCTGAACGACCAGAACGACCATTGAAACGACCTCGCCCGTTGAAACGACCTCGCCCACTTTGATAATCGGCAAGTTGTGTCTTGCAACATTTTCTGTAGTGACCCAATTTTCCACATCGATCACATTTTCTGTTTATTGCAGGGCAGTTTCTATCTCTAGCCGTGTGTCCAGGTGAGCCACAGCGAAAACACAAATATTTTTCTTTGGGGTTTCCGTTTATAGCTTGTGTAGTTTTCCTCATTTCGACACGTTTCCCTAACTTATTTATTGTTTCTAACTGTTGAGAATTTGTACGAGAGTCCATTTGTTTTGACTGTTGTTCAGCAAGTTCCATTGTTGATGCTAATCGACATAATTCATCCAATTTTAGGTCTCGTCCCTTTTCTAACAATTTCGTTCTTAATTTTGAAGACCTGCACTTTTCTATTACCTGGTCTCTAATTTGTTCATCTGTATTTTCAAATTCACAATGTACTGCTCTTTGTCTTAGTCTAGCGACGTACTGTTCAACAGTTTCTGAATGTTCTTGTTTAGTTGAACGGAACTGGTATCTTTTATGGGGTGTTTACTTTCGTGATGAAATATTTATTCAGGGTATTCACGGCCTTAACATATGAATTGTCTCCACCTTCTTCTTCTAGCGTAAAGAAAATGTCCTGTACGTCCAACCCAGCACAGTGAAGTAACAATGAACGTTTTTGATCAGCCTTCGTAATACCGCGTCCTTCCGCAAAAAGTTCAAAAGACCTAAGCCAACGCCTCCACAATGCACCCTGTTCTGACTGTTCACAATTGACATTAAAAGCATCTATTCCACCCAGTTCAATAAATTTTGCCATCTCTTTACTCAAATTTAATCACAAGTTTAATCTACTGTCTATTGTTCCGGATTTATACGAATTTAATCAACGACTTTAATCATAATTCTAATCTTTATAGAAGTTTACGAATTTAATCATTCTTCTGCCTTCTTCGAATTAAATCCAAAAGAATCATCCTCGTCGCCAAATTGTAGTGTTCTTTATAATAAACAACACTTGTAGGTTTTATATTTAATAAATTCATACAAGATATCAACTGTACATATATAAACACTGAGACTGACCCAGCATCAAGCATGCTTACATATTAATACATAAGATGCCGGCCAATATAGGCAGGTGATCATACCGTATATACTCTACAGATAGGGACTAACAAAATTAACATCAAACTTCAACTTACAGGTAAATCTTGTTTAATTGAAAAATTAAGCTAGACTTACCTGTAAGGTGAAGGTTAATCATGATTTCATCCACATAAAACTCCTTAAGGGCTCACACAGAGAGAAGACGCAGCTATCAGCAGCCGGTGGTCATATTTTAGAGTAAGTAATGTCGTATAATATTTCAAAAATAATAGTTTGAACAGGGAGGTAGCGGGCTGGGTGTGTGAGCCCTTAAGGAGTTTTATGTGGATGAAATCATGATCACCTTACAGGTAAGTCTAGCTTAATCATTCAATTTCATTTCACATATAAACCCCTTAATGGGCCCCACAGAGAATTTAGAGTCATTTTTTAAAATATTATTTTCACGACATTGCGCCCTGTGAAAAATTGCATGCGTATGTGAAACATACGTTTGTTACATAATTATAAAATAAAGAAGAAAAACAAAAGAAAGAAATCTAACTCAATTTCAAAATATTTCGTATATTGAGATAGTAAATCTACAAAGTTGTCATATATATTAACCATGTTTCAAGGCAAACAATAATGAACATTAACTGTTACTAATTGCCAACTAAAGTGTCCCACTCTAATTCTTACCAGTATATAAAATATCTTGCATTGATTTTTCATTATAGATACATGCATTTGATAATGGTTTGTGATAGTACTTAGCGAAGGTTTTAGCATTGCTCCACCCTGCTGATTTTACTATCGTTTGTAACGGAACACCACACATTTTCGCCATTGAAGATGAGGCAGCACGTGTACTGTGCGGCTTAAATGATTGATGTACCCCAACTTTGTGCATAATTAGCTTTATCCATCGACAGATTGTTTGTTTAGAAGCAGTCCCATGTGGCTTACGGTTGATATCAGTAACTTATTAGTATTTCTTAACCATTTAGTTCTCTGCAAGTATTCTTTAATGGTGCTAACAATACATAAACGCTTATCAGGTTTGTAGTTATCAAACGAAAAAGGTGTCTGATGTTGACCAGGTTTTGAAGTTTTCAATAGTTGAGAAGTGTTTATGATTAATCTACCTTCTGAAAGAACTATGTCTTCCAAGGTAATAAGATGGAGTGTTTGGCATCTCTGAGTGGATACCAGTAAAAACAACATGCTTAATTTACCCGCCAAAAATAACAGTGTCATTGTCCGTTTTTGATAAAAAGTTTAAAACTGTTCGTACATCCCATATCGTATTGTACCTCGGAAGATTTGGCCTTGTGTTAAACACACCTTTCATAAACCGTGATATTAAACTATTGTTGCTAAGGCCTGCACCCGAAATTATTTTTATGAACCCACAGACGGCTGATCTAGCAATTCCTATTGCACTGTAAGTTAACCCCTTTCCATAAAAGTTTGATAAAAAATTTAAAACCGATCTTACATGGGGTTTAAAGGGATCTTCTTTCCCCTCACAGTAATGAAACCACTGTTTAATATATGTTTCGTATTGTTTTCTGGTAGTACATCGCCACGAACTGACGATAAGGTGTTGAGCTTCTGCCGAAATTCCTCTGTTTTCAAGCGCCGTACGGATACAGGAAAAAGCGCCAGTCTCATTTCCTTTAGGGGATGTTTCTTTCCCGGCCGATGTTCCAGTGTTAGAATGTCCTGAGGGTGATGAAGTAGAAGGCACGGCGCAACTATTAGTTGTATTAAAGTTGGCCACCAGGTTTGTGCTGGCCACACTGGTGCTATTAAACACAACAGATCTGTTTGATGTCTTTCCACTTTCTGTAGAACCCTGCCGATTACACTGAAAGGAGGGAAACAATAATAGCAATTACTATGCCACGCGAATGAAAATGCATCTATCGCATAAGCGTTAGGATCAGGCACTCTTGAGACATATGTGCGAAATTTAGCATTTAATCGAGAAGCGAATAAGGCAACATTAAGGGTCGGGAAAGACTGGTGTATTGTATTAAACATCTCATGCGATAAGCTCCATTCGAGATCTTCATTTCCAGATCTGCTCAATTTGTCTGCCGTACTGTTCATTGTCACACATACATGATGTGCTGATAAGATAATGTTTCTTTGAATACACCAAAACCAGATATCTCTTGCTATTCTGTTTAATGAACTTATTCTGCCGCCATAATTATTAATGTATGATACACTCGTAGTGTTGTCCATGTAAACTTTAATATAAAGGTTTTTCCTATGTTTAAAGAACGACAGAAGTCCAGCTTGACATGCTTTTAATTCCAATACATTGATATGTAGTTTTTGTTCATCCGACGACCATAACCCATTTGTTCTCTTATTTCCTGTTTTATCGTAAGCGCCCCACATAAGTCCCGAAGAATCGGTAAACATGACAATGTCTGGGTCAGGTGTTGTTATATTTTTGAAACATGAATGTATGTTGTTAATCCACCACTGCAACTGTTCTGTTATGCAATGCGTTATCGTAAAAAAGCTATTAAAATTTCCCCTATGTTTTTTCAATTCCTTTTCCTTTATCCGTTCCAAAGGTTTTATATACAATGGGGCGTGCGTAATACCTGGTGCTGCCGCAACCAGTTTTCCAATGATTTGTGCAAACTGTTGATTTGTTATTCGCCGGTATGTAAGTATGGTTTTGCAAAGCCCTACTATATTGTCGCATTTTTCCGTCGTTAATTTAATTGTCATTGTTGTAGAGCACAGAATAAATCCCAAGAATACAATTTTTCTTGTCGGAATAAGAACGGATTTGCTCATTGCAATCGTAAACCCTAGCCTATCTAATAATCCGTTCCAAAGGTTTTATATACAATGGGGCGTGCGTAATACCTGGTGCTGCCGCAACCAGTTTTCCAATGATTTGTGCAAACTGTTGATTTGTTATTCGCCGGTATGTAAGTATGGTTTTGCAAAGCCCTACTATATTGTCGCATTTTTCCGTCGTTAATTTAATTGTCATTGTTGTAGAGCACAGAATAAATCCCAAGAATACAATTTTTCTTGTCGGAATAAGAACGGATTTGCTCATTGCAATCGTAAACCCTAGCCTAATAATTCAACTGTCTCAAAAATATTCTGTTCACAAGCTTAGTAAGTCTGACCTTGCAAACATGAGTCATCGATATAAATTGAACTGATGTTACCCGTCGCCCGTAGACTGGCAAAAACTGGCTTCAACGATTTTGTGAATATCATAGGGCTTTTTGCGAATCCCATCACAAGCGCAGTAAATTGACATTTAACGCCGTCAAAAACAAAGCGAAAATAGCGTCTGTCTGGTTTATATATGGGTATTGTGTAAAACGCGTCAGAAATGTCAACTTTGCCAAAAAACAGTCTTTCCTCATTGATGTTATTACCGACTGCAGTGTTTCCATTTTAAAATGTACTCTGTCGACGTAATTACTGTTGAACGATTTCAAATTAAGAATAATGCGGATACGTCCATCCGGTTTTGGTCTTGTGAAAATGTTCGATATGTATTCACCTTCCGAGTTTTCGTCTGCCAGTTCAATTATCTCTTGATCTAAGAAACGTTGTATTTCTAAATGGATTGCTTGTTTTTCGTGTTCTTTAAGATTAAATGGTCTTGGAATAGTACACTGAGAGGGAACAGCAGAAAGCTGTACTAGGTAGCCACTCACTGTTTGTAGTATCCATTTATCGTTGGTAATTTTTCTCCACTCATGTATGGCAATACTTGTCTTTCCCGCCCGAAAATTTTCAAGTATTTAGTACTACAGGATAATGCTTTTTGCTAGGGATGGCAACCAGTAACCGGTTAACCGAGTACTCGATCGAACGTCCGAATATCGGTTAACAAAATTGATATTCGATTACTCGGCAAAAATATATAATTTCTATTTTTTTGCGATTTAGAAAGGTTGGTGTATCCAATCAGTTCAGAAATTTGGAGATGTACATGTATCTTCATAAATACCTCTTAAATGCAATCAAAACATCCTTGCAGAGGTGCGAAAATGATACGAGGCGATCAACAGTTTGACACGCGCATGGGATTGAACACCTGTGTCGCTTACGTCATTCGGCCTCTTATAATATTTAATTACCTTTAATTGTGTAAGAGTTTGTAGCCGAAACTTGTTTTAAGGTATAAGTTTTGAAAACAGCAAATGGCCGGTTTGCTATTATGAATGTTAGATTAAAGGTAGTAATTAGACCCGATTAAGCGTTTGTTTCTCTTTACTCAATGAAGGAGAGTAACTCCAATTTCTTCTTTACGCATATAAATCCAGAAATATCATTAACTTTTTATATATTGATAAAGTTTTTGTTTAGATAAGATATAAAAATTTCAAGAGTCAAAGTGCCGCCTGCAAAATCTAATGCTTGGAAATATTTCAAACGCTGTGCTGATAGCAAGACTATTATATGTACATTATGTAGCTG
Organism: Cyclina sinensis; assembly: GCA_012932295.1. NCBI lineage: Eukaryota > Metazoa > Mollusca > Bivalvia > Venerida > Veneridae > Cyclina > Cyclina sinensis. The sequence continues at coordinate 20,842,610 of JAAONU010000002.1, forward strand.
TGAAATAACGTATACTGGTGGAACTACAAACATGTTAAATCATTTACGCTTCAAGCATCCTTAGAAAACAGACCAGTCTATATAATTTCAAGAAGAAAAAAAGATATATGAACTGTTATACATGTTTTAAACTTGATATTGCATTAATTAAAACGTTATAAAATATAATGTTGATTTAATTTGTTTGATGGTTATTCTAAGTTACCTCCCTTGCAGTCCTATTTATAGTTACACATCTGTGACGAAAGTAGCATGCAGACGGTGTTAATATATTGTGATAAAATTTTGAAGATCATTGGAAATTATCCGAGTAACCGAGTACTCGATCGGAAAAATGACCGAGTACTCGAGTATTGATTTTGGTATTCGTTGCCATCCCTACTTTTTGCAAATATTACTTACTTGACCAGTTACTTGTTTTGTGTTCTTGACTGGATGAGTCCTTTTTTCTGTTGTTTTGGTTTGTAGTTTGGGAACTGACGTTGACGTTGATTGTAGTTTTGGCTGCTCGGCGACCCGGAAGCATGTTGTCGTCTGTACTGAGGTACTTGGGCAAGCATGCCCGGGCGTTTCCCTAAAAAAGGCTTCTTTGTTGTAAGTTGTTGTTTGGTTTCTTTTAATTTCTTTATTTCTTCATCCATTTTGTCGCCAAACAGATGTGTCGCAGATGGAACTGCCTTACACAGAGGCCTATAGCTTGGGAGAAGTTCCTTCTTTATTTTATCTCGTCTCACCTGAGATGTTGTAACTATGGCATTTGTTAAAAGTTTAAATGCGTCCCCCATCAATGCTTTTATCTTTGGTTGCCCATCTTTCTTGAGCTCGTCCATGGCTTTAAGAATTGGTGTTAATGCTGCCGCATAATTCTTCTGTGCCTTTTGCAGTAAATAGTCCTGCGCTTTGACCTGTGGTTGTAATTGTCGCCATAGCTGGTCATTCACCACAGGAACTTGTAAAAACTCTACGTTGTTCGGCCTTTAATGAGAGTTCAAAAAGTTCCTTGATTTTTTCCTATTTGGGTTTAGCTGCAAGGGCTCTGTTGCTAAGCGTCGCCAGTTGCTCACTAATTGCCTCCCCTGTCTCGGTGTCATCCTCAAAAAAATCTAACAGGCAAAATTCGTCTTCTTCAACCCCTTCGGTGACCTCCGGTTCTGAGAAGAAATTTTCTATGCTCTCGTTATCTGAACATGATTCTTCCTCTAAACAAAGGCGCTTAGAACTTGATGTTTTGTCCGGGGAAATGCCATTATCCCCCGCTGGTCTCTTTAACGAGCTAACCTCTGCTCGCATTTCAATCATTGAGTCTGTCAGATTTTTTATTGCAGATTGAATAGTTTCTAATTGGTTAGTAGACTGGGCAGGTGTTCCAAATTTCTCAAATATATTTGAGTTGTTTCCTGGTTCTTGGCTTTCTGCCATGGCGCTGAAAAAAATATATTTAAAGAATAGATCCTATGCCGCATTGTATCTCAAACACCAAACAGCGAAGTAGATATTTAAACGCTGATATATACCGTGTAAACGTTTTTATCCTGTGACCATTGTCCTGAACCAGTATTGACTTAAACTTACGAAACAGTATTGATGTTTGTGGCTCCGAAACAACAATTTTTTTTTCGGGATAAAGCCTGAACTGATTTGTTTGACTTTTGTTCCCATATTGCAGGGATACATAGTTTTTCGTCCCTAGTATGCAGGGAAAATATTACTGTCGTCCGTGGTATGCGGACTGGTCAGATTAATTATGCAAGCTTACTCTCGTTGTCCGTGGTATGCGGACAAATGAAACTTTGTCTTCCGTGCTGTGCAAAGATACGTATATTTTACTTTTTCCGTGGTGTTCGGACAAGTAATTTGGCATTTAATCGTCCGTGATATGCAAACGATTCATTTTGCATTGTCCGTGATGTGCGGACAATGTGATAAAAGATTTTGTTACTCCCTTATGATCTATGTTTTTTTTACATTAAATTCCATTATTTTATTAATTATCTCTTTATTTATTTATTTATTTTATTTTATTTTATTTTAGAATATAAAACAAAACGTACCTGTCTATTAGAATATGCCTGAATTCTTGATTTATAAATAAGGACTTATTCCGGAAAAGTTCGTATTAGAAAACTTTCACTTGAAAACTCTTTTGCTAACCGTTAATAAAATTGTAACACGTGTGGACCGTAGCTGCTGATGCCTCGTTATGACCACAGGCTGCTGATAGCTGCGTCTTCTCTCTGTGGGGCCCATTAAGGAGTTTATATGTGAGATGAAATTTGTCAATTAATTCTCATGAAAATACTGGTACTGAATTACTTTCTTAAAATTTGTACTGGTACTGCAATACTGAGTTTAAACCTGGTACTGGTACTGCATAAACTTGCAAATACTGGTACTGGTACTTAAGTACTACACTCTAGTACTGGGCACAAGCCTGGTCATAAGTGTTGTTTTGTCGAAGTATAAATCAAGTTCAACCATAAATCACAAAGTTTTAGCAAATTTCAGCAAAATTCAATAATGTGACCTTGACTGTGAAGGTCATTTTAAGGTCAAGGTCACACTTGAAAGAATCATAATGTCAAATTTGTCATTAGTGTTGCTGTGTCCAAGTATGAATCAAATCCAACATTAAATAAAGTTATGGCCAATTTTAGCAAAATTCAATATTTGACTTAAAGGTGAAGGTCATTTATGAGTCAAGATCAAGTTCAGTCTGGTCCACTTGAAGATCTTGTTCAAAGGGTTGTTGTTACCAAGTATGAAGACAATACACCTATCAAGAATAAAGTTATGGCCAATTTTAGCAAAATTCAATAATTTGACCTTGAAGGTGAAGGTCATTTATGAGTCAAGGTCAAGTTTAGTCTCGTCTGCTTGAAGGTTTTGTCCAAAAAGTTGTTGTGTCCAAATATGAAGACAATCCACCTATTAATAATAAAGTTATGGCCAATTTTAGCAAAATTAATAATTTGGCCTAGAAAGAGAAGGTCATTTATTACTCAAGGTCAAGTTCAGTCTGGTCTACTTGATGGTATTGTCAAAGTATGAAGACAATCCATAAAGGAAGAAAAAAATTATGATCAATGTTAAAGTTTTCGTACGGGAACAGCAACGGCAACGACACCATAACTGTAACAATCTAGATTTCTTTCGTCAAAAAAAGTCGAGCTAACAATAGGACCAAATGGTTCTTAGTCGCTCACGTGAAAAGAAACTATCAAACAATTTGTTGGAATGGTATGTGTGTGTTTGTGTGTGTTTGTGTTTGTGTGTTTGTGTGTGTGTGATGGGGGTGTAGAAGTTTGAGGTAAAGCAAGTCAAACTGGAACTCTATATCCAAACCTATACAAATAGTTAAAATTTCAAAGGCATATCTTCAGAAAGAAGGAAAAATGTCAGTAGGTCAAGGTCAGTCAAGGTAGAAGTTGCATGCAAAATCATACAAATAGTTAACATTTCATTGATGTAGTTAAAAAAACAAAGATGTAGGTAAGTAGGTCATATGAAGGTCAAGGACATAGGTGGATGAAGGTAAAGTGCCTTCCTACCGCATCAAAACCATTGGAAATTGTTGTTGTTTTTTTGGGGGGTGGTGAGGGGGAGGTAACTAATGTAAGGTGGGTAGGGGCTTGGTGCCCTGGTGGTCCATCTAATTAACTATGCAATGCTGAACCATGTATATCTAAGCTCAAGGCCTTTAACACTCCGACAAGAAGATTTTTTGACAAGAACTGTCACTGTAAGATGACAATGCCCCCGAAGTGGTGCTGAGGACCAGTCATTCAAGGGTCAAGGTCAAATAAATATAGGTCAATGGGAAAGTCTTGTCCGAAGGGGTGTTATGCCCAAGAATGAAGTAAATCGACTTTCTAATAAGGAGGTTATGGTCAATGTTAAAGTTTTTTTGGACAATTTGATCTTCAAGGTGAAGGTCATTCAAATATATATCAGTGGGAAGGTCTTGTCCGAAATTGTGTTGTTTCTAAGTATGAAGTAAATCCACTTACTAATAAGGAAGTTTTGGCCAATGTTAACGTTTTCTGATGGACTGATGGACGAACGGACAACAGACGAGAGACAAAATAGCACCCACTAAGCTATAAATTCAAAGCTTTTATATTTTACACAAAAATGACCCTAGGAGCAGTGTCAATTTTTACTAAAGGGGCATAATTTGGATAATCTCGGTGGACGATTTCTAGATGATGCTCTTTACAAAATATCTAAGTCCTAGTCCTTGTGGTTTCAGAGAAGAAGATTTTCAAAGTTTTCCCTATATATTCTACTCAAAATTTGATAGGGATCACTTTTTATTTCTTAAATATCATTTTAATGATAACCTCAAGATAACTGATTTTTTTCTCATACATGTAGTTTATTCATATGGCAAAGCCGACCTGTCCAGCAGATTTTGATTGTTTACCTGTACATTGCTCGAGATGCACGGGAAAAGCGATACCCCTGGAAAAGTGGTGCACCGCGGGCATGTACCTTCATGTACACATCCGTTTTATTCAGACTTCGCTTGTGCATGGTAACGTTTATATCGAACCTAGCACTGGTCATGGCAAATCTACGGCAAAGACGACGTATTGACGATGAGGAGATGAATAGGGGGGTAGGGATGCTTGAGGCTGGGCGTTCCCAACGGCACGTGGCAGGTGTCCTTGGGGTGTCCAAGAGCACGTTGCTAGGATGTGGCGACGGTTTCAAACTTACGGGCATGTCACGCATAGGCATGCGGAGGGCGTCAGAGGTCCACAACTCAGCGTGAGGGCCGGTTTATTGTCGTTCAAGCGCAACGTCAGCGCTTTGCACTGCGAAAAATATGTAGATATACCGGAGTGTACGGAATTCCGTATATCATTAATATACGGGTAAAAATACGGAAAACATAAAATACGGAGGTGTACGGTGTCGTTTATTCAGCAAGTCCGTATATGACCAAAATACGGTGTTCCGTATACTTACAAAATACGGAAAACGAGATATACGGTGTCCGTATTTTTCTAAAATAGGGGAACGTCATAATAAGTCCGTATATTACTAAAATACGGTATCCTGTATTCTTACAAATACGTGAATCTAAAAAGACTGCATATTCATGAACAGTCCTATACTGCTAAACTACATATTTCCCTTTATTTGAAAGTTAAGAAAACAAGACTCAATGTACTTTTCGTATATACTGAAATACGGGTGTCAGTATACTGCTCAAATCTGGTGTTCTATAAATTTGTAAATAATGAAACCAATTATGTGTCTTAAACACGATAGTTTTTCCAAATCTTACTCGAATGCGGCACTCCGTATGCTTAAAATTTTGAAAATATGTAAAATGGTTCGGAGATCATTATTTTCAAGAAGGAACATCTCTAGAAAACTACTGATTGAGAAGTCAACAAATAAAAATGTATCTGTAAACTGGAAAACGTAATGATTATTATATTTGATTATTTAGATTATAATTGAATAAGACGGGCATATCAAATCAAGATAGTCTCCCCGTATTACGTAACCACATCCCTTCACCACATGGCACCGCGAAAGACAAAAGAGTGTGATAATAATAGAAGCGCTAAATAATGCACTTTTACTGTCAAGTATTGTTTGAAACTGTATCATAGAATAAAACAAGTTTTAGTTAACATTTTACATCAACATGCGGTTGATGAGCGAAATGTTTAATTTTGTCATTGTGTCCATTTTGTAAACTTTCAGAGGTGTTCAAATAATTGAAATCATATTTTCAACTTTTGAAAAGGAACAGTTATATGTGTTTTACACAACTCAATCTTTAATTTTGAACAGTCAGTGGTCTTTATTCACCGTCTTTCATGTATTTAATAATTCAAGTTCATAATATGTTCAAGTCAGGAATAAAACATACAGAAAAGTAATAATTATACAATAAAATGATGTCACAAAATTCACGCGATAAAAGACAGATGTCACCTTGAAATGTGCTAAAGTTATATAAAGTTTTACGGGACTTAGGCATCACAGCGAAGCCTTTTAATGGCGGACAGTCATTGGCCTTCATAATGGCGACGTTCAATTTATCAATTATGGAACGGTCTACATGTGCGCTAAAACTTCAGAAGCAGATATAAGATCTTCGGTAATGGTCAAAATTCATCAAAAAACAGCTTTTTAAAGGATAACAGTTTATATTAAAGGAGGTTCACTCAGTTATTATCATAATTTAGGCATCACACAAAGTCAGGGGTGTTTAAAGTCGTTTTTATTTTATTATTTGCAGTGAAAGTTTTTTTTTACAAGATAATGATTTTTGCGCAGGTGGATCGAGCTACCAGTGTATTTTTGCGACAACATCAACCAAGAAAACCATCTTGAATTTCACCAAGTTTAATTTACTAGATTAGTTCTCTTTTATTATAATAATATTATTTCCCCAAGACGAGAAAGAGAAATATACTATACCAGTCAGTGTTACAAGGCACATACCATAAATTATGCAGTGGCGTAGGCAATGGGGCCGCAGAGGCCGTTGTCGCGGCTCCAATATTTTGACCAAAAATGCCTTTAACTAAAATTAAACTTACAGAGCTGCGGCCGCGACAATTTGAGCCGCGGCTGCTTAAGGCCGCGGCTTCGTTTTGAAGATACGCAATTAACATGTATATGTCAAACTGTTGGTTCAGGATCAGCGCCGCAAAGCGCTAATTAGTACACGTGCAATCAATAAGGCTCTTATATAGGAAGTTTTATCCCGTTTGTTTTCTTCTGGAGGCGAGAAAACATGATGTCGCAAACATTTGATGTTAAAGTAAAAATGAAAAGATATTATTACAATGTTACCTAATTACTCAATTTATTTATAATAAATACATCGTGATACGATGCTTTATTCATCATTCATTCTCAAAGTTCTCTTTGAAATGGAGGGGCAAAATCAGCCTAAAACATTAATTTCATAAACGAACGTTTGGGATAAAAAGCCCCGGGCTTAGAGCCTTCAATCCTGAGTGGTATAATTCAAATCCTTGGTTGGTTACACTATGAAGAGGTAAGTTCATTAATAGCCTTTGCTTTTTATAACTACAAGTTCCTTAAATGAATCCGTCCTCAAAACACAATTACTCTATTTGAACATACTGCTCCAAAGTGAATACAAGATTAATTTTGATGCAAAGCATCAAAGGCGGCGCACATGGTTTTGAAATAAGATAAATAATAAGTGTATAAATTAACCTAAACAATTGTATACGTATGTAGTACATGTTGTACATTTTGATGGTATAATCAAGTTATTTACAAATGGGATGTAAAAAGATTTTAGAGGGGGACATTTGAATTATATCCATGTTTTAATCACTTTTATTGAAGTTGTGAAATCATGTGAATTCACTTTTCTTCAACAAAATGACCAGATATGAATGACTATATTCTCATAAAAAATCATTTGATCTTTCACTTTTTATGAAAATTGCATATTGTCTCCCTTTAAAATTAAAAATTGGGATAATAATAAAGTGTTCTTCCTCTGCGACACAATTTAGCACTTGAATATTCCAAATGTTTACTTTTGCTTTATTTCAACAATCTATACCCTTTTAATGATTTTAGTCTGTTTAAATCCTACTGTTTTGTGTCTTTTTCTATTCTATCATGGTTGCGCAACCATGATAGACAGGATATAATCCAATTTTTACAAACTCAGATTTTCAATCTATTTCTTAAAGAAATGTTATGTTTTCATTGTTTATATTGTATGCATGAAAAAAATACCATCACACATGCACATGCAGTGGTCATAAGCCTTCAACGTACATTAAATACTATACTTTATATATAGATTTGCTGCGATTGACCAAGGAACATTTTGGAACCATCGATAGCACATTAAGTAAATTGAAACAAGGATGACTTCAGTGATCGGAAAGTTTGAAAAGGGTTGCTTAGTTTACTGTCCAAAGTTTCTAGGCAGCCCAAAGACATGTCAACATTTCAAATTTAAACCTTGAATGACAATTCCAAGAATATGTTTTTCTTCCCACAGAGAATGAGAATTTGAGATCCATGGACGGTTGTTTCTGTAAAAGAGAACTGTAGAAGATAATGGTTATTAAAAATTATTTAAAATCACCTCGTAATCTTGCTTTTCCCCGGTCTGTGTTTAAGAGAAAATTATATCTAAGGAATTACCGTCTCTGGTAGGAAACAGGAAACGAATTTTTGTGTAGCAGTAGCAGTGTGAGTGTATTTCTGAAATTGGAACAAAGAGAGCTGCCGACCTGACAGTGCTTTCGATAGGTAATCAACTATGAAGTACACATTCTCCTATAATAGATGAAGGACTTTACTACTAAATATTTTCCTGTACGCATAATATTCCCAGATTTGGTGAAAAATATACCAAGATACTTGTCTCTGAAGGTGTGTCCTCGATTTTGAAATAACAATTCCTATGTTATCGACATCCAAAAAATAAAGATAACACCCGAAGTACAACTGGTACTCTATCATATTCATGGTTTAACGGTTTAGTGGCGTAGTGAACAGATATGGTTTTTTTTGTAACTATAACGACTGAATTGACTCCAGCAAAGCAAGAGTGTTCTTCAAATTCATCCTTGTGTCTGTATTCACAAAGACAGACTCATTCTTTATTATTGCATTAAAACGACAGAATTTATACAATTTCTATTTTCAAGTTAGTTTATACAAATCAATTTTATTTCGATTGTGACGAAAGCTTTTAGCTAATAGAATCATTCTCAAATCCGTCCCTGGAACCAACCAGTACTAAGTAATGAGAATAAAGTTTCTTGCTGAAGGAAATAACCGATGCCGACACGGCCGCTGACGGGGTTCGAACTCGTGTCTTGACTAGGTATCCTTAGATTACAAGTCCGTCCTTTTAACCACTCAGCTTCACCGTTCTTTATATAGCTATAGTTGAAAGAATTAACAAAGATTTGCACTTCAGATTAAGTAGCAACACACTGCTAGATAAATGCAGTGCATACACAAGTACTTGCAGCGCTTTAATTTGTTTTGGGAAAAGTCATTAAATCTGTAATTTTTGCATCAAAAACTTTTAATTAAAAATACAAACTTACCTGATTTGGATCAATTTATTTTTAAAATTAATAAATACGATTTATGAAGTGACATATTTTAAGTGATGTACAGAATAGTTGGATTTTTTTACATTGATAATGATCCAAGATTCTCCCAAATTGATTACGTCAGCGCATGGTACAAAATGAAACACTATTCCAATATAGGCGTCGCCGTTCTCGGCGCCGCCAATGAGGATTTAAACAAAGTGACTATTCAAGATATAGTGAGAGTGTTTCAGAGTATGAAACCTGCATGTAGAATCATGTTTTCGGAAATAGTAACTTTGATATAGCTGATTCTCGTGATGCCTGCGACTAATGCCTCAAGTGAGAGATCTTTCTCTGCACTCAGACGTTTTCAGACTTACCTCCGTTCCACCATGTCACAGCAATGTTAATTAATGTCAATATTGGTCCAAGATTTCTTTTTGTAATTTATCTTTACAAAATACATCATTTTGTAAAAGAGTGTGCAGAAATTGAATATTTCAAGGCACACATTTTCAAAATTTTCTTAGCGTGGGTTTATTTCATGTGATCAGATTGCACCGATCAAGTATAGCTTGTGTTCACCTATCCAATCATTTCTTTGGGCGCGAAATGGAAGAAGCAGATTTCAGCAATTCATGTCTCAAAAATTGCCTTTTTTCGAAGTCTTCGTCGTTTTGAAAGTAAAATGTGGTAAGTCAAAGTTTTTGTATAATACTTTTCAGTTTTACTGAACTCATGCTTGGAATTAAATGCTTGATCATGCCCTGCAATGAATGGCTTATGATGATTTTTGTATGCTTCCGTTTTTAAACGGGTGTTGGTAAGTTCGGTAAATTGCAAGGCCGGTAAATTGTTGTTCAACGTCAAAATTAAAATCCTATTGCAGATATTAAACTGAATTTTGTTTTGAAAAATACTTAGATGTTATATCAAATGTCAAGCTACGATTATGTTCACATACTTTAGAGATAGAATTAGGAAGGTATAATAATGTAGAAAGAGATAAAAGATTGTGTAAGGTATGTAATAAAAAAACAGTAGAATCAGAAGATAATTTTATATCATGTTGTTCATGATACAGCTGTATAAGATCCAAACACTTAGGTCAATGTCCATGGTCTACTATACAAATGTACAATGCATTAACGTCATCTCAAAGTAAAAAATTGATGTATAATCTTGCAAAATATATCAAGGAAGTGTTATGTTTAAGACAGATAGTCATAAAATTGGTGTGAAAGACGCATTTGATGACCGAGATTAATTGGTGTTTTTGTGCAATTTCTATAAATATATAGTTGTATATAAAAAGATATAAGTTATTGATGTATCGAGTATTGATGTGTTGCGGTATATTGTAAAAGTTTTTTATATTTTAAATTTGTTTTCATTTTAATACATTGCCGTTATTAGATCATAAACCAATTTAAATCAAAGATCAAGCCGTAATCATTGAACACATTACTTCCTTCGGCGTCATTTTAAGACCGAAAAAGTAGCTTTGATTATAAAATTTTAGAATCAGTTATAGTAATTTTTATAATGATAATTGCATGATGAACATAAATTATATCATTACCTGCTGAGACAAATTAATAACCTATTTAACGACCGACACGTGTAGTTAGCGCCTTTCTATGATCAGCAGTGCACCCCAGCATGCCTTTTCACACCTATTTTATCACCTTTATGGGTACATTTGTATTGTTACCAATTATTCCTTTTTTTACTATATAAAATCATGTTACCAATATTACGGTAAATCATTTGCATATTAAGAGATAAGTGAGACTGAATAATTCTGTGAATAAGCCCTGATAGAAAATTGATTATTTATTTAAACATTCACAAATGTCGGCAATTAGATAAGTAACCACAGTTTAGCGATTATTTCATGATCGAAATCAAAACTAAGAAAATTAAAGATTTTATTAATTAAAAAGACAAAATATGATTTTATAAGACGCATTGGCAATGGAATTGTAAAAAGTGTAACATCCTGTTCTTAGTTCCTTAATACGATTTACTAAAGAATTGTTTTTAATTAATAACGCATGAACATACACTAAAAAGTTTTTATAATTTCTTTAGAATAAATATTTTCATCGGCGCTAAGAACTCACAACGCTAATCAATAAACTAGTGTATATAGCATATAATGCAGAACAGAACATAATATTTTTTTTATCAAGGTTTTTACATGGGGTATATCAAATGCTTTGTAGTCGGAAACAAAAGTTAAATGACTCCGGAACAAAATATTACTTTAGTTTTGTCATAAAGGGGGAAAAAAAACAGGTAATACATATAAAAAAACAACGAACAAATAACTGCTGAGTTCGGTACGTTGTATTTAGCGATATTGTTTTGGGGGACCTAATTTATCAAAGTTATTCCTATAAATTAAAGGAAAAATTTCAACAAAAACAATTTTGATTATGATGTTGTTATAGAACTTAAGATGGGAGTTCATTAAATTACCACGTCATTAATAAAGGTGTTGATTACGTGGCCTGTTACGGTAAAAGTGTTTATCAAGCTAGTGAATACTTATGCCATGATAACAAAATTTATTCGTAAGTCAGTTTAGCTTTTTTCTCCTTATTCTATAGCGTTAGCGTTTTATGCCGTCCCGCGACTGACTCACAGATCATCACAGGCATAATGTTGATAATGTACATTAGAAATAAATAGTGCCGTGGTTCAGCGGTATACCTAGCGAAAAAAGATTTATTGATTGGAAGGACATGAGTTTGCACACCGTTAGGTCAACAACTTTTTTCTTGCATTCTAAAGGTGTATAGAAGGGTAAAATTATGTTGTTGTTTTTTTCTCATGATATTTTGATTTCTCTTTAATTTTAAGAAGAACAGCTTCTTTAAGTAATAAGCGTTGTTCCCGTTTTTTACTTTCATAAATATATTTTCTTCAATGTTATTTAACTAATGAATTTGTTAGTGGAATATAAATAAATAAAAATCTGTTTTTTACCCGTCTTCTTTGAAACATAACATCCCTTCACGTGCTTCGACAGGTCACATGCATCACTCAGTAACGGTATATAATTCAATTTTCAGAGAAATGTAGGACGAAGACTTAAATAAATCACAATATGCATGAAAATGATAATGGCAGTTATATTTACATTTCTTCTCCTTACTTATCTTTTCTTCGCTTTACTTATATTTACCTTACTTCTCCTTACTAATCTCTACGCATTCTTACTTTTTATATTTACGCATCCTTACTATCTATATGCATCCTTACTTCTTATATGTCTTTATGCATCCATACTTCCTTACGATTATGCACACCATGTTTTTGGCAAAATACGCATGCGCAACTTTTAAACTTGTGAAAAATAAGTCTATGTAAAACTGCCAACACACAAAAAAGTAAGAATGAGAGTAATTAATTGATGAAATATGCAACTCTTAATCATACCAGCATCTTTCCATGACAATAACAATTTCGAAATAGGCAATACAATTTTTTATGCAAAAGCGATCAAACACGGACAGTAAATGTTTAAAAGTAATAATTGAAAATTAATTAAAATACAAAATCAACACTATCATTTTGTATTTTCAGTCAAATCGACCTTTATGATGCCATTGCAGAGCTGCAGGAGAAGATGCGAGTCTTGCTCGAGTCCCAGAAAAAGTCACAGCCACAAGACAATGAAGCAGAATAAAAGAACAAAAAGAATAAAACTTTATGAAATGCATGTTGTAAATGTATGTCCTTGGTAGAAACAGTAAAATAACTCACAATAATCCTATAAATTTAGTATGTTTATCCGTGCAAGTGAAACTGGGTCTTATATATAAGCTGTGATCGTAGCAAGTAAAAATGCCCTTTCCACATAGTTTTTATAAGATTTTTTAAAATATTTCTCATTTATATACATGTAGTACAGCTAAACAATGACCCGTGACTACATACACATCCAGTGATACTTGGATTTCTATTGATTAACGATAACGTATGAAACAATACCAATGGCATGAGCTGATAAATCTTTGATATTACATATGTTATTGTAATTTGAATATATGTTTCCAAGTGGCCAAGGTTCACTAGTCATTGTTTGCATAACTTCAAGATTTATTTCAGTTATGTTCTTATCATTGCAATATGCTTAGTTTTATTATTGACTGTTACTCTTTTATGATCATATTACATTTATTAATACATTAATACACTTGTTAATGAAATACTATTCATTAAATTCAGAACTAATTTGAATTACTTTTGTTTGTGCACATCCTCATCCTTTACAAGTTACTAAGTTAATTTTTATCATGCTTATGGCATATCTCGTGTACGCCAAAGTAAACTTTCTGTCAGTATATCTATTTAAAAAAGGTATGTTTCCTACCGTTCTCTCAGACATTGCAGGTCTTTATATTTTTTTCGTATGCTTCAAGTAGATACGATGAGGATCTTAATTAGTCCGTTCTAGAAATGATCATATACGCTTTAAAGCATTCCCGTGTTCTATGAAAATACATTTCCGTATATTTTGTCGTATATATCTAGTATACTTAGTCCGTATTCTATCCCGTATATGCATCATGTACGATTTTTTACCTTTCCCGTATTCTATAAAAATACAAGTCCGTATATCCTCCGTATACTGGTAAACTAGATGTTGTTTAAGCCCGTATATGACTGAAATACGGGTTTCGTACTGTGCTTATATTACAAATATACGGACACATATACATACATGTATATTGGAATAATACGGAAATTCGTATTTGTATGACAAATATACGGAGTTTCCGTATACCCGATTTTCCGAATACGGATAAGTATATTATGTCCGTATATTATGCGAATACGTCCCATATATGCCCGTACATCTAAAAAATACGGGACCGTACACTCCCGTATATTGGTGTATTGTTCGCAGTGTTGTTACCACTACTGCCCTCCAAAATGACTTCCAGAATGCCACTGGTGTAAGACTTTCCACTCAAACAACCAGGAACCGTCTTCATACAGCTGGCATGAGGGCTAGAAGGCCAGCAATCCGAATCCCATTGACGCGAAACTACATCCAGGCACGCCTTATATGGGCTCGCGATCACGCTAGGTGGACGCTGTACGATACGTCAATGAGATCTTAGATGAGTACGTTCGTCCGTACGCTGGTGCTTTAGGCCCTGATGTCATTTTAATGGACGACAACGACCGGCCTCACAGGGCAAGGGTCACCGACAAGTACCTGGAGGCAGCAGCCATAGAGAGAATGGACTGGCCAGCAAGGTCTCCAGACCTCAATCCAATAGAGCACGCCTGGGACATGCTGCAGACTGCAATATTTGCTCGCCCAGTCCAGCCAACCACGGTACCTGGGCTACAGCAGGCCCTTCTGAAAGAGGGGGCTCGACTCCCACAACAAAGCATCCGGAGACTCATTAGCAGCATGAGAAGGTGATGCAGAGCAGTAATCCAAGCAAACGGACACCTCACGCGATATTAAAGCAAAATTCAGGCCATAGACTTGATTTTTCCAAAAAGCTCCATTTCATCTCCTGTCTGTGTTATCCCAAATTCGTGCCCCTCCCACGGCTCAGCCTCTGTCACGCTTCAATGGTTTACAGACTTACTCATTTTTTGGTACCAAACTTTTGTCATATGAACATATTTTCAAAATCACAACAAAAAATGTAACCTTTCAACCTTATGAAGTAAATATACACATTCTTATAAGTGATCCCTATCAAATTTTGAGTAGTATAAGTCTATGTGAATTAAAGTGATCCCTGAGGTGGGGAAAACAATGGCCCAAGGGGCATTGATTTGAAAGAAGTAAGCTAAACAATGCTACATACCAAATATATAAAGTCTAGGGACTTTGGTTTCTGATAAAAAGTTTTTCAAACTTTTTATAATTTACAAAAATATGACCTCAGGGGCGGAGTCAATGCTCCATGCAAAATTATCTTAGCCCTAGGCCTTGTGGTTTCAGAGAAGAAGATTTTCAAAGCTGTTGCTATATAAGCCTATGTAAAATCACGTGACTCCTGGGATGGGGCCAACTATGAACCTATTTGAACAAACTTGGTAGAGGTCCACTAGACAATGCTACATACCAAATATCTTAGCCCTACACCTTGTAATTTCAGAGAAGAAAGATTTTCAAAGTTTCCTTTTATAAGCCTTTGTGAAATTATGTGGCACCAATGTGGGGCCATTAATGACGCCAGGGGCATAATATGAACTAACTTGGCCCACTAGGCAATGCTACTTACAAAATATCCTAGGCTTTATGGTTTCGCATCTCAGAGAAGATTTTCAAATCATTCGACCCCTAGGGCGGGCCAATTTTTACCTGGGGCCATGATTTGAACGAACGTGGTAGAGGTTCACTAGACAATGCTACATGTCAAATATCTAAGCCCTAGACATTGCAGTTTTGGAGAAGAAGTTTTCACTTTTAAAATCTTCTGTGACCCATATAATCAATGGACTGGACTATCTGAATATCTTTGATTGAGCTTCATGCAAGGAAAATTATTATTCAATTTTGCCAGGAAAGCCAATGGATGGTAGGATGGACAGCGGACAATCACTGATCCTAAAAGCTGACATAAGCACTGTGTGCTCAGGTAAACTAAAAAGCAAGTTGGTCTATTTTAATTATGGAACAATTAAGAAGAACTCTGCTGAAGATGGGGCACAATATGCTCAAGGGAAGACCTTTGTCTGAAACATGTACTGTCTGAAATTGTGCAAGTTTAGAGCACTGGGAATGCTAGTTCTACATTGTGCACCCAAGAGATAAACATCTAACTAAGGTTTCATGAAAATCCTGCATGGGGTTTTGGAGATACGGAGCTAACAGGAATTATATGGCTCAAATCTTTGACCTTTGTGGCCCTAAGTAGTGGGCCTGAAATGTGGGTTCTGCATATTGTCTCAATGAAATATACATTTGACCTAAGTTCCATGAATATCCTTTAAGTTGTTCAAGAGATATATAATTTATAGCAGACACAAAATTACTAATTGATGGAGGATGGACAGAAAGACAGAGTCAGAAGGACAGACAGAAAGACTTAACATAGTACATCTCTTTGTACAACAAGAGGGCCCTTGATAACTCATCTAAGTACTTTGGCTGTGGGTCTGCTAATGTGCAAACATCAGAAGCAAAATAACAAGTTTTGATTTTTTCCAAGATTTTATATTTTCTACAAATATAACCCTGGGCTGGGCTGATTTTGACCCCAGGGTAACACAGTTTGAACAAGCTTGGTATGTATCCACAATAAAATGCTACATAAAATACCTAATAAGCTCTTTGGCATACAGTTTCAGACAAAAAAATTCTCAAAGTTTTTCCTATATGTCTATGTAAACAAGAGCCATGTTGGCATGGCCATCCCCTGCCAAATCTGTTTGCTTAATTATCATTTTCCTGCTGTGCACTCCTCCCAAATGAGATCTATCAACCTATGAAGTTTCAAGTTGATATCTCAAACACTTTTTGAGTTATTGTCCTAATAAAAATTAAGCATGAAAAATAACAAATGGAATAACTCAAAAATAATGAAAGGTAGACTTATCATTCTTGTGCTCTGCACTTCTCCTAAATGAGATATATCCATGTTGATATCTCTAACACTTGTCAAGTTATGCTCTGGACAAAAAATAAGCATAAGTAACAAAGAACAATAACTAAAAAATAATTAACGGAAGAATTATCATACTTGTGCACTGCACTCCTCAATGAGATCTATCTATCTATGAAGTGTCAAGTTGATATCTCAAATACTTTTTGTGTTATGTTCTGGACAAAAATCATGCATGAAAACAAAGGACAATAATGCAAAAATTATGAAGGGTAGAGTTATTAGTCTTGTGCAATGCATTCATCCTAATGAGATTTATCTACCTATGAAGTTTCAAGTTGATATCTCAAATATTGTTCGAGTTATGCTCTAGACAAAAATGTGACGGACGGACAGAGACTATTACCATATAGAAAAGTGACCCATGGGCAAGACCATTTATGTTCCTAAGGCCATAATTTGAACAACCTTGGAAGAGGACTTCCAGATCATGCTCCATGCTAAATATCAAAGGTCTAAAGAAAGAAGATTTTCAAGGTTCCTACATTTTACACAAACAGGACCCTAAGATAGGGACCAGTTTAGACACCAGGGTCATAATTTGGATAAACTTGGTAAAGGTCCACTAAAAGATGCAATATACAAAATATTTAAGCTCTAGGGTTTACAGTTTCAGACAAGAATAAATTTAAAGTCTTCCTTTTACAAGCCTTTGTAAAATCAAGTGACCCTGGGTCAAGGGCATGTAAGGTCTATAGCTAGGATTTTTTCAAAGATTTAATATTTTACATTAACAGGACCCCTAGGACAAGGCCAATTTTGACCCAAGGGATATAACAGAACAAACTTGGTAGAGGTCTACTAGACAATAAAACATACAAAAAATATCTAAACTCTACGGCATATGGTTTTAGACAAGATGATTTTATTCAAGTCTCCCTATGAGAAATCAAGTGACCCCAGGGCTGAACCATTTCTGACCCTGGGGGCATAGTTTGAACAATCTTGGTAGAGGTCTGGCAGACAATGCAAGATACAATATATCTTAGCACATGACCTTGTGGTTTCAGACAAGAAGATTTTTAAAAAAAAATCAACTGACTCTCAGAGCTGGGCCAATTATGACCCAATGGCTATATTTTGAACAATCTTGGTAAAGGACCTATAGATGATGCACCAAGCAAACATTCTTAGCTCTAGGTTTTGTGGTTTCAGACAAGAAGATTTTCAAAGTTTTTCCTATATAATTCTACGTAAACATGTGATCCCTGGGGCAGGGCCAATTTTTAACACAGGGACATAATTTGAACAATCTTGGTAAAGGTCTACTAGAGGATGCCTCTAGCCCAAGTAGTTTCAGATAAGAAGATTTTTAAAGTTTTTTTTCTATCTGTTGTCATACCAACTGGAATTCTGCAAGGAATTGATTTTTTTGAACAACTTTAATAGAGGGTCATGCAAGGAACACCCAAAGTTTCATTCAATTTGGCCCAGCAGATTTAGAGGAGATGCTGTTTAAAACAAAAGTTAATGTTACATGACTCAGCCCGGTCACAACAGCTACCCATTGTGCACATGTGAGCTAAAAATGGAAGCTTTCTCTGACAAACTATTCTTACATCATCTTCAAATGTGAAAACTTGTACTTTGAGGCCAGGAATCTCAGACTTGTTGACTTTCCTTTGCAGAGTCCCCTGCTGACTGTTTGTTCCTATACAAAGACGGCATTTCTAGATTTCCCGACTTTGCTGAACTGCTTGTTTTATTGTAGTGACTATCACTTCCTGTAAATAAAACTCTCTCTCAATAGATAAGAATAAAGATGGTAGTCAGTTTCTCCATAACAAATATTAATAGGTATTTTTTCTCAATTTCAAAGCACACTTTCTGGCAAGCAAATTATTGCAATACATATCGTCAAGGTAAGGTATCTAACAATAGATAAAGTTTCCCATTTATTTGTCTTAATTGTTTGTTCCTTTTGACAGTATTTCAACAAGTAAGTAGTAATGATGTCAAGGTTATCAAGTAGGATTGAATAATCATTGGCACATGTCCTGAATAAGCAACAATTAAACTCCCTTCGAGAAATCAAAGTCTAAGATTTTACCTAGATATCAGACAACATTAAAATGGTAATACACAAGAATACATTCAAAGATCGATTTCAAGCTATATTCATTCAAATGTTAAGGAACAGTATATGAACCACTGGTGCACTATTAAACATAGGTGACAGCCTAAATGTATCTCAATACTGTGAAATCATTTTGTTTTGCTGGAATGAAATTTCGCGCAAACCGCAAAAATTGTATGTTTGCGTGGTCATTTTCGCATTTCTATTTTTTTATAATGTACACGATCACCCCTCGTCACGTGTTTACATTTCAATTATAGTGGTCCCCACTAAATAAACAAATTGACAGGTCAAGCTGTTAATTTGTGTTAATTGACACAAAAAGATTGATAGACAATAAAAGTCCTACAAGCAACTGTGAAAAATTCCTATACTCAATCACTTATTCATTTATTGCTAATTCTTTCCACATTCATACCTGTTTTCAAATCGAGGAATGGTATATGTTGATTTTTGTTTTATCTATTATTTTCTATCATTTTAACTTGCCAATAAATAAATAGAAAGTAAAACAAGTGCTAGTTTCAAATGAAAGCCATGCCCCCGCAGGTGCACTGACCTTAGACCCGGTGACTTTAAAGTGGGTCTGGCAGGTAGAGCTCATCAAGATGCATGTACCTGTGCAGTTTGGAGACTGTAGGTGGAAGGACATCCATGTTATGGTCAAGGTTAAAGTTTTGAGACAAATAAACACACAGACAGACCAAAGACAAAATGCTCTTCCTCCAGGGGCATAAAAAATATGCCCTCCCTCCATGGTTATTGATGGAAGCACATTCATATTGTGGCCAATGTTGATATTTGCTATTTTTGGTCACGTGACCTTTATTTGTCCCTGTGACATCTATGTGGGTCTGTTGAACAGAGCTCATTAAGGTGAATACAAATGTAAAGTTAGAAAGCTTTGAATGGAAGCACTTCAAATTTTATGGCCAAGGCTAACATTTGCTATATGGTGACCTTTACCTCTGACCCTGGTATCTCTAAGTGGATAAAGCTCATCAAGGTGCAAACACATGTGAATGTATAATGCTTTGGATGAAAGTACGTTTATTTTATGACCAAAGTAAATATTTGCTATTTGGGGTCATGGTGACCTTGACCTTTGACCCCGTGATCTCTAAGTGGGTCTGGTGGGTACAATGTGAATACAATGTGAAGTAAGAAAGCTTTGGATGGAAGTACTGTCATTTTATGACCAAGGTTAATATTTGCTATATCATGACCTTGACTTTTGACCCTGAACCTTCTGTGGGTCTGACGGATAGAGCGCATCAGTGTGCATATCCAGGCGAAGTTGGAAAGCTTTGGATGGAAGCATGTTTATTTTATGGCAAAGGTTGATATTTGCTTTAAGGTGACCTTGTCCTTTAACCCTGGAACCTCTTAGTGGGTCTGGCAGATAGAGCCCATCAAGGTGCATAAACGTGAAGTAATAATGTTTTGGATGAAAGCATGTTTTTTTATGGCCACGGTTACTATTTGAAATTTGGAGGTCACGGTGACCTTGGCCTTTGACCCCGTGATCTCTAAGTAAGTCTAGCAGATAAAGCTCACCAAGAAGCATGTTTATTTTATCGTCAAAATAAATATTTGCTATTTGGAGTAACGATGACCTTTGACCCCCTGACCTCTAAGTGGGTCTTGTGGGTAGAGCGCATCAAGGTGCATACAATTATGAAAGGTGGACTGTAAATAAAGGGACTTCTGTTTTATGGCCACGGTTAATAATTAATATTCGGAGGTCAAGGTGACCTTGGCCTTTGACCCAGTGACCTCTAAGTGCTCATCAAGGTGAATATACATGTGCAGTAAAAAAGCTTTGGATGAAACACTTCCATTTAATGGCCAAGGTTAATTTTTGCTATATGGTGACCTTGACCTTAGACCCTGGGACCTCTAAGTGGGTCTGGCATGAAGTTATATTGCTTTAGATGTTGTCATCTTTTTTATGGCCAAAATAAATATTTGCTATTTGACCCTGATTTCTAACTCCAAAATTTTGTCACTAAGGATGACAATGATATTTAGCTGTCGGACAGGAATGGACTAGATAATCAAAGCATGACAATATATTGGAGTATTCAATTTAAAATTGGCAGAAAAAACAACGGCTAAATGTAAAATGTAAGAGGCAAAATGATATGCATATATTTTGGCCATGTACTAATTTCGGATAACTCAAATTATGATCACTGTTAGTTTTATATTAGCGTGGACTTATATTGGTGCACTGTTCCAAGTGCGAAAAACATGAAAAAATTCATCCTTAGCGAACAACAAGAGCCGCCATAAGCGGGGACCACGCTCGATATTTTCCTATTTCCAAAGGCAAATATATCAGAGGAAGCAAATTGTGGTGAAGGGTTTTCAAAAGCAACATCATTTGGAAATATAATTATCAAATCCATCTGTAAATAACAAAGTTACAGCCAATTTTAACAATATTCAATAATTTGACCTTGAAAGTCATCTGGTGTCAACGGTCATTTCATGACGCTCCTGTCGAAAATCCTTCTAAATAACACGTTTATTAAACGGTCACCTTACGTCTGCGGCTAGCGGCCACACATATTGCATCCAATTTGCCAAAAATCGACTCAGTTCAGCGGTCACAAATCATCTGCTTCAGGTGTGAATATATTTTCACAAGCCCTAGAATAAACTCTAGAAGGCAAACACGTGACAATACACAGAGCTTTAATGTATGAGTGTATTAATTCGGAGACTATTTGTTACGCATTATAATGTGTTTCAATTTTAATTATTTTAATTACAAAAATAACAATAGACTCTCACAGTAAACGGTCGATTTAACCTTTGATCCCATAAGGTATTGAGATGTTTGTTTTATAATTACAAAAGGTATTGATTTCAGCGGTCAACAGAAATTAAAATAAATATAAGCACCTAAGAAGCATGCTTTTTAATTGAGCTCTTATTTAAAGAAAACGAAGCTAAGTAAAACTATGTTTTATTCTATATCTCGGATCGTTAGGAGAACACATTCTTGTACGAATCATCCCGATTACGCGGAAGGGAAAGCACTCTTAACCATGTAATGCATCGATTTTCGCGATGTTGTGTTTTTGATTGCGGGATGAGGAATTTGTTGTTTTTTTGTGTTTGTAAGGGGTGCATGGAAAAACCGGAAAGCACCGGATAGCACCGAAAAACCGGAAAGCACTCAATTTTCTATTTAAAACACTTGAAAATAATGTTTTATTGCATTTTAAGTATTACAAATAGATTTATTAATGATATTTCAATAAAATGAAATGAATAATTTACCAAAATCATCATTAAGTTGACGAAAGGTGAGGTATATTTGTATAATGAGTGCTTTCCGGTCCCGTTAAAATGAAACGCACATCACCGAAAAGCACTCAATTTTCTATTTAAAACACATGAAAATAATGTTTTAAGTATTAAAAAAGAGTTATTACTGATATTTCAATAAAATGAAATGAATAATTTACCAAAATCATCAATTAGTTGCTGAAAGATGAGGTATATTTGCATAATGAGTGCTTTCCGGTCCCGTTAAAATGAAACGCACATCACCGAAAAGCACTCAATTTTCTATTTAAAACACATGAAAATAATGTTTTAAGTATTAAAAAAGAGTTATTACTGATATTTCAATAAAATGAAATGAATAATTTACCAAAATCATCAATTAGTTGACGAAAGATGAGGTATATTTGTATAATGAGTGCTTTCCGGTCCCGTTAAAATGAAACGCACATCACCGAAAAGCACTCAATTTTCTATTTAAAACACATGAAAATAATGTTTTAAGTATTAAAAAAAGAGTTATTACTGATATTTCAATAAAATGAAATGAATAATTTACCAAAATTTTCAATTAGTTGACGAATGATGAGGTATATTTGTATAAGGAGTGCTTTCCGGTCCCGTTAAAATGAAACGCACATCACCGAAAAGCACTCAATTTTCTATTTAAAACACATGAAAATAATGTTTTAAGTATTAAAAAAGAGTTATTACTGATATTTCAATAAAATGAAATGAATAATTTACCAAAATTTTCAATTAGTTGACGAATGATGAGGTATATTTGTATAAGGAGTGCTTTCCGGTCCCGTTAAAATGAAACGCACATCACCGAAAAGCAATTTTTACTTAATTTTACTTATCAGTATTCTTTTATATATTGGTTACATTTTTTTCTGACAGGCTTTATTGAGCACAAAGCAATGAAATAACTTATAGATAATTATCTGTTTTTAGACACTACTTAGCATATGCGAGTGCTTTTCGGTCCTATAGCGTATATGTATCATCACCGAAAAGCATTGGTATACCATATATTTTTATTAACATTATCAATGTTATTTTCGTACGTTAATACTTCATGGTTTGAACGTTGTTAGCACTATCAATTCTGTAATATTGTTTGCAAATAAAGTGTTAAATTATGATAAATTGTTCCTTTTTGTATTTTTTTCCTTTCCCATATTATTAAAAATAGTGGAAACACCGAAAAGCAATGTTTGACTAATTGGCAAACAGTAGTTGTAGTATTGTATATCACACGTGCTAATCCAATCACTGCCGATAAAAGAAGTTGTTTTATTGCCTTAAGGTGTTGATGTAATCAAGAGACATGTTTATTTAATCCATTTCGATTATGTCTTAATAACCTGCAATCAGTAATTATTAGAAATGTGCAATTTAATACATGATACTTTAATTTCATTCTTAATAAAGGGAAGACTATTTTGTGATTGCATGTTAGATTATGTGTGGTTTGTAACTTTGTAAGTGTTGTTTATGTTTCATAATAGATTTGTGTATTTATATTTCATTTCTATTGATACATTTTTTCAATATAGTCTTTTTTTCAGAATATTCTTTCTTTATTAAGAATGAAATTTCATGTATTAACATGTACTTTTCTAATGATAACTGATTGCAGGTTATCAAGACTTAATCGGAATGGATTAGTATTCTTTGAATGACTGATATCATTTTCAGTTAACACATTGGTTTATAAACATGTCTCTTGATTACATCAACACCTTAAGGCGATAAAACAACTTCTTTAATCGGCAGTGATTGGATTAGCACGTGTGATATACAATACTATAACTACTGTTTGCCAATTAGTCAAACATTGCTTTTCGGTGTTTCCACTATTTTTAACTGAATTTTATTTTCAGATTCAAAACCATTTTCAACTTAATGATGATTTTGGTAAATTATTCATTACATTTTATTGAAATATCAGTAATAACTCTTTTTTTTAATACTTAAAACATTATTTTCATGTGTTTTAACTAGAAAATTGAGTGCTTTTCGGTGATGTGCGTTTCATTTTAACGGGACTGGAAAGCACTCATTATACAAATATACCTCATCTCTCGTCAACTTAATGATGATTTTGGTAAATTATTCATTTCATTTTATTGAAATATCATTAATAAATCTATTTGTAATACTTAAAATGCAATAAAACATTATTTTCAAGTGTTTTAAATAGAAAATTGAGTGCGTTTCGGTGATGTGCATTTCATTTTAACGGGACCGGAAAGCACACATATACCTCAGCTTTTGTCAACTAATTGATGATTTTGGTAAATTATTCATTTCATTTCATTGAAATATCAGTAATTACTCTTTTTTAATACTTAAAATGCAATAAAACATTATTTTCAAGTGTTTTAAATAGAAAATTGAGTGCTTTCCGGTTTTTCGGTGCTATCCGGTGCTTTCCGGTTTTTCCATGCACCGGTTTGTAAGGTATTTGTGATCGACATTGACTTGTTTGGTTTTTATTATGTGTAGCATGACCAGGTTTGCATGGTTTCGCCTTTGTTCTAATGTTGACCTTTTTGGTTCTTTAATCATGTTTGTTACACTGCTTGTATAGTGGTAATCATTATGAACGTACCTTGCAGCTGACCGCTGAACCATTTCTGTTCTGTGAGTGAGATATTTCTGCCATGGGTGCCATATGGTAGAGCAGTATTTGACCTGTGGTCTTACATATTTTTGTATACTGCTTCTTTGAGCTGTTTGTTTTGTGTTTCGTTTGATGAACTTTTAGCTGTTTTTTACTTTGTTTGTGATGTTGTTTATGTGAGATGACCATTTCAGGTTACTACTTATAGTAACTCCTAAGTATTTTGCATTTCCTGTGGTTTTCAGTATAGTGCTATGTAGGGTGTAGATGACCGGTTTCTTTTTCCTGTGTATTCTGAGTACTTCACACTTATCAGGGTTGAATTCCATTGACCATTCTTTTCCCCATATTTCAAGGTTGTGCAAAACATTTGATAAGGTTTGTGCAGATGCTTGTGATCTAATTGTTAAATAAACTATGGTGTCGTCCACAAATTGATGCACCCGGCTCCTGACACTTCCTGGTAAGTCATTGATGTATGCAAGAAAGAGACATGGACCTAAGACCGATCACTGTGGGACACCAGAAAGCACAAGGAGCCTGTCAGAGACCTTGTTTTCTACTAATAGTTGTTGTGATCTGTTTTTGAGAAAGTTTTGTATGCATGTACTTATGTGTGGATGAACTCCCATGTGTTTCAGCTTGTGTATTTGTTTGTGGTGGTCTACTTTGTCATAAGCTTTACTGAAGTCTATGACGATGACATCAGTTTGTTGACCTTGATCTAGGTTGTTCAATAATTTGACTTTGAAGGTGAAGGTCATTTATGAGTCAACATCAAGTTCAGTCTGGTCTTCATGAAGGTCTTGTCCAAAGGGTTGTTGTGTTCTAGTATGAAGACAATCCATTTAGAAATAAACTAGAACTGTGTCCATAGGACACGGATGCCCCCACTATGCATAAGTGCTCATAAACAAGAGCATGTATATTCTTTATGTAAGATTTAGGTTGGGAAATTTTTTTTCTGTAGTTGCAAATGAACTGAGGTGTTTAGTATATTATAAAGCTGTCTTTTTATTTTAAAATTAGATATTTTATACTGAAACAAGGGCTGTCGGATGGACAGCACGCTTGACTATTCTTAGTGCTTGAAGGTATAATGAAAGCCTGAAATTAAAGATTTTTTAAAGTCTTAAAAGGGGAATAACTAATAAAAATGCTTAACAGAGTTATGGGCCTTGATGGAATGACACAGTCTACGGCCAAGTTTGAACCAAATATCTGCAGTAGAAAGGGAAGAAATAGTGAAAATGAGAAGCTTGCCCTAAAACTTTAACCTGATAGCCACGCCGCAAGTACAATAGACCTCCTTATTCTTTGAATAGTCGACATAAAAATGTTGTAAATATTTATGTACTATGAGGAATCACATTAACGAAGACGAAGAAAGAGACACACAAGTAATTACATGTTGCTGATATTAAAGTAAGCAGGTAAAATTTAAAAAATGTTACACATGAAAGTTAACTACAGATTAAAGTATAGAAACCCCAGGTGTGTCAGGTCCCGTGAAAAACATTACCCTTCCTTTACTATCATCTACACATTAAGGTTGTTCATCCCTGAAAGTTAAAGCAAAATCTACCATCCGGTTTATGAGGAGTTGCGTTCACAAATTTATTTCACTTTATGGTATATAGTGAAAAAATCAACAAAGGGCCATAATTCCGTTAAATTTGGGCGCAGCAAAAATTCCTTCCTTTACTATCATCTACACATTAAGGTTGTTCATTCCTGAAAGTTTAAGCAAAATCTGTCATCCGGTTTATGAGGAGTTGCGTTCACAAATTTATTTCACTTTATGGTATATAGTGAAAAAATCAACAAAGGGCCATAATTCCGTTAAATTTGGTCGAAGCAAAAATTCCTTCCTTTACTATCATCTACACATTAAGTTTGTTCATCCCTGATAGTTTAAGCAAAATCTGCCATCCGGTTTAAAAGGAGTTGCGTTCACAAATTTATTTTACTTTATGGTATATAGTGAAAAAATCAACAAAGGGCCATAATTCCGTTAAATTTGGTCGCATCAAAAGTTCCTTCCTTTACTATCATCTACACATTAAGGTTGTTCATTCCTGAAAGTTTAAGCAAAATCTGCTATCCGGTTTATGAGGAGTTGCGTTCACAAATTTATTTCACTTTATGGTATATAGTGAAAAAATCAACAAAGGGACATAATTCCGTTAAATTTGGTCGAAGCAAAAATTCCTTCCTTTCCTATCATCTACACATTAAGGTTGTTCATCCCTGAAAGTTTAAGCAAAATCTGCCTTCCGGTTTAAGAGGAGTTGCGTTCACAAATTTATTTTACTTTATGGTATATAGTGAAAAAATCAACAAAGGGCCATAATTCCGTTAAATTTGGTCGCATCAAAAGTTCCTTCCTTTACTATCATCTACACATTAAGGTTGTTCATTCCCGAAAGTTTAAGCAAAATCTGCTATCCGGTTTATGAGGAGTTGCGTTCACAAATTTATTTCACTTTATGGTATATAGTGAAAAAATCAACAAAGGGACATAATTCCGTTAAATTTGGTCGAAGCAAAAATTCCTTTCTTTTCTATCATCTACACATTAAGGTTGTTCATCCCTGAAAGTTTAAGCAAATCTGCCATCCGGTTTAAGAGGAGTTGCGTTCACAAAATTTCGGGACGTACGTACCTACAGACGTGCGGTCGTATTCTCGTACAGTCGTACGGACTGACGGACAAGTGCAACGCTATATGCTCCCACTTTTTGGGGGCATAAAAAGTTATGATCAATGTTAATGTTTTCGCACGGGAATGGCGATGGCAACGACACCTTAACTGTAGGAATAGCTCAATTTTTTTCTTCGAAAAAGTCGAGCTAAAAATGATTTCACAGTAGTCTGACTTTACTATGTGAGCATACACATATGCGGTTTATCCATATGCATCCATGCTTCATGGCCACACTTAAGGTATTCATTTTCAAATTTCAGATTATTTTTTTTATTTAGAATCGATATCTTTTGTTAAATTTGATTCAATAATCAATTAAATGATTTTTTTTCCAATTTTACATCACTAGCAGTTGGAAAGTTCACAAACTATACTTCCTGTTAAATAGCAGTTCTAGACTTCTACATTAAAATCTTTTAAAATTTTCTGTCATTGAGGTTGCAGTAAGCATACACATGTATGTGGTTTATCCATATGCATCCATTCATTCACAGAGGGAGGTCCTATGATATTTCAACTATGCAGAAAAAAGTTCAGATAAATACACTCTAACCAGTAGTATTCATGCATAGAATTTTGTCAGTACTTTCAACTCTGTCTGCAGATTTAACCCTGCTGTTGGAATTATCTCCTATTTGTCTTTGTTCAGCAAGTTGTTTCCGACGTTGTGATTTTGGGTATGGTTTATTTGGTATATTAGCAGTGCCATTGTTGCTGTCTGTACTGTAACCAGGACTTATTGGTCGTTCTGGACGATAATGACGTTTAGTCTTTTTTGCTAACAGAAAAGAAAAATGTCAGTAGCTACAAACAGGCAATTATATTCATCAAACATTCACACTGGCTAGTACTTGTTTTCCTCTCACTTAAGTGGTAGACAGGTGAAATGTTTATGAACCTATTAAAATTTTTAAAAAAATGTATGACAAATCTTTTACTTTTCCCATCAACTTCATAACTATTGAACCTGTTACAATCACAGATCATCTATATGCACTCAAGATTACCTTCATATACACTCTGTTTTGTATGATAATGATGTTTTTCCAATGTTATTTAACCTTAAAATGGCAAACTCAGTTGAGTAAATACCGAAGTACATTTTAATTTGTAAAACTTGGACCAGATCTTACAGCATCAGCTCTAGGCAGTACAGTGACATTTTCACTTAGTGCTAGTTACTTGTTAAATATTTTCCAGACATGAGCACTTAACAGGTGTCATTAAATATTGCGCTTTGTTCGAATTACTATTAAGATATACTGAAATATATTTTTAGTCACCTACAACTCTTGTAACCAAAATGAAATTACTTTGTTTAAATGAAGGTTCACTGATTGTAGTTCCTTCAACAGTAAGACCAGACATCTCAGCAGCCTTCGCCACAGCACTCGCAAAGTCTTCTTCATTCACAAACTGGTTGTCCTCTCCATCTGACACACTGCTTGAACTGGAATGCAGATCACTGACATCCTCCTGACTCTTCCAGTTAGCTACCACTGAATCTAAAATGATAGCTTTTAATGTTTTAAACATCAACAGCAAGTCCAATACAAGTGGGCCATTGTGACCCTAAACTTATAATCTTAGTAATACTGCTCATGACAAATGCCCCAGGGGCAGGTAAAAATCAACCAGAAGGAATTTTTTTATCAATACCAGCAGAGGTTCCCTAGATAATGCTACACATCAATAACCTCTGAACTGACTGCTTTGTGATTTCAGACTTAAAGATTTTTATAAAGATTTTGACTAGGTAAAACATGGTGGCCCAGCGTGGTGTTAAAGAAGAGGACCATAATGGACCTATATCGCTCACCTGAGTACTCTTCTGCCCCACTACCAGCCTTACAAAAAGGAAGAAAAAAGACAACGACTAAGTTTGGCTAAATTCCCTATGCAATCAGAGAGGCTATATATCTATATAATGTAGTGTATTATTTCAGAGTGTTTCTTATGTCACTGTCACATAGATTCAGATATTTTCCTTTTAATCTGTCTTCCATATCTTGTAACACATGGCTCTGTTTTAGATTTTTCCAGGCAATTGTGGTGATACAGGTTATTTGGGTGTAACAGGGTTATAGTTTGAATCCACTGTTCAGTTTTTCTGGTGACCTAGTTTTGGATCCAAAATGACCCAGTTCTGAACTTGATCAAGATATCATCAAGGCAAATATTCTGAGCAACTTCCATTAAGACTTGATAAAAAATGTGGTCTCTAGATGGTTAACAAGGTTTTCCTTTGATTTGACCTGGTGGCCTCTCCAGAGTATTAATAAGGTTTTCCTTCAGGTAGCCTAGTTTCTGATCCTACATGACATGTTTTTAAACTTGACCAAGATATCATCAAGGCAATCATTCAAAGATACTTCTAACAAGAGTGCCATGATGGCCCTGTATCGCTCACCTGAGTATGACTGCTTTTAACAAAGTTGCTATGGACCTGGTTAATTGACCCCAGATGATCCATATTCAAACTTGACCTAGAAATTATTGAAACAATCTTTTTGAAAAATTTCAAGGTTATTTGTACAGAAAATGTTACCTCTAGAGTGTTAACAAGGTTTTTCCATATTTGGGCTCTATGACCTAGTTTTTTAACCTAGATGTCCCATATTCGAACTTGACATAGAAATTATCGAAACAATCTCTCTGACAAATTTCCACGATATTTGGACTGAAAAAGTAGCCTCTAGAGTGTTAACAAGGATTTTCGATATTTAGGCTCTGTGACCTAGTTTTTGACCCCAGATAACCCATATCCAATTTGAGCTACAAATCATCAAAACAACCTTTCTGACAAATATCCAGGACATTTGGACTGAAAATGTAGCCTCTAGAGTGTTTACAAAGTTTTTCGATATTTGGGCTCTGTGACCTAGATGTTTCGACCCTAGAAAACCTATATTCAAACTTGACCTAGAAACCATAGAATTAAGCTTTCTGACAAATTTCCAGGTTATTTGGAATTAAAATGTTACCTCTAGAGTGTTAACAAGGTTTTTCCATATTTGGGCTCTGTGACCTAGTTTTTGACCCAAGATGACACATACTCCAACTTGAGCTAGATATCATCAAAAAAAACCTGTCTGACAAATTTCCAGGACATTTGGACTGAAAATGTAACCTCTGGAGTGTTAAAAAGTTTTTTTACATATTTGACCGTGTGACCTAGTTTTTGATCCCAGATGACCCATATCCAAATCTGAGCTAGAAATCATTGAAACAATCTTTCTGACAAATTTCAAGGACATTTGGACTAAAAATGTAACCTCTAGAGCATTAATAAGGTTTTTCTACTTTCGGGCTCTGTGACCTAGTTTTTGACCCCAGAAAACCTATATTCAAAACTAAGCTAGAAATCATCGATAGAACCTCTCTGACAAATTTCAAGGTTATTTGGACTGAAAATGCTACCTTTAGAATGTTTACAAGGTTTTTCCATATTTGGACTCTGTGACCTAGTTTGTGATTCCAGATGACCCATATTCGAACTTGATCTAGAAATCCTCAAGGCAACTTTTCTGTCAAATTTCCAGATTATTTGGACTGAAAATGTAACCTCTAGAGTGTTAACAAGGTTATTCCATATTTGGGCTCCGTGACCTAGTTTCTGACCCCAGATGACCCATATTTGAACTTGACCTAGAAATTGTCAAAGCAACCTTTCTGACAAATTTCCAGATTATTTGGGCTGAAAATGAAACCTCTAGAGTGTTAACAAGGTTTTTCCATATTTGGGCTGTGTGACCTAGTTTTTGACCCCAGATGACCCATATTTGAACTTGACCTAGAAATTGTCAAAGCAACCTTTCTGACAAATTTCCAGATTATTTGGGCTGAAAATGTAACCTCTAGAGCGTTAACAAGATTTTTCTATTTTTGGGCTCCGTGACCTAGTTTTTGAACCCAGATGACCCATATTTGAACTTGAGCTACAAATCATCAATAGAACCTTTCTGACAAATTTCCAGGATATTTGGACTGAAAAAGTAGCCTCTAGAGTGTTAACAAGGTTTTTCTATATTTGGGCTCTGTGACCTAGTTTTCCAACCCTGATAACCCATGTTCGAACTCGTCCGAGATATCAATGAGACAAACATCCTGACCAAGTTTCATGACAATTGAGGCAAAAATGTGACCACTAGAGTGTTAACAAACTAATTGTGAACGGACGGACGGACGACGGACAAAAGGTGATCAGAAAAGCTCACTCTGAGCTAAAAACTCACTCTGTCACTACGTGACAGGTGAGCTAATAAAGACAATCATTATATGAAGTTTCAAGACTGGTCAAATAGAACTCCACTTATTCAGCGGAAACCGGGGGACACATAATAAACACATTTTTTTTTGAAATCCCACCATGCATATGATGATTGATTATAAAAAAAATTATTTCGAAATCCAACCATGCACAACAAAGTAAGAGCCGGACACGAACATCTATTGTATGTGCCCACAAACACACGGACAGGGTAAACACTATATGCCCACTCGCCATTATCATGGCGTGGGCATGATCAACGCACTGAAGGCACTGAATTTGTTTGGGTCACAGAACCAGTAATCAATGTTGCCAATATTTTATTTTCCCTCCATTTTGCAGAAAGGTTGCTTAAAAGTGTTCATATCTCATTATTATTGACTGATCCTATAAGAGACTGAATACTGCTCTTCATGCTGCACCAGTGTACTCGGTATTGAACTTTGAAAACCCCTTTTCTGTCGGAAACACTCCCACATATCACTTTGTCAGTAAAGTATTATGTAGTTTCATGTTAATACATGATATTTCCTTAAAGTTATGAACAATAACTAAATATGAAAAATTACAACGGACATTTATTGCAAAATTATGCATAAGAACGTCATGGTTCATATGGCACTGCACTTTATCAATGAAATTTATCAAAGTGTGAAGTTTCAAGTTGATATATCCAATACTTTTGAGTGATTCGCCGGCCATAAATTAAGAATGAACAAGAACTGTCACTGTAAGATGATAATGCCCCCGAAAGAGGTGCTTTGACCTTAGATCTGAGAACCAGTCATTCAGGGGTCAAGGTCAAATAAATATAGGTCAGTGGGAAGGTCTTATCCTAAGGGGGTTGTGTCCAAGTATGAAGTAAATCCACTTACTAATACGGAAGTTATGGGCAATGTGAAAATTTCTAGACAACTGGATCTTCAAGGTCATTCAGGGGTCAAGGTCAAATAGATATAGGACAGTGAGATGGTCTTGTCCAAAGTGGTGTTGTGTTTAAAAATGATGAATATTCCCTTACTAATTTGGAAATTATGGCCAAATAATAGTTTCTGGATGATTGGATATTCAGGGGTCAAGGTCAAATAATTACAGGTCAGCGGGAGGGTCTTGTCCAAATGGCTGTTGAGTCCAAGTATGACGCAAATCCACTTACTCATAAGGAAATTATGGCCAATGTTAAAGTTTTTTGACAATTGGATCTTCAAGATGAAGGTCATTCAGGGGTCAAGGTCAAACAAATATAGGTCACTGAAAAGGCTTTGTCCAAAGGGGTGTTGTGTCCAAGTATAAATTAAATCCACTAACTAATAAAGAAGTTATTGCCAATGTTAAAGTTTTTGAACAATTGGATCTTCAAGGTGAAGGTCATTCAGGGGTCAAGGTCAAAATAAATACATGACAGTGAGATGGTTTTGTCCAAAGTGGTGTTGTGTTTAAGTATGAAAAATATCCCCATACTTATTTGGAAATTGTGGCCAAATAATAGTTTCTGGACGATTGGATATTCAGGGGTTAAGGTCAAATAATAACAGGCTAGCGGGAAGGTCTTGTCCAAATGGCTGTTGAGTCCAAGTATGAAGCAAATCGACTTACTAATAAGGAAATTATGGCCAATGTTAAAGTTCTGGGACAATTGGATCTTCAAGATGAAGGTCATTGAGGGGTCAAGGTCAAATAAATATAGGTCACTGAAAATGCCTTGTCCAAAAGGGTGTTGTGTTTAAGTATGAAGTGTATCCACTTACTAATAAGGAAGTTATGGCCAAATATTAGTTTTTGGACGATTGGATATTCAGGGGTCAAGGTCAAATAATTAAAGGTCAGAAGAAAGGTCTTGTCCAAAGGGGTGTTCAAGGTAAAGGTCATTCAGGGGCCAAGGTCGGGTCAAAGTAAAATAATTAAAGGTCAGTAGGAAGGTCTTGTCCAAAGGGGTGTTGTATCCAAGTATGCAGGAAATCCACTTACTAATAAAGAAGTTATTACCAATGTTAAAGTTTTTGGACAATTGGATCTTCAAGGAAAAGGTCATTCAGGGGTCAAGGTCAAATTAATATAGGTCAGTGGAAAGGTTTTGTCCAAAGGGGTGTTGTGTCCAAGTATGAAGTAAATCCACTTACTAATAAGAAAGTTATTGCCAATGTTAAAGTTTTCGGACGGACTGACGGACGGACAGTTCAAAAACTATATGCCTCCCTTCGGGGGCATAAAAATCATAAAGGTCAATAACTGCATAAGAGAGTTATGGTTCTTGGACACTGCAATCTCCTCGGTAAGATCTTTCCATCTATGTAGCCAAGTTGATAAATTACAAATGCAATAACTCTAAAATTATGCAATAGAGATCTATATTTTCCCAATGCGGTCTATCAATCTGTCTTTTCATCAATGAATTTTCAAAGTGATACCGCCATACGTTTGAATAATGCCCTCGACAAATCACCAAACCAGGCAGTAAGCTGGTCAAGTTGATTCCAGTATCCTCCGTCCCCGTCCACCCTTCCCTGTGCGGGAGGTCGACGGGGGATATAAAGAAATTGGAAATGAAGTAGTAATTACCTAAGATCAGGTGTATGAAGTTGAAATACTAGGCAATTAGTGTTCGTGTGGAAATCAGTAACTATAAGTAACCAAATTGCACGCAGTGAATGCTGTATTAATGGATTTTTGGTCGGTCAATACATATATTTCGGATTGAGTACATTGCAAACAAACTAATGCAAACCTGTTAAATGATGGATCAGGCGCGAACCTGTTTTCCAATTTAATATCTTAGAACGAATTAACACTGTTTGCTAGATTTCTATTTAGATTTTGTTGGAATCTACCATTGGAAATAAAGTGAGATGTATTTAAAGATATAAGGCATTATCTTTGATAGTACTGAAATAAAATAACTTTAGCAACGAACTTTACAATACCTTGTATAAGAACAGAACTATATCTATATATGTGTATAATATTTCAGATAAGAGAACATTAACTGTATCAAAACAATTGTATTTCATACTAAAAAATGAAATTTAGTTTTGGTAAAGTAATCTTAAACCTCGTCCAGTGACAACAAAAACATCCAATGGTAGTGGCCCATAGATAGTTACACAGAGTTATCTTGTCATTATTTGCAGGCTTCATTTTACATTCAGTTAGTACATTGTCATACTTAAAACAATGTTTCAGAACAATTTTTCATGTTCTTTAATTTGATCTTGACTGTTAAGGCTACTATTTTATATATAAATAACATTTTATACAAACTTATATTTTATAGTCTTATTTATTTTCGCTGTATTATTTATTCTCCAATACAAACATTTGAAAAAATATCCAAGTGTACCAGATGGAAAAAGAATCAAAGAATACATGTTCTGGCGATGTATGAATGTAATAGTTCTAACAGGTCTTTGTGTTCATAAATCATTCTTTAAAAGTTATTATGTAAAAGGAACAAGGAATTAAATATACAAGTGGTATAGGAAATACAAAGAGGTCACAAAAATGCAATTGACAGACAGTAACTCCTTAAAATCTTTCTCCCATTCAGTGTCAGGCGATCAAATTCTTACGAAGAAGCAAGTCCGTAACAGAAAGATGCAATGCTTTTAAGAATACAAACATAGCTAGAATGGGATTCGAATCCCGATCGTAGCGCATCGAAGGCTTACACTCTTACCACTGATCTAAAGAGTCAATTAGTTATTGCGAATCCGCGGCACGAAATACCCAAATACCAAAAAGATACCAAAAAACTTGAAATATACCTCAAAACTGATAAAAGACAGGTTTTTTTTTTAAAAACAAATATTATTGTTAAGTAGTCTCTACAATGCAAAGAAAAAACAGAAATTGAAATTCAACATCATCAGTCGTACATATTAGCTAACTTTCGGACATAAATGGCTATCATAAGATTTACGCTCTGTGAAAAAAAACACAATATATTTATGGTTGTTTCCCTTCCATTCACAATCAATCTGCCCAGCCTACTGCTTTCAAACGCGGTAATAATTGTAATGATTTTGAAAGAAATGCTCAAAATGATTACGATACTCGATACTTTGTATAGGCTATGAAACGACAGATCGGGGCGAAGTGTAAAATCCGAAACCCGGAAAAAATATAGCGATTTTCCGGAAATTATGGAAAAGGCTGTAAGTGCCGTAATACGTGTGCTAGAGTCATAAATTTGATATCTATCTAAACTAGAGACTCTCAGCTATTACATATATGTAATATTATGTATTATATTTGCTTAATGGAAATATAAGTTAATAAAGCTCCTGAAAATAGCATTACCGCTGCCGTAAAATACAGCCGTACGAGAAAACCCGGAAATCATGGAAAAGACTATATTTTCCTAAATATGTGTGCTAGAATATTTTTTTTTCTAAATTAATTAGAGATTCAGCTTTTAAAAATATATTATATCTGCTTAAGAAGAATTTATATCATCATGCTCCTGAAAATAGCATTACCGCAGCCGTAAAATACAGATGTACGAGAAAACCCGGTAATCATGGAAAAGTTCCTTAATAACTACGTGTGCTATAGTAGATTTGGCATCTATATTAACTATAGACTCTCAACCTTTACATATATGTAAATAATTATATTTGCATGAGAGGAATTTATGTTATTGAAGCCCCCCCCCACCAAAAAGATAGCATTACTGATACAGCAAAATACGGCCGTACCAGAAAACCCGGAAATTATCGGAAAAGGCTATAGGCAGTACCGTAATAATGTTATTAGTAACATCATTTTAAGCTTGTCTTTTGTTAATTTGAAAATTTATATTCATGGGTGTCTCTGGAATGGGATACGTTCTGTATGTTGCACTAATCCCTTAGCATAAAATAACTAATCTCTTCAGGGGGCAACCGGTTCCGACGATAAATAAGCTCAGATAGATCGAATTCGGTAAGTTAGGTGTGCTATCTTAATCATGCATACAGCAAGCAAAATTGTCTTCTGATTAATTTTTTGCTTTGATGTGGAGGTTGTTGTTAAAACAAACAAACAAGAAGGCCATGATTGCCCTGGATTGCTCACCTGAGTACTTTGCCTGAGGGTCTACCGTTAAGCAAACATCAGATGCAAAATTACATTTTCTAACTGAAGATATTCAAAGATCTCATATTTTATACACAAAAAATCCATGGGGCAGAGGCAATTTCGTGATAACAGCTTGTGAGGAGATGTCATTTGAAGCCATATATTGAAGAAAACCTATTTTTAGCTCTGGCGGCCATATTGTTCAATGGAGCAGAATCGTTTTAGCAATTCTAAAAGAGGGCTATATAAGGAACATTTCTGTGAAACTTGGTGGAAAATCTCCGAACAGTTAAGGAGGAGATGCTGTTTGAATTTTTTATATTTTTCTATTTTTAGCTTTTGCAGCCCTTATGTGCAATGTGGCGGAACGGTTTGAGCAATTTTAAAAAAGGGCATTATAAGGAACATTTCTGTAAAGTTTGGTTTAAAATTGCCAAGTTGTTTAGAAGGAGATGTCATTTGAAGTCAAATATTGACAAAAATCTATTTTTAGATCTGACAGCCATTTTGTTCAATAGAGCAGAACCGTTTTAACAATTTTAATAGAGGGCTATGTCAGAAACATTTCTGTGAAATTTGGTGGAAAATCTACCAACCGTCTAGGAGGAAATGTTGTTTGAATTTTTTTCTATTTTTAGCTTTTGCAGCCCTTATGTGCATTGGAGCGAAACGGTTAGAGCAATTTTAGAAAAGGGCAATGTAAGGAACATTTCTGTCAAATTTGGTTTAAAATGGCCAAGTGATTTTGTAGGAGATGTCATTCTGAAGCCAAATATTGATGAAAATCTATTTTTAGCTCTGGCAGCCATTATGTTCAATGGAGCGGAACCATTTTAGCAATTTTAATAGAGGGCTATGTATGGAACATTGCTTTAAAATTTGACGGAAAATCTCCCACTCGTTATGGAGGATCAGTTGTTTGAATTTTTTTTTTTAGCTTTTGCAGCCCTTATGTGCATTGGAGCGGAACGGTTTGAGCAATTTAAGAAAAGGGCAATATAAGAAACATTTCTGTAAAGTTTGGTTAAAAATAGCTTTGTGGTTTAGGAGGAGATGTCATTTAAAGTAAAATGTTGACGACGGACGATGGACACAGGCTGATCACAATAGCTCACCATGAGCATTTGCTCAGGTGAGCTAAAAATGAGTAAAACTTGATAATATATAGACGGGATTTCTTTTTTACCTTTCTCACAGTCTAAGGGAGATAATCATTAGTATAAATAGGACAGTTCATGCAACGATCAGTTAGGAGCGGATCAGTGGTCCAGTAGTAACGTACTGGGCTAGTAATCCAGGGGTCCCGAGATCAATTCCCCACTCCTCCACTAACATTACTAATTGCCTTTCGGATGAGACGTTAAACCGAGGTCCCATGCATCAGTGCTGTCACTGAGCATGCAAAAGAACCAGGGGTGTCTCTGGAATGGGATGCTTTCTGTATCTTGCACTACCCACAAATTTAAATAACTAATCTCTTTATTGGGGGGGGTCGGCCATATTGGCAAATGGTACTGACGATAAATAAGCTCAAATAGATAGATATCTTCCTTACTTTTACTAGTAAATTTAACCATCACTGATGTCTTCTTATCGTGCATATTCTTTATTAATCTAAACTGATTTTAAATGATTTCAAGAAAATCGGTGTTTTTTTTCGGGTTTTCCGCAGAATCGGGTTAATTCTTTATCAAATTAAACTTACTTCACGTCATTAAATCGACCTAAATTTCAAAAATGTTTCAAATTGAAACGTAGTTTAAACATATATGGTATTTTCTTAAATCAGTCTTTACTACTTTTTTTCCAAGACCATCTTAAATGATTTCCGGAAATTCGATGTTTCTTTCCGCGTTTTTCGTAGAATCGGGCATTTTCTTTATCAATTTAAACTTACTGAGCGTCATTAAATCAAGCTTATTTTTATAAATGTTTGATACTGAATGGAAAATAAACATATATAGTATTTTTAGTCATTTATCTTTGTTGTTTTTTAAATAGGAACATCAAAAATGAATTCCGGAAAATCGAAGTTTTTTCCGTGTTGTCCATGTTTTACACCTGCCCACAGTCTAGACTTCGTCACTAGAGGAACCGTGACCTAATTAAAATATACATCTGCATCTACATGTTTACTGCTTCAAGATCATTCAACGACCATATAAATATGCGCTTTTCTCAAATTTATATCTGTTTCAAACTCGTTTGTAATAATCAGTCAACTTCTTCATTTATCTATCGTTAAGAAAACACCTCATGATAATGTACAAATAAAGTTACATAAAGAGAATCTACAAACTTTTCATGAGCATGGTAATTTCTTCTGTTTACTTTTCGACGAGGTTTGGTCACGTTACAAATTAATGCGTAATTTCATGTAAACGAAGGCCTTTTCATTCAAGAGTGCGAAATCGACATGTTTATAATCAAAATTGTTTGAAAATATTCACGCTAGTTTGCTGAAATGTGAAGAATTGCACAATATTAGGAATCTTTAATCTTTTAAAAAGTCTGTACTGAGGGTGTAAAAATTAATTCGCCAGTCATTCTATACAGACGGACTATTTGCGGATTTGGTAACTAAGAGTGATAGAGGCTGAAATTAAGCTAACATTATTTGTTTGGTCTGACGACCCAAACAAATAAAAACTACATGCCTTCCTTCAGGGGCATAAAAATGAGTAGTTTATATAAACTTCCTTCAATAAAATAAAAATAATACTTTTCTTTTCCTATCTACTTAAAATTTAAAAGCGTAACTAAATGAAACACAGTCTATGTTAAATGAACAGATATGTTACATCGTTTCTGTTAAATGAACACAATGAACATGGCCTACGTTAAATGTACAGACACCAAGAAACATTTTAAAGATAAAGAGCTAAAGTACACACCTCTTTCATAATCGGTTCCATTCATAGAGCTTTCACCAAAGTCTGCCTCCTCGGATAATGGAATATCAGTATTGCATGAGCAACCATCATCTATTGTAAAGTTTCCTTCTGGATAGTTCTCAGACCTGCTTCAACAAAAGTATTAATTTAGTTTGCTTGAAGTTAACACCACTTCACCCTGTGCCTACCAGCCAATCAGCATTCAAAGATTTTAAAATTCTGAGGCCATTTATCCATGTATTTGAGAAATATGTGCAATATCCATTATGTTAGTTCATTAACTTAGGTCTTTCATATGTTCATTATTACTGCTACATATTTTACTAGTATTAAAACCGGATTAAAAACTTCTGAAACTAATGGTACTGATTTCTATCTCAAAGCATTTGAAAGCACATGTATGACTTTCCGCACCGAATTATCAGTACTGACAACGGTAGACCATAAAAAGTATATGCAGAAATGGATATCTCTGAAAAGTGGCAATTGTCCTGGAAATTGTACTTCAAAATCCCTAAAATGGCTGATTCTAACAAGAGGGCCATGATGGCCCTAGATCGCTCACCTGAGTATTTTGGCTGTAGGTTTGCTGTTAAGCAGTATTTCATGTTTTAATTGAAAATATGTAAGTAATGTAAATATAAATATGTAAACATGTAAAATATCAGTCAATAAATAAAGGCTCTATGACAAAAAGTAGAAATATCTATCATAAGCTATGGTGACCTTGACCTTAACCCAGTGACCTCAAACCCTACCCACGGTATATAGGATCCATGCAAGGAAAAAATTGCCGTAGCTTTAAAACAAAAAAAGTAGGTCAAAAAAAGGTCATGCTATGATGTTTTTGAAATCGGAACAAAAACTGTACATATGGTCCAAATTTCATTGCAGTAGCTCCAAAAACAAAAAGGTCAGTAGGTCAAAAATATAGGTCATGCGATGACATTTTTGAAATCAGAACAAAAAAACTGTACACATAGTCTAAATTTCATTGCCATAGCTCCAAAAACAAAAAGTAGGTCAGTAGGTCAAAAATATAGGTCATGCGATGACATTTTTGAAATCGAAACGAAAAACTGTGCATATGATCCAAATTTCATTGCTGTAGCTAAAAAACACGAGGGCCAATAGCCCTAAAGCGCTTACCTGGGATCAAAAATGATAGAAATTTTTATAAATGTAATGATGCATATCACAGAAATGGACCAATGCAATTTCATTGCCATACATCCAAAAACAAAAAGTAGGTCAGAAGGTATAGGTCATGAGATGACATTTTTGAAATCGGAACAAAAAGCTGTACACACAGTCCCAATTTCATTGCTGTAGCTTTAAAACAAAAAAATAGGTCAGTAGGTCAAAAATATAAGTCATGCTATGACGTTTTTGAAACTGGAACAAAAAAACTGTATACATGGTCCAAATTTCATTGCCATAGCTCCAAAAACAAAAAGTAGGCCAGTAGGTCAAAATATAGGTCATGCGATGACATTTTTGAAATCGAAACGAAAAACTGTGCACACGGTCCAGGTTTCATTGTTGTTGGTAAAAAACAGTAGGTCAGTAGGTCAAAAATATAGGTCATGATATTGCGTTTTTGAAATCAAAACAATAAACTGTATACTTGGTCCAAATTTCATTGCCATAGCTCCAAAAACAAAAAGTATGTCAGCAGAAAAAAAATATAGGTCATGCGATGACATTTTTGAAATCGAAAGAAAAAACTGTGCACATGGTCCAAATTTTATTGCTGTAGCTAAAATACAGAAAAAGTAGGTCAGTAGGTCAAAAATATAAGTCATGATATGACGTTTTTGAAATCTGAACAAAAAACTGTATACATAGTCCAAATTTCATTGCCATAGCTCCAAAAATAAAAAGTAGGTCAGTAGGTCAAAAATAAAGGTCATGCGATGAATTTTATAAATCGAAACGAAAAACTGTGCACATGGTCCAAATTTCATTCCTGTAGCTAAAAAACAAAAGAAGAGGGTCTTGATGGCCCTGTATCGCTCACCTGAGTATGACTGCTTTTAACAAAGTTGCTATGGACCTTGTTAATTGACCACATGAGACCCATGTTTGAACTTGACCTAGAAATTATTGAAACAATCTCTCTGACAAATTTCAAGGTTATTTGTACTGAAAATGTTACCTCTAGAGTGTTAACAAGGTTTTTCCATATTTGGGCTCTATGACCTAGTTTTTTAACCTAGATGTCCCATATTCGAACTTGAGCTAGAAATTATCGAAACAATCTCTCTGACAAATTTCCAGGATAATTGGACTAAAAAAGTAGCCTCTAAAGTGTTAACAAGGTTCGATATTTGGGCTCTGTGACCTAGTTTTTGACCCCAGATAACCCATATCCAAACTTGAGTAACAAATCATCAAAAAACCTTTCTGACA
This sequence comes from Cyclina sinensis, assembly GCA_012932295.1. Lineage (NCBI taxonomy): Eukaryota > Metazoa > Mollusca > Bivalvia > Venerida > Veneridae > Cyclina > Cyclina sinensis. The sequence goes on from JAAONU010000002.1 coordinate 20,884,679, forward strand.
AATTTCCAGGACATTTGGACTGAAAATGTAGCCTCTACAGTGTTTACAAAGTTTTTCGATATTTGGGCTCTGTGACCTAGTTTTCTAATCCAGATGATCCATATTCGAACTTGAGCTAGAAACCATAGAATTAGGCTTTCTGACAAATTTCCAGCTTATTTGGAATTAAAATGTAACCTCTGGAGTGTAAAAAAAAGGTTTTTACATAATTGGGTCATGTGACCTAGTTTTTGATACCAGATGACCCATATCCAAATTTGAGCTAAAAATCATTGAAACAACCTTCCTCACAAATTTCAAGGACATTTGGACTGAAAATGTAACCTCTAGAGCATTAACAAGGTTTTTGTACTTTCGGGCTCTGTGACCTAGTTTTTGACCCCAGATAAACTGAGCTAGAAATCATAGAAACAATCTTTCTGACAAATTTCCAGGTTAATAATACTTAAAATGTTACCTCTAGAATGTTAACAAGGTTTTTCCATATTTGAGCTCTGTGACCTACATGTAGTTTTTGACACCAGATGACCCATATTCAAAAATGACCTAGAAATCCTCAAGGCAACCTTTCTGACAAATTTCCAGATTATTTGGGCTAAAATTTAACATCTAGAGTGTTAACAAGATTTTTCCATATTTGGTCTCTGTGACCTAGTTTTTGAACCCAGATGACCAATATTTGAACTTGTGCTAGAAATTTTAGAAGCAACCTTTCTGACAAATTTCCAGATTATTTGGGCTGAAAATGTAACCTAAAGAGTGTTAACAATGTTCTATTTTTGGGCTCTGTGACCTAGTTTTTGACCCCAGATGACCCATATTCGAACCTGAGCTAGAAGTCATAGAAGCAACCTTTCTGACAAATTTCCAGATTATTTGGGCTGAAAATGTAACCTCTAGAGTGTTGACAAGATTTTTCTATTTTTGGGCTCCGTGACCTAGTTTTTGAACCCAGATGACCCATATTCGAACTCGTCCGAGTGATTACTGGGACAAACATCCTGACCAAGTTTCGTGACAATTGGAGCAAAAATGTGACCAGTAAAGTGTTAACGAACTAAGTGTGAACGGACGACGGACGACAGACGACGGACATTCATCGATCCTTATAGCTCACCCAAGGCCAGCTCAGTTGAGCTAAAAAGTAGGTCAGTAGGTCAAAAATAAAGGTCATGCGATGACATTTTTTAAATTAAAACGAAAAATTGTGCACACGGTCCAAATTTCATTGCTATAGCTAAAAAACAAAAAAGTAGGTCAGTAGGTTAAAATATAGGTCAAGGAATAATGTTTTTGAAATCATCTTGAAAAACTGTACAAATGCTCCAAATTTTATTGCCATAGCAAAAAAGGCTGTTACTAGCCAAAGTTTTAAAATTGCTTTCGTCGGTCCCTTGAAGCTTGGCTTCCCGACGGGCTGGGACGGTAATTTTGATGTTGTTAGACTGATCTCAATGAGACCTTTAAAACGCGCCCAAAAAGAACCTTCCACCTGCCCACATTCGCCGTTGACCGCCGGCCGATGTTAGCCCTTTTTTACTCTTATTTCTTATAAAATAAGTATAATGTTATATTTAGGAAATAGATTTTAAGTTTGAGTGATATACCGTCTGATATATCACGGTGTCGAGTTCAGATGCGTAGTAATTTAATCACGAAGGCCGTAGGCCTGAGTGATTAAATAATTACGCATCTGAACGAGAAACCGTGATATATACGACGGTAGATCACGAAAATGTTAAAATCTATTTCCATTCTAACACGTACGTATATTTATAAGGGACGTAAGTATGTGCACTATTTACCAGTGGCGTTCTCAGTGACGTCAGCGGGCGCGCGCTTGTATTCAGCGTGCTATACTGCCTGATATATGACGCTCAATTCCTTCTTTGTTTATTGTCGGCAAATTGCGGAGTGTTAGAATAATAAATTTATTATATAAAGAGCATTATTATTCAAAGTCTCATTATAAAATCGTGTTTTTATCTTTTTTCAATAGTTATAACATGCATATAAAGAAAGTCAACAAATAAATTATATTTTAACTTTAATTTGTTTTTAATTCTTAAAAGTCAAAATTTTCTCTTATAAAATCACATTTACCCGTTGGTGACCATAGATACCGTCTAATGACGGTCATAAAACACGTGGCAATTGATAAGCCACCCGCTGGTTACCATGGACACGGGCCATAAAACACGCTTGAAATCAATAAGTTACCTTGGGCAATGCTTTAAATTTAAAGTATGAGAGTAAGAGAGATAAAAAGAAAATTTTTAATAAAGTATTTACAAAAGAATAATTTTGTCTTTATTAAAAAGAAAAAGAATAGAAAAAGAAAAAGTCTTTATATGAATAAATTACAGAGATTTAGAAAATGCATAATTGATAATATGAAAGTAATAAGACAGAAAAGAGCATGCTGCTATTACTTATTTCTTCACTTTAGGTATTTATTTTCCCCTTGTCTCGCCAAAAGAAGAAGACAGAAAGAAAGAAGTACCCGGCGGTAAATAAATAAATTGCACATATTGATAAAATGCATCATTGATAGTATGAAAACAATAAGACAGAGAAGAATATGCTTATATTATCTTATTTATTCACTTTAGGTATTTTTCCGCTTGTCTCGCCGAAAGAAAAAGAGAGAAAGAACGAAGAACCCAGGTACCGCCGCCGCCGTATTTTTCTTTTTTTTTCACCCCTAAGTGTCGCTCTATTGTGAGTACTGACATACAAGCATGTATAGTCCTGTACGAGTTATTTCCCTTCATGGGTATGATTTCTACTGTGGCTACCTAGTCTCCCCTTCTCTCTGTGCAAAATAATCAGAAGCGAATACCGCCGCAGCAGCGGTATTTATTTTTAGCTCACCTGAGCACAAAGTGCTCAGGGTGAGCTTTTCTGATCAGTCTTTGTCCGTCGTCCGTCCGTCGGTCGTCAACTTTTCTTTCAAATGACATCTCCTCTGAAACCAAAGGGCAAAATTAAATGAAACTTGCCTGGAATTTACCTTGCATGAAGCTCTACCAAGATTGTACAAATGGTTCCGGTCCATTGCATTTCTGGTTCACTGGAGCTAAAATTATATTTTAAAAGTTGGATCTTTAAAAATCTTCTTCTCCGAAACCTCAAGGCCTGGAGCTTAGATATTTGGTATGAAGCATCATCTAGTGGACCTCTAACAAGTTTGTTCAAATTATGACCGTGGGGTCAAAATTGACCCCACCCCAGGGGTCAGTTTATTTTACATAGATTTATATAGGGAAAACTTAAAAATCTTCTCGTCAGAAATCACAAGGCCTAGAGTTTAGATATTTGGTGTGTAGCATTGTCCAGTGGACCTCTACTAAGTTTGTTCAAATCATAGCCACTGGGTCAAAAATGGCCCTGCCCTGGGGGTCATTTGTTTACATAGAGTTATATAGGAAAAAGTTTAAAAAGTCTTCACATCAAAAAACCAAAAGGCATAGAGCTTAGATATTTTGTATGTAGCATTGTCAAGAGACCTCTACCAAGTTTCTTCAAATCATGGCCCCTGGGTCAAAAATGGCCCCGTCCCAGAGGTCACATGTTTTACATAGAGTTATGTAGGGAAAACTTTAAAAAATCTTCTTTTCAGATACCACAAGGCCTATAGTTTAGATATTTGGTGTACAGTATTGTCTACTAGACCTCTACCAAGTTTGTTCAAATCATAGCCCCTGGGTCAAAAAAGGCCCCGCCCCAGGGATCACATATTTTACATAGAGTTATATAGGAAAAGTTTTAAAAATCTTCTAGTCAGAAACCACAAGGCCTAGAGTTTAGATATTTGGTTTGCAGCATTGTCTAGTGGAACTCTACAAAGTTTGTTCAAATCATGACTCTGGGGTCAAAACTGGCCCCACCTGGGGGGTCATTTGATTTTACACAAGGATTAATATAGGGAAAACTTTAAAAATCTGCTGCTCTGAAACACCAAGGGCTATACCTTCAATTGTTCATTGTTATGTCTCCCCCTAACCCCGGCCTTCTGATGGAGACATATTGTTTTTGCCTTGTCCATGGGTGTCTGTTTGTCTGTCTGTCTTTCACACTTCGTTTCCTTTCAATAACTTGAGTAGCAGTTGACCCAAAGCCTTCAAACTTCACAGGGTTATTGCCCTTATTGAGTAAAAAAAATCCCTTTTGTGTTTTGGGTCAGTAGGTCAAAGGTCAAGGTCAGAGGGACCTCAAGAGTGAAAACCGTTCCACTCAATAACAGGATTACCATTTCACCCAGAGCCTTCAAACTTTATAGGATGACTGCTTTTACTAAGTAGAAGAACCATACTGTTTTTGGGCAAAGGTCAGGGTTACAGGGACCTGTAGAGTGAAAACTATTTCTGCAGAGTAACTGTAGTACCATTACACCCAGAGGCTTCAAACTTTATAGGATAATTGTATTAGAAGAACCCTATTGTTTTTAGGGTCACTTTGTCAAAGGTTAAGTTCACAGGGACCTGTAGAGTGAAAACTGTTTCTGTTTAGTAACTGGAGTACCATTTTACCCAGAGCCTTCAAACTTCATAGGATGATTTTCTTTACTCAGTAAAAGAACGCAATCATTTTTGGGGTCAGTAGGTCAAAAGTCAAGGTCACAGGGACCTGTAGAGTGAAAACTATCTCTTCTCAGTAACTGGAGTATCATTACACCCAGAACCTTCAAACTTTACAAGGTAATTATATTAAAAGAACCCTATTGTTTTTGGGGTATGTAGGTCAAAGGTCAAAGTCACTGGGACCTGTAGAGTAAAACTATTTCTGCTTAAAAATTTGAGTACCATTATACCCAGAGTCTTCAAACTTATTGCAAACTTATTCAATCTTGCACCCATAAAAACCAATAACGATATTGGTAACATGAGCAATGAGACTCAGGTGAGCGATTCAGTGCCATCATGGCCCACTGTTTCTAAGTGTCGCTCTATTGTGGGTACTGGCATACATGCATAGTCGTGAACGAGTAATTTCCCTTCCCGGGTATCATTTCTACTGTGGGTACCTAGTCTCCCCTTTTCTCGGCGGAAGAAAAACACAAGTACCCGGCTACCGCCGCGGCGGTATTTTTCTTAAAAATTTCTAAGTGTCTCTTATATTGTGGGTACTGCCATACATGCACAGTCCTGTACGAGTTATTTCCCTTCCAGGGTATGATTTCTGCTGTGAGTACCTAGTCTCCCCTTCTCTCGGCGCAAGAAAAATACAAGTACCCGGCCACCGCCGCCGCCGTATTTTTCTTTAAATTTTTCTAAGTATCGCTCTGTTGTGGGTACTATCATTCATGCATAGTCTTGTACGAGTTATATCCCTTAGAACGGGTATATATCTAATAAAAACTCTTTTAAAGTATCCTGTGGGTACCCAGTCTCCCCTTCTCTCGGGGGAAGAAAAATACAAGTATCCGGGTACCGCAGCCGCTGTTTTTTTCTTAACATTTTCTCCATTGCTCCATTGTGGGTACCATCATGCATGTACAGTCCTGTACGAGTTATATCCCTTAAACCGGGTATAGATTTAATGAACTATTTAAATTACATAAACTCTGGTTACCTAGTCTCTCCCCTTCTCTAGGCGCAAGAAAACAAGTATTCTAGTACAGGCGCTGCCGCAGTATTTATCTATGAAAAATTTCAAAGTGCTATTCTCTTTAAAGTCTGACAAAAAACACCCCTATGTATGGTACCCAGTGCCTATAAATAGTCATTAATGTCACCTTTAATCATACACCACTTTATGATAACTTGCGCCAATACACAAGGCGAAGTTAGAACCAAGCCTCCAGACTGGCAATCGAAATTGCCAATATCGGGACCTCAGCATCCAATCTTGGTTTGGGAAGAGCCGACATTGATTGATCCTACAGCTCAGATGAGCTAAAAAGATAATGATTGTCTTTTCCGGACCATAACTTCCCTGTGCGTGGAAACATTTTAAAATACCTTGGCGTATTCATTATCCTTGATAAGACGGTGTGTTGCGTGCAAGATCCAGGTTCACAGCTAAAAGGTCAAGGTCACGATGCCAGGTTAAATGACGAAAACTTTGATGAAAGACCTTGTCTGGGCCATAACTTCTCCCTGCATGGAAGGATTTGACACATTTGTTCACCTTGATGAGATGGTGTGTGGTGTGCAAGACCCAGATTCCTAGCTCAGAGGTTAAGGTCACAGTGACAGCTCAAAGGTCCATATTGTTGATGATAGAACTTGTTTGGGCCATTACTTCTTCATGCATAGAAGAATTTGAAAATACGCTGATACATTTGTTATGCTCCCTGAAAGAGACATCATATAGGCCTGCCTTGTCCTTCCATCATCATCTTCCCACCGTTTCCATTTCACTGTCCCATAGGCTGCTTTCCATTGGCGGGCTCAACATGCTGCCCATGGGCATTCAAGTTTTTAGGGTTTGATTCATATTTAGAAACAACACTTATGACAAAAAACCGACATAATGAATTATAAAGTCTGACCTTGACCTTTATTTAACCTTGACTTTCATTGTCAAATTTTTAAATATTGCTAAAATTGGCCACAACCCGTACGATAAAATAGACTTGGACATAACTACCCTTTGGACAAAACCTTCAAGAAGTTTAAACTGACATTGACCTTGACCTTTATTTGACATTGACTTTCAACGTCCAATTATTAAATATTGCTAAAACTGACCATAACTTTGTTGTTAATGGATGGATTTGATAATACACTGCGCAAATTAATTAAAGGAGCGCCCATATAATCTATAAAATACCATACGCGTTGAGTAGATTTATGAATATCTTTTATAGAAATAACAAAATCGTTCTTTTTACAAACACAAATCGGCATTTTCATCGCCAACAGGCACATTCCTGAACAGAGACAGTGTCCAGGATATGAACACTATCAAATTAACTTTGAAATGGTGGTCTTGCAGGAGAACAAGCAATGTCTGTAAAAGCAGATTCAGGCCTGGAAACGTTTCATAGTCAGTGGAAGTAATGTGTGTATCCCCCTCGAGCGTTTAGGCACTCTCTGCATCGCCTTGGCATGCTCCTGATGACACGTCTGATCATATCCTGTGGTATGGCATCTTATTCTGCTACAAGTACATGAGAAAGCTCACGGACGTTCTGCACAGGGTTAGGACGCGAAGAAAGTCTACGAGAAAGCATGTCCCGGACATGCTCTATAAGGTTAAGATCGGGAGACCTCGCTGACCAGTCTATCACCTCAATACCTTCATCATCAAAGAAGTTCCGGACGATTCTTGCAGCGTGTGCTCGAGCATTATCTTGCACTGTACAAAAAGTTTCACATATTGCACCAGCATATGGCCTAATCAATTGGTAAGACAACCTCCTGGAATCACATAAAGGTCTGTGCGCCCGTCAATGGATATCCCTACCCACAACTGACCATAACTGACCCACCGCCAAACCTGTCATGGAATTATGTTACATTCCGCATACCTCTCTGCTCGGCAACGCCACACCCTCACACGCCTGTCACAGGTCGAATCATAGTAGCGGCTGTCGTCTGTGAAGAGCACAGATCGCCAGTGACGCAGTTGCCAAGTGACGTGTTCCTTGGGAAACTCTAAGCGAGCTCTCCGGTAAGCTACGGTCATGATTAGTCCTCTGGCAGGTCTTCGGGCATCCAAACCATCTTCATGAAGACGATTTCGGACAGTGGTCACACGAACCCCTGTAGCTTGCCGGAAATCAATTTCAATGCCAGTAGCAGTACACCGACGATTTCTGAGGGCCAAAGTTCTCAGATATCGGTCCTGACGAGGTGTTGAATGCGGTGACGACCTTGTCCAGGTCTTCTTGTGAATTCTCCAGCCGCCTGAAAAGACTCCACAACTGGCAACAACGCTACGAGAAACGTCTAGAACGGTGGCCACCTCACGTTGCGTAAATCCATTCCGATCATCTGCACCACCCGAGCAACATCAGTAGTTGCTGAATGACGTCGAACACCCTGAACCGTTGTCAAAAGAGCAGATACAGTAAAAAGTCGCACTGAAACATTTATTTTGTCGAATGTGCTATCGTGAACGAACTGTACACATGCAAATGTCTAAATCTTATTCGGGGGTTACACAACAAAAAGAAAAACAAAATACCCCTGCTTTGTAAATTTATTGTAAAGTGCACGGGTTTCTTGGGGATATTGACCGTCGATACCTACAAACGCATTGCATTGCACAAGACTTTTACCCATGGGGTATAATGAAGGGTAGAGTTATCAACAACAACTTTTATTGACAACGGCCACCGGCCCATATCAATATAAATTTTCACATATAATACATTAATTTGCTGGTGTCTGCATTTATGGTTTAATATGAGTACCAATACATTTTACTACTGTATATTCAACAATTTTAAATCTTCAGCTCTCTGTTGAAAAGCATGATATAAATATTTAGAAAGACTACAGATAATATTTTTCGAAGAAGAACTCATTAAAATATTAAATTTATGAATGCTTGGGTTAACATAGAATTTTCTTGGGATATATTTTTTTCTTATATTAGAAAAATGATCACATATCAGTACAAAATGATATTCATTCTCGATTCCTGAAGTACATAATTTACATAATCGTTGCTCCCTAGGAATATTTTGGTTTCTGCCTGTTTCGATTTCAAGATCATGAGAAGAAGTTCTTAGCATTGACATTGCTCTTCTATACTTTCTTTCATTTATATAATGGAGATAGCTTTCATGTAAAAATGTAAGTTTAAACTGACAGTAACTAGAAAGTTTTGGGCTATCAAAAATCAGAGTTGACCATGTTTGTATGTACTGATCTTTTAACCGTTTTACGAAGGATTCTATAAAGGCATTTTCATTTACTACGTTTTGCTCTAACCATATATATCCGTAACCATTTGAAAACAGAAGTTTTCTAATAGAAGTACACCAGTTTACATTTCCGCATTCATCATACAATTTTGACATAGCATAGCATTTTTTAACAAGTCTGTTTTCTTGCATTCGTAGAATTTTACACCAATATCGCAAACATCTCTTTGCAGACATAATATACATAGGAAATCTACCACAGTCCCCTTAAACAGTTAAATTAATAGTGTTTTGTTTAACACACATATACCTCTTGCAAGCATAATTTTGCACAATTTCGACGGATGAATGTTCATTAACACCCCAGATTTCTGATCCATACAGTAAAATAGGGCTTATCTTCGTATCAAAAATATTAAAAAATACCCTCTGTGGTAGCTGGCCATATTCATACAACTTAGACAGAATGGAGATTAAAACCCTCTTTGCTTTTGTGGCCTGTTCGTTTGCCATTTTATATAATGACAACTGTTGAGTTAATGTAACACCTACATAACTAAAACAATTTACAACTTCAAGAAGTTTACCATCGTATATCCATTTTTCATTTTTAGATAACTTCCCTCCATTTTTAAACACCATTATCTTAGACTTTTCTGTATTTACTGCAATTTTTTTATCATCACAAAAATCTTTAAGTAAATATAATAATTTTTGTAAACCAACAACTGTATCTGCTGTCAGAGCTAAATCATCAGCAAATAATACAGACAATAATTCAGCATTGTCGGGGAATAACTGAATACCCCTTATATTGCTATCTTGAATTAATTTAACAAGTTCATCAATAAAAATCAGAAATAAAATAGGTGATGCTAAACACCCCTGTTTCAGCCCAACTGGACAATTAAAGACATCAGATAAACCATCATTTGTTCTGACACATGCAGTGACAGATCTATACATGCCTGTGATAGCATGAAATAATTTACCCTTTAAACCACATCGTCTTAATGGTGCCCAAAGTTTGTCTCTTTTTTTAATTAAATCAAAGCATTTTTTAAAATCTACAAATGCTACATAAAGTTTACCCCCTTGTTTGGACAACTGTTTGTTAATGGCTGCTTGTAAAATAAAAACATTATCCACCGTCGAATAACCTTCTCTAAAACCCGATTGGGGTTCACTGATTTTATCAAAAATATTAACATAAAAATTTAATCTACGTGTAAGAATACTTGTATAAATCTTACTAAATATACTAAGAAGAGATATACCTCTATAATTATCAGGTAAATGTACACTTCCCTTTTTATGAATAGTAATAATTATTGCCTTACTCCATGATTCAGGAAAAGTACCGGTCTTAAACAATCTATTGAATAATTTGGTTACTATAGGGAGAATCAAGTCTATACCATTTATGAAAAATTCTGGTATAAGATCATCTTCACCTGCACTTTTACCTGTTTTTAAACTATTTACTGCTCTTAATATTTCATCATCAGTTATTTCAGTATTAAATAAAAACTCTTCGATTTCATTTTCAATAACTTCAGGTAAAATATTGACATCTGTCTCAGCATTAGTTACATCCTCAGCACTAAACAAATTCTCAAAATGAGTTTTCCATTCACTAAGAAAGATATTGCATTGAGTTTGGTGTTTTGTACTGCACATCTGTTTTAATTTGTTCCAAAATGATTTTGGACTGGCTGATAATCAGACTGTGTAAATTTTCTTTTAAAAATGAGCTACGTTTTTTATTACAGCTATTTCTAAATTCAATTTGTGCATTCAAATATTGTTGTAGGTTCTCATCGTTTCTGTTCCTTCTGAAAATACGTAACATTTTATTTTTAAAATATTTCATAGATTTACATGTTTCGTCAAACCAAGTATACTGTGCTACATTAATAAATCTGCTTGGTTTAAGACAACAACGACCACTAACATATAGAATATGGTTAAACTTTTTTATAATTTCGCTTAAGTTAGACGAGAAGTCCATAATTTCAATTAACAATTGAGAAACAAAATCTGTAGTCAATATTGTCAACAAACCTCTCCTAAACTCTTCGATGTGGTCAGTTGTGAAATGATACCTCTCTTTTGTTAAATAACCAACATCAGTGGTATCCTTGCTAACTTCAAGTAAAGAATCAATTACACATGATATGGGTAAGTGAGAAGACTCAGTTCTATTTACAATACTAAAACCATTTAGTATCTGCAAAACATCAGCAGAATAAAGTAGGTAATCCACTACACTACATCCGGTGTGGCTAATAAAAGTGAAATGCCCTTTGTCTTTGTCACTAAACAAACGACCATTTGCTATACAAGAGGGCCATGATGGCCCTGGATCGCTCACCTGAGTACTTAGGTTTGCTGTTAAGCAGTATTTCATTTTTTAATTGAAAATATGTAAGTGCCTACAAACATAACTATGTAAAATATCAGTCAATAAATAAAGGTCTTAGACAGAAAGTATGAAATACTCATTATAAGCTATGGTGACCTTGACCTTGACCCAGTGACCTCAAACCCCTACCATGGGTAGAGGGTCCATGCAAGGAACCTCTTATACTGAATATCAAAGATATGGTCTATAAATGAAGGCTCTATGAGGTACAGTAGATAAATCCTACTTTGTAGCCTCCGTGACCTTTAACCATAATCCAATAAGTTTGAAAAAGCTTGATAAAGCTTGCTTCATGCCCAAATTTTAAAATTCTAGGTCTTCGTGGTTTCAAGACAAGAGTTTTTTTAAGATGTTTCCTTCTATATTGTTATTTAAAACTTGTGACCCCTCGGGCGGGGCCAATAGTGACCCTTGGGACATTTTTCTAACAAACTTGGTAGAGGTCCACTAGACAATGCTACACACCAAATATCTAAGCTCTATAATTTACGGTTTCTGACAAGAAGATTTTTTTAGATTTTCTTATATAACTCTATGTAAAACTAGTGACCCCTGGGGCGGGGCCATTTTTGACTCAGAGGCCAGGATTTGAACAAACTTGGTAGAGGTCCACTAGACAATGCTACACACCAAATATCTAAGCTCTATAACTTACGGTTTCTGATAAGAAGATTTTTTTAAGATTTTCCTATATAACTCTATGTAAAACAAGTGACCCCCGGGGCGGGGCCATTTTTGACCCAGAGGCCAGGATTTGAAAAAACTTGGTAGAGGTCCACTAGACAATGCTACATACCAAATATCTTAACTGTAGGCCTTCTTGTTTCTGACAAGAAGATTTTTTAGTTTTTCCTATATAACTCTATGTAAAACAAGTGACCCCCGGGGCGGGGCCATTTTTGACCCAGAGGCCAGGATTTGAACAAATCTGGTAGAGGTCCACTAGACAATGCTTCACACCAAATATCTAAGCTGTATAACTTACGGTTTCTGACAAGAAGAATTTTTAAGATTTTCTTATATAACTCTATGTAAAACTAGTGGCCCCTGGGGCGGGGCCATTTTTGACCCAGAGGCCAGGATTTGAACAAACTTGGTAGAGGTCCACAAGACAATGCTTCACACCAAATATCTAAGCTCTATAACTTACGGTTTCTGACAAGAAGATGTTTTAAGATTTTCCTATATAACTCTATGTAAAACTAGTGGCCCCTGGGGCGGGGCCATTTTTGACCCAGAGGACAGGATTTGAACAAACTTGGTAGAGGTTCACTAGACAATGCTACACACCAAATATCTAAGCTCTATAACTTACGGTTTCTGACAAGAAGATTTTTAAAGATTTTCCGATATAACTCTATGTAAAACTAGTTGCCCCTTGGGCGGGGTCATTTTTGACCCAGAGGCCAGGATTTGAACAAACTTGGTAGAGGTCCACTAGACAATGCTACACACCAAATATCTAAGCTCTATAACTTACGGTTTCTGACAAGAAGATTTTTTTTAGATTTTCTTATATAACTCTATGTAAAACTAGTGGCCCCTGGGGCGGGGCCATTTTTGACCCAGAGGACAGGATTTGAACAAACTTGGTAGAGGTCCACTAGACAATGCTACACACCAAATATCTAAGCTCTATAACTTACAGTTTCTGACAAGAAGATTTTTTTAAGATTTTCCTATATAACTCTATGTAAAATAAGTGACCCCCGGGGCGGGGCCATTTTTGACCCAGAGGCCAGGATTTGAACAAACTTGGTAGATGTCCACTAGACAATGCTACACATCAAATATCTAAGCTCTATAACTTACGGTTTCTGACAAGAAGATTTTTTTTAGATTTTCTTATATAACTCTATGTAAAACTAGTGGCCCCTGGGGCGGGGCCATTTTTGACCCAGAGGACAGGATTTGAACAAACTTGGTAGAGGTCCACTAGACAATGCTACACACCAAATATCTAAGCTGTATAACTTACGGTTTCTGACAAGAAGATTTTTTTAAGATTTTCCTATATAACTCTATGTAAAATAAGTGACCCCCGGGGCGGGGCCATTTTTGACCCAGAGGCCATGATTTGAACAAACTTGGTAGAGGTCCACTAGACAATGCTACATACCAAATATCTTAACTCTAGGCCTTGTGGTTTCTGACAAGAAGATTTTCAAGTTTTCCCTATATAACTCTATGTAAAATCAACTGACCCCTGGGGTGGGGTCAGTTTTGTCCCCAGAGACATAATTTGAACAAACTTGGTAGAGGTCCACTAGATGATGCTTCATACCAAATATCAAAGCTCCAGGCCTTGTGGTTTCGGAGAAGAAGATTTTTAAAGATCCAACTTATAAAATCTATTTTTAGCTCCAGTGAACCAGAAATGCAATGACAAGAACCATTGCACTTAGAGCTTATGAAGGAACATCCAAATCTAAATTGTTTCAAAATCGTTGATGAAAGTTCCACCGATCAGAAAATCACACAGGTACTAATAATAAAAGCATATGACTTACAAAAATCTAACAAATCTGTTCCAAAAGAATCAACCTTTTTGTCACAAGATACTCGCTTATTATCAATTACTTCCTCAAAAATTTCTTGATATGCATCCAGTTCAACTGAATTGCAAGAAACATAAATACAATCAGACTTTTCAGCGGTTCTAGCGTTAAAATCACCAAGTAAAATGATGTCAGTTGCAGAATTAATATTTAGTTGCAGAAAAGTATCTTCTAGCATTTTTATGCCCTTTAGAGGTCGTCGATTATAATAAGGAGATTGATAGGGAGGTAGATAAACAAACCCCATAATAAGATCTTTATGTGAGACCATCAAGGTTTTATCTATTTTAATAAATACTCCGAAGTCACAGTCTGGAAGTAGTCGAGTTATAAAACGACATAAATTTTGTTTTACAAAAAGTATTAATCCTGCCATTGCTCTGCCAGCATTTGCATTTTTAACACCTTTAACAAAATAAAACATATAATCTTCAAAAATTGAATCTAAACATAGATTATCATAGTCTGTCACCCATGTTTCTACAAAAGCAAAAATATTATATTGTTTACAAAATGTAATAAAATCAACATCTTTAAGTTTATTTTGAAGACCTTCAATGTTCCAGCAAAAGCAATGAACAAAAGAGTTAGTATTAGGGCCTCGGCCGGCTTCCTATTGCTGCTTTTCGTCGTTACTGAGGTCAGAATGCATTGAGACGTTATTGTCATTGTTGGATACAGTTCCAACTTCAGATGTAACGTTTTGTTCTAAATTACTTTGGTTTTCTAACTGACCCTGGCCTTTCTTAACTATCTGTGATTTCTGTTGACTGCTCTTTACATCAGGCTTATCGAAAACATGAAGTTCTCCTTTATACAAATAACCAGCTTTACCAACATGTTTAAGATTTTGCAGTTTCTCCCGTTGTCTCCTTGTTAAGTCTTCGCTCACTCTTATTCCACAAGATCTAAGGGCATCACGGCCTTTGAAAATTTTGAACTTGTCATCATCAAACCTTAAAGTGGCCAAAACCATTCGATCATGCTCCAAGGATTTTTTCCCTACTCTAGACACATATTTTATGTCATCGCTCGTCCAATCTTCTGTTAAACAAGCAACTTTCATTACGTCAGTCAAAACTTTGGATTTTAATGTAGAAGAGGATTCAAATTCGTTTAATCCAAAAATCCTGACAGAACTTTTTCTTGCATTACGTTCTAAATATTCCAGGTCAGCTTCCATATATTTAAGCCTATCTTCAACTCGATCTAACTTATCCGCAATATATTCTACATCTAAAGCACTATTCTCCCTTACGTCTTGTAAAGTTCACACATCAGCCTTTAAATATTCTATTTCTGACATTATGGCTTTTTGGTTACATTTCAAATCATTAACATCTTGTTTAGTTTGATGAAAATCAGTTTTCATTTTCACAATGTCAGCCTTTATCTCTCTCAATTCGTCCAAGACTCGAGAATCTAACGCACTAATTGCAGCAAGGATTCTTATTTCGCTGTCCTCAGACACTGGTCCCGGGTTCGATTCAACATCTCCTGATAATAGGATTAGCTTTTGTTTTATTAACAACAGTGAGTACACACCACCCAAGCACATGAATGCAATGATAGAACATGCAAACATACGGTAGTGAATATCTGTTTGCAACTTTGTACTGGGATTATAACATGTATTACTTTTTCTAGGTTTATATACACCAGGTTTGAATGTACCAATACGAATACGGTAATTTACAAGATCATCTCCCATTTTGAACAATTTTAATGAGCCACTATAGAATTACAATCAATTGGCCTTTATATGCCTCCGTAGTATATACAGTTAGATATCACCACTCTAATAACAGATTTAATCCTCTTTTGTTCAATAACAAAGGATAAATACTGATAGTACTGATAGGAAGTCAAGCGTAAAAGTGTAGTAAGATTTTATCAATATATACATGTACTATATGTCTGTAGTCTTACTTATTTTCCTGTATTTTTATCCTTTTTACGAAATTTTCACAATTTATAATCCAACAGTCACTTGGAGAATACAATCACAAACAGTCTTGTGCAATGCAATCCTACTAAATAAGATCTTTCTACCTGAAGTTCTCAAGTTGATATCTCAAATACATTTCGAATTATGCTCCGGACAAAAATGTGGGAGAGAAGGATTGATGGATGGACAGAAGTACAGACGGAGACTAAAACCATACACCCACTGCCTTTTCGGTGGGGGATAAAAAAAACAAAATAAATCAAACTTTAATCAACAACACATAACCTACAAAAAAATCAGACAGTTACCTGTCTGGTAAAAGAAATCGTCCATTTGGATATTTCCCGACATGTTTTCCAAACATGAAAATGGCTGGAGTGAGCTGTAGGTGGCTTTAATTCATATATTTAAAGTTTCAACAAATTAAGTGCTGTGGTTGCTCTTTATGCATTAAAACTTCTAATACATGAAGTATAACCTACACTTAACTTTCTAATTACCTATTTTCCACTGACTAAGAAAACTTCTTAAACTTTTACCAATTACTTTAAAGGAATGCTTATTAGTGTTCATACCAGACTTTTCATAGCCCAGGAAAACAATTAGTCAAAATCTTATTTTCCTGACAGCATTGAAACCAATGATCTCAGGGTAAGTTTACAATCTACACCTATATTGCTGCTCATTCAAATATTATAGAACACAGTCTATATATCAAGTTTGTGAACTATGTACTTGTGGAAACAGATGAGGATAATGTGTGCAGTAAGACAGGGGTACACTGGTCCCAGGTCGCTCACCTGAGGATACAACGGTATTGATGTAAAACTGGGTAAGCTAATGAAAGTGTTTATCACAAGAATTTGAACAAGAGCCACCTCAAGTTGACTTTTTCCTATTTCCAAAGGCAAACACATCAGACAAGGCAAATTGTGGTGAAGAGTTTTCACAGGCAACATCATTTAGAATAACCGCACTGTTCAAATTAATTAAAGGAGCGCAAATATATTATGGCATAAATTGCCAACCATACTAGATATTCGCCGCAAATTCCGTTTGTAGGTATCGACGGTCAATATCCCCAAGAAACCCGTGCACTTTACAATAAATTTACAAAGCAGGGGTATTTTGTTTTTCTTTTTGTTGTGTAACCCCCGAATAAGATTTAGACATTTGCATGTGTACAGTTCGTTCACGATAGCACATTCGACAACATGAATGTTTCAGTGCGACTTTTTACTGTATCTGCTCTTTTGACAACGGTTCAGGGTGTTCGACGTCATTCAGCAACTACTGATGTTGCTCGGGTGGTGCAGATGATCGGAATGGATTTACGCAACGTGAGGTGGCCACCGTTCTAGACGTTTTTCGTAGCGTTGTTGCCAGTTGTGAAGTCTTATCAGGCGGACTGGAGAATTCACAAGAAGACCTGGACAAGGTCGTCACCGCATTCAACACCTCGTCAGGACCGATATCTTAGAACTTTGGCCCTCAGAAATCGTCGGTGTACTGCTACTGGCATTGAAATTGATTTCCGGCAAGCTATAGGGGTTCGTGTGACCACACAAACTGGCCGAAATCGTCTTCATGAAGATGGTTTGGATGCCCGAAGACCGGCCAGAGGACCAATCTGACAGTAGCTCACCGGAGAGCTCGCTTAGAGTTTCCCAAAGAACACGTCACTTGGCAACTGCGTCACTGGCGATCTGTGCTCGTCACAAAGCGGTCCCTGTGAACTTAACCTTTGACCTATGGACCCTAAAAACAAAAGGGTTCTTCTAATACAATTATCCTATAAAGTTTGAAGGCTCTGGGTGTAATGGTACTACAGTTACTTTGCAGAAATAGTTTTCACTCTACAGGTCCCTTTAACCCTGACCTTTGACATACTAGCCCCAAAAAACAATATGGTTCTTCTACTTAGTAAAAGCAATCATCCTATGAAGTTTGGAGGCTCTGGGTGAAATGGTAATCCTGTTATTGAGTGGAACGGTTTTCACTCTAGAGGACCCTCTGACCTTTGATCTTTGACCTACTGACCCAAAACACAAAAGGTATTTTTTTACTCAATAAGGGCAATAACCCTGTGAAGTTTGAAGGCTTTGGGTCAACTGCTACTCAAGTTATTGAAAGGAAACGAAGTGTGAAAGACAGACAGACAAACAGACACCCATGGACAAGGCAAACACAATATGTCTCCATCAGAAGGGCGGGGTTGGGGGAGAAATGACAATGCACAATTGAAGGTATAGCCCTTGGTGTTTCAGAGCAGCAGATTTTTTAAGTTTTCCCTTTATAAATCCTTGTGTAAAATCAAATGACACCCCAGGTGGGGCCAGTTTTGACCCCAGGGTAATGATTTGAACAAACTTGGTAGAGTTCCACTAGACAATGCTGCAAACCAAATATCTAAACTGTAGGCCTGGTGGTTTCTGACAAGAAGATTTTAAAAACTTCTCCTATATAACTCTATGTAAAACATGTGACACCTGGGGCGGGGCCTTTTTTGACCCAGGGGCTTTGATTTGAACAAACTTGGTAGAGGTCTAGTATACAATGCTGTACACAAAATATCTAAACTCTAGGCCTTGTGGTATCTGAAAAGAAGATTTTTAAAGGTTTTCCTACATAACTTTATGTAAAACATGTGACCACTGGGGCGGGGCCATTTTTGGCCCAGGAGCCATGATTTAAACAAACTTGGTAGAGGTCCTCTTGACAATGCTACATACAAAATATCTAAGCTCTATGCCTTTTGGTTTCTGATGTGAAGACTTTTTAAACTTTTTCCTATATAACTCTATGTAAACAAGTGACCCCCAGGGCAGGGCCATTTTTTGACCCAGTGGCTATGATTTGAACAAATTTAGTAGAGGTCCACTGGACAATGCTACACACCAAATATCTAAACTCTAGGCCTTGTGGTTTCTGACAAGAAGATTTTTAAGTTTTCCCTATATAAATCTGTGTAAAATCAGCTAAAAATAAATACCGCTGCTGCGGCGGTATTCGCTTACTTCTGCTTATCTTGCACAGAGAGAAGGGGAGACTAGGTAGCCACAGTAGAAATCATACCCATGAAGGGAAATAACTCGTACAGGACTATACATGCTTGTATGCCAGTACCCACAACAGAGCGACACTTGGAAAAAAAAAGAAAAATACGGCGGCGGCGGTCCTGAGTTCTTCGTTCTTTCTCTCTTTTTCTTGCGGCGAGACAAGGGGAAAATACTTAAAGTGAATAAATAAGATAATATAAGCATATTCTTCTCTGTCTTATTGTTTTCATACAATCAATGATGCATTTTATCAATATATGCAATTTATTTATTTACCGCCGGGTACTTCTTTCTTTCTGTCTTCTTCTTTTGGCGAGACAAGGGGAAATAAATACCTAAAGTGAAGAAATAAGTAATAGCAGCATGCTCTTTTCTGTCTTATTACTTTCATATTATCAATTATGCATTTTCTAAATCTCTGTAATTTATTTGTATAAAGGCTTTTTTTCTTTTTCTATTCTTTTTCTTTTTAATACAGACAAAATAATTCTTTTGTAAATACTTTATTAAAACTTTTCTTTCTATCTCTCTTACTCTATATAAATTGCTAATACTTTAAATTTAAAGCATTGCCCTAGGTAACTTATTGATTTCAAGCGTGTTTTATGGCCCGTGTCCATGGTAACCAGCGGGTGGCTTATCGATTGCCACGTGTTTTATGACCGTCATTAGCCGGTATCTATGGTCACCAACGGGTAGATGTGATTTTATAAGAGAAAATTTTGACTTTTAAGAATTAAAAAAGAAATTAAAGTTAAAATATAATTTATTTGTTGCCTTTCTTTATATGCATGTTATAACTATTGAAAAAAAACACGATTTTATAATGAGACCTTGAATAATAATGCTCTTTATATAATAAATTTATTTATATAATATTATACTTATTTTATATGAAATAAGAGTACAAGAGGGCCATGATGGCCCTGTATCGCTCACCTGAGTATGACTGCTTTTAACAAAGTTGCTATGGACCTGGTTAATTGACCCCAGATGACCCATATTCGAACTTGACCTAGAAATTATTGAAACAATCTCTTTGACAAATTTCCAGGATATTTGGACTGAAAAAGTAGCATCTAGAGTGTTAACAAGGTTTCTCGATATTTAGGCTCTGTGACCTAGTTTTTGACCCCAGATAACCCATATCCAAACCTGAGCTACAAATCATCAAAACAACCTATCTGACAAATTTCCAGGACATTTGGAATTAACATGTAGCCTCTAGAGTGTTTAAAAAGTTTTTCCATATTTGGGCTCTGTGACCTAGTTTTTGACCCAAGATGACCCATACTCCATCTTGAGCAAGAAATCATCAAAAAAACCTGTCTGACAAATTTCCAGGATATTTGGACTGAAACTGTAACCTCTGGAGTGTTAAAAAGTTTTTTACATATTTGTACTATGTGACCTAGTTTTTGATCCCAAATGACCCATATCCAAATTGGAGCTAGAAATCATTGAAACAACCTTTCTGACAAATTTCAAGGACATTTGGACTAAAAATGTAACCTCTAGAGCTTTTACAAGGTTTTTCTACTTTCAGGCTCTGTGACCTAGTTTTTGACCCCAGAGAACCTATATTCAAAACTGAGCTAAAAATCATCCATAGAATCTTTCTGACAAATTTCCAGGTTATTTGGACTGAAAATGCTACCTTTAGACTAAATATTAACAAGGTTTTTCCATATTTGGACTCTGTGACCTAGTTTGTGACCCCAGATGACCCATACTCGAACTTGATCTAGAAATCCTCAAGGCAATTTTTCTGACAAATTCCCAGATTATTTGGGCTGAAAATGTAACCTCTAAAGTGTTAACAAGATTTTTCTATTTTTGGGCTCTGTGACCTAGTTTTTGAACCCAGATGACCCATATTTGAACTTTTGCTAGAAATCTTTGAAGGAACCTTTCTGACAAATTTCCAGATTATTTGGTCTGAAAATGTAATCTCTAGAGTGTTAACAAGATGTTTCTATTTTTGGGCTCTGTGACCTAGTTTTTGAACCAAGATGACCCATATTTGAACTTGAGCTAGAAATCATAGAAGCAACCTTCCTGACAGATTTCCAGATTATTTGGTCTAAAAATGTTACCTCTAGAGTGTTAACAAGGTTTTTCAATATTTGGGCTCTGTGACCTAGTTTTTGACCCCAGATGACCTATATTTGAACTTGACCTAGAAATCATCAAAGCAACCTTTCTGACAAATTTCAAGATTATTTGGGCTGAAAATGTAACCTCTAGAGTGTTAACAAGATTTTTCTATTTTTGGGCTCCGTGTCCTAGTTTTTGAACCCAGATGACCCATATTTGAACTTGAGCTAGAAGTCATCATTAGAACATTTCTAACAAATTTCCAGGCTATTTGG
Source organism: Cyclina sinensis (assembly GCA_012932295.1). Taxonomy (NCBI): domain Eukaryota; kingdom Metazoa; phylum Mollusca; class Bivalvia; order Venerida; family Veneridae; genus Cyclina; species Cyclina sinensis. The sequence goes on from JAAONU010000002.1 coordinate 20,905,862, forward strand.
ACTGAAAAAGTAACCTCTAGAGTGTTAACGAGGTTTTTCTATATTTGGGCTCTGTGACCTAGTTTTCCAACCCTGATAACCCATGTTCGAACTCGTCCGAGATATTAATGAGACAAACATCCTGACCAAGTTTCATGACAATTGAGGCAAAAATGTGACCACTACAGTGTTAACGAACCAATTGTTAACGGACGGACGGACGGACGACGGACAAAAGGTGATCAGAAAAGCTCACGCTGTCACTACGTGACAGGTGAGCTAAACAAGAGGGCCATGATGGCCCTGAATCGCTCACCTGATAGACCATGAAACGATATTGTAGACATAATGAGGAGAGAATTGGTGAAAGAAGGGCATGTGTCCACACTTGCTGATTGGTGAAGTTTTAACTTTACATGAACTGTTTTAATAATTTCCAGTTTACCTCATTTCGTCTAGATGATAAATACATGGAAAATGTTAACATTTCAAAGTCATTAGACTTTCGATACATTTTTTTTTTCTTTGTAAGTTAACATGAAACTATTGTATGAAGTACAAATTGAAATATGGATATCTGAAACAGGTGTAATGTTTTCATTTTGGCTGAAGGTAGTTTCCTTCAGAAATGTACAGTCTAGAAGTGACTTTTGTGTTAGGGTATATGCTATTTTGAGACAGTATTTAAGTTACATAATGGTATGCAGTTAACCTGTGTTGGTAAATTCTGTACCAGTACAGAATTTGAGAGCACGTTATGACACACAAGATAGGTGATCCACAGACCATGGACTGTACGTACTGAACTCAGCAGTTGGGAAGACCGAAGCAAACTTTGCAGACTAAGATCAGATGGCTATATAAACTATATATAAAATGAATTGACTATGGGGCGGGGTCAATTTGACCCCGGGGATCATGATTTGAGCAAACTTGGTTAAGGTCTACTAGGTCATGCTACATGCAAAATTTCTAAGCTCTAGGCTTTCTGGTTCTGGAGTAGAAGATTTTTTGAAGTTTTTCCTATATAAACTCTATATAAAATCAACTGACCCCCAGGCGGGGTCAATTTGACCCCGGGGATCATGATTTGAGCAAACTTGGTAGAAGTCTACTAGTTAATGCTACATGCAAAATATCTAAGCTCCAGGCCTGCAGTTCTGGAGAAGAAGATTTTTGAAGTTTTTCCTATATAAACTATATATAAAATGAATTGACTATGGGGCGGGGTCAATTTGACCCCGGGGATCATGATTTAAGCAAACTTGGTAAAGGTCTACTAGGTAATGCTACATGCAAAATATCTAAGCTCCAGGCTTTGTGGTTCTGGAGAAGAAGATTTTTGAAGTTTTTCCTATATAAACTCTATATAAAATCAATTGACCCCCGGGCGGGGTCAACTTGACCCCGGGGATCATGATTTGAGCAAACTTGGTAGAAGTCTACTAGGTAATGCTACATGCAAAATATCTAAGCTCCAGGCTTTGTGGTTCTGGAGAAGAAGATTTTTGAAGTTTTTCCTATATAAACTCTATATAAAATCAATTGACCCCCGGGGCGGGGTCAATCTGACCCCGGGGATCATGATTTGAGCAAACTTGGTTAAGGTCTACTTGGTTATGCTACATGCAAAATATCTAAGCTCTAGCCTTTGTGGTTCTGGAGAAGAAGATTTTTGAAGTTTTTCCTATATAAACTCTATATAAAATTAACTGACCCCCGGGCGGGATCAACTTGACCCCGGGGATCATGATTTGAGCAAACTTGGTAGAAGTCTACTAGTTAATGCTACATGCAAAATATCTAAGCGCCAGGCTTTGTGGTTCTGGAGAAGAAGATTTTTGAAGTTTTTCCTATATAAATTCTAAGTAAAATCTATTTACCCCCGGGGCTGAACCAGTTTGACCCCGGAAGTCATGATTTGAGCAA